>OW026367.1:62457526-63101109 GCA_932273885.2 Leucozona laternaria | reverse complement strand
ACTTATTTCTGGGCGTTCTTTGGCATTTAAATGATCTGTTAGAATGTTGTATGCCATAGAGCCATCTGTGTTCATGTACACCCATGCCAGTCCACTTGCTTTAGCCTTAGATTCATAGCTGTGCGGTGCCAAAAGAGTCTGGAAGAGCTCGCATGTCGCACGCGTCACAATTTGGCCCTGGATCTTCAAATTTGGATTCTTCTTCGATTCGACTATCAATACAAGTTTACCCCTGCTAAGTAGACGAAGATTTTGTATAGAAATGGGCGATGAAATCTCCACAACATTTACTTCTGCCGACGGCTTGCGTACTTTCTGCACTTCGTCCAATATTATCTCTTTGCGTTCGGATGACTCAATGCGAATGCTTACCGGTGCATCGACATACTCTTCGGGACTAAATACCCCATTGAAAACCAGTGTCAAGTGAACGGATGACGCAACCCCACTGCTTGTGGAAACAATCGCTGTACCACCTGCTCCAGCCATTTGATCTGATTTAGTTCCTGGCGCCGGTTCCATCAATGTACTAAACAGCTCCGTTTGAAGTGCCGTATACTTGGCAACTTTTCCTGCTAGTGCCAGTTCGGCCTGGTACTTGCTGCCCCACAGCAATACCACATGCAGACGTTCGTCGCGCAACAAACGCTTATAGTCACGCGGTACACGACGCCAAACGCCACAAATCTTTCCTGTCGTGTTCTGATAAACACTCAACGGCCCGTTTAATGGTGTCGTTAGATTATGCTCCTCGAGTATCGTACCAGAGTCGTCTACAAATTGAATGGCACGTGGTCTGGTTATTTTGCTCGAAACATAAAATGAATAATAAAGATTCTTCTTGTGGAATAAAAAGCGAGCAGTAGCCACGACATTTTGTGGATTGTGGGTCGAGTACATGGCTTTCATTTCTTCTCCTTTCAAAAAATATGATGTCCTTCCAGTTAATAGCGCTGCAAAATCTATATAAAGACATAAGAAAGGTTGCATTGTTATCATCTCTACTACTGCATACTCATAAATTAGGATTAGTTTTTATTTTTAATATACTTACGTTTCATGTTGCGCTCCTCCTCCTCATTATTCACCGGCATTGGGACATCTAAGGCTATTTCCGGATCTGAAAAATAAATAAAATAATGCATAAAAATTAAGGAGATTTTTACAAAAAAAAAAAAAAAAAAAAGGAATGTGAATGTGAATGGAAAGACAAATGTGAGGACTACGAGTAGGTAGGACCCTAAAAGAAAAATACAAGGCACAAAAGCACCGCATGATGCATAGGTATAGAGGTAGCATAATTTACTTTGTATACGGCTTTGGTTTCTTAATGAAAATTCTAGGAAATTCCGTCTCAAAACGACAAAATCCGATCGACATCAATGGACATAATCATGAAATTGAATAGTATCTTAAATTTAACGCTTTATTATTTTTTTCGGTATTTCATTCTGTTGTTTTTTTTTTTTTTTTGTTTTTTAATCGAAAAGGTCTTAGGAAATTTCGGGTAGGGTTGCCGTTTATCCATTTATATACGAAAATATAAAAGAATTTAAAATACATTTTTAATGTGAGACGAGAGATGGAACATGTAATGATAATTGTGTCATAAAAAGTAATTTATTCAAAATAATAAAAACCGAAAACCTTATCATCAGAAAAAGCTAGGTTAATTATCATATACAGCTGAGAAGGCTTCTCGATGTTTCCTAAAGTCAATCCAATTAACCTTATGTCCAAATCAGCAGTGGAAGCAGTATTGAGTATTTGATTGATCATAAAATCGTCGAAAACAAAGAAGAAGCAGTAAGGCTACGATTAGACGGTCAACGTGTTGACTCCCTGATGTCAAAATGACGCCATATTCTATCACAAAGTTGTCAAGTCGTGCGATCGTCAACGCAGAATATTTTCCATATGCGTTGACGTTTACGTTGATACTCGGGTTGACATGAATTTCAGGGTCAACGCGTTGATTATTTTATGTCAACGCAAGTATCAACGCATACGTCAACGAATTGAAAATATTATGCGTTGACGATCGAAGAACTTGACAACTTTATGACAGAATCTGACGACATTTTGACATCAGGGAGCCAACGCGTTGACCGTCTAATAAATACACCCTGTCAACGCAGTTAGAACACAGCGCGTTAACTGTATCACAAAGTTGATACAGTTGAGCTTGCGTTGAACTTAGCCTCATTTCAAACATTTTTAATTTTTAAGAGACTAAATAAATTGTTGCCATCCTTCATTGACAATTTATAGCTCGACAGGTAAGCAAAAATCCGCGTCAAGATCAAATTGTTTGTTTGTTGTCAAGTCGTGTGATAGTCATAGTTTCACGTGTGAACACGTTAACACTGAAGTGTAAAGAAGCGTTGAAATTGAAACAGATGACAGATCAACGCATTTTGGGATAGCGTTGACGGACTGGCGTCATTCGTGTCTACCTATACGTCGACAACATACCTACTGACGATATTTTTGGTGACGTCTAGGCATCAACGCGTTCACCGTCTAATCATAGCCTTATGCTTAAGCCATAACAATGGTAAATGATATATTTTTTTAAAACCACAAAAGCTAGTTTTTAGTTTTTAACTAAAAAAGTCAATAGATCTCTATATGAATCTTTACTCATGGCAACCTTAAAAAAAAAGAAACTCTACAGAGAAGAGAGGAAAAATGCCAAAGGGATCGGTGCAGTTTGCTGTGCATGCCGGCCGGTTTGAACAGACCGATTACTCTGAATTGAACAAAAGCTGTGGAATGTTACTGCTAAAAAGATCTTATTGAACCTTTGACGTTTCACACCAGCCCAACCCGAACCGTACCGCACTACACAGTCCACAGCCTATCCGCCTTATGGTGTATAGGTAGGTAGGTATATGCTTGGTATCCTTTAACAACACTAACTAATCTGACTGAATGGGACGTGGTGAATCAATATACAACGTCTTATACGACATGGCACAATTCCTCGGCGCTAAAATCTAAAAATTACTTGCCATTAAATGAAGCAAACCCATATACACCTCGAGGTCATTTCGACGGAACGATGAATGGAGGGATAAATAAGGTTTAGTATGGGCAGGGCATTATGGAGTCTTACTGCCATTTTTTTTTTTTTTTTTCTTTGTAGCCAATCCTCTCAACCGCATCAAGACTGTATAGACCGTGGGTTCGGTGGCAGCGACAACCCAAACGGGACAGGGGACAACCGGCAAATCGGCTTATACCTTAAAAATGTGAGAGGTTTCAAAATCATCGATTGCTAGAAATATTATAAATTCTGCAAGAGCAATGCGAATGTGCATAACGAAGAGCCAATGACGCCCATTGCCAGTAAAACCTTCACACCAAAGAAAGCCATGGGCATCCGCGTAAAAGGCACTGGATCGGGATCGGGATTGGGACAGTCAGAAGGCCTGACTGCTTGCCCGCCATAGTTTTCAGATGAAAAACGATGATTATATGTGCCGCTCTGTGAGGAGACTCTATACCTGCCCGCCTGCCTGTCTTCTTGTGTGTGCGGACTGCGGATGGAGATGCGGAGTTGATGGTGGAGCAAGCAGCCAATAATAATAATAAAAAACAATAAAAAAAAAAAAAAACTCCACACAAGGGGCTTCGTCGGCTTAGTAGGGAAGATTGAGAATTATTTTGTGGTGTTATAATGAAGGGCGACAAATCTGACACCTTGTATACCTATGGTAGGTTTTTTATCTGTTTTTGATTCCTCTCCACCTAGCTCGCAGGACCATACCGGTCGCGCTAATACGGCTATGGTGTTGATTGTGGATTGTGTGGAACTGGTGCCCGGTGCTTGTGGTGCTGGTGGTGGTGGTGGCAGCGCAGATCTTATCTCCTGATCTCCGTATTTTTTTTTTCTGTCTTTTTTGGTGTTCATTTTTTTTGTGTAATGTGCCGACGACGACGGGCGAAGACGCTATCCCGTCTTGGGTTCCCATTTTATTTTTATGGATTTGGAATTCCATCGTTTTTTTTTTATATGTATGTTTATAGTGTTGTAGTTACATTTTGGGTTGGCCGACCGTTCTTTTTTCCTTTCTTAAAAAAAAAAATAAAATAATACACAATCGTCAGGAGGAGCAAGAGGAGTTGGTGGCCAACGGCGAGGCGGCGGCGGCGGTGGCGGTGGCAACGGAGCAGATGAATGAATAAAGTGAGTGTTTCTTTCTTCTTTTCAAGAAGATAAATGAGATCGGAAGACGACGAAGTGTGGAGAATTTGAATCAGGAGGTTGGAATGCGTTTGTGGCTTTTGCTGTAAAGAAAACGTTGAGTGTTGTGTTCGTAGGTCACATCCAGGCCGACACAATCTCAACCTTTTGTGCTGTGACCATATCGAGACATTTTTTTTATTTTTTTTTTTTTGTTGGTAGTAAGAGTATATAAAGTCTTTGATTGTAAAAGATAAAGGAATTCTTTGGAACTTCAATATAATTATCAAAGAATCATCAGAATAAGGTTAAATTCCAATTCCACTTGATGTCTATCTGTTATCATATTTAAAAATAAAAAAAAAAAACAGTTTTCAGACTTTATTGAAGAAGTTTAAAATATTAGGGTTACCATATCAACAATTTGCGAAATAAGCAACGAAAATTATTGAGAAATATCGAAAATATACAACTACAACACAGACTAACTGGAATAACTGAACACGGCTTAAATAAAACCTCCGATTAAGTAAAACACAATTTTTTCGACTCAAAAGAAAATTCCCATTTCCAAAAACCGGTTTTTGGCCAAAATTTCGGGTTTGGCGAAAAACCTTAGTCAAAAACACAAGTTTTCCAATACATTTTTAGTAAAACATCTCAAAAACTAGTAGGAATTTATAGCTGAGATGAATAAAAACATCGGAAGATGTAAAAATCGGAAGATGTAAATGCGCTGCTAGTTTCTTTGGTTTGTTTTAATTTAAACTTTTTCACTGGCGGCTTTTCCAAGCATCTCGGCCCAAAAAGTCGCCTCGCGTCTATTGTGTTCTAGAAATCAGATAGAAGCTGATTGAAAAACGATGGAATTGTCAAACAAGAACGGAAAAATGTTAATTGTTGTTATTTTTGTAAACTTTTTGGAACAACCCTGTTTATATCTCGTTGTGAAAAGGCTTTAAGTCAGAATGTATTCTTAAAGAGTTCACGATACGATACTGCAAGATTTTATTCTTCTATTGTGTGAGAAATATCGAAATTTGTTTATTATTATCTACCTACCTATAGTTAACACTTTATTAACACGGTTCAAAACAAAAACACAAATTCACATGCCATAACAAAATAATTTTCAAAGGTGAACGCAAGCTGACAGCGAATTTTGTTCACAGTTTCGTTAGCTCTGTTTGTTTACTCTATCGCATAAACTGTTATAAAACATAATTTTGTTTGCAATTTCATTGAAATTGAGGTGACTTTGGTATATGATGCGTCATTGTATGGAAAATTGTGAAATTTCGGAGATAATACAATTTTTTCTGACAATAATGCCCGTTGTATTCTCTTAACGTGACATAACTTTGACAGCTGCTCTTAAACTGTAACTATGCACATGAATTATTCAGGACATTAACCGTTTTAATTACTTATTCTCAAGTGGAGTCAGCCTAATTTTGAAAATAAAATTACCGCTAGCAACAACTCTCCATATACATACTCTCATAAAAGTGGTCTACGCAGTTCTGACATAAATTAAAACAAAGGTGACTGATGAGGGCTCGCTACACCCAAAGTAAGATCTACTGGAATTAATATTAAATATAAATATTACGCCCGTCGTCGCGCGCCATCGTTTGGCGGAATCTGCGCGAACATATTATTTAACTTTTATACACAGTGCAAGCACATTGTAATGCGCTCTGAACTGAAATGGTCGACCCGTGAGCCGTGAGCCAAGCTAAAATTTATTAATAAAAGATGATAATGATGATGAAGATGACGATAAAATCAAATGAGTTTGGGCATTGACGATGTCGACAAAGGTAAAACCACTTGGCCAATTCAGGCGAAAGGAGCTATACGCTACGCACATTTTTGTTAACTAGCTATGATGATGATGATGATCGAACTTGTTTTTAAAAAAAATTTATCTACTATTATGGAAACGAGTTGTTTATAAAAAGTGAAAATTGCACGCAGAGCGCACTGGGCTTCAGAGTAATCATACATCGGATTCGATATATATATCGGGGAGATGGGGCTTTATAGAGCCTGCCTGCCTGTTTGCGCCGAAGAGTCAGTTTTGTCGTCAGAGTGGTCGAGGATGGCGACGTTGTTGGTCATTATTTTGTCAAACCATATCTAGAGTACCTATGCTATACCTACATACATACATATAATGTGAGTGAGTGTTTATTTTATTTTATTTTATTTTATTTTTTTTTTTTAATTTTATTTTTCTTACACAAAATCTACTTATTTGGCATCGTTGAAAATAGGTAGGTTTGCAGTCAGGCAGGCGACTACGACGAACAAGGCTGGCAGGCGCATTCTCTGTGTTGCATTGTATATGTGAATCGGGAGGAGATAGCACTGCCGGCCGACTGGACATAGTAGTACTGGTTTCTTTTTGGGCATATGCAAGGTTTTTTTTTTTTTTTAATTTTTTGTTCCACTGTACCTACTGATGCCTCCCTACCTACACAAGATATTTAATTCCGTTTAGATAAGTAATAGTACAAATATTTTGGTCTTATGTATACGTTTGGTCTTATGGTAATATATAGATACCTATAGAATCATGAAGCACTCTAATACCTACAGGACGTTTGAATTCTGTTCTCTTTTTTGCTGGCGTGCGCATCTTCATCTTTTAAAGGAATCGTCGATGTCTCAACTTCAACTTTTGGAATTCAGCCATTTCCATACAATTTATATAGATACACTTATATACGTGACTAATCACCTCGACTTGCAGTGAAGACTAAAGATTAAGTTGGTCACATTAGAAATTGTATTTTGAAAGAAAGTTTCTATACTCATGAAGACAAAACATTCAATTGAGAATATGCATCTTAGAAAAAAGGAGTAGTCAAACTGAGAAAAGAATTTGGTTTTGGACCTTTATGTAAATGTAATATTTTTTTCTTATGGATAAATCCATGAGGCTTCCATAAATTCACGTCGCTGAATGTCCCTTCAAATGAATTGGCCAAAATAATAATGACAGAAAAAAATTCAAATTTATATTTAAAGCACAGATACTATCATAACAGAATTTATTATCGTCTGTGATGAGTTTAATTTATCTTTAAGCTAAAAAAAATTCTGATAACAATTTGGAATCACAACAGAACCTTGTGGCACACCAACTCAAGTTTAAAAGAACTTCAAAGTTTATTTCTGAATTTAAGAACAAGAAACTAAGGGGCCTTGAGCTGAATCGCGTCCTCCATGAACGAGTTGCTCGTGAAGGGAGAGTACCAGTTTGGGATCGTGATCGTAATCGTGAATTACTTAAACGTATACAGTCGACGCCGCCTAATGCACACTCCGCTTAAATGAAACTTTCGGTTATATGCAACAAGAAATTTATCACTGTTTTTTTTTCAGTGCTTATATTACGGTTAACTGCACTATTCTTATTTGAAATCTCCCTTTAATTGAAACAATTTTCTTTCCCTCAAATAATAATTTTGTTCTGAAACAACTCCGCTTAAGTTAAACACTGAACGCATCCATTCATTTTTGAAGTTTGAACACACCTAAAAAATGACATTAGGTCTGTTTGGTAACGTGAAATTTCTTGCGAATTTGTACAAATTTTCACAAAATTGCCCAATTTGTTCCAAATTCCTGTTTGTTAACTCGAAAAAGTTGCAACGAGAGAGCACATCGAGAGAGAAAAAAATTTCCCCTCCCTTGGATAACTTGCGATTTTTTGCTACATAAAATTCTGACATTTTTTACACAAAAGTTGTTCAATGCGTTTGTTAACTTTCTTGTAAGTTTCTCCATTTTTGAGAAATTCGTTCTCTCTTTGGTGTTTTGACAGGTTTTACACATTTTGCTTAAAAAAGATACCAAACAGACCTATTTTAAGTTTCATTCCATTCTCATCATTCCAATCCTTTCAAATGTCACAATGATTAAAAGTTGTTTGTTTGTTGTTCGTTTAAAGGGAAAATAAAGTTGCAGTTATACTAAGTTTGGCTAAGTGCAACAAAGTTGCATATATCCGAAGTTCGTTTAGGTATATAAAAACGACCGCTTAATTGCAACAAATTTTCTGCATTTTTTGTGTTGCATTAAAAATGGAGTCGACTGTACTCGTAATTCAATGTGCGATCGTTTACTCGAAATGTCACCCGAAAAGTCTGACTGGAGTGAACTGAACTTTAATTTATTTTGGAAGAATGTGAGTAAGAAATTAAATTTTGAATAAATCAATATATTTGTTGTATTCTATTCATAAATTTACAATAAAATACTCACTTAGAGACGAATTTCAACAAAATTTATTTAACTGAAGTCGATTTTGAAGGAGTTCCTTGCCTACATATATGAAGGAACACCTCAATTTTGGCAAAAATCTTCTGTCAAACACATGTCAAGTTAAAGTCACTAAAATATTTAATGTCAACACAAAGAACTTATGTGCAGTTACGTCGTTGTCAGTTCGCCATTAAAAGAGTGGATTTTTAAATAGTTATTGAACTGATTAAATTTCTCATGGAACAGTCTCAGTTTTGTATACGTCTGAAATCACCAACGACCTAAGCCAAATTTTAATTTTCTTTTAAACAAATTCAAATAAAAAAAGTCGTATTAGAAAATTATTAAATTCTAGATATGTTTTGCTTTTCGTAAAAAATCGTGTTTCTCAGTTGTGACGTTATTACCTACTCCAGAAAGCTTCTAAATGCTAAAAAAATAATTACTATTTGATTAAAAAATTTACAAATTTATTTCCAAATTCATTTTACAAAAAAAAAAAAAAAGTAAAAATCAAAACAAATGTCACGATTGGTGATGTAAAATCAGTCAAGTTAAATCAACCGACAGAAATAAATAAACACATGTAGTTATATGTATTCATCCGGACGGCAGGCTGGCAGGCGTCCAGAATAAGAACGCCTTAAGTTAAAATTCGTCCCATATCGCATCGTATCGTAAAGATATCATAAAAAAGCAAGCAATTGTATATATAATGTAGATACAAAAGTAATGACTGCATATAAATAATCTTCTAATAGGTGTCGCATGTTTTTATAAATCTCATCCAGTTTTTTTTTTTTTTTAATTTTAATTTTGGGATATAATTGTGTGACTTGTCCTTCGCACAGATATCCAAAAATAAGTATCGGCTGTCTTTCAAAATTATTTTTATATATTTTTTTTTGTTAAATGGCGACAGCCAAATATTATATTTTTTTTTTTCGAAAGTAGGTTTTTTTTTCTTACATCAATCAATCTACTATATTGCATATCATGTGTATGACTTATGTGAAAAATATTTATATTAAAAAAATATTTTATGTCTGAAACATTATTCGTCGCTCATTTTTTTTTTATTTTTATTTTTGTCTCAGTTTGTATTTTATTTTGTTTACTTTGAAATGCAAACGGTCTGTGCTATTCAAATTTTTTTTTTTAAAAATCTTGGAGGCAGTATACCTATGTATATGTAGATAGACACACAAACTTTGATGATTAATACTAAGTTTTTGTGTTTGTGTACTCTTAAAACTTAACCAATAGAACATTTTATTATATGCGAGGGATGCCGCCTAACCCTACCCCTGATCACAGTTTTTTTTTTTTTTTTTTAGAAAGTATAAATTAATTTAAATAATAATTTCTGTTTCATTTCTTTTTTATGTTGTTTAAAATTGTCACAATAAATTATTTTATTTTATATTACACTTTTAAATTTATGGATTTGTTGTTAGAAATTAACAAAAAAAAAATTCAATGTGTTGATTATGTTATAGTTTAAGTGGTATTTTTTTCAAAATTTTGTTTAAAAATAAATAAATATCTCTAAAATGAAAAGCTAGCCACACAAATGAGTCATGTGTAAAGTTTTTAAAAAAAAAAAAAATATACGAAGCATGTACTATGGACATAAAGGCACACCTTACATGCAGGGTGATTCGCAAAAGGTGTGACAAAAAGCTAGAGCGTGTAGTTTAGGTCGAGATGAGAAGAAAAATAGTATGGGAGGGGGGCTATTTCCCCCATTAAGCCGGGAGGGGCAATTTTCTAAAAAATGACTTAAAACAGAACAAAAATTATTAAAAAAAAAAAACAACAGTAACTCGTACAACGCCATGTTATACCTTTTTGTAAGACCACAAATCTTTTCTTTTATTTTCTTTTTCAATAAAGTTGTTTAAGTGAACAGTTCTTGAAAAATTAATTTTTAAACTCAAAATTTTGAAGGAAAAAAAATGTTCATACTCATTTTTTTTACTATAATTCCAAAAGACACACAATAAATTCATTGAATAATTTTAGTACTCACCAATGGATTCTCCTGGACATGCTTTGCAGCATTTGCCTGGTAGTAAAATCGGGTCATCACAATTTGCCGGTGGACATTCATTTTTAATATTTCTGCATTGTACTCGAGCGACAATCCGACGCTTCTTTGGAACCTGAAAAATAAAATAAAATTTAAAAACAAAATAAACATAACATTTATGTATGTATGTATGCCAAATGTGTTTTCATTTTATTTGCATACATAGCTGTTGATTTTTATTATCACTCTTTAAAAATATTCAAAATCACGACAAGAGATATATGTAAGATACAAAATGTATCTATACATACATAGATATATGTACATATATATGTTATATTGCATCAAACTCGCAGACATAGCATTTAATTTTGTTATTTTTATTTTTTATATACATACGCTCGTTAATTAATAGTAGTTTTTTTTTTTTAACACGAGTTACCGGCGGCGGCGGAGGCGCCAGTGTAATCATATCATTCATCGTAGGTTTGATATTTCAATATTGTGCGCCTTTGAGCGTAAATTTTGTGCTTGGTTATTTTTTTGTTTGTCAATAATTTTGTCTAGAAGTCAGACGTGTGACGCGATGAATGAAATAAACGATCAGTTTTATATATTAACGAACAAGTTTTATGAAGTTATAGTTGTGATATTATGGCCCGATGGCGAACGATATCAATTTGTATAAAATGCGAATTATGTACATATAATGTAGGTATAATATCTACAATCTACATGCGTCGTATACTTATATGTAGGTACATGTGTAGGTATGTAGAACATGTTTTGTTTATAAATAGATAATATCGATAATTTTATTTTAAATATTAAACCTATCATTTCAAAATCAAATAGATTTTTAGTTTTTTTTAACTTTCTTAATTTTGTTTCTATCTGCCGTGTAATTCAGGTTGCATTTAAAAGACCTTATAGCTTAGTAATTATAATTATTAATATTAATTTCTAATAGTTACCAAAAAAGACTCTTAGGTCCAGTTTTTCAGTGCAAGATTATAAAGTTAAACCCCAGTTAACTCATCAAATCTAGTGAGTTAACTCAGGATAAACTGAACAGATGCTTTTGATATTTTATCCACCGAGTTCTGTATGCATTCTCTACCGAAAAACTGCTTCCTCAGTTCGTTGTGGGTTAATTTACTTCTAGAGTAAGCTAACTCTGGCTTAACTCACTACTGAAAATGTGATGGACTTTAAACAACATCAAAATCACTTGGTATAGAATAAGATACATTTTGAAAACCGATAATCAAATTTATAGCGGGTTCAAATGCCCCTCTACTATGTTTGTCAACTCCTCATTAGTTCTTTACATTTGACGCTTTTTTAAGACCTAATTTGTGAAAATCCAACCATTATAACTCTAGTTATAAGCTTCGTAAGCCAACCCTATCGGCTGATTTCGTAGGTTGTGCACTAAATAATGAGATTCTCCAACTGGCAGACGCTTGCCAATCGATCGAGCAGACATTTTTTTTTATTGATTTCTTATTATTTGAAACTAATATTGTGACATTTGTATGGCATGTACATATAATTGTAGATACAGTAGACAACAAACGATATTAAAATATCAAAATAAACGGAACTTTGTATACTAGTCAAACCAATTCAAGCCATGCAGGGACCCAAGAGTTATTATAAATGACAACTTTAAACACTGCAGAACTTTAACTTTTTAAGTTAAAAATTCACTAAAAATCCAAATCAATAGGAGCCATCATTCCCTAAAATTTCAAGCTTCTAAATCTTAAAAAGTAAACAACCTAAACGACCGACACGCGGCGATCGTTTATTCGACTGATTCTTTAAATCGTTCAAGATCTGTGTCCAGAATTGTTCCGTTTTAAAACATACATTAACATTCTTTTCTATAAAATGAATGTAGTATTTTTTGTTTATAACGATCATAATCTTAACTGATAATGGTCATAGCAAAGAATATTGATGCCGAACCGAAGCTAAAATTAAAATGTCGGCAACATTTCTTTAAACTTCAATTCAATTACCTCAAAAGACACTTATAACAAAAAAAAAAAAAAATGAAACACTTCAAATGGTCAAGAGAAACAACAATTAAGTCATTTTGACTTTATCCAATTAGAAAAGGTCGATGAGTAACGCATCATAATTCAAAAGATTCACAATCTAGATTAAATTGAAATGTGACACGCATACTAAACAATAATATATACATACTCTTTGCGGCCACGACCGAAAGTGACAAGCGAATGCTTCATAATTGATAGTTTAGCCGACGAAATTTATATACTTAAATGTGCCATCTGTGTTTCTGTATACCAAAAAAAAAAAAAACAATAAATTAAATGAGCAATGATGAAATTGCTCTCTATACCATTTATGTACCTACAGTTAGTAATAAATTAAAAGTCCTTCCAATAAAAATACCCAGTTCTACTGAATCAAATGAATAATTTAGATACCATTTTAAAATTAACGGTATAGTGATTTAGTTTTAATAAAATACAAATTGTGAGTGGTGATGTAAATTTTAAATTTAACCTTAAAATACACACATCTCCGGAATGGCGTTAATGCCATACACTACATCGTACAGATGGCTAAGTTATTATTATGGTTCAAAGAAGCTAAAATCCATTACTGCTCCAAATTTTTCCTGCGGTATGCACCCAAATTACACACAGGGTCAAATTAATCCCATAGTCTAATGCTGGATTTACACGACTGACAAATTGAATGAATATCCCCTTCCACACGAGGAAACAAGTTGCTGGAGATTTTTTTGACGTTTTATTTTAATTTCCTTAAAATTCTCCTGTACCTTTCACCCGAAGAAACAAAATCGTGGAAACTTTCTGTTGTTTCCCTTTAAAATAGCTTGGTTGAACACACTCTACTGTGTGTGTGAAGAGGAATGTCAAAAAAATCTCCTCGAATCGTTGACCGGGGAGATTTCATTTTCCCCTCTTACTTCTTGCCCTTCTCACTTACAAAATGAAAGTTGCTGGCAACTCAGTTTCCTCGTGTTAAAGGGGACAATGAATCTATCCATTCATCTGCCAGTTTTTTGACAGTTAAAATCAGTGTGACAGTTGACAGTGTAAATCCAGCTCTGGTTAACAAGTCAAGTAAAGCATCTCCTGCTTGCGTTAACTCATAGTTGGTGATCTGAATTGATGGTAGTGGTATAGATGACGTGACTATATTTATTCACATCGGAAACATTTCAAAAATATTGATTGCAAATAGTCTGGGGTTTAAATGAAACAGTGTGTCATTTAGGGGTTTTAAGCGCATCGATTTGAAAATTATTCTCGCTCTTGAACTCTAACAATATCAGTTTGACCATTGAACTGCACATCAGCTTTATACCAACGCATTTGAGAATTTATAAAGAACAGGTGTCGGTTGGTCGTTATTTTGTTTTTAAATTTAATTTTTTAATTATAATTACATATATTGTCTCTTCTATTGATAGCACAAAAATAAGCTTTAAAGAGTTTTGTTTTTTCGTGGAAAAAAAATATAAAAACAAAAATTTATATGCATTTAGTATACGAAATATTCAAAAGATAAAATACGTAGGTACATAAATTAAGATTTAAAATTGTAAATTTTCATATTCACTTTTTAAATCCACTCCAGCAGTATGTATATTAGTCACTATTTTCAGATTTTAGTTTTGACATTTTAATTTCTTTTTATATTTTTATTTTGATTATTTATTTTGGCACGCTTAGATATTATTAGCATCAGTTTTTATTATTATATGAATAAATAAAATAATATTTCTGACTATATTTTATTATGAGTTGCGCTACTTGCTGTCACTTCAAAAGTCAATTTTCAATCTAAGTTTCAAATAAATATAAAATATTACCCTGATGAATCGTCAAGAAAAAGCATTTCAACACGCAGTAAACTTTCAATGCAAATGACGTTTTTTTTGATTTTTTTTTGTTTCCTAATTTATTATGTCTGCGAATTCTTTTCTTGGATTTTATTATAATACACATAAATACATTAGGGTGGCACTTATTTTTATACAATATGTAATAGAATTTTTCTGTCATCTGTAGTTGATGAAAGTAAGTAGGTTAGGTATGTGCAACCGAGCTTTTGATATTTTCTATACAGAGCTCTAATTTAAATTCCGGTAAAAGCATAATATTTTAATTTGAATCGTATCTTAATTATAAAATGAGAAGTAGTAGTACGTGGTATACAAAATGTATAGACACTTTTTAAAAACAATGACGCAAATAGCTCCATACTAGGTCCGTTCGTTTACTTCCAAAAACTACCAATTGAATTTTTTAACTTTGACAGAACTCTGGAATAAAATTGGTAGAAATTGACAGTTTTGAGAAGTACACGAACAGAAGTATCTACTGGGTGTGACATTTATAAATGTCAAATAAGATATGTTCACTTACTTGAATAAACTGTCATTGTTTAAGGTGTGTTCAGCTTTGAAAACTGCGCGTATTTATATTAATTTAAATACCTAACAAAAGAAAATTTAAACAATTTCAAACAAAGTGTCACCCTAATGTGTATACGCATTAAATTTATGAATTTTTGTATTTTTTTTAATGAAAGAAAATAGAAGGCGCCAACAACTTAATGAAGATATTAAAACATAAATAACACGAATGTGGGTTGCAAACAAATTTACATACATATCTACTTATTTACAAATTTAAAATATATAAAACAAAATATTTTTTTTTAATTAGGTACTTACCGCTACGCATTCGCATTTTATGCAATACATAACTCCAAAGGGTGGTCCCAAATCTGCCCACCAAGTTGAGCCGAGTTCATGTAAAGTTTTTCCAAATTGACATTCAGCTGCAATTAAACAAAAAAAAAAAAAGAAACATTTTATTCTTGAAATACCATTAAATTTGTGACAGAATCATATTTATTGTTAAAGGTTTTTATATAATTAAAAAACAATGAATTTAAATACTTAATTAAGAATTAATTTTTCAACAGATGAATTGTAAAATTGGACGTGAACGGCTGTAAAGACGGTCGTACGAGGCAGATTCACGGTAGAACTTTGCGATGATCCTTATACGACCGCCTCAAAGTGAATGGCCTTTTTTAACCTGACAATAAAATTTGCAATGAGTATCTGCTCGAACACAATAGAATGCTGCAACTGGAACTGTCAAAAAGTGTAGTAGGTGCTTTTTTGTACGTGACCACAATGCAGCTGTACAGTTTTCTGACATTTGATGTTTTGTTGTCATTTGTTGGGTCAACTTATTGCATCTTTTGTGAATTTTGTGAACATGAGGAATTGAAGAGATCCTGAAGCTTATTTCAACTACTATATAAGCACTCATCGAGTTGAAATGGACTTGGTTCGCCTCCATCAATTTTGAAGCGTTCTTTGTAAAAAAAATTACAACAAAAAATTCACCGTCGCGTTCTTTTCTTGCTTGTGAATTGTCGACTGCACCGCCCGACCGCGTTCTGTTTGGCCAACCCTTAAAGGGGGTCGTTCACGTTCAGACGATCCCAACTAATTTCGGTAGAATGAGGCAGGTTCTATCCTTCTATCACTTGGCTCTTAACTAAAACATGTCGCCCGGTAAAGGGCCCTATAGGAACTTTACGACCGTGGTTTGGTTTCTGCTTCCGTTCCCATCAAAGTGGAGGAAACAAACTGTCATAAGATAAGTACTACAATTTTTCAAAAGTGTCACTCGTCAACTTCTTTATGAAACAATGATACAAAAAGAAATATAATACATAAGTAATTTGGTCATTGAACTTCACTATGTACTTACATCACACAACTTACTTGTGTGATCAATATATTCTAATAATATTTATCAGTGTTCATGTTGTTATTCAAGAGCAAAAAAAAAAAAAAAACAAAAGAGGACTTTTTTATTACACTTAAAAATAGGTGGCGCCAGTAAATCAATTCAATTGTTTGATAAAACACAAAACACGTTAAAAGAACAATCATTTCAATTGACTACACTTTAACGATATATTGAACATTGAACAATTATTATTGATGGATTTGAAGAAATGGAACAAAAGAAAAAAAATAGAACAAATAAATCAACAACGAAACAATCGAAAATTGTATCATTTTTAATTGAATTATCTGCAGGAAAAGCCTGGAGGGAGGTACGAGTATGTACATTTAAGTATTTTATTTTTAAACTTTTTCATTCTGATCAATATCCATTCAACCAGAACATTTATTTTGTACTTATAAGTTTCTCGATATATGTAGGTGTACATTGCTTAAATCGTGGCATTGTTCGTAATATGAATTCCAGAAGAGTAAAATATAAATATATCGATAACAAACGATATTTTTAAATAATATGTAGGTAATAAGATTAAATTTATTGACTGTAAATATCTCCATTTATATACTATGGAACCATTATATTTTATTCAACTATGAAATTGAATAGGTTTTGAAATTTTATTAAAAGTGATGATCTCATATTATAAAAATGTATATTTGACGTTTTATATTTTTTTAGATTTTTTATTTGAGAGAATTGGAAGAGTTTTCTGAGCACAACTTTTTTAATTAAGGCGAATTGATTAGGACTTTACTCCCATTAAATCACCGTTAACTTAACACAGGAAAACTCTAAAATTCTAAACCGATTGATCATGATCAGGGGATAATTTTGAATACTTTCTCCGATTACCGTTGTCGATTACCAAAATAAACGACATCATTTTTATGATTGGAACATATTAGGTCTGTTTGTTTACTCCCCAAACTGATTGAAACTGGCAGTTTTGGACAAGCAAACGATCATACCAACTGATGTGAAGCGTACTCAATTGAGCAAGGCTCTTTTGTGAATGAATTACCAGAATATTGTGAATATTTCAAATTTGACAGTTCATTGGTAATTTCGAATTTCAAGCATCAACAATTCTATTTCCCCTCTTTGTGCATTTTAAATTTCAATTATGCGGTTTTCCATTGGTAAATTCAGATTTCAATTTAAAAATTGATTTTTTTCGTGGTGAATGGAACACTTTTTCAAATTGATTTAGGTTTGTCATTGTATTCGTGTAGTTTCGTTTCTGTGTTCATATTTCAACCTTGATGCACTTTAAGAAGATAAAGATGAGCTTGATATGAAGTTACCGATTAATTTTAAACTGGTTCCATTGATTATGAGTGAATATTTCTCACACATTTTGAACACAATTTTCACAACTGAAAAAAATTAATCAATTCAAAAACCACATTTGCAAACTGAAAGCTGTAAAATATGTTGGTGGTAGTAAAGGGAGGGGTAAATCTCACGAAAAATGTATGGCCTTTTCGATTGGAGTCAGAATGACAGTTTTTCTTCTGAAAAAAAGAGAAATTTGCTTCTGATTTTCTTTTCAGAATCGTTCCAGAAGCGTTCACACGTACCAAATTGTTCTTCCGGATTACCAATCGAAAAGGCCATTAGATCTGCAAAAATTGATTTTAAATCAAAAATAAATCAATTTTTGTTGCCCAATGGAACGAAAAAATGGTCAAAACCGGCTGTGTGACAGATACAAAGCAAAAATAAAATGATTTATTTTAGCAATGGAAAACCCCATTAGTTTACATTTTAAAATGAGTCGAATTGAAAAATGGCAGTAATATGCTTACTGAAATGGCCCGAGAAAAAAGACGTGTAGGAAAAACTTATAAGCAAAAGTTGAAACTCAATTAATTCACAATCAATTTCATTACAAAAATGTCAATAATCATTAATAGTCGCTTTTATTAGATTTTTTAGAACACTCTTAAATAGCTGTCCAGCTAGTTATTGGCTAAATATTTTAGCCATCTCCCTATATTATAACTATACAGGGTTGTTATCGAAATATGTCCTCATATGTATTTTCTCTGACATACCTGTAATATGTCAATCTGGAATGAACGAATGAATTTGAGTGAATTTTGTAGAACAGCTGTTTCAACTATTACACACATTTTCAATTCAAGCATCCAAATCCAAGGTTTAGAACACCAATTTCGGTGTCCAAGATGAACAAATGAAAATGTTTATAAATAAGATTTTGGAGTTGGATGGTGTGCTAAAGTAAGGCTTTAGAATGCGATTATAAATAACACTGTAATTGGTTTAGCTTGTTTAGGTGTATGATAGCCAAGTTTTGAACTAAATATGCATATCACAATGAAACCACCGATGGTGTACCAGAAGTTAAGTACTACAAACGTCTGCATAAAAGAAAATTTCATCTACTAGGTACATTGGCTACACATCCTTCAATGGATTCATCATTATGTTAAAAATTAATTCAAACGTAATTAATATTCTTTAACTGACAATTATTATCTTCAAAACACCCTTTATTGAGTTTGTTTATGTAGATTCCAAAGAAAAAAAAAATATACATAATCTGAAAACCACCTTTTGACTTCAATCACTCAATCCGTCATCCTAACACGTACACCGTGCGCTGCTTTGATAAGTCATGTAGCTAATAGTATAGTATGTATCTTTCTATATAATATGTACATTTATACATAGATGTAATAAAATAGTAAGCACGGTCGGTGACCTGAATAACTCTGAGATTATTTATATAATTTTTGTTTTGTTTTAATTAACAAGTAGGTACTCTTTGTCTATCTACTATACATATATTCAAAACAAACTCAACAAAACAAAAAAAACTCTCTCTACGAGTAAAAACAAATAAAATGCAACGAAATGTGGGTGTGAAAAAAATAATAATAATAATCTCTGGCGCCATTCATATAGTATAAAACGTTTTGCAATATAATCGTGTATACGTACATAATATGTAGAAATGCAAAGAACTCTCAAATCAAAACATTCACTTCATTCACATCGAAATCAATTCACAATGAGTGGTCTTGGTCTACGTACAAAATACAAATATCTGTACATATATAATAGTATCGTATCGTACGTTACGTATCAATTGAATTTATTCACGTTTGATGTTTTGATGGGAAATGAGGTATTTTACTTCCCACCTCATCCATTAAAAACTAATTGAAAAATCAGTTTGTATTTTTATTAAGTTTTGCTTGCTAGTTTTTGCTTGTTAAAGACTATATACTTCGCCCCTGCGCTGCGCTACGCTGCGTGTGCTGCTCTCATCGTGAATTTGCTGAAAGTTGGCTGGCTGACTGGTGCCAATAAAGCGCCGAACGTACTTCACAAATTCAAATACGTCGCTCACTGTGCTCTTAATTGAGTACAACAATTGTGAACATCCAATGGATTTGTTTATTTTAATTATTTCAATTGTCAAATATTTGGAACGTTTAATGAAAAGTGCATCCACATTTGGGCACACCTTATTAGGCTAGGCCGCAAACTGTCGCGCACCGTTCGTTGCAATCTATTTGCCGCTTTTCAATATAGCCTATAATACATTACAGGTAGATATAGATATACAAGTGTATACTCGTATCATTTGGCTTTATTTTGGATTCTTTTAAAGGCTCAAAAGCTTTGACTTCGTTAACGAAACATTAAAAATGAACACAAAAAAAAAAAAAAATAATTAAGATGCTATCAGAAAGTTGGCATAAACACAAGTTCGTATATTCGCGATAAACAAATAAACTTCTGGCGCCGTAAAAACACGCAGACACGTATGTAGGTAGGTATCTAACTTGTAGGTACTTTTTTTTTTGTTAAATATTTGTTGCCCCTTTATTTTGCACTTGACAGTTGGAATTTTGATCATCAAGACATGTAGATTAATTCTTTCTACAGAAATTAAAAAAAAAAAAAATCATTTATGGATATTGTTTACATCACCATTTTCGTCGTTAAGTTGGTAATCTATAAGGCTGCTGATTTTTTTTTTTACCAACTGTCAAGTGAGTTGTTATATCCGAGTTAAGTGTATAGTGTTTCTCAAGCTTGATTTTAATTAAATGACCAATTAATTGGCAATTTTTCGCTCCCCTTTTTCTATTGCTAATCTTATGACGGATATACGAGTATTAGATACGATGTCAACATTTTAAGGTAGTGAGTTTTGTGTGCGACATGACATGTGGCGCCAGTAGCAGTAGCAGCGCAACATGCCTATTGCCTATTTGTTTTTATGTTGTGCTAGTTTTTTTTGTTTTCCTTGGAAAGTCTTACACAGACATTTTATTTTTATTTGGATTTTTCTATTTTTACTTTGGATAGGCCTTGTGGGCATGTTTAACTAGTTACAAAACAGGATATATATTATTTTTAGTGATTTTTTTCGCACTTGGGCTAATAGTTGTGTGTCTAATGGTTATTTTATAAAATATAATAGATATCTTTCTATAAAGTGTTTATGTATGGAAAACATCTACTATGAAATCAACGGACTTGTTGAGTTTATTGGACTGTCCAGATGAGCACATCCTACTCAAATTTTAAAGTTCAATTATTTTTTTCTTTTATTAGATACTTTAACATGTAACGCAGACTACGTTGACGTGACAGAAAAGTATGCCATGTCAACGTTGGGATTATGGTCAACGCTTTGCGTCAATGTGTCATTTGCTCAGGCTGATTTCAAGTCGGTCTCAACGCAATTGTCAACGCATGGACAGTATTCTGCGTTGACGATAAGACAACTTTGAGACGGAATTTTAAGTCAGAGAGTCAACGCGTTGACCAATTTCGTTGACCGTGTAATCGTAGCTTTAGATGTAGAAATACTTGAAATCACTTTTTGCTTTGCTTTTAAAATAGTAAAATATAATAATAAATTCAACGCAATGATTGTGACTCTTCAATTTCTTAATTTTGTCATTGTGACCTAACATAGATAGCTTTGACAGATATCTCATTTACTCTGTAGAGTTGAAGCGTGTTTTAACAACGTTTGGTTCGACGTGCGTCGGTCTATAGTGGAAATTATTGTCAACTCGAAGGCAAACAATAGTTCATGATTGAATACAAAAATCGTAATACAAGGTTGAATGGATAAACAATTGTAGTTTTATTTTTTTCAACAATATTTACATGATAAATTCGTTTAATTTCACACCTCATACCTACCTTATCATGACTATCCCAATTCTCCGACCTTTTTCTCTTTGATTGATTTTGCATTTTTAATTCTTGATCTGGACTCATGTTCTGTAACTCTCGCATTGATAAAATCAGTCGAGAAACGATGAAAAATGGAACAAAACTCATATGGTTTGTTTCAATTTTAATCGTTTCTCGACTGATTTTATCGATGCGAAAGTTACAGAACATGGGTCCTGGATGCTTGAATTAAAAATGTTTGTAATTGTTGAAACAGCTGTTTTACAAAGTTCACTCAAAATCACTAGTTCATTCCAGATTGACATATCACAGATATGTCAGAGAATATATGAGGACGTATTTCGATAACAACCCTGTATAGTTAGACAACTTATGCAATCTGTTTATAAATAGGGAGATGGCTAAAATATTTAGCCAATGACTAGCTGGACAACTGTCTAAGAGTGTTCTAAAAAAAATCTAATAAATACGATTATTTTATGCAAAATATCGTAGGTAGGTATGTAAAAGAAAACCGAACAGAAGAACAAAATATCGGAACGGCTTTCATGAAACCGCACCAGTAAGGACACATCGCTTAACAATAAGTGTGATAACATTGATCAAGCTCAAAGCTTTTGCCACGTGGATGTCGGTACGTATAGATTAGTATTGCATCCTTACAATGTTAAACATAAGAACAGAAGTAGAATGTACGCCGCAAGTGACAGCCAACTTGTAATGCGGTTTAACGCCATCAGCCGGAAATAAATAAAAGAATTGGCCGAACACAAATCAAACAAAAAAAAACTTATAACGCATCCCATACCTACAATTTCGTACAAATATATATGCGTTCCGATTGGCATTATGTACCTATGCTTTACGTTAGTGAATACACATATAACGTACAAACGTACATACATATATACAAGGAACATACCTACATGAAGTTCGTACTATACACAAATTTGTCGGAAAAACAACGTGAAGAAACACTCGTATTATTTGTACCCCAAAGAGAAAGAGAAACTGCCAACTACAATATATGCAGCCGTTTATTATCAAAGGGAACACACCTCTTCGAATGAGAATTACGATAAATATCTTCTTTTTGTCTGTCCTTTGTTTGCGGGATTGTTGTATGTCCGTCCGTGTCCGCAACAGAGTTACCACATCAAAATCTATCCATCCATATTAGGATACAATTTTTGCAAGAAAATTGAGTTTTTCGCTCGTGTTTGGAAAATGATAGATAGACATGAGTTGTTTCGACTCGATGCAACAAGTGTACCAACAACAAAAACAAGCAAAATAACATAAATGGCAAACATTCTAGAAATTTATAGAGGTTTGGTTTTTGAATTGACTTGACAGCTTCTAGTGGCAGTAAATTTGACAGCTGACAGATGAATAGCGCTCAGTATAAATTTTTTTTCATTTTACCATGAAAAAACTTACGCCAGAATAATGCTAACCGATAACCGATATTTTGTTATCTGCATTATTAAATTTACCTGCGGTAACTCTGGTTCATACTACTTTTCATGGCGTCCGCAACCGACCGACTGACATTCATATATTATACGCCAGCTTTTGGTGTTATTTTTCGCACTCTTTGTTTATCGTTTGCAGTGATGCCTTTCTGGCTGATTTTAAGGTAAAACTGCGCTGTTTTTCATGTGCATATACCTGCATTACATATATATACATTTTTGTGTCCTCTTTAATTTTTCTGAAGTCACAATTATGGGATGTTTCTTGAGTTGTAATCTGACACTTTCAATTAATATTCAAAAGATATTATTTGTTCGAAAACTAAGAGAGTCTAATAGTATTAACCAGCCTCCAGATTTCGTTTAACTGTCACCTTATAATGTCAGAAAATCATTCGGATTAGTTGTTATATACATACATACATATGTATGTCATAGGTATATCAAAAAAAAAATATTGACGGAGTCTAGACTCTAAAAGTCACCCTGTGCTCGAAAAGCCACCCACTGATTTGAATAGAACGCCAGGAGTCTTAAAATAATTTATCTTAATTGGCTTTATTGTGAATGCATCACAATGCGAAAATATAACCGCTTAAATTACCGCAGCAGATTGTATTTGTTGGATCTTATTGGCGGACCTCTATAAGTTGATCAAACAAGGGATGTGATCTAAGTAGGCTATAAGACAAAGTCTGTTTCTATCTTCTTCTTATTATTTTTTTTTTTCAATAAAAATGAATCTTATGAGCAATAATTATTATTTATCAGAGAAAATAATGATTTTTGTTTTTGCATTTCCATTCTGACTGTTCGCTGCTGCCATCTTCTTCGGCATCATCAACATCATTTTTTTTTTTAATTTGCCGCACGCCGTCGGTCGTCGGTCGTGGTCGTCGTCGTCGTTGTCGCTGTCACTGTCGTTTCGTATTAAAATCTGCGCGCCACAAAAATAGAGTAAGTTACGGGCGCAAATATCCGTCCTGGCTGTCTGGCCAACCGTACATAATGTTAAAAATTACACATTTTTAAGTGCAATGCACTCCCCATTCTGGTGAACGTGCAACGTATTCTAGGTTATTTTTGTGGCATATACCTACCTACTGCATGAATAGAGTATATATTGTTTGCACGAATATACAACATCTAAATAGAATTTTGAACAAAAAATAAAGTAAAAATATTGTCGCCTCAATAATATTAATGGGGTAACATCTATAAATGAGCGTAGGGAATGATTTTTAAATGTTTATTTTTTTCAAAGTTTGTTGCATTTCTGTCATATTGTCTGGAATGCATTGCGTGTCTGCATCTGCACTGTAATTGACATAGAAAAAGAATTATATAGCGGTAAGTTATGTGTTTATAGGAAAGGACAAGTTGATTTTAAGATGTTCCAAGTAAAATCAAATACCTACTGTACAATTTTATTTCAATGTACAAACTATCTATACTTAAATGTATCAACTCAAATATTATAATTTAAATAATTATTGTCATAAAAAACAAGAAATGTTTTCTTCGTAAACTATAAAATGCATAATGTATTTGAACCTACTCTTCAAAATTGTATTCACAATAACAAATACCATTACAGTAATGGCCGGAATTAGCTGTCAACAAAGTCAATTCAATATTGCTTAAGGTCACTTTACACTTTACGGTCATTATAATTGTCTGTTTGATTTCTCAACTGATCTCTCCTTCCATTTGTTAATTCATATCGTTTTGCTTTTTTATTTTTTTTAATTGGATTGATTTTTGATTGGATTTTCTCAAAAAATAACTTCATTTTCTTAATATTCCATTATTTTATTTAATTCCTTGCACTAGAACTCAAAAAATCGAATATATTTTTTCTAATGTAATAAGATGCGAACTTATTGTCAAAAAACCATAATTCTTTTTCTTTTGAGAATAAGTCATATTAGTTCTGTGAGTTCCTTTAGCCAGTTTTGACAGTTCATATGAGATGTCATATTACTTCTACTATCGTGTAAAGTAGCCTTTACTTGCACGAAAGTTTTTCTGACAGCAGTCAAAAAAAATATAAAGCAATGACTAGTGTCAAAAAACTTTTGTGTAATTGGGCCTTAATACATGCATATGTATATGTACATACAAATCTTACTTATTTGGAGTGAACCAACTAGTTAATAGATGAAGTTACCTGAAATGAAGGAGTTTCGAAGCTACGGAAACATTACTTCCTCTAAAGCATATTTTTATCAGTTTTATTTAAAGTTTCAGTTTTTAATCATTTCTTATTTTTAGCAAAACTTAAATAAACAATTTTCATATTTTTGTGTGCCTACTGTGTTTTAATTCTCTGATTCGTTTATCCTAAGCCTGCTGAAATATCTGTTTGTTTTCTTATTTTTTTGACTTAATTTCAGTACATTGGTATTTTAAAACAAACAAAATGAATTAAAAAAAAAAAACCTGAGCAAGGAAGGAAACAATAATAAAATTTATGAAAATAATCATACATTCCGTCATGCCCTAGCTGCGGCCAATATCAACAAAATGAATCTGAATTTATTATTATCGTTTGGTCGGTGTCGGTCGGTGCGATTCTTTTTTACTTTTTTTTTTTGTAGAATCTCGAGTAATTCACCTACTTTTCGGCGAACGTTCAAATACCCAGATGACAGATGATATGACGTTCGAGAGATACTTCAACGAAAAATTCGGTGCAGTTAAATATATCTATAGGTATACGTCACTTACATTTTTATAATTAAAAAAAAAAGAAGCTTAATAAATAAATTGAGGTCGATTAAAAGTTTAAGCGATACACTTATACTATAGGTTCAAAAGTAAGCGTTTTCCATTTAGCGTTTCCTTTTTAATTTACGTCAAAATGTAGCTATACCTACTTGAAAGATTGACATTTTCAGATAAAAACTATTATTTGAATTGTTTATTATTATATTATGGTGCAGTTGCATTTATAGATATATATATTTATACCCAAACCTATAGTGTAGTGCGGCATATATGTACTATATGGCGTCATTCTTGATGCAAAGATAAACTAATTTTGAAACTTTAAATTTCAAACCAATATTTACTGAGTTAAATTTGACAGTTAAAAGTGCTGAAATGTCAATCGACCGTCAATTTCATATATCATAAATGGCTTTTAAAAATTTACCTCAAACATCACTTTTGATGAGTAAATATTTACATTTGACTTTCAAGAACTTCAGGTTCTCCTTCTGACCGGAAAACACAATATGGTGACCATGTTAAAACAAATTTGAGTAAAAATAATTTTTATTTTTGTTGAATGGAATGAAGTGGAAGTATGAGCTAGTATTATTCTGGAATCGATTAGGAGGAGAGAATTATTTAAAAGTTAATTTAACAACCGACCAATAAACCGAGATATAATTATTAGATTTACCCTTAATCTTCTTGAAATCTCGGAGATTTACCAAACAAATGTACCTATTTATATATCTAGTAGATTTGAAATCAATCGTGTTAAATCTTCCTAAGACCAATAATTTTACAAATCGATATAATATCGTGCTGAACGCATTCATCTTTTGACATACATGAAACATTCTGTCTTACTTCAAACGGCATAGGAAAAAATGACACACCTTTTGCGTTTTAAAAAGAACTGTCAAAGTTAATCTATTTTTCAATCTTTTTGTTCGGTGAAAACATTAGGTACATAGATTTATAAAATCTGAACTGAGGGCGGTGGAAACATGGTAATACGTGATTTGAACTTATTTTAAAATGACGCTTAGCCGCAACGTTTGTGACGGGAGTATAATTGATAGGCAATTGAGTTGTACACATATACGATATAGTATACGATATAGATAACAGTATGACAAAGGTTTAAAGTTAATCGAATGAAACATGAACACAAACAGAACATAAATAGAAAATAATTTTGTAAATTTACTAAAAACTACACAACAAGATCATCAAAAACTTAACTTACCGGTATATTATCTACGCAACTAATGTAGAGCAGATGGTCACCTGAACTATATAATAAAAGTTCCTTTACACTTTATATGGCGCTCGTTGTCAAAGGGATTTTTTTTATTTTTTAAATGATATTTTATATTAGCCATCTAAAATCGAATTCATTAGAGTTTAAAAGGAAATGAAATGCATATCTTTTGATTTATGGTTACCCTATACCTCTATCATCGTGATATTGAAAACCAACAAGACTTTGTGGTGGTGGTGGTGGTGGCACGGCCGGCGGCGCGGTGCGACAGCGTTACCACACTGAGATTATGAGAGATAACCATTTGATTTATTTTGGAAACAAATAAGAAATCATCAAATTTATTCTGTCAATGAATAATATCATAAACAAAATAGCAAACACGTGATTTTGTTGAACAAGTCAATTACTCATACTTCTGGCAGACTACTAATTTATTGGCTAAGTAGAATAATATGGCAATCGTATATAAGTAAGTATATTGAAACCTAGCAGAAATAGGGGGCTCGGCATTCCGTAAACATCAGAACGAGAATTTACTACATTCAGCCATAAGCTTGCTTAGGAGCATGTAGTAGGAGTAGGTGTAGATGTAGATGTAGATGCAGAGGTACCTATTAATATCCTTTTCAGGTGATTGAAATTATTTTTGGCCATTGATTGTGACTGGTGGTCGTGGTCGGTCGTCGTCGAAACGGCAATAGTGTATAAGAGGTACACGGTCCGTGTTTTTTTTTTTTTTTTTTTTTTGCCGAAGGAAATGACGAATTGCCCTGAAGAGACCACGACGAACGAACAATCAACTACGACGACTACGACGAAGACGGTAAAGATTTATAAATGAATTCGAACTGACTTTTGGCATTTTGTGTTCGTTTTAGTTTGTTTTGTTTTTGTTCATTCTATTTTTTGCTTCTATACTTTGCTGCACATGTTGCAAGGTGTGAAAATTAATGTTACTTTTTCTATTTTTTTACTTCAAATTAATCACGAGATAAGAATAAATGGTTGTACGCGAGATAAGAAATTATACCTATAGTAGGTACCTACATTTATGTATGTAAGAATGTTTAAAATTTAGGTTATTAGGCCTATGTATAGAAAATATATTGATTGATATTGGCTACAGTAGCGTATGGACAATTTGAACATACATATCTACGTAGTTACGAAGCGTAGTTCATGTAGGTACTCTTCAAATCTATATAATAGCCGTGTTTTGTTATCACGTGGATGTGGATCAGGATATATTTTTAACACGTAATACAACAACAACTTGGTATCCTCCTCTGTATCTGGATCTATTTTAAAGCTCCGAAAATTAGTTCTTACTCTTGCGGGTAGATGGCTTCACGAAGTATCTGTCAAAGTTATATCTGTGTCAGATCACAATAACGAAATTATGAAATTAAGTTGCAATGATATTTTAGTTCAATTTGGAATTTGTTAAATTTGTATAACTTTTAAGGCTTTCGCGGTTGTTTACATAAGACATTTTAAATTTTTCGGATTAGCCGCGTTTTAAATATTTAATATTTAGCGAGTTCAATACAGTACTCACCCCGAACGTTTCGCTTCAAATTACATTGAGCGTGGTCACCGGGAAACTCGCTCACCGGTGACCACGCTCAATGTAATTTGAAGCGAAACGTTCGGGGTGAGTAATGTATTGAACTCGCTAAATATTAAATATTTAAAACGCGGCTAATCCGAAAAATTTAAAATGTCTTGTTAAATTTGATTTGTTACTAAGAACTTTTAAAAGCAATTCAGGTAAACGTAAGAAAAATCGAATATAGGAGTGACTTTATGCATTTCTATTACTCTAAGAACCATTGGCGCAAAATTTAAGACTATTTAATATCATGTTAAAGCATTTTTAGTATGATGCTAGGTTAAAAAGGCGATTTTTCAAATTTCAAGTGAATTAGAATCGTACTATATTTTTAAAATTTTACTAAAGTTAAAATCACCAAATGGCTATTTTATCTCTTAATATCTTATAAGGTCTTATCTCTAATGGTCTTTTCAATTGGTAATCAGAGAGAACGATTTCATACGTGTGAACCCTTCTGGAACGCAAATTTCTCTTCTTTTCTGAAGAAGAACTGTCATTCTGACTTCAATCGAAAAGGCCATAACTCCATTATGTCACTTTGACAGTAACAAATGTGAAAAGTTATGTTTGATTACTTTTTTGCACGAATTGTCACTGTTTTAGGTGTGTTCCAGCTGGAGTTTGTTAACAAAACAGGCTTAATATGATGCTAGTTAAAAAATTGTTTAAAACTAAAAACATTTTATTAAAGAATAATGTTGAATAACTTCGTAACTTAAACAGTCCTTATATCCCTCTTATAAGGTGTGTTCCTTTGGGCTCCAGTATCTACTGACGAGTACTTCTGGCTGCAGTCAACTACTTCTACTCTGTAGTCGAAGTAGTTCAAAGTAGTTAATCAATCTAGTTACAGAATGTTTCCAAACAAGAAAAAGACATCACCAATCAAAAAAAATTACATAGTAGATTATTGTTGTTGAAAATTTTCTAATTAAAAGTAAAATAAGAAAACAAACAACCGAAATTAAATTGATATTGAGGTTAGATTTTACTTTTGGCAAAATGAAAGCATTCCATTCATCATCTACTGGGAAGTACTAAAAAGTACTTTGCAAGGCCCAATGGAACACGGCTATTCAAGAATTTACTGTATTTTGTATACCTACATAATGGATTTGCTTGTATCTGGACTACGTCATCCAAAACATTCATCTTGTGTCGTGAACGTGATGTGTATTTCTGTATACCTGAAGTGGAATATACGCTCAACGCTCATGTTTCTGAATGATAGAGAGCTGTCAGTTGAAAGAATCCTCTTCTCTTTGCAACTTTTTCTCTCATTAATTTTAAAATTCCATATAATTGATCTGGTTTCCTTGAACAAAAAAAAAAAAAAAAAAAAAACAAAGAAGAAAAAGACAGTATTGGGGTCTTTACATTGCCATATATACATGTATCTTATCATGAAAACAGCACTGCATGTGATAATATTTTTAAATCTTTTCTTTTTTGAATATCCACACAAGGGATGTATTTTTTTTTACTATTCAATTTTGACATCCCATTCATAACTCTTCACCTTAAAATATGTACAATAATAAAAGATGATTAAGATCTTATAAGAAAAGGTTTTCTTTTTGCTTCAATGTATTTGCTTTCTTTTTTGTATTGTTTCTTAAATCACTTTGAAATTTGTATGAGTGTTTTGAAAGTAAATAGATTCATTTCACAGTAAAGCATCGATTGAACTGTCACATTATTTAGGTACTCAGAAAAAAATAAAAAGTTAACATTGGTATCCATTAAAGACAGTCATCATACAAATCACATGCACGTACAGATATTAAAAATCCTGATAAGTGTTTGTGTTGGTGATACTGAGTAAATATGAATGTATGCATGTACCCAAGTGTATCAGCACTGCAATAATTATTCATCTGGTCATGCAAAGGCTTGGTTGTTAAGTGGACTATGAAATTATATTCCAATAATCTTTTTCGTATGGAAGTTGAATCACTAATAATCATAGTCTCATTTTTGTTGTTAATGAAGAAACCAATAGCCCGATTTCATTTATAATTACTGCGCCGTCTATGACAGGCAAACGACTTAAAAGAGTTTTGAGGTTTGATCATTATATTTAGATGGAGAGCTATAGTAACGGGTTTACTTATACCCCACGGAAAGATTTATGGCCATCAAATACAAAAAAACATTAATTCTAAAGTCCGGTACGGTCAATTTAGAACTAAAATTAAAAACTTATGGGGCTTTCCATTGGTAAATTCTGATTTTAATTTAAAAAAATGATTTTTTTCGCGGCTAATGATACATTTTTTTCAAATTGATTGTGAAGTTTCGTTTCTGTGTCAATATACATATTTGAAACAAAATTTCATCTCTTTAAGCACTTTAAGAAGATAAAGATGGGCCTGATGAAGTTACCGATTCATTTTGAAATGCTTCTATTTATTATAAACAATAATTTCTCACATAATTTCCACACACGAAATAAATTAAACAAATAAAAAATACAATTCCAAACTGACAGCTGTGAATTATGTTGTTTTAAGTACCTACAGGGAGGGATAAATCTGCCGAAAAATTTAGATCTGATGTTAAATTGATTTTAAATCAAAAAAATATCAATTTATTTTGCCCAATGGAACGCAAAAATAGTCAAAATCGGCTTATTGACAGATCCAAATCGAAAATAAATTGATTTATTTTTCCAATGGAAAACCCCATTAATCGACCGAACTATGGTTTTTCGATTTGATATTCATAAATTTTTCTGTGACCAAAATTTCATCCTCACTGTAATGTGGTACGTAAGTTTGGCAATCGCTTGGTCAAGATGCCCACATAGGAATTTTGATGGCAAGTTTCTTGTGATCCCAATGTAAATTCATTGCAACACCGCAAACAACTTTTTTACTGTTGGCTGCAAACAAAATTTGTTGCTTGCAGTTGCTCCCTATTATGAACACTAAACACCAGCGCCCAGTGATCGATTTCGAATGTGCAACATTGCAATACCCTGTTTGGGTGTGCCAAATGACAAATCAACAACGGTCAAATTATCTTAACAGTTGTGGCAAAAAATTACGAGGTCAACCGACGCAGAAAATCAAATTAACAAGTTGCTGGAAACTTAAGACAGCAAATAGTTATGGCAACATAAATGGCGCCCGGATTAAAAAGCCTTGGCCAACAACAATTTATTCTAAGTTTTTTTTTTTTTTAGCTCAACAATAAAAATGTCTTACTCACAGGTTTCACAAAAAAAAAATGAAATATCGGTAGATAATTACTGATCTAATATTTTTCAAACACATGTTGCTGAAATATTGTGAGTAAAACAGCAATTCTTTTATTTTTAAACTTAAAAATGAAAAATGAAAAATTTACAAAAATCATTTCTAAAATTCCAAAATCAAACAAAATAAAAAAATACAATATTTGCACATTTTTGAAGTGTTTAAATGTATATAATTTAAAAATAACATGTCTGCAAAATTAAGACTACCGGAACCGCAGCATTACTTCCTCGTAAAAAATAAAAAAGCAAAAAAAAAAATATAGTACTATCTTGCGTACAGAGAGACATACCTCCTCGTATATATAGTATGTAATATATGTATACAATTTTATATCTATGTATTTCTTTTTTAAATGTGCCGTTCCGTCTGCTGAATAAACAAATTTGAGATACACATCTTTTTCATCAAAGAAAAAGCGTTCATCTCCTCGTCCCCATCTTTATGTTTGAGTTTATTTGTTTTTTTTTTTTTTCTGCTTTTTTTTTATTATTCGTCTTTCACATCTTCACATGACTAAATGCTTTGCCAGGGAGTGCGTCATGCAATTTTGCTAAATGTTTTTGTATCTCAAGTTGAAAATAATGTTTTCCGCTTCTCGACTCGCACCTCTCTTCTCCAATTCTTTTTTTTTTTATATATTTTTAAATTGAAATTCACTATTCTGAGTGAAATAAAGTCAAACATATAAGTAAGTAGTAATTTAGAATATATACATATGTATATCATAAACTATGTATACTGATTGTTATCGATCAACTCTTTGATCATTATAATGCAAAACAATACTTAACTGTGATCAAACTAAAATGACAAGAGAATCAGCAAACTTTGAGATGTGCATATTTTTAATGTGCATTTTTAATGATTGTATCAATTGTTTGTATGATTAAATTTTCAATGAGTCAAGAGTTTCACGATGTTAGAATGATTTTCATTTCTACTGGAAAGTTTAATTCTGGGTTGGCAGGATACAAATTAGAAATGCATAAGGAAATTAGAATTTTCAATTTTCTTCCTTTTTTGAAAAATATAATATGTAGAAGAAAATCAGCTGACAATTTATAAACTCAAACTTGGCAACTGACCAACCATGTGCAATAAAATTGACAGTGTGTAGTGTGTACCTATAAGTATTTACATAATGTTGTTTTTAAATATGAATTTCATTGAACTCATTCAATGTTTTGCGCAACGATATTTAGCTTGTCAAAGGTTAGGCATAGGGGTTTGGCTTTTAAATTGGCAACACTGTTTCTAATGACAGTAAATTTGATAGCTGACAGATGATTTGTACTCAGTATAAAAATAAAAAGAACAGAAGTTGTTCAATTTTATTTTGAGAAGAAACATTCTATTATTTGTGTTCTAAGATCATATCGTCGAAAAGCACCTAGTGCTCCAACAATTTATCGATTGGTTCAGTGCTGGAAGATCTTGGGACAGTTGGGACATGCAATTCTAACAAGCGTTATGGAAAATTTTCTGGAAAGAGAACGTCATGTCAGGACGAAGTCAGCATTTTAGAGGTTATATCCAAAACATAATTGGGGTTTTTCTTTTTTGGCTCTGAGCAGAGGGTGAGCGATCAGAGCAGAGCTCTGAGCAGATTATGATCAGAGTCCTCAATTATAATTAATTATGAAACACATTTGAGCACTGAACCGTCATTTCATAGGGAATCCATTTTTAATTTTTATTTATGTGTGAAGTTGGCTTCGCTCAATGTTTCACTCTATTTGCTCGGTCATTTTATTCTGAGCTAATTGAAAAAGCTCTGAGCTTACTCCGGTGTAATAAAGAAACACACTTTTTATGCTCTGATATGTCTGACCTTTGACAGTTCCGTGATCTGCTCTGAGTTAAAAAAGAAAAAAAACGCCAAATGTAAACCTATCTTTAATCTATGGGCTAAAAGTTAATAAATGCAGAAGTAAAATAAAAACAGAAATAAAAAAGTAATTCATTGATCAAACCCATCACCCTGTACTTCGATTTCGAAGATGTTTGAGACCATAAGAATTTATACATTGATATTTATGTACATATGTACATACATATGTTGCTAAATGTGTTCATTATTTGTAGGAGACCCAAAGAGCATTGACCTATTCGATGTAGGGCAAAACAAAACTCTTTTGCATTGACAGTTTTATTTTATTATTTAATCAAAACTTAATGTGAAAGGAAGGAAGAATATGAAAAAGTGCATGTCGCAATCTCCCAACAAATCCCACGTTAATTTATCCATCGCCCATACTATAGTCCAAGATTTGCTTTCTTAATAGCATCTACATATATATACGCGGCTGAATGGAACACGCCCACGAGATCACAAACATCCCAAAGAATGAAACCGTACAAAACCAAATAATGAAAAAAAAAAAAAAACTAAATTGTTTGTCGTAAGCCACAACAATAAACAAGAATTCAGGGTGCGCAGAGAACATTTAAGCCACAGAAAAAAAAAGACTTAGTTGGCTAAACGGAATGCTTAATACAAACCAAAGAAGAAGTATGTACCTTTACTTCCTTTAGATAGAGTTTACGATATAAACGTTGAAGATGGAAACTTATGGTGACATTAATAATATGGAAGTTTTTTTTTTTTCTACCATTAATTAAACGTCTAAACTAAACGTGCTCATGAATGAAGATGGTGGCCTGGTTGCAGTGCCGGATTAGCCAGACAGACTAACTAAATAGCTGCTTAAGGTATATCAGGGTGTTAGGGGCCACCAAACCAATATATCAAAGAAAGGTTTTATGTCAGTTTAGTCAGATATAAATCTGGGTCATTAGCTCTAAATTTTGAAGGACATTTCGAAGGGGTTCAACAAAAATCCGCAATTACACGTGGCGGTTTTTAAAAGAAATTCAATTACATTCCTGTAATAATGTTCTTCATCTTTTGTTGCCTGGTTCCGATAGGGGTGCATGTGTTATCCAGTATAACAGCTTAATGGCTGATTTCATAAAGCCATTTTAACTATTTAACAGGCGATTTTAATGACGTTTGTTCCATACAAAATTTATCATTTCAAAATTAAAAAAACATTTCAAATATTTGTGAAACCGAACATAAGACATATTAAATAGTGTTCTAATGTTAAAATAGAAACGGAATAGTAAATTATACATTAGCATTTTAAGGGTGATCAAATGCTTCAAATCCGGCACTGGAAACATGTTTGAATGGAATATTTTATTTTGTCTGAAGATTGAAAAAAAAAGATCGAAATATAGAGATTGAGGAAACGCGCAAAGGTGTATAATTTTCTACAGACTCGATGTTCATTCAACAAACACAAAAAATAATATTAAGTCTCTGAATTTTGGCGTAGTATTCGCCTACATAATATAATAAACATGTGGTGGGCAGAAGAAGTACCGTGCATCATGCCCACAGAGTCTAGTGTTGAGTCTTTTAGCCGGTTTTATGTTTTTCCGAGATTGAAAATTTATAATGTACCTATATCTGGATATATAGATACAACATCATGTATACATATTATGGAGGTGTATTGTATAGTCTCTGTATTTGGATTTATTTTTTTTTTTTTTTTGTAAATTTTTTTGAATACTTTTCAATTTGCATACGCGTCCCATTCAAAAATAAAAATTTAACCACACTGCGTGATTGAGGTAGATTTAAGAATGAAATAGTCTTTGGCATTGAATGACGCGGTTGCCACTTAGTGAAAACTATGTATTACAAAAAATATTTAAATGCAAAATGCAAGCAGTCTATCAAACGGAAGATAAATCTTTTTAGTTTGATTAGTCCCCTATCACACGAGGAAATTCAGTTTCTGCAGAAACTTTCAGTTTTTTTAGTAGAGAAGGGCAAGAAGTAAGAAGAGTGGAAAAAATCGCAATGGTCAATGGTTTGAGGAGAAATTTTTGACATTCTTTTGCACACTTCAATCAAGGGACATTAAAAAGAAACTAAAGGAAATCTCTTAAGATTTTGTTACCACATTTGAAAGGTAGGTTGGTACAAGAGATTTTAGGTAGAAGAAATTAAAAGAAAACGTCAAAAAATCTCCGGCAACTTGTTTCGTCGAGTGAAATGGATATTAAGATCCTTCGTTATGATTCAGCCTTGTTCGCTTACTTCCCAAAACTGCCATTTTCTACCAATTTTGATCCAATTTTCTTTTTGAAATCAAATTTTCAGAAATTGGCAGTTTTTGATTTTGATGCGATTTTCTTTTTGAAATCAAATTTTCAGAAATTGGCAGTTTTGGGAAGTAAAGGAACTGGGGTATTGTAAAATGCTTATTTAAGCATCACCTAAATAATTAGAACTATCGAACTTAAGGTGTCCCTGCTGTCTCGTGTGGAGATAGACCGAAACCAAGAAGCTTCTTCAGTCAGCTAGCTAACAGTTATGTATATTTTGTCCCATTAGAAAAGTGTTTTCATTTACATGCATACCTATCTGCATGAAGAAGAAGAAAATAGTATTCCCATTAAATAGTATTACGGATGGATATATGGCACATTTAATGTAGTGCTTGACTTCTAACGCAAAATTTTGGGTTGGAGCCACAGTCTAGGCAGCTTTTTTGTTCTATAGCACAGTTTCAACTGATTTCTACCACACCTTTGTATGCCAACTAAAACCGCCGTCGTTCGTTTAGGTTGCATTTATAAAAGGCGTGCTAAGTATGATTTTTCGGTACTCAAACATCGATAAAAGCCCTCACCCAAGATGAGTTATTAACTTGGGGCGTTGAATTTTCAAAAAATAGCATTGTATTTTCTAAGCAGAGAATAAAATTTCAACACAATCACCGTACGTCGCACACATTCCTCAAAAATCAAATCGTGATGCGCACACAGCGATTCAAACAAAAATAAGCCTAATACCTAATGCATAAAATACCAAAGTGATTTTCAATTTCAAGGTGGCGCTAAAATCGTGCAGAGAATTTCAGTTCATGCGTTTTAGTGCAAAATTATCAAACTAATTTGTTTTCGTGAATAAAATTGCTTTCCGATGATTCAATAAATGCTTTTATGCAATTAATTTTTTGACTTAAAAAACCTGTACCTATAGCAATTTTTTTTTTATAAACATTTAAAAGTTACCGTTAATGGTAGATTTATATATAATATTTAATTGCATACAAATTTGAAATGTCCTCTTAGAGACTATATAAAACCAGTTTCCTGAAATTTCCGGTAGTCCAATTTGCACAAACCATTCAAAGACACCACAGAAACCCACTTTAATTAAAATTTCAACTCAAGTCTAATGCCAAATAAAGATCGCTCACTCATTTTTCATATAATTTTGTGAAAGAAAGAAAAATCAAATCAAACCAAATCAGGTTAAAAAAAAAAAATTATCACACTATACAAAAACTAGAAGAAGAAATCCAAATTTGTTACAAAATCTATACTACACCAAATTGGTAAACATGTCCATGATTGGGACAGTGAAATGTAGGCTCAACGACCACCTGGTATCTCTATCTATATATATACCTACTATTAGTGGCACATCAGGAGGAAAATCATGATTTCCTTCAAAAACCTTAAGCCAAATTAATGTTTATTCATTCATGTACCCAAACACATTTTGCTTGTTATCTCAAACGCATTCCCACACATCTGCGGTGCTATTAAAACAACAATGAAATAACTACCGCCCGCCGGCCGGCCGGTCGGCCGTCTATATGCGGACAGATTCCATGGCTATAGGCATTCTGATCCTATTCATTATGGGATAAGGCACCCGAGAATTTCATTAATACCTATACATATACCATTGGGATCTATCTATCATGGATGAGAATGAAAGAAGCAAATGTTTACCTTGCAACCGATAACTTAAACTGGATCTACAACAACTATACAACAACTGAAGCTGAAGTAAACCGACCGATCGACGACGACGACCCCGTTGAAAAATATCATTATCAGGTAGACAAATTGGCACCAACGCATCATTGTTATTTTTTGTTTCTTCTAATAAATTAGAAGTCCATCATCACTACACTATCTTATCGACTTCGACTTCGACAGCCCCTGCCAGTGATACCAGTGTAATATTCTTAGGTTTCCTAGACTACCTGTCGTCTGTATACCGAATAACACAGACGAAACACAAATTATGAAAATTCCCAAAAAAAAAACAGGTAAAACATGTTGAAAATGCATTTCCTCCGCCTCTATCCCATAGAGATCCCGAAAAATTGAGAGAACACACAATTAGGATGGGAATTCCCACTTCATCCGGATTGGTTTACAAGATTTTAGACAAACATGTGTGCGCGAAGCGATGGTGGATGGATGGATGGATGGAATTTCCATTCAATTGCCGCAATCGATTAGGGATGATGTATTATGACAAGTTAAACTGGGCGGTGGTATAGTAATAAAACTATAAAAACCGTTTTATTATGGGGATGAATTTTAACATATAACTTGCCTTTGAGGGTATGTCAAGGGATGGATTGGGTTTGTTTAGGTTTGCTGATGCAATGGGCGTGAAATTTTCTCAAAGCTTTTGTTTGTATAACATAATTTTTTAAGCTATAAATATGAAGAATTAATTTAAATGTTGATTTTTAAAAAAACTTTAATTATGAAATGTTTGCTTTGCATAACTCGTATACCTGTTAATCAAACCATCGCATTGGTAGGTTACCGTAGGTATAGGTATTTATTATTGTCAATGATATCGAAGTAAAGTAAAATTAGTAATAGATCGAATAGCTTGCTTCAATGTTCCAATAAGGAAAGTTTTTCTTTGTCTCTAAGAATCCATTGTTAAATTCAGGCCCAGAAAAGATTACTGAAAATTCGTATGAGAGCTTTGTTTTAAGGACTAGAAGTTGTAAAATTTGCACTTTATCATGATAAGAGATACTAATGGAAGATTCGTCACTTCCCTGCAAAAATATTTAAGGTTGTATAGCCTGATAGATACGTATTCAGACCTCCTGAATATTATGCCAGGGAGTACCTAACTTATTACACAAAAGCCCAGTTTTTCAGTGTTGAGTTAAACCAGAGTTATCTAACTTTAGAAGTAAATTAACCCTCAGTTAACTGAGGAAGCAGTTTTTTGGAGGAGAATGCATTCGGAACAACTTAAAAAACTTGGTGGATAAAAGCATCTGTTCAGAGTTAATACTGAGTTAACTCACCAAGTTTGATGAGTTAACTCGGGTTTAACTTTAATCTCGCACTGAAAATATGAACCTACAAAATTAAACCCACTCCTAAACTGTATTTTTTTTTTGTTTATTAAATTGTTAAAGTTTATCATAGTTCATATAGTTTATAACCCTTATTCCGAAGTGTCGTTCATGCATCAATATACGATTTTTGTCGAAAGAATCCTAAACATTTTGAGATATTGTTGAATCAGATGTCTTCATCTATCTTTTCACAAGGGTTTACAACAATATAAAGCTATCTATTTAGATAGCTTTAAATAAAACATTAAATATAACAATTTAAACGCGCTCAGATTTTCGATAAGATCGACTTTTGTCGCATCAAACATTGAACGATACTCGCAATAAGAGCTGAAATTTATATTAATATCAAACAAACTCAAATGGAATAACCTTCGAATTTCAAAAATTCATTCTCCATTAAGTGTGTTTCGTTTGATCAAATCAAATAATTTACAAAAAAAATCACATCCCTTCAAAAAGCTTTAATGTGTAGTTATAAATTAAATTGCTCCCGATTTATTGCGTTATAACGAAAGCAACAAGATAACCGAGTTATATTGGATTAGCCGTATTTATCGTTAAGATTTCCGTATATGTATCTACAAATTCCTAGCATTCATAGAAAAAGTAGTAAAAAATAAGATTCAAAATAAATGCTTTGTACACGTACCGTACCTATATACACGAGGTCTATAATAAAAACTGCTATAGTAAAAAAAAAAAACAAACTAGACATGGCGCAGCGTAGTTTTGAAATAGGTATATAAAACAAGACTTCAAGTTGAATATAAAATATCAACGTTTAGATTAACATAAGTTTAGAAACAAGCGTTTTAATTAGCCACCTGTCGGTGAATCAATTTAAGAATACTAAGCAGTCAATGCCGGTTCCGGTAAATTCCTCGTGCAAATTAGTTATAAGAAATCTTATGGTTTTTTTTTTTTTGTCAGCTAATTAAACATAGAGACAAATCCCCACATCACAAAGCAGCATTTATAAAAATATACAAAAATGTGTTAAGCTCGAAAATTTATAACATATGTATTTACTCATGTGAAATAAACACCTGTGATATTTTGACAACCCCTGACCTATAATTACTATCAAAATAAGCTTTCGATTGTTTTAAATTCCTATTTTACCTCAAAGGAAGAAAAATATTTAATCCAAACAATGCTTTTCCTTTAAGCTTTCTCTTAATTATTCTTCAACTAGATGACAAAATAATAACCTTACAATCTCCCACCCCAAAAAATAAAACTATATTTTATAAGAAAAGATTTAAAGGTTGAAACAATATTAAAATAATAATAAATCACTCACCTCCTTGCCGACTTGGACGCCTTGCTTCTGGATCTTCTACCAGCAATGGGGAGTGTCTTCGGGCATTGATTGTTGCTAGAAAAACACTGAATAGCAGAAACACTTTGAATGTTCCCAATAAATTGAGCAACAATGCCATATTTTTTATTGTATAAAAAAAATCTCCTTTTGTGTATTGCTTAAATTTGATTAATTTCTATATTGAACTCTGTTGTTATTTTTTTATTTATTATTTATCACTTGTTTCTTAAACTCACTATATTTTCACTTATTTTTTTTTTTTTCAAAACATACATAACGCGCATTTATATATTTTTAATTTTAGTAAAATAATCACGTATTCGTTCACATTAAAATTCAAAAAAAAAAAAATGAAAATAAAAATAAAAATAAATAAATTAGTATTTTTAATTTATAACTTTTGTTTGATTTAAGTTTTAATAATTTTTTTTTTTGGTTTTTTGTTTTCAAGAAAATTTAAACAGATAAATTTGTACTTCCAGTAACCAGATCGATTGCCAAACTAACTGAATTTACAGTTGGGTGCAATAATTTAAACTCTCTGTATATAGGTATGTCGATACTTGAAGATATACAATGCGGCAAGATATAAACGAACAATTTTTCTATATTTTATTTGGAACTGTTTGGTAAGCTGAGGGCTTAGAACAGCGTTTTGGAAAATAGTGTCCACACGCGAGATCGGTCGTTGAATAAATAAACGAAAAACTGATGAAAACTCTTTTTCTATAGCCAGGCCAGAGGCAGAGCAAGATTGGAGGATCGAGTGTTGCTCTCAGATGCGCATACCCATACATAGATAACAGGTAGAGCAACGACGACGACGACGATCGAATCGACGAAACAGAAAGAGAGCAACACACATAAAGCACAAGAAAACGAAAACTATGATACACTATAGGTACACAACAAACTGTGTGTGATCCGATCGGATGGTGGATGGTGGTGTTCTGATGGTGTTTGGTAGTGGCAGTTAGCAGTATAACTTGCCAGTCGCAATATAGCAAACATAGCAATTGCGAGAAACGGCAAACTAACTCAACTCATATGAATCTTGCTTGCGCTGCGCTGCGCTGGCTGTTGGCTGTAGCATGTAGCTCTGTTCGATCGGTACAAATTGTGCGCATGTGACTGGCTTGGCTATGGTTATGGTTACTCGCTCGCGCGCTCATTTCACACAGATAGTTTGCTATACAACATTATGGTCGCATTTTTTCACACATGTACATCGATTTATGCGGAATTTTTGCGTGAATGCACAATACAACATTTGATTACACGAGACACGACAGTATTTTCTTCAATTGTTTTCCCGCGCATGAGTGTATGCGTTGTGGGGTTGGGGTGGTACTGTGGTACCGACTACCGACCGACCGTGGTGCCGCTCCGCTCCGCGCCGCTCCATAGTACTGTAGTGCCGTGGTGGTGTGTCACAGGGGGATAAAAAGACTATACCAACAAGTCAGCCAAGCCAAAGCCAGAAATCGGCAGACGCAATGCAATGCAGTTGCAGCAGTACAAGGTAAAGCGATATAGACATATAGACAAGGAGGTTAAGGAGAGAGCTTTTTGACAAGATAGATCGGATGGCGCGTAAGAAATAAATGTGCGTATACACTCTGCTTCGGCTGTCGCAACTCGCAAGCATGCACGATGCACCAGCAAAACCAACCAAATCCAACCAGAGCTATACGGCGCGGTGCGGCGCAGCGGACGGCGCGGCGGCGGCGGCGAGGACGCAAATTCGCTCGCTGGAATGATTTTCGAATATTTTTTATTACGCGACGATAATTGCAATTATTTCGTGTACGTATGCGTGCATATTAAAATGAAAATAAAAATAATAAAAAAAAAAAACGCAATTGTATTCTGATGCATATATATATGTAGGCAGGTATACCTAGGTGGATTGGAGTATAGTTTATGCCAATGGGCGTATTGAGGCTGAGTGTGGGCCTTTATCGTTTTTGTGGGCGAACCTTAAAAACACCTTAAACACGTTTGCAGAGCAGATCAGCGCGTAGCCAGCGCACCGAATTGTGGTTTCACAATCTTAACGCCATTTCCTGTCGACTCGAATTTTCGTGGGTTATCTTTTTATGAAAAGTATACAACAACAAAACAAAACCTAATCTTAACATTAATTCTATATGGAGATGATAAATGAATGAATCTTTATAAAGCTTCAAACAAATTAGGTATGACTGATGATTTTTCTTTGTTTATGGTGTATCTATAAACCTAAGTGTTTGTGATGGTTTCGAAGTAGTAAAAATACGTTTACATTATGATGCTGGCATCTAACCGGTGGATACGGAGTTCATGATTATATGAATAGATGGAAATGGAAACTAAAAGCATTCTTATAATTCTAAATTTATTTAGGTAGGTACTCGCACTACCAAGTTATTTCCACAATTTTTAAGTGCCTTTCACATGACGTGTGAACTGCGAAAGTGAATAAATCTTTTTCAAGCTATTTCTTGCAAATATCAACTTTTTTGTTTTAACTTTTCGAAGAATTTAATAACAATTTCATATAGAAAACACTGCGTAAAATTAGTTTAAATTAGAAAATTTTGTATTTTGTACACCAACAACAAATTATCTTCTGCGAACTGCCAAATGTTAATTCGCAATTCACATGATCAGGATGCATTCCACAAACCGGAGAATAGAAAATTCGCTCTAGTTTAACCTCAAACACTCATTTGACTTCTTTAGATTTATGACAATTCACAGTTGTCACCGACTACTCATGAACTCTTGAATGAAATATCAAAATTTGAGTCTCATGTGCAATGCACTTTAATCGCTGTTTACTGTTGCTTGCCCCAAAACTGTCTTGGAATATAAAAAAGTGTAAGTTGAACTGATCTTAATAAAAATTGCGTATTGAAAGGTTCCCTCACTAGTCAACTGATTAGTACAAGTGAGATTGCAGGGACGAAACGCCAATTTGTATGGACTAAAGCTTATTTGGAAAAAATAAGTGTAGGTACATTTCATCAGATTATTCCTTTCTCTTTTGTTGTGAAAAAATAAGCTTAGTAAAATTACTGAGTAAGTTAAAAATCGTTGAGTGCGAGAAGACACTCGAAAAAGTATTTTTTAATAATAATAATTAGCAGAAAAAGTTATGATATGATTCTGCCTTAATAGCGAAATGCTTCCAATCATAAACCCAAAAACATTTGACGGTAATAAGAACATAGATATTTGAATCGTTTGAACAAATTGGCAAATTCGGCCATCTGAACTTGAATCCGATCTCAGAAGATATTCGAATTTATATGTTCAAAAGGGTTTTCAATTGACGCGGGTAGATTTGGCGGCCATGTTGTTTTGGTGACATCTGTCAAATCAGTTGTTAATTATTCAGTCACTGATGCCAAATCACCATGGCAAGTTACACGATTGAAAAGCAAGTCCAAATGATAAAACTTTAATATAAAATGGTTGTCCATCGAAATCCAAGATTATCCAAATTTGGTGGCAAAATTTGAGTCGGCCAATTCAGTCCTTGCGTCAGCGAAAAGCAAGATCAATTGAAAACATCGCCACTGTCCGTGAGAGTCCTTACTCCTTTGAAGATGACGACGTCATTGCCATCACCATCATCGATGCCCTCAAAGAAAACATAACCCAGCACATCACTCAAATTCAGCCGGATTAATGCCGAAGAGTCGTTGAAAATTTTACCACTCGGATCTGTGCCACCGCAAGAAGCCATACATAATGGCATATTTATATGGGCCTTTAAAGTAAAATAAAGAACTTTGTTAATACCTCACAAATAACTTGCCCGTCCTTATTGAAAAACACAAAGAATTTATTTTTTTCCTCCAAAGGTTTCGCTGACTAATTAACAACCAATATTCCTGTAAATGTTTAAATTGATTCATCTAGCGGTTTTTTCCAAACCGAATGATCAGTTTTACAAACTATATAAAAAGAAACTAATTGTGCCTATATATTGTGTATAATCATCATCAACATCATACATTTAACATTGAACTTGTTCAAAAAATTTCACTAAAAACAAAATCAAAAAATTAAAATTTTCGTCAACATTTTAGTTTAAATTTTTTTTGTAGACCATTTTTCACTGAGAGCTCTTCAAAAAGAACTGCAAAATTTGTATTCCCTCAATTTTGTGAGTAGTGTATTTCTTAATGTATGATAAATGTGTTCGAACCTTTACGTTCGAATAGGAATACCTCGAAAACCTATGCCGAGTGCGTAATTCTAAGATTCGATTCGTCCGTTCGTTCAGGACATCAAAAACTGTTGTAAAAGTATAATCTGGCTTTTGTGTAATAATTTATTCCAACTTTGAAGGCTCTTCTGTATACAAATTTTGATCAAAATCGGTGAAGCTGTTATATCATACCTATATAGCCGAGGAAAATTAAACAAAACAATGGCCAACATTGCGATAAACCTGGGTTTTGGCTGGGCTGTAGCTTTTTTTTTGACATTTTAAGCATATCCTAGACTGTGCTCTTCAACTGATCCACTGATTTTATGAATGACAGAAGGTAGCACGTTTAGTCTTTTTTTTGTACCACTTCTTTCGATGAAATGTCATAAAACTCTACACAAAATAGATTTTGTTCGTAAGAGAAATGGATTGAGAAAAATGTGCACAAACGATAAAGTATCAGGTATTTGTTTTAATGTAGGTACTTATACAATTTCCCACACTACCGCTGTAACTTGATAGCAAAATTTAAGGCATTTTTGAAAGTGGTTAGTAACTTTTGACTTAATTGAGCGTTTTGTGCAAAATTACATCAAAAAATGTGGAAAAGAAGAACATAAAGGGTGTTTTTTTACGAGGTATAGAACTTTAAGTTGGCCACACTATTTTAACTGGCAGCCATTTTGTCAGCTCCCAAGTGACTTATTTTTATTTTGGTTTGGCATTTTAACATGAATAGACTGACGCCTGAACAACGCTTCCAAATTGTGTTCAAATAGGTCCAAAATAAGATTGCTGTCGATCCCAATTTTCATCAGAGAATTTTATTTAGCGGTGAAGATCACTTTTGGTTGAATGGATACGTCAATAAACAAAACTGCTGTATTTGGAGTGACGATAATCCTCAAGTTTATGTTGAGACACCGTTACATCCACAAAAACTGACTGTTTGGTGTGATTTATAGTTTGGTGGAATAATTAGTCCGTACTTCTTTAAAAACGATGCTGGCCAGAACGTTACAGTAAATAGTGACCGCTATAGAGCCATGATTACTGACTTTTTTCGTTCATCAATTAAACAACCCATGATGTGCAGGAGCTTTGGTTTAATAAGACGGCGCAACATGTCACACAGCTCGTGCCACAATTGATTTATTGAAGGAAACGTTTGGTAACCGCATAGTTTCACGTTACGGACCCGTGAATTGGCCTCTAAGATCGTGCGATTTAATGCCGCTTGACTATTTTCTGTGGGGATATGTGAAGTCGCTATTCTACGCCGATAAGCCCGAAACGATTGACCACTTGTAGGACAACATTCGCCTCGTTATTGCCGATATACGGCAACAAATGTTGGAGAAAGTCATCGAAAATTGGACCTCCAGATTAGACTACGTCAGAGCCAGCCGTGTGGTGGTCATATGCAAGCAATAATATTTAAATTATAAAATGCCAGAAGATTATCTTTCGAATAAAGTAAATTTCATGACAATTTAAAAAATCATCTTCGTTTTATTCCATTTCAAAGTTCTATACCTCTAGCAAAAACACCCTTTACACATTTAAATGACATAACCTCGACAGTATAGGTATTAGCCGCACAGGAAATTATTTTACGAACAAATAAAAGATTTCCCCGATTTCACCACGGTCATGGCCAACCGAAAACCTGGACTTTCCAATACTAACAGTCCTTTTTCAGGTAAGAAAAAATCAGTCTTCCTAGTTTGAATATCTTGAAATAGTGAGAATTTACATGAATGAGCATTAGTCCAGAGTCAAAAAAAAATAATCAAGAATGATGGCCTTGTTCTATTTGCAATATTCGTATAGAAGGTTAGGTTAGGTTAGGAAAGGCGTGCACAGTCCGGAGGCTGTTGCGTTCACGGGAGCCTACTTGTCCATTGTTATAAAAAAATATAAAAATCAGAGATGATCCTAAACTAATGACTCGCATAGACTGGTTCATTTGCGAACCTGCCTGTGTTCTCTATATATTTTCTCATGTTTGCCATTGAGACCTGCGCTCAAACAAATCTGTTTTCAAAATATCGGAGGGGATTTGTTTGAAGGTTTGGACAATCGCATAGCAGGTGTTTAATGGTTTCAATTTCTTCAACATCCTGACAGCTCCTACAGAAATCGGGTGCCAATGGCACAATGACCACTAACTCCTTCCTTGCCAGTTCATCTGTTATGTCATTCCCTTCTATATTGCTTTGTCCAGGAACCCAGCAGAGTTTGAATTGGTTGGTGTTGCAAATATTGTTCAGTATGCCTCGGCATTTTGCTACTGCCTTGGATCTAATAGTCTCACTCAATAATGCTTTGATGGCAGCTTGGCTGTCCACAAAAAATGTGATCTCCGACGAGTTCAGTTTTTTCTTGTGAATTATTTAAGCCGCCTTTTCAATAGCGTTAATCTCAGCTTGAAAGACACTACACTCATCTGAGAGTTTGTATGATTCTCTAATATTAAAAGTTTCACAGAACACCCCAGCTCTGCGCTCCTTCTGCCATTTTTGACCCATCAGTGTAGAAGGGGATACCCTGTTCACTGATTAGTGAGTTGGGTTCCCATCCGTATAGAAAGTACTAATTGAAGTACTGAACTAAAAAGGACCTTCACAGAAATTGGCATACGCAGATCTGCACTTCAGCTCCTTAGCAACGACTAAAATTTGTTGACGCTATCAAAGTATCAACTAGGCAAAAGTAAAGGTTCGTTAGACTAATGGTGCTGGATACTCATTACATTACATGCAACCCACCGCGGCCGCCGCCGACGTCATCGTCGGAGGCGCACAACTAAAAATAAAATCCATATCAACGGCGCACAAATTAACTTAATAAATTAAACTCTATATGTATAGAAACACCCTCTACTTATGTATATTTATGCAGAATGTACATTATGTATATATGTGCTTATTCGCTTGTACCAAATTTGTAACGAATTCAATCAGCGCAGCCCGTGTCCGATTCCGATGGGCGACCGGGTGCGGCTAATACCACGCCATTTCCCTCCCGCACCATTCCGCTTAAAAGTCTAGGCCTTTAAATATTGTGTTTTGATTGAGCTTTTTATTTTTATTTTATGTTTTCGAGTATATTATTATACAGACAAACGTTAACTGTGTCGATAAGTGTAAACTGCTAGTTTAGCAGCAACCATTCGCTATTATATAGCTTTGCGAGTTCTATGCTCTCTCTATAATGCTGACCTACCTCAATTAATAACAATAAAAATAAACATTATAATAAAGTCTATCGAATATTATAAGTCGGTGCGGTGCGCTACAGTGGTATCGTAATTTGTAAGTCTTTAAAATTCTTTAGTTGTCTCTCAAGTTTTTGAGATAAAAATATATGGTCGTAAATTTAAAAAAAAAAAAAAACAAAAAAAAAAAACCAAACCTAAAAGACACCGAACACTCATGCAATGATAGTGTAAAGTCATGTGTAGACCTAGCACTACGTTCATAACTTTGAAAAACATTTTACTATTGATTTTGTTTACTGATTTACATTGGGAAGGAGTCGTCTAATGCTAGTAAAAAGTTAATTTTTCTGAATTGTGTTTTCTGATACAAATCGATAGTTTTTGAAATGGAGTAAAATTTGGTTTACAGTCTAACCGCATTTATATTAATTATACATTTAAATTGGATACTAAAGGGTCTTGCAAGAGGTACTTAAGAACTTTGAAAATTGATAGTGGCCATATTGGTGAAGCTACATCTGTCAAATTGGCTGTCATTTTTTCAGTATGTTTTGCCAAATCACCATATGGACGGTTATAGCGTTCAAAAACATGTGCAAATGATAAAATTGTTTTATCAAAATGGATGTTCTGTTCGGGCAACGTTCAGCGCGCGCTTCGCCCATTTTACGGTCGCCATAATCGTCATACCGAGAGGACTATTCGCAGTGTGGTGGATAAATTTGAGTCCACTGGTGCAGTAAACGAGATGTGGTTTCAATAGGACGGAGCTACATGCCACAAAGCTCACGCCACATTGGAAATTCTTTACGAGCGGAGCGATTCGAGGGCATGGTCATCCCACGTGATGGAGGTGAAGAAAACCGACCACCGAGATCGTGCGATTTGACCCCGTTAGACTTTTTTCTTCTGGGGTTTTCTGAAGTCGCAGGTCTATGCGAATAAGCCATAAACCACAGCGGCCTTCAAAGCCAACATAAGTCATGCCATTGGTCAAATTTAGCCTGATTTATATGCACCAGTCATGGAAAATTAGACATTTCGGATGCGTGCCACTCAGAGAAGCTGCGGCGTTTAAATCTATGTCCATATTATTTACTCCAAAATATTCATTAAATCCAATGGATTTAAAATTTCTTTGATCCAAATTAAAATTCGTTAATCCAGATTAAAAATCTTTTAATCCAAATGTCAAATTTCTTTAGAATGAAAATTAAATAAGTAGGTAAAGCATCTTATGTATAGCCGGAATGATATTTTTTTTTAATTGTGTTCTTATGACTCTGTATATATACTGAGCATTAATCTGGATTAAAGTTATAATTTAACTGACCTCCGAAGAATAGTTTAAATCCAATTGGATTTATCAACATTGGATTTAAAAAAAAATGGATTTTAATGTGGATTTAACGAGTGAATAATATGGAATTGGACGAAAAACCTTGTTTTTCCCACTCTTAGCTAACATATCTAAAGAACTTGAGTTAATGGAATAATTTGTTTTAAGTATTTGAACTAGAAAACCTAGTGGGAACATAGATTATAATTTCGTGAACTCAAATATTGTTCTAACTCAAAACTGATTTATTTGGAGTTATGGCGTTATTATTCTCAACGTTCAATATGTATAAACTAATTGTTTTTAATATCAGTTTAAAAGCTCTATCCTGAATTCTATCCAATAGGTGCAAGAATGTTTTAGATGCCAGATGAATATTTAACTATTGCTTTGAGTGTATATGAATGTCTTATAAAATGTAGCCAGATCAGAAAGTGCAAAAAAGTTCTAACATCGTCTCAGGTTACTTATAAGCATTTCGCTGAATCATTAACATTATCTAATATACCTATAGTCATTCTATACACAAACTTCCGTACAAGTACCATTGGGCATATTAATCTTTAACGACATTGGAAGAATCAAATTCAACACGATTATTTATACCCCTATTTAACAATGCTGTTTAGATCAGAATTTAATGATTTAATCGTGTGTTGCAGTTGCATTTCCTCATTCGAAGAACAGGGATGTGAATCTGGAAAGAAAAAAGAGTGCTATCGTCAGCCAAACATTCACTCTTATGAAAAAGAGTCGGAGACAAAACAGAGCCTTGGGGAACACCAGCTATTATTTTCAAACTTGAAACCAACCAAAACAACTTGGATTGAATACTAATAAGGGTAATTACTTGTCCAACGAAAAACCGAAGAGAGCTCGCCTTTGAAAATTCGAGCGCAATAATCTTACTTTCCAAAAAACGATGTATATATTGGTTCCACTATTCAGTAAAATATGTCATTAAATCACTGCTGCTTTAACTTTTTTAAGAAATTTCTTAACCTAACGGTTGGTAAACGTTTCCATGACCTTGAAAAGAAAGGACATTTGGTCGATAATTAGAGGATGAAGAAGATGCTTTTTCCCATCTATTTGGAAATGGATAGAAAAGCTTGGGCAGTTGTTTTGCCAACGTGAAAGAACAATGGGTTAGATGCCATCCAGGGCAGTGAATTTGTGTGTCTCGAGATCTTTAATGTGAGGTGCGAAAATATGTATATTTTTGGAGCTATGTATATATGGCTTTTGCTTTTTCAAACATTTTCAAACCAATTTCGATTGTTTTTGTTGCCAGGTTAGCACTTGTATCCGACTCCCTATCGAAAAAGCTTACCAATTGGGTTTATCATATTGCCATACGATTCTTTTGGGGTATTTTACTTTAAATGATGGTGAGTAGAGTATTGGAGCTTTGAGCATGGAATTAAAGACGATCCGTTATCCCAGTTAAAAGTTATAGCTCTGGAAAGTTGGCAGCGTAATTGGGTTAAAATTTAATACAAATCCACCGCTACACCGTTTCTGTTGATATGGGTAATTTTTGAAAAGCTGACGACGAGCCTTATTCACTGCAATGTAGGTTATGCTTTTAAACATGGGTGGGCTATTTAAACAATCGGCACCTGGCAACCCTATAACTTTGATGTCTGTTTTTAAATGGAATCAAACTTTTGTCATGGAACAGTTCACGTCGACGTCAACAGTGCGTTGTGGTGAACATGGCTCAAATCGAAGATGATTTTTAATAATAAATTTGTCACGGCTCGTTTATCTTTGAATGTCACCATAAATGAGTGGCGTTATCGAGCGATAATAACGCCAATTGTGTGCTTTGTTTCTCCGACGCGGACGCCAAGTTTCGAAAAATGGTGATTTTATCGGACCTTCACGATCATTCCACTTAACACCTCCATGCTTCCTAGTGTGGGTTTAATTAAAGTCCAGAGTTTATGGTTGTGTACAAGCCATCATAGACCCTAGAAGCCTTGAAAGGCAATACACGACAGAAAGGGATTAAGCGCTATTAAGCCCAAAACACTTCAAAAAGTGATTGGGAATTCCGAATAAAGAGCATATTGCATTCGCTCTGGCGGCGACCATTTACCTACGCCATGTCATATTCAAAAAGGACGAGACTAGAGACATGCAAATTTATAACAGTTATAACAGTTTTTTCACCATTAAAAGTGGACGTGCGTTAACGTTCTTCGCCCGACTTGACAAAAAAAAACTCCGCGAGTCTAGAGTATGCCCACCGGCGGAGGGCCCTGGTCTTGCGGGCCGCATAAACACCACTTTTATAAACCAAAGCTGTTATAATTGGCGTGTCTAGAGTTAGTTCCATTTAAAAAAAGTGATCTGAACAAATTTGCAAAGGTTCAAAATAAACGAAAAATCACATATCAGCTTATAATTTGTTTGTTTATTTTTTTTTGAATTAATAGCAAAAAACATCCGAAGCTTTAAAAGGGCCTGCCTGATCTGTATATACACCCCCGAAAACCATACAGAGTGGCATCATCATACTGTTTATTGCCAACTTGATTGAAGTTTTGTCCCACTATATGCGCCCGCTTTTGTGTTATCAAAGAGCGCTCGTATAGTATTTCACATTGTGGTGGTGGTGATTGATCGTTTTATCAACTGATCATCATTATGTATCCATTCGTAGATATACACATACGAGGTGAGTGCTGGGTATGGATTACACAGATTTATTAGATTGCATCTGAAAAGTGCAAATCCAAAAATAGGTAGTGAAAAAATTGTTTATTTATTTATTAATTTTTTTTTTTGTTTTTCATAACAAGGTTTTTCTGCTTATTACTTTTTTTTCTTTTCTTTTTTCATTAATCAGTACGGAGGCTAAACTTTTATGACTGTTTAACTGATAAGTTATACCCTACGATTAACCATGCATATCTTGCTTCCACACTGTTGTATCTTTGTGATAACGAATTTTTGAGAAACGTACATAATACATTTGAATGAAAATAACAAATAAAAAAAAAAAAAAAATAGGTATACAAACACAAAAATGTCAACCTGTGCTGAGTTCGGGGAACAGATAGCTTTCTAACGATCGACCAGAGCATGATGGTTCATCATCATCGCACATGAGGGTTACAGGAGATACAAAACTGTTTGCACATTTTACTACATATTAAATATACTTTTATGCACACTTCTTCATTTTTATTTTTACCCAAAGGAACGAGAAAAGAAAAACACACGCGAATTAACAGCGCTCTGGGCAAAAAGGGCACCAAAGCAATGGCGTCAAGTAGTGACGAAGGGGAGAGGGGCACAACTAGGGTGATCGCGATCGAATGTGGAAAAACGAAGTCAAGAAAATGTATCTCAACGAATCTGAGATAGCTGCGCGCTATGGCTGAGTATATGAAGGCTGGTAGTACGCGTTTGTAATATTGATAGATCCTAGATGTCGACAATGACGACGGCAATAACGACAACGACGGCAAATTTGACAGCAACGACGGCGGCTGCGACGGTGGTGGTGGAGGTGGTGGTGTAGGTGACCGAGGCCGCGGTCGCGGTCGCGGCAAAAGGGGTTACGACGAAGAAGGCGGTGAAGGTGGCGGTCTCGAGCTCGAAGACGACGACGGTGTCAACACGGGGACGACTGCCTCGACGCGAACAAAAATATTTCACTATATACAAAAGCCAGCAACACGATCGATTTGAAACGTCTGGCGCGTCGTCGTTGTATCTATTCTTAAATATTTGTATTTATTTTTAAAATGTTCGCTATTATTTGTAATTTGTTATTTTTTTTTTTTTTCTGTTTTTATTTTATTTTTCTTCACAACTGCGCGACGGGGTGATCAGCGATCTGTGATCAACAACGTTGTCGTCGTCGTCGCGCGAAGCGCTTAGAGTATTGGTGAATACTAAATATACTATTTATTTTTATTTATTTTGTATTGTACGTTTTTTTTTTTTATTGTGCTTTTGCTGGCTTGAGCTATCTCAACGCTCAACGTTGACAGTCTTAGGCGAACTGAATCGAGTGGGTAGGCTAAAAGGAAAAATCGGTCGGGTGGCGAGCTAAAAATCGACTAAAACCGTCAGCAATGATGACTATGAAGTGGTGGCGGTTGTTCGCAATCTTGCAACGTGCCTACTATGAATGGCACACGGCAACGCAGAAATAGAAAAAAAAAAAAAATAATAGAAAATAAAGCAGAACAAGCAACAAAAATAACATATATGGTGGCACGGTAGCGAGACAGCAACGACTATGAAAAATGGGAACTAGTTCGATGATGATTAGTTTCTTGGTTTGTACATAGGTAGGTAGGTATATTCTTGCCACAATGTGACGACAAAAATATGTAACTGAATTGTTTTTTTTTTTTTAATTAAGAAGAATTAAGGTATACCTATATCTACAGATCTAGACAATATGATATCGATAGGTAAAAACGTTACAGTTTAGTCTCCTACAGCTAAGAAATTAAATTATGAAAATATTATAAAAGAAAACCTTATATCGGTATAAACATTACATATATGAAGAAAGGTATTTCAATTTTGTATTTTTGAAACAGAGAAAGACAAAACGATCAATGCACGGCGCGGCGGGTTTGCGTTGATCTGAACTGACAAACGTAAAACACAAACAATAATATCATTAGCTACTCATATTGCATCGTGATTGCAATTACCGTGATCTGTGAATGCGAGAAGCTGTACCCATATGGCAGCTTGAAATTTGCTCAACAATGAATGCAGTGGTTAATATAGGGGATGTAAGGGCATATTCACCTTCCCGAGAAACTATTTTCATAGTCATTTCGTTTTTATTGAAATTTTTGTTTTATTTATAAAAATACATAAATTAAAAGTCCTATTAATAAAAATACGCTTAACTCATCTCTGATCCACGATTTTGCTACACAATTGGAAAGGAGTTAACTCGAGAATTAAAATTTTGTATTAATAAAAACAAATCGTGGTACAGTAAACTGACGTTAATTATAAATCCTGTATGAAAATCTACTAGGTATACAATAAGTTTATATATAAATGGTTTTATATACTACTGAAGTATAAGACTTAGCAGTTAGCACTATTGGAATTGTTGAATTATTGATAAAGTTTCTAATGACCTTTAGCCGATAAATCATCAGTTGAGTTTTGAGTAGTGAGAGTCTTGTCAATACCCAATATTTTTTTAAGTTCTTTCATTACTGGTACATACTTTTTTAATTTCTGTAACCAAAGTCATCTTCCTCAACCAAAAAAATGTCTGCTGAAAGAGATAACAATTGTGAAGAGATGAATGAATCTTGGTACTTTCGTTCATATTTCTGACATTTTCTAAGTTTAAAAAAAAATCTAAGAGAAACACCTTGCTTCTGGAGCATTCACACATCAATTCCAGAATCCGAGTGGGCTTAATTCAGACGATTCGCGGGACAGCAAAACACACCGTCAACCACAATCTGCCGCAGCATCATCCTCAATATAACCGATGCGATGGTTCGTAATTGACAGCCAAAGAATGGGTGAAATATCTGGGCATCAACCTCGAGGAGCGATTACGTTTCAACTCACACTTTACGGCCGTCCTCAAAAAAGCGAATTTCGCTTTTATATCATCAACCCCCTTATGCGGAAAAGAAATAGACTCAACCAGAAGACAAAGTTACTTCTCTACAAGCAACTTCTCAAACCCATCATCACGTACTGTTTTCCTGCCTGGTTTACTTTATCCAAAACCATCATAAAGATGCTTGGAGTATTCGAGAAGAAAATTCAGCAACCATGGACTCTACGAAGCATACCACTAGACAAATTCATAGTAAAAGCGGCAAAAAACTAACAAAAAACCTTATCAACCATTACAACGAAGACCGAAGAGAAACATCCACAGCAACGTTACATAGATGTGACGGCAATACTGGACGAAGGTATTTTTCTGCTCAACGACAACGATGCAATTCATTTCTACGAGGATGCAGCGTCAAGTTACCATCGTGGCTAGAAGCTAACCCCACTCCCAATATCACACCAAAATGATAAATAATTTTAAATAATTTGTATAAAAACAAACAATATAATATATTAAATTGGCCCCTTATGTGTCAAAACAACTTAAAATATCAAAATGTTACATTTTATGTAATACAGAATTAAGAATCAATTATAAATAATCCTGTTAAAAGTTAAACTGTTAAACAGCAAATATCAATTCTGTTTTCTTTCAAATATATTCGAAAACGACTCAAAAGATTTTGATTAAATTTCGTACAGGTAAAGTCCAAAGTGATGATTGTTGTAAAACTGCAGTTAATTTTTTTTTGGCGAAAAAATTCATGTACCGGAAATAAGAATGACATTTTTTGATAAAATTCTCTTATTTTTGGGTTATGCCCACATATCTTCTTAATGGCTCAACCAATTTTGTTCAAAATGCTCATTGGTACTTCCTAGTAAAACAACCCATAGTATATTCCAAAATCTTCCAAACCATTTTTGATTTAAAGAAATCAAAGATGGAATTAATTTTTCTATAGTAGTTTTGACTTTGTGTACATATTTCCATGGTTGTATTATTGGTTCAATGCTTATCCACGTTTTAAGGCCTTAAACCACCACAGCAAATTCATGTGATCCAGTCATGTATTTAATTGAATTTTTGTTGATACATTCTTCTACTTTATGTACAACTTTCAATTCATAAATTTTTGTATACCAAAGTGTTATGTGAGATTTTTAACGAAATCTTCAAATTAAATTTTTCGGATTTCGAAATGATAGATTTTGCCGTAGTTCCAATTAAATCTTAATGTTTACTTGAAAATTTGAACTAATTTTATATTTAAACTTAAAAAAGCCAACTGTCAGCCTAACCAGCCAAACAACAACGTTTTCTGATATAATTACATTTACTTGAAATTCTCAAGTTGGTTTGAACACCACTTTGAAAACTCAAAATATTTTTGCTGAAATCCGAGAATTCTTCTTCTTCTTACTATTCTTATCAAAAATCATTAGGCCGAACTTGCTTTCTCTGAAAGGACAGCGTAGACCTGTTAAACTGCTTGAATCAGCCCACGACCGGACCCTGGGTACAAAACCAATGATGATGATGATATTCAATTAGTATTGTTAATAAATACTTATTTAAATTTAAGTCAGAATACTGTACACAATTTTAGGAACTTAGTCAAATTTATATTTTAAATGTCTAAAATGCATATAAAAGTGGTTATAATGCAGAAATGTTTGTACCAATTCAAGAAAAGAAAGTGCAAAATATTTGTATGATAGCTTTCATTGAAAATGATTTTTGGACCAAATCTGATAGAAATCTGACTATTTCGACAATTGGAAATTTCCAACGTAATTTTAGGTCAACGCCAACGACTCAAAACTTGAAATAATCTAAAATAATGGTTTTGACAGCTGCCAGAATCGTTAACTTGACTAAGAATTATAACTAATAGTTATTTTTAAACTATTAAATGTTAGCATTTTTGGTCTGACGTCAGATTCAAATACGGTAAAAGTTTTTTGAATCGTTGATTTATAGTTTTGTTAAGGAACTGTCAACATTGTCAGATTGCGCTTTGGAAACAGCAGCGACCGCCTCTTGTTCATCAAATGTTGCTGGCTTTGGAAGAGTTTAATCGAAATGAGATAAAAATGCCATTCAAACTATATTATCTTACATATTTTTAGAAAGTATATAAATTCCTGAACAGTTTTGCCCCGATTCCCCTATCGAAATACCTTAGATATTGACGAACGAAGCTTGAATAGTAGCAAAAGTGCCGATAGATCACACTGGTCAACGAAAGAAAGGCCACGAAGATAGCGTTCCCTTATACATAGCTATGTGGCAGTATTTATGTGGGTAATTAGGGGAGACTCCAAGACAGCCTGCCAATGCAATGCTGAAAGTTGTTTTACACAGTGGGGCTAAATATTACAAACAAGTTTAGTGACTGCGGTAAAATATAGCCGGAGCTATACCTACTTGAAAACTCGTGTAAGAATTAAATATGTTTTCATTATGTGTGGTGTAGAGTTGAAAGTAAAAGAAAATAATAATTTAAGTACAACAAACTTAAAAATATCACGTTTTAAAAAACAGACTGAAAAGGATTAAATAATTTGTTCTAGCTCCATAAAGATTTATAACTCCATACAAATTATCCTAAAAGTATGTGGCTGTGAATTTTTAATTAGCTGCACAAATACTAGAAAAAATAGATAGGTATCTACCTATACGTAGATATGTTGGGTGTTATTTTAAGTTAAACCATTTTTTCTCTCATTTCCTGTGCTTATAAGAAAATGATTTTGAAATTTTACAATTTCCAACAGGCATATAATTTTCTTTGACATTAGAGGAAATAAATCGCAAAAGATTGTTTAGAAGTTTCTTGATAAAAGTGTCAAAAGAAATACTAAACAAAAAGTCTATTCGCGTACGTCCAAAACCACCCGAAACTACTTGATTTAACCAGATTTGGTCCGATCCTGTTCGCGTACTTCCATTTCGTGTCATTTTGGGCAGAAGAGAGTGCTCGCGAGAGAGAAAACTGTTTCCCCTTCTTGCCAATTTTTAGCCGAGAAATTTCTTCGGGCAGAAACTGGTAAATTCTGTATTCTGTCAAAAGCCAATTAAAGAACAAAAAAAAAAAAAAAAAAAAAATGGCTGTTGTTTACTTTTACTTAAAGTCTTATTTTCAAGTGTTGAAGTGAATTCTGAAAAATTTTGTTTGCTACGGGGTTCTTTTTTTTGTTTACATTTTTTGACGTTTAAAAAGAGGGCAAGTTTCTGAGAATTTCATCCCCAATCTTCAAAATTTGACAGATTGCCATTTTTGGTCCGGAAAGTACCCGAACAAACCTAAAATCACCTCAAATGCTTCTTGCCCTTCTATCTTTAAACCTGAATGTTGTTAGAAACAAAAATCTTCTCGTGTAAATTAGTTTAGTATAAAAATTGTATTTTTGTTTTTAATATTATTTTTGCGAATCATATCCAATTTTTTGTCTTCATCCGACTCACTGTTTTTGCAACTTCATATACCTGCCAGACTTGTAAATTCCTTATTGTTTTCACACTTTTTGTTTTATTTTGAAACGACATTAAACAGTAGGTACGCGATAAACACGAAAACATTAAAAACGAGACGAAAAACAATTAAAACACACAGTCCATCCTCAGCATCACGACACAAAAAGTGTGAAAACAATAAGGTGTCAATTAATTCATTTGAAAAAGCTTTCGAATTACACGTGTTCAAATTCAACTAATCCATTGTGAATAGTTCTATTGAAAAAATTGGTACAATCACTGTTGTTATAATTTAAATGCAACGAACATTGAATTATAATGATATTTTAACAAATGCACAACAAACTATCAAAAACCAATATCTACCTGAAAACTGAAACGTCAATTTAAAATATCAATTCACAGTAGTTTAAATTTATTCAATATTTATAACAGTTATACACCCCTATTGTTGATTGATAGTTGATAAATATTGATATTTGGGGTTTTTAAACTCAATTTACTAAAAAATTTTATCAACTATTCATTGATATTTGTCAATTTTTTTATAATTCACAACGGTCTGCATTATTCCCAATGACGAAAACTTTTTTCGGTTGGGTGGTTTAATATCGAATTTCAATATTTATCAACTATCAATCAACAATCGCAAATCGCCATCGGGGTGATAGTAAGAGTTATCAATATTGACAACCAAAATCTCAATCAGAAATTCTATCGTTTATTAATCAATTGATATTTGACAACTGTAAAAAGGGTGTATGGCCCATCACACACTGGCTCAATTCAACCTGGGGAAATCGTTGTTTGTTGGTAAAGGAGGTGAAGAGTTTGGAATGAAACTAACAAAATGCTCTTTCTTGATTCGAGTCGAATAACAAAATTGAACTACTAATACACCACAAGTTGTTTGTTTCTAGACGAAAAAACAATCGATTATTGGCATGACTACTCAAATTTGTATTTTTGTGTTTTTGTTGTTCGTATTCTCAAATTAAAAAAAAAATACTCATACAATTAAATCCGTTTCATGTACACAAATTTGTCTCCCATCTTTCTTCGTTCCGTGTGTGACTGGAGCAAAAGTTAGGAAGGACTAAGTCAAGTTCAAAATTGAACCAGTGTGTGCCTTCAATGTTTATTCACGTTTATTACACGTTTTATTACACAAGAGAAATTTCGGTTGGAGTGTTATCTGTTCGTTTACTTGTAAATGTAAATTCCTACGAATTTTAAACAAATCTATCCATATCCTGTTCTTTAACGCAAAAGTTGCGTTAGGACGCTCACGAGAGAGTTAAAATTTTCCACTTCGTTACAATTTTAGTCCCAGAAATGTATTCGAGCCAAAATGTGAGCTATGTCAAAAACTAATGCCAAATAATATAAAAAATATGCAAAATGGCTGTTCTTTACTTTTACTTTAAGTTTTATTTTTAATTTGGCGAATGTGAAGTTTGTTTATTTATTTTTTCATCTTTCATTTAATAAAATAATTTGAATAAAATATATATTGATAAATGATAATAAATAAATTTTGTTGTTTAAGTTCCAGTTTTTCAAATCGAGATTAAAGTTGAATCCGAGTTAACTCATCAAATTTTGTGAGTAAACTCAGGATTTACTAAGCAGATGCTTTTTACGTTTTATCCACCTAGTTTGTTCAGTCGTTCCGCAAGCATTCTTTACCAAAAAACTGCTTCCTCAGTTTACTGTGGGTTTATTTAATTCTAAAGTTAACTATCTCTGGCTAAAATCATCACTGCAAAACTGGGCCTAAGTGAACTTTATATATAGTCTTTTTAATTAAGTGTTGCTATAGCAGTTAAAGGTTTTTTATTATGATTTTTTTTTTAAAGAATATAAAGGTTATAAAAATTATTTTAATGTTGTAGCTTAGTTCACTGTTTTGCTAGGCTCTTGTTTACTTTTTCTTAAAGTTTTAAAATTTTGTTCAAAAGGCGTTCTTATACTTATGTTATCCAAAAAAGGGTTCATGTTTGACCCCACTGTATAAATTTGAAGGTACTTAAAAAAAAATCCAATAAGTCATTTTATAGTGTATAGGTACATGTACACAGTAGCAGATATTATAGTAATAGACAATTATTGATGTATTTCGGATAATATGGATGTAAGTATAGTATCATAGTGTAAAACATGCAATTCTATGTTCGAGCCATTTACGAACATTTTCTAATTTGCAGGAAATATCTGTTGTCAATTTCTTGCAATTCAATTATATTAATGTAATTGAAATCAAAAGTAATCATTACATACATACATTTTTACATTTTCTGTTCATATTATGATGCGAATTCCATAAAATTCTCGCGTTATGGCATTTATGATTTTTAAGTCAAAAGTATTTGAAAGGTCAAATACTCCGTTGACATCTTCAGCACCCGTTGAGAGGCTTTTGTTCTTTTGTTACTCCTCGACGACTTAAACTCAATTAATTTAATTTTGAAATGTTAGTGCTGTTGAAGGCTAACCAACTGTTCTGCCAATAATACCTACAATATTGATATTATAAATAAGTTCAAAATGAATATTGTTTTAGTTTTTTAGTTAAAATATATGTATGTTATTTACTTTTATTGTTATTTTTTTAATTTTTAATTACTAAAAACATTAAATGAATTACATTCCAAGAAATCAATTACCTTTAATGTAATTAACGCATTGCTTTCCTTCAATTACTTGCAAAAACCCATTACTGTTTTCAATTACTAATTACTTTTAATTGTAATGAAAGTTGAAATAAATTACAGAAAGAAATCATTATTTCCCAACACTGGTAAAAATCGTGTCATAATACTGGGGCCGATGTTGATTATTTTAGTTATATGAATGGCTGCACCCAGACTTCCTTAACCTCCATTTGGTCTTGTTCATAAGAAAGGACCTAAAAACCTAACTATAGACATATTGCAAAACTTTCTTGCATACCGAAACTCTTTGAGAGTATTATATGTATTATGTGTATGATAGCATGTTCTTTAACTGTAAACCGATTTTTTCTACTAAACAACATGGTTTCCTAAAGGGTAGGTCCACAAGCACAAATCTTGTAGAGTTTGTACCAAATACCCTTTTTTTCTTTAGAAGTAAGTAAAGAAGTCGATGCTACTGAACTTAGCAAAGCATTCGGCAAAATATCCCTTAATATAATTTTATTTAAGCTCCAACAAATCATATTTATCGAAACGACAATACAACGTTATATTCAGGTCGTGTATATCAACCTCCACCTGTGCTACGTGTGGAGTTCCACAAGAAAGTCACCTAGGCCCACTTATATTCGTTTTAACCACTAATGACGTTGAACAAATTGTTTCTAACTCTGATCTGTTAATCTACGCAGATGACATGAGAATATGCAAGTACATCTCATGTATCGAAGATTCTAAATCTCTGCAAATCGACTTGGATAAATTCTTTATTTGGTGCCAAAAAAAACCTCGTTAAAAAATGCCAAGCCATATCTTCCATCATTACAAAGACAATATTTCATAAATGCCGAATCCGTTCCCATTGTAACTTTGATCCGTGACTAAGGTTTATTATGCAAGTCCTAATTGAACTTTCGGTCTCATATTGATAGCATTTTAAACAAAGCTAACTCTTCTCTTGGATTCATTAAACGCTGGTTCTTCCTTCCTCCATATGAAGATCGTCTAAGACTTTAAATTTACAGTCTTTATATGCGCGCCGTTACACTGCTGACATTCTCTTCATTCATCAGTTATTAACATGAAGTATTAACTGCCCCTGTTTACTACAACAGATCGGTTTTGATACCAACCCAACTCGTTCTCGATCTAAAACCCTACTTCGACTCCACTACCGTTGTACAGACTACGGACGAAATGAGCCCCTGACAAGAATGTTGAGTAATGTCAATAATTGTAAAGTTTTTGACTTAACCCTTACTAAACCCTCACTGAGACACGCACTCCCTATCTTCCCATCCTGATATTATTCATCCATACTATTTTAGATTACCTAACTTATTAATTTTTAAGGCTTAAGTTCTTATTGTTAGACATAAACTAAGCAGCCCTATAAATAAAAAAATCTTAATCCACCTTTATTCCACGAGTTTACTAAACCATAGAATAAGAGTTAATTTTACATCAATAAAAATAAAATGTTCGTGGAATAGTAAAGCGACGTTTACGAAAAATCCTTCACGAAAATCTACTACAATATGTAAGATGCCTGTTTGTTGCTATGAGTTTTGACTGCAAATTCTGATAATTTATAAATAAAAAACAAAAAGCTCACGTTATTGATTGTTGTGTCCACCTCTTGTATCCCCATTTAGGTTTTCTAAATCAAATGCTATGAGTTTCGTCATATTTTCCTTGGAAAACCCATATTTCTTCCCGAAATCCTCCTGAACAAGCACTTGCATTGAAACATATTTTTCTTATTATTGTCGTTGATAGCTGATTGTCCAATAATTGCAAATGGTTTAGGAACTCAATAAATCAAGTAAAAATTATTATTTTTATTCAAAATTAAATTTGCAATCTTTACTTAAATTTATTTATTTTAGAATAAATTTGACACATCTGGTTCTTATTCCTTCGCTAATCCATCTAGTTCGGTGGTTTAGCTTAGTAAACGTCAACTACTAGAAATGTTTATGGAACCCTTCGCTATTCCACGTTTATTAATTTGGTTGAATATCTTTGATTGTCATTCTAGTCAACTTTTATTATTAATATTATATTTAAGAAATAGAATAAGTGGCTTTTATTAAGTTTGAATAAAAAAAATAAAAAAAAAAATGTATTTTAAATAAAATTGACTATGTGCACGGATCCAAAACGTATCTTCAGATTTTTGTTATCCTACTTTGCAGATTTTCGTAACGTAACGTGCTGCATTGTAAAGTGCGACCTCGAAACGTCGCACACTCTACCGCCGGCCGGCATAGATGTTTACACATATAAAATTGAATTTAATGTTGAAATTTGTATGCGGAACACTTGTTTCCGTCTGGAACACCTTTGATGACTTTTTATAAAAATTTAAAGGGGTGAACACTGAGAACATCTAATTGATTATTAAAACCAGTTTGCTGAGAGGAAAGTTAAGTTTAACATAAAACATATACATGCTATGTGGAAATTATATTTATAATAAGCAGAAGAGAAAGTGTGAGCCTCGAACTAGAGCTGTGTAAATCGTTCATTTCAAATGATCGAATCGTTCAAGAATCGATTACCAAAATGATTCGATCATTTTAATCAATCGATCATTCGATCATTTTCATTCCACTCAATTCATTATTTCATGCTGTTCCGATTCGATTTTTGATGTGTAAACATCTATATGTCGGCGGTAGAGTGAAATAAAAACGTGGACTTTCCTCTGTGCGACGTTACGATGTACAAAGTTACATAACGCCTATTCTCGGAAATGAATTGACATTTGGACACCTGTCAAATTAAAAGTGTTCTAAAGGACCTAGAGAACTGGCGTGACTTCAGGTAATTTCCACCTCCTAAATTGAAGTACTCCGTTTTTCGATCCGCCGTAATAAAAATTTTAGTATATTTTGACACTTGTCAAACCAAGTGTTCAAGTGGTCCCAGAACGTCGGCCGTGAGACTAGGGTTATGCCCACCTCCTAAATCGATTGGCGTACTCTGTTTTTCGATCCGCCCTAACAAAAATGTTGGTATATTTTGACACCTGTCAAACTAAGACATTTTTTTTTATTTCGGGTTCGATGAAATTCAATCTCCAAAGTTAACAAATATTGTACCGATTTGATCGAACCCATTCTGACCCATATTTCTTTTCTCAGATAAAATATATCTATTAATAATTCAAAAGACATTGATATCGAAAATCGAGATTCATTGAAATGATTGAGATTGGGATTGAAAATCGAGAATCATCGAAATGATTGAGATTGGGATGGGAAATCGAGAATCATCGAAATGATTGAAAATTTCTGATTTCAATCATCAATACTTTTCGATGATCGGATCACAAAAATCGAATCGTTCCTGATTGACACAGCCCTACCTCGAACTTATAAAGTCTATGAGAATAATATATTTAAACTTAAATTTTGTTTGCATTCTAAGGATCCGTCAACAAATAATTCTTGAGTTTTTCGATTGAAGCATATAAATTCAATGTACTCAATGTTTTTCTTTTATTTCTGAAAATAGAAACCTTTCCACTCTATTCGTTTGCTATTAAATATCTCTCAAAAGTTTTTGGAATATATTTTAGCATTAAATACTTTCGAAGTCCAAAAATCTATTAAATTCAATTCTTCAATTTAAAGAACACCCATTTGACATTTTACTTTAAATTCATAATTCACAATGACTTATTTTGGATACAAGCCACAATCAAACTCGTTACAAGTTACGTGCCACCGAAATGTTTTCAAGTAAAACGACGATCAACACTTATCGAAAGCATTAAGTAACGAGTAATAGATCAAACAAAAACTCAATTCTCCGATTTATCTGTCTTATTTCAGATGACAGGTTCTCATTGACGGGACTCGACTTTGGAATTCGGTGCCACGTCAATTAAGAATGATGAAAAATCTGAAAGATAATTCAGAGCAACTTAAACGAATGAATATCATTTAATAAAGCAAAGTCGTTAATTTGAACCAATTTATGTTTCAAATCATTAAAATCGAATCATTTTATGTTTCAAATCATTAAAATTGAACCAATTTGTGTGTTTAAAAATTATTAAAATTGATCAATTTTATCTATTGCAACCTTGTGTGTGCTGCTGTTTCAGCGGGTTAGATCTTAGATATTCATTTTATACTTTTTTTTTCTCTCTTCTTTACTTTGTTCTTTTCTTATACTGTACACTGGCCTTATATGAGTTCTAAAAAAATATGTATTTTAAAAAATAATTTCTGTCGAAGAGAGTGGTTTTAGAGTTCTTTGCAAAAGTTCTTGAACCTTAGGCTACTAAATTGAAGTTTTTTTTTTTTTAATTTGCTATGGAAAAAGCCAACGAATGCAATGAAAAAGCATTATAAAAGCCAAATTCTACGGAAATTGTACAAAATTGAGCCTTGACACCGAAGCAAAACCTTAGAAAATACTTTACTAGATATCGTGTAGGCATTGGTTTCCCTAATTCTCTCAGTAAAAGAGAAAAGTTTGGTATTACAATTTGGCTGCTACAGATACTTGGAAAAGTTATTTCTTTTAGAGACTCCATTTTTTTGTACTTGATCATTTAATCGTCATTGTCTTGTCTGAAGTTCTTTTTTCCTTCATCAGTAGCATATTTGCACAATATTCATGCCAAGCTGAGAGGCCACCAATACATACATATATTGGCATCACGCTGACCAGAGAATTCATTATTGCAGAAGGAATTTATTGATTTCAGTTTGAGTGAATTTACACCTTTACAAAATTTTGTACTTAAATTTGCTTTTGCGGAGTTTTTACTATTTTTATTTATGTATTTAATTTTATTTATTTATTTAGGTACTGATATCAGAGGGTTGGCTTATACTCTCCAACGTCAAGCTCACAAGTTAGAATCGGTGAAAGATTTGTATTGAGGTTAAAAATACTTTAAAAAGGGACATGTAGTATAGGATTCACCCTTAGAATTGCTACATTGGAAGTAAAACCTGCAAGTACATTAATTTATCACCTACCCCCCCCCCCCCCCCCCCCCCCCCCCTCACTTCGGAGGAGATTTTGCTGGCGGCGACAAAATATCGTTTAAATTCTTAATTTTCACCCCGTTCTAGAAATTAATGACATTCGGTTTACGTCGGTTTAAATTTGTGATTTAAACCGAACGTCGGATAGCATCGCAAGTATGAGTATGGCTTTTGAGCACATGTTTGCTGATTTATTTATTAATATTTTCAAGTTTATTGAAGTCTTTGTTGTGTTTTAGTGTTGAATCAAATTTAACAAAAAATTTAAAAATTGCATGGACAGAAAGTGCACCAAAAGAATAAAAAGAGAATTTAACACGGGACAAACGCTCTACACAATTTAAAACTGATTTGTTGTGTGACCTTATATTGGCCATCAGCGACGTCAATACTATAACACCATACGGTCGCATACGCGAGTGGAAGGAAATCGCCCGAATTTTCAATGCAACATTTCTGTTCTTGTAGTTATTTGTCCTTTCTCTCTATCTCTCTTTTTCCGAGTGTAGTCTCATCCTCGATGCTACAACATAAAAAAAAGACATACAATTTGCCGTTGTAGACCGGAGGCGGCACCCTTTCTCAAAACGCAAATAAAAATTGTGTGAGTGCCGGGACTCACGGTTAATATGTGTAAACATCAACGTGCGCGGATCCAAAACGGACTTGTTTTTGCTTTTGTGGGGATCTTAAGATTTTTTTCACTGAACGCACCCATCATAGTATGCAGATCGTAATGTTGCACACCGCAACGTTGCACGACGTAACGTTGCACACGAACGTTCACTTTTTTTTCACTCTTTTACACATCAAAAATATTCCGTTTCGTTCAAACCGACTAAGTCAGTCATGCTGATTTCGGGAACGGTACAGCTTTCAACGACTGGCCTGTCCTTCACCGACAGTGACGCTACAATTACTTACTGCTACTTACTGAATATTTGCACTGTCTGAATAAACCAATAAAATGTTGAATATTAGCTAAAACTATTTAAACCGTACCTAAACGACACGAAAATTCCTCGTTTAAGTTGGGGTCGGTTTATCGTAGTTAAAACTTTTCTTATTTTTGAATTATTCTCTAATATTTAATTAACATCTCGCAGAAAGTTTTAAGCACCTGCTTCATACTTCTCCATTAACTTTGTAATTGTATCTATTCTTATATTCCAAGCCTAGCTATCTTATGGCAAGAGAAAGTTCGTGCGATTGAATCGTACATTTCATCCATGAACTGACCCTGGCCACTGAGCGTCCACACTTGTGAATTCTTCGGTTGCATTGCATGTTGCCTGTACATTAAAGTCCTTCCGATTAATGTATTTATGAGAAAATCTTGAGGATATGGAGATAGTAATATGGGTGCAGTCTATTGCCCTAAAAGCTCCGGGGAGAGTATATTTTTCCACCCATTTTGCCTTTTCTGTTTCGATTTCTCTGGCTACTCGACGATAATCTAATATGAATCTGAGCCTTTAACATAAGCTTGTTGACCACGTGCTTAACAGTCTTGCATACAGAAGAGTGTTCAACTTCAAGATCTTGTCCTACACCGTCCTGAAATCTAAGTTCACTCAGATATCTCAAAAATATCTGCATTCTCTGCTCATAGGTCAGTCCACCTCCTCTACGTTCTGTTGAATCTCCTAAAAAGTAATCAGAAAGCCACTGAACATTTTCTTTTGAAAACCGAAATAAACTATGAAAATCCTCATCACTAATTTCCATCCGTTTTCTATACAATTTTGGTTTTCTTACGAGTATAAACTCGGCCATATTCGTACTATAAATAAAAACAATACTGAAAATAAGAACTAGTCAAAAAACTTTCGAGACAACTAAAAAAAAATCGTGTTTTTTTGTAGCTTTAACTATAATATTTTAGTTTAAGCTATTTTTATTCACATAAATTGAAGTTTGGGCTGGAAAATAAAGTAAAAACTGAATGAATTTAGCGTTGGCTATTTTAAAATAGCAATTACTGAAAGACATCTTTAACTAGCTAGTTTAAGCTTATTTTTATTCACCAAAAATCTAGCTTTTACTTAAAAATCCAAGTTTTAGCTTAGACTTTTTTTTTTATTCACAAGACCCATCGATTCGAATCCTTTTTATTTTTTTAAATTCAATTATCCAAAAGAAAATGTTAAGAGTACTTTTTATGTGGATCTGCAGGGCCAGGGCCCTCCGCCGGCCGGCGCATCCAGAGTTTCTATTTTTTAAAAAACGAAAAACTGTTATAAATTGCCATTTATCTAGCCTCGTCCTTAAAAACTTCTTTCGAGATACCACTACTTCACTTCGTCACTTTTTTTAGCTCTTAAATCACCAAAAATAACAAATCCTAACCCCAAAAAAAAGTGTGGTCCCCAAAGTCACGTTTTTTTTTTTTTTAATTTCTTACTTAAAAGTAAAGTTGTATTAAAACAACAACACGTAAATCTTTTGGCGGTGTTTATTTATCTCCCTTGTATGTTATACAAAAAAAAAAAAACATAAATGTTAAGTTTATTAGAACCTAGACAAAGGAAGGAAAAACGTTTCACAAAATATTGTGATCTTAATATAGGTAACCTGTAAAGATAAAATCAAATTATCCCAAAAATCATAAGCAATCCTGTCGGTTGCCGCTACAAAAAAAAAAAAGTAGTAAATTCGAAATAATACTGCACCAGATGCTAAAAAGAAATAGGAAAAACCCACGTTCACACGTCCCATAATAGTGCTGCACACAAAGGGGCCTGTAATGCGGATTAAATTAAAATCGAATTCCCTGGAAATCTATATATCTTCAAACCAACCTGAATCAAGGAGTGAGTTTATTTTTGCACACAGGCGTGTTTTATCCCTTGCTTATGGGCTTAAATACCTTTTTTGTTGAGGTGCATGTGTTTTTTTGTTTGTATTTATTATTTGAAGAAAATGCATCTTGAAATACTCTGTGAACAAACAAATACAAACACATCTAATTAAGGCAATATTGAACAAAAAATTTTCCAGCGCATGAAAATTATACAATAACTATTCCTTTTATTTATTTATTTTACTACTTTTAACTGCTCTTATATCATTCTGAATCAAAAAAAAAAGAAAAAACATTAATCAGTAATATTATTTAGAGATAAATATTTTTATTAATGACTCGATTTTTGTGGTATTGTTGGCATTCGCTGGCATTTTCGTTGCACTTGATATATTAATGGGCTCTAATTTTGGAAAAATATTGTAAATGAAAACTATTAGCAAGTGAATAATAATTATTTGACAAGTGGCAGTAATTGGAAGGATAAATGTAAAATTATGTTATAGACTTTGCAGTTTGTGGATTGTGGTGTGGGTTGAATTGCGACAGCAAAATAATTTTGCGTTAATATGCATGTGGTGCAATGCGTTGATAGTTAGATGGCTTAATATATGCAGAAGAAAAAAACAATTTTTTGGCACATTTTTTCTATGCCAGGAAATACGTTTCCCGGAAAGAAGAATTCAGATCACAGCATTTCCCCACAAATTGGATTTTCAATTTATAGCAGTTTAGATGTTGTTTTGAGTGATACATAAATATGTATATACTTATTTCCTGCTTTGCTCTTTTCGGGCTAATCAATCACAGACAGCTGGTGTTAGGGGGACATTCAATTATTTGTTATGAGTAATCTATTTTCCAGGAAATCCTTTCTTTTTTTCGTTATTTAGGTACATACTCATACTAATGAAATTGTCAACAATCTTGCTGTTGTTATCTCGGCTACCTAGATCAAAACTTTTAAACTTTTTTAAGACATGCGATTGCGTGATTGTTTTTTTTTTTTTTAACTTCCGTTTGTTTATTTTTAAGCTCATTAAATGATGTTTAAGTGTCAGCCGAGAAGAAAAGAGAAACATTTTAGACGATTTATTACGACTTTAAAGCATTTTTAGTATGATCCTAGGGTAAAAAGAGGATTTTCTAAATTTTAAACTAGTTAGCATAGTAGGTAGGTATTATCTTTTTAACATTTTATTAAAGTTCAAATTACGAAATGTCTATTTAATCGTATTATCAGACGAACTCCATATGTCACTTTGACATTGACAAATGTGAAAAAGGTATGTTTGCCTATTTTTTTGCACGAAATGTCACTTTTTTAGGCGCTTTCAGCTTGAGTTTCGTAAGAAAATAGTATGATATACAAGTTACAAAGTGTTTAAAACGAAGAAAAATTTAGTAAAGAGCTTTAGGGCCAGTTTCACAGTCGACTCTTACCGTAATAAGTGGCACTTAAGTTTCCCATATTAGGAATTTAAGCTAAATTTCATAGCTAGCGTATTAGTGGAACTTTAAGTCACCAACATCGGAGACTTAAGTGCCACTTATTCAGGTAACAGTGAACGGTGATATTGGGAATTTATCTTTCAAATTCCGTACTTAAGTGTCACTTTTCTGACTGTGAAACTGTCAATATCACTGTGCACACTTATACTTGAATAAGTGGAACTTAAGTCTCCGATGTTGGTGACTTAAGTTCCACTTACGCTGGCTATGAAACTCAGCCTAAAGTCCTAATACGGGAAACTTAAATGCCAATTATTCCGGTAAGTGCCGACTGTGGAACTGGCCCTTACTTTTTTAATACATTTTGGGTGACATTTTTCACATTAATTGAGTTAAATGTGTACACACTCACTCATATCCGAATTTTCAATAATAAATTGTTTGCCCTACTCTAATTTCATTCCCAATAAATTAAAAACGAGAGCGAAATGTAGTGCAATACGGGCTTACAAAATAAACAGTTGTGTTCGATTTTTCTTGCCTTTCATATTATATTTGCAAGAAAAAAAAACACACAAAGTTTTTGTAGTTATATTTTAAACGGTTTGGCTGCGATAAGATGATCTTATGAATATATCGACTCATTAATGGCGACTTTTATAATCTCAAAAAAAATTCGCACAGACTTGTTAGCAGTGGCTTAACTACGGGGGGGAGCAAAGGGGGAAATTTGCCCCCAGAACCATACAAAATTCCTATTAAAATGTTTGAAATTTCGAGAAATTGTTCCAAGTAAACATTTTAAAACAATAGAGCTGCAAATATGACACTACTTTATTATAAAATGTAAAAAAAAAACTCCTGTACCTGTACCCACTAACCGTCTTGCCTCTCTTTTCTCTTCAGAATTCATTTTTGGTAGGTATATATACAGGGTGAATACATAAGATACTTAAAAACCGTAAGTATGTGGGTTGGTTAAAAACAAAAAAAAAAGGAATCGTATGGTGGAAGGGGGGCAATTTTATGGAAAAGAGTCTTAAAATAGAAAAAAAAGGTATTCAAAAACAACAGCCACCCTCACTTTATTCCGTTATACCTTTTCCTAAAGCTAAAATTCCAATTGTCAACGTGCGTTTTCAATCAACTTGTTTGACTGAATAATTTTGTGAAATTCATTTTATTTTTAATCTTTTTTTTCAAAATTTCATTAGGTATATTAAGTGCTAAGTGCCGTTTTTACTATTCAATGCTCCTATCAATTCAAGGACAAACACTGAAAACTCCTTCTTTCTATTATTTTCCCTTTAAATTAAGTTGTTTTAGGGAACAAGTTTTGAAAAATTTATTTTCAAACTCAGTTTTCAAAAAAAAATTAAAAAAGATTTTCAAACTAATTTTTTTTTCAAAAAGTACGTTATTAATTATTATTTTTGATTTTAAAATTCAATGTTCTTATAAATGTTTATTCAAAAACAGAAAACTGGATGCTTAAATGTATTGTACTTTTTTGACAAAATTGGAAATAACTAAATCTGCTTTACTAACTACGTAGTGGAAATAGGATCTTTAGAGCAGCTTAAGCAACGGAAAGGGAATTTTATTTCTGTTATTTTTAATTTTCTAAAGAACTCGAAGAAATTTAGCAGCTGGATTTTGGTGTTTGAAAAAAAAAAAACTAATAAGAGCACTAAATATTAAAAACAAAAATACTCTGAATAACGTAACATTTTGAACAAAATTTTTAAATTAGTTTTCTTCAAAATTATGAGATTGAAAATTGAAAATGACTTTAAGGATATTCTTTTCAAATATTGTTATTTGTAGGGTGAAATGGGGTAGGAAAAAAAATTATCCGATTTAAAAAAATTCTTTTGGTGTTTGAATTGTTATTTTGAGTGGATGGCTTTAGGGTGAAAGGGGGTGAAAACGAAACGTGGCACCCCTTTTCAAAAATTCTGTTTATATTTGAATGGTTATTTTAAAAATGCAACTTATAGAGTGAAATGGGAAAGAATAAAACCGTGGTTTTCGAAAACAAAAATCCTTTCTGTGTTGGGAGAGCAATAAAGGTTGGACTTAGAGGATTATGGTTTTACAAATTTAGCCTTTCATAATGTGAAGTGTGTTAAGACCCAGAAAGTGTTTGGTATTCGATTACAAAAAGTCCAAAAAATAATATTTTCTTACGTAATTTTTATGCGAAGCCTAGGTTTGTCTACCCGTGCGAAGCCGGGCGGGCCAACTAGTTCTCTTATAATTTAATTAGGCCCAACCGCCCCCATAAAATGACTTATTAATTCAATTATTGAAATACCTTACCAATGATCATTGAAAATTGAATGTCATTGTAAGGCGTAGTTTGGCCCAGATTAAATTTTTTTGGTTAAAATAAAAATTTATTTTGGCATCAAAATAATTTATGATTAAAATTAATTTTTTTAACTATGAAAAGCTATAACTGGCGCCTTAAATAGATTTCTGAAGTTGAGCATGTCTTACGAAAGTTGAATATTCGTGAGAATCAACAACAACAAACAAACTTTGATTTTGAAAAAAAAACACATGAAATTTCATTAAAAAAAAAAAACAAATTCTGCCATTTGTTTTTAAACACAACTTCACGTCTGAATCTGATGAATCATATAAAGGGTTTTCCAATAAGAGGTGTTATTTTGAATAGCCCGCTATTTCGGTAGCTGTCACTTTTGAAGCTGCCATTTTTTGACATTTGACAAGTAGAAACTACGCCATTAATAAAAATGGAACGATACACGCTTCAACAACGCATTGAAATTATTAAAATTCACTATAAAAATGGTGAAAATTTGGCAGAGACGGTTCGTAAAACTAAAACATTTTTGGGTCGTCGTGAAGCACCTTGTCGGACCGCAATACAGAAATTGGTGGACAAATTCGAGCTGTTGGGACAAGTTAGTGATGTGAAGAATAAAACCCGTGCACGTCGCTCAAGAACAACTGAGAATATTGCTGTTGTAGCCCAAAGTGTTGAAGAAAACCCAGGTTTGTCCATTCCTCGTCGTTCTTTGGAATTAGGCATTCCACAAACGTCATTACACCGTATTTTGCATAAAGACTTGGGTCTTAAGGCTTATAAAGTTCAGTTAACACAAGAACTCAAGCCGGATGATCATCAACAACGTCGTGTCTTTGCTGATTGGGTCCTTGAAATGCATGAAAATGGTCCGGAATTTCATCGAAAAATCATCTTGAATAATGAGGCCCATTTCCACCTCGGAGGCTACGTCAACAAGCAAAACTGTCGCATCTGGGGCTCGGAAAACCCAAGAGTTATTGTTGAAAAGCCTCTCCATCCTCAACGCGTGACTGTTTGGTGCGGTTTATGGTCCGGCGGGGTCATTGGACCTTACTTTTTCGAAAATGAGGCTGGAGCAACAGTTACGGTCAATGGATTGCGCTATCGAGAGATGATTAATGATTTTTTATGGCCGGAATTGGATGGTATTGATCTGGACAACGTTTACTTTCAACAAGACGGCGCTACGTGCCACACAAGCAATGAAACCATCGATCTTTTACGGGAAAAGTTTCCGGACCGTGTTATCTCTCGAAGAGGTGATCACAATTGGCCACCGAGATCTTGTGATTTAACACCTTGCGACTTCTTCCTTTGGGGCCACGTGAAAGATAAGGTCTACGCCAACAGCCCAGCGTCGATTCAAGACCTCAAAGATGGAATTCGTGAGGCTATCGAGGACATAGGACAGCCACTTTGCGATTTGGTTATGGAAAATTTCATGAAAAGGATATGGTCCTGTAAGCGTGGTCGTGGCGGCCATTTGGCTGATGTTGTGTTCCATTATTAACGGCATACCTTCCTCTTTATAATGAAATAAACATCCGATCATTTATCTCAAAAAATGCCATTTTTCTTTGAATATCAAAATAACACCTCTTATTGGAAAACCCTTTATATCATATAAACATATAGAGACAGAGATCCCTACCAAATTTTTTAAGTATTTGCAACCGTGAGTCCTCAATAACACAAATAATGCTGGTTTCCAATGCGTCAATTATTGTTGATTTGTCAGCGTATAAACCATCGACTTTACGTATTCCCAAAAAAAACAATCAAGAGTCGTCAAATCAAGAGGTATTGGAGGCCAATTTACAGGGGCCGTTCAATAAGTTAATTATTTCGGGTGTTTTATATGCATGTAGTAGCAAAATCCTGCTGGATTTGCTTTTCTTCTTTCCATTTAATCGGCGGACGAAAAAGACAGCATCAAACTGCATTTTTCGGGATTTAACGACTTGGCGTTTCGATTATCTCAGACATATTTTCGACAATCTGGCTTATTGACATCATACCCAATGAGCAGATAAAAATAAGATTCAACGCTGAACACAATTTTGCGATAAAACAGCTTTATTAATTTGACGCATAGAATCATAATTTTGAAACACAATTTCTAAAAATTAGGTATAGCAATCACGATAAAAAAAACAAGGCCTACTGAGTGAAAATGACACTGACAGTTTGCAATCTGACAATTGGTTTGACAGAAGTTGATTGTCTGAATTTAGTAATGGGTTAAAAAAAACACAACCATTACAAACATTATGATTAGGAAAATAGCCCTACTGCAAAATTGCAATACACTTAATATTCTTTAATATTGGGTCTGTTTGGTAACGTGAAATTTCTTTTGAATTGTTTTTTAATTAAACGCAAATTGTTAATAAAACCAGACTTTTGTCATGTGATTGTTGATGTGACGAGAAAAATTCTGACGTTTTCTACACAAAAGTGGTTCAATGCGTTTGTTAACTTTCTTGTGAGTTTCTCCATTTTTGAGAAATTTGTTCTCTCTTTGGTGTTTTTGGCAGGTTTTACAAATTTTGCTGAAAAAAGATACCAAACACGCCTATTTCCTCACGAGATTTAGATATCGATTTTTTTCGGAATTGAATTTGTAACTTGATCACTTAAAAATAATTATGTACTGTACATCTGTTTTAATATTATATTATATATAATATTCATTCATTGAGAAAACGTTTTAAACTTTTCAATCTAAATAGAGAGGAAACTTGCATAATTCCTATTTCTTTGAAACTCGTTGAGTTTTAATAAAAGAAAAATCAGAAAAATAAACCTATAGTCTGAGAAATGGTTAGTTAACAGAGCACAAACTAGATTTTGAAAATTCCAAAAAAAATAGTTTCTGATTTTGACGTGTAATCAAAATAATGACGTATATAAAGCAAAACGTTAAATGCCGATCATTCATATTCACTTGGTTCAAAATCAGAACATAAAAACAACTGACTATACCAGAAACCAAATTAGGTAGTTATAATATTAGAATGTATGAATGTTCCCAATTACTTTCTTCTAAATTGTCCAAAAATATTTCCAAATGAAATGCAACAAATATTTGTTGGCGCATGTGTTTTTGGGAATATCCCAGCATAAAAAGATTTAGAAAGGATCACCGCATGTAGTAGGTTCATAAAAGTAACAATGTGCCCTTTTTACATAATAAAAATGGAATCCCATGCATACTAGAGTAGTTTTAATTGGCTTCTTGTATACATACATAATCTACCTGTGTGAAGTATGGTAAATGTTATGGATTAGCCTTCATGATGCACCTTTGCTGAAATTACCCTTATATCAGGTGAACTTATGGAAAACACGGAATTTCTACGGATAATTGGGGAAAACCAAAACAAATATACAACATATGGATGTAATAACTCCTCTCCTCTCTCCATTAAAGAAATTGATTTCTATTTTAAGTGGGAATAGATGAATTCCGTTGAAAATTTGAAAACAAAAAAACATTGCAAAGAATATACGAAACGGAATTTATTGTTTTTTTGTTGTTGTTTAATTTGCAATGCTTTACTTTATGCAGAACTTGGAAGTAACCTTATGATAGGCGCGTTTTTCCCAAGCCCACATAAAATTCTACGAAAAAAGCCGACACCGGGACTAACCAAAGTCATCACAACACAAAAAAAAAGCCCATCACTATCTCAAAATACAAAAAATGTCATAATTAGGCTTTCGGCTTTGTGGAAAGCATGCAAAAAAATAACTGATCAGCCATGTCACAATGAAATAAAAAAAAAAATCTCATATAGAAAATTATTACGTTTAAAGAAATAAATTTAAATACAGATATAGAATTTAATTTTTAACCACTGATTGACAAACAAATTAAATTCCATGACAATGAGCCTGATTACACGATTCCTTTTTTCGGTTGTTTCATCTTTCGTTTTTTACTTGCTCTATACGGCCAAGTGTTGGTTTCGTGTAGAAGCAAAAATGGAGGTTGTAATCAAAACAAACACTACGATAATCGAGAAGTCCGACAAAAATTGCGTTTCGTCATGCCGTCCGTCGGTATGTGCGTCGGTCGTCGGTGCGTCCACTGTAATTTAATCAAGAGTTTAAACGGTTGCTTCAATTTTGGTACATAGCATTTTTGTTTTGGCTCATCTAGTTTTGATTTTATCGAAATCTCTCGAAAACGGCTCTAACGATTTTTATTAAACTTCGTAACAAATTTTTTGGCAAAAAATTCACAAAACGAAAATAAGTTTTCTACGTTTTTTTGAGAAAATTGTCTTATTTTTGGGTTATTCACGTATATCTGCTATATAATGCTCTGAACAACTCAAATTTCTATGGTAATGATGGTATTTCTAACATTGTATTAAAACAAAATTGCTTTGAATTGCTTTGGCATATCTCTTTTTAACTTGAGTATTTTCTCTGGACTATTTCCCGATGAACTCAAACGTGCCATTGTAATACCTCTTTTAAAAAAGGATAACACAAGAGGCAAAAATAATTATAGAACAATTTTGTTGTTCCCTTCTAATGGGTGTTTTTTTTTTTAGAAGTAAAGAACTTTAAGTTGGCAATACTATTTTAACTGGCGGCCATTTTGTGAGCTATCAAGTGATTTATTTTTTAGTTTTGTTTGGCATTTCAACATGAATAGACTGACGCCTGAACAACGCTTCCAAATTGTGCCCAAATGGGTCCAAAATAAGATTGCCGTTGATCCCAATTTTCATCAGAGAATTTTATCTAGCGGCGAAGCTCACTTTTGGTTGAATGGATACGTCAAAAAACAAAACTGCCGTATTTGGAGTGATAATCCTCAAGTGTATGTTGAGACACCGTTACTTATCCACAAAAACTGACTGTTCGGTGTGCTTTATGGTTTGGTAGAATAATTGGTCCGTATACTTCTTTAAAAACGATGCTGGCCAGAACGTTACAGTCAATGGTGACCGCTATAGAGCCATGATTACTGATTTTTTTCGTTCATCAATTGAACAACCATGATGTGAAGGAGCTGTGGTTTCAACAAGACGGCGCAACATGTCACACAGCTCGTGCCACAATTGATTTATTGAAGGAAACGTTTGGTAACCGCATAGTTTCATGTTACGGACCCGTGAATTGGCCTCGAAGACCGTGCGATTTAACCCCGCTTGACTATTTTCTGTGGGGTATGAGAAGTCGCTAGTCTACGCCGATAAGCCCGAAACGATTGACCACTTGTAGGACAACATTCGCCTCGTTATTGCCGATATACGGCCACAAATGTTGGAAAAAGTCATCGAAAAATGGACTTAAAGATAAGACTACGTCCGAGCCAGCCCCGGCTGTCATATGCCAGAAATAATATTTAAATTATAATTCCAAAAGATTATCTTTCGAATAAAGTAAATTTTATGTCACTAAAAAAATTCATCTATGTTTTATTCCATTTCAAAGTTCTATACCTCTTAAAAAACATCCTTTATTTCAAAAATATTTGAAAAAAATAATCAAATGCGGGTTTTTGAAGTTTCTCAAAAGAATATTCAGAACTTTTTTAAAACAAGAGAAATTTCCCTAGTTTCATAAGATTTCACAAAAGAAAGAGGTTGATTATTGTCAATGGTTGTTATTCCATCTGTTGCACTATGTGTACCAATTTGAACGCCATATAAATACAAAATCATTCCAAAATCACATATATATGAAAGAATGATCAAACGACACGATTTTTTGACACGTGTTGCACCCTCGAATGGTCAAAAATGTAAGCTAAGCTAAGCACTTAGTTACAATTATTAAGAAAAAAATAGACTGTATAGAAAGTATCAGTATTAATGGGACGCGAAACCGTAACACAATGTTCTGAAAACTTGATGGAAAAATCTAAGTAAAAAATTTGATCCATTCAGCCATTCAAGTTAAAGCAAAATGGATACTCAAATATTCTTTACGAGGAAGTTAAACTTTTAATCAAAATGCGAATGAGTTAACTCAAAGTCACCTTTTGGTCTATATTCAAATTGGCTTTAAGTATATTCAAGTAATTTATATTAATTGATCAATTAATGTTCAATATGTACAATGCAATGAGTTTGTATCTGAACTACTAATCAATCAAGATTTGTATCTTTATCACTTCGAATGTTATTCTAACGAACAATGTCACGTCGGCGTGCGTCGCGACGAGATTTGCTACATCAGAATAATGCGCAGTAGGTACGTAAATAATTATAAAAATACGAACCTAGTGTGTTTCAAGTCTGTTGAATACAAAATGCTAGCAAATCTTATATTAAAAAGATCTTGTATTTTATGTCTATTAATACATTTTTATATTAAATTTTATCTGTTTTCTCAATTAAAAAAAAATCACTAACCTAGATGGAATAATAATAATAAGGAACGGGTTTCTCAGCAACTTATGGTAAAAGATATTAAAGAATTTTTAAAACTTGATCTTTAGATGCGATAGCTAAACTGCAGAAGTTAAAATAAATTCAAATTGCCATTGAAATAGAATAGAAATAGATTTAAAAGTAAAAAAATTATTGGAATATTAATATTAAATTAAATTAAGAATTGTTTTTCTATTAATAATTTTAACTTAACTTAACGCTACTTAAGGGCAGTTTTTTTTAGTGCGAGATCATCCTTTTTTCGGGGTTTAAACCCGAATTACTACAAGTTAACTTACCGAATTTGATAAGTAAGGCTTCGATAGAATTGTCAGATGTTTCTGACAGATTCTGCGTTGTGCGTGTCAAACAACATTCGAATTGGACGCACAGAGTATTTCTTAGATTAGTTCAACATTTTTCAAAGTTTAAATAACCCGCTAACTGTCTGTGATTATTTGCGATTGTTTTTTTATTGCAATTGTTGGGTGAAACTTTTAATGGCTACTTTTTAGCAAAAGTTATGCAAAGTAATGCAAATTTTGTATTAAACTATTCAAACGAGCCGCTATCAATCCATGGGAAAAAAACAGACAGTGCCTCTACCAAGGTCATATCATTTTTCGTGAACAGATTGCCCTAAAAGTAAGTATCAATTCAATCTGTAGAGCTAGCCCATTAAAATGTTTAAAAAAATTTGGCCGAACCTTGCATTTTGTACAGGAAAATTTTGTTTAATGTGTAGGGTGGGTCAGTGTGAATGTACCAGTTGATTTTTGGGATTGAAAGTTCCCTATTTTGCGCCATCATAGAAAAGGTGGTGTAAAATGTTTTTTTTTCGCGATATCTTGAAAACCATAGGTCTCACCTCCTTTTATATAGAGGGGATTCAATCTCTACAACTCTACCTCAAGAGTGACTTGCAAAAGAGTTTTTTAATAATAATATACAAGCAATAAAAAAATATGTGAGTGCCGGGACTCACGGTTAAATATGTGTAAACATCAACGTTTGTCCAAGTGCCTAATTTTAGTTACTGAACTTCATCAAAAGAAACATATGGAATAATTAACACTACATTACCTATCTGTAGGCAGTGCTTAAAAAGCTTAGTGTTGAAAGAACGGCAACGAATTACCCAGTGGGGGAACCACTGTATCGAAATTTCCAAGCACTAAAAGGCTGGTGGTGAAGTGTCCAACGAACGGTGAAGGTTCGGTACTGAAAGGTCCTGCTTCGTAGTTCACTCTCAACTTTAAGATGACTTCACATTACACATGGCTATTGTTTATGGTTATCACTCTCTGAGCATCGACAAACAACAACTGTCAGCGGAGAGCACTAAAACCATGGTTTCAATTAAATGACACCGTACCCAAATTCCAAAGGAACTTAATGGTTTGACTGACAGGGGCCGAATTAAAATATCCAGTTAGAACTGTCAACGAACTTGCAACCCTTATGAAACTCCATCTTTCCATCGAGTAAAACTTACAAAAAGTTCTATATTTATTTTATACTGAACGAACCTCAAATGAATGTCACTATGAGATAGCCGGCGAATTATATATCTTGAGTGTTTAGAATATTTAGTTGCAGTTGTTGTCAGTGGAAATCACTAAAATCGCAGTTTGAATCGATTGACACCATCAATCGCCTATGGAATTGGACGCTGTGATTTTTAATCAATGTTAACTTCGTGCAAGTACAAAAGTAGCCGATAACTCTGCAATTTGTTCAACCTCAGCCATTTTGTATATCCCAGCCACCTACGTCCCTCGCCTACGTGCCTAAAAATTACAAGAAGAAATTGCATCGTTTAAAAGCAGCATAATGTAAACGTAGAATTTAAGTTCAGATTTGTATCACTGAACGCACCCGATATCCTACCATACCTACAGCCATTGATCTACCATACCTACAGTCAATTGTCAATCCCTACAGCTGACTATTATTATTTTTGTTTTTATTTTGTTTTCTTTTTAATTACTAGTGTGGCGTCCATTTTGTTCGGGGAATAATTAAAAATTAAAGAAAAAAATATAAAAATATAATTTTTAAAATGATAAAATCTTCGGTCGCGCTAAAAACAATTTGCTTTCGTCGTTGGAAAAAACAATATAAATGAGTGGTCGCGATAAAGTATAATCTAATTGTCGGTCGTGTTAAAATCAATTTGTTTTGGTCGGGGCAAATCAGATTTCGTAACGTAACGTGCTACAACGTAAAGTGCACGATGTAACGTTGCACACGAACGTTCACGTTTTTTTTCACTCTACCGCAATCAAAGATGTTTACACATCAATAATTTATACAAAAAATTAAGAAACATCTTGGTGTGAAGGTGAGCCCACTGCAACTTCCTAAAATAAAATAAAAAGATCTCCGAAAAACATTTGGAGCGTTTTTTTTTTCAATAAAATTAAGCGACAAAAAGTTATAACCCTTTAATGATATTTTTCTTCAAAATGTTTGTCTATTTTTAATTATAACTTTTAACTTTCAATTTGTTGGTAGATCAAAATCTAATTAAAAATGTAGGGAATTCAATTCTCTATTAAAAAGGTGTTAAAATTTTTTTCTCATTTTACACCACCTATTCCAAGCGGCCAAATGGTTTGACTTTCAATCCCGAAAACCAAGTTATATACTCACACTGACCAACCTAACGCATTGTAAAAAATTCGTCCTGTACAAAATGGGTAAGTGTAACATTTTAATGGACTAAGAAAGGAACCTGAAGTCTTGCAATTTTGCAACTTAGACCAATATTGAGATATTTCCAAACCCAACCCTCGAAACGCTCATTAAAACGCCCATCTTTTTTTATTCGTCTATTTTTTTATGTCTATAGGGATAGGGAGTTTTCAATACTGAAACAATTATTCTTGAACAAATTTTTTTTTTGAAAAAAACATGTGGGAAAGAAGTCTAATTCATCTTCTAAGTTAAGAAAGGAAATTTTCTAAAATATTGACTCAACATGCATACAAACTTATATAAGAACAACGTAATAAAGCTTACTACATTACGCTATAGCTTCTTTCAAAACCTTAAGCCGGTATTCACCGAAAGCTCATTACTTAACAGGCTCATAAATCTATTCACCGAGCAATAATAGTGAATATTTATGAGCACGCATAAGACTTATGAGTGGTCCCGACTACTCTTGAGTTATGAGGCCTCTTATCAAAAATGAGCGTGCGGTGAATACCGGCCTTAATATTTTTTTAAAATATTACTTTTAAAAAAGCTATAACATAAAATCGTATTTTTACCCATTTTGATTCAATGTTTTATAAAATTGCCTCTCCCATATAAATGGAAGATCTTCTCTCCTATACGAATATGTATTTCTTAGATACTGCCAATAAAAAAAAACGGTAAAAAGTGCAGAAAAGTAGAAGGATTTTTTGACGAAACACAATGACCCGGACTCACCCGAAACCCAATTGAAAATCAACTAGGTCATTATAAATAACTTTGAAAAGTGGTTTGACTTCACTCCTTTGCCGACTTGCCTTAAATTTGGTACAGTCCATTTATATTTGATTTCCTAGAGGAGAAATTCATACATCTATAACAGGTAGCTGCGCTGCAACAATTTTTTTTTTTTCAAATTATCTCAAAAATGACTCTAACGATTATAATTAAATTTATACCTGTAACTGTAAGAAAACCGCGTTTCACTTTTTTGGCAAAAAATTAAATAAATAAGAAATAGGCATTCTATTCGACGTTTTAATGGCTAAGCTGATTTTGTTATAATGCAATCTTGTGCTTCCAAATAATTCAAAAACTATCGCATTTAAAAAGTTTTAAAACAATTTTTTTTAAACAGAAAAAATCAAACAAAAAATAATCTTCTTTTAGGTACTTTTGACTTTTTTAAAATATATTTGTGATTCGCATTTTTTTAAAAATGAATATTTCCTGTTTCCTGTAGTCGGACTGTAGTTTAAAGCGAATGTTTTTTTTTATCAAATGATTCGTTTCGTTTTTTACTTGCAATATACATATATGAACATAGGTTCCTAAAGGGTGTTTTTTTAATTTATTACCAAAATAATGGTTCGGTCGACATAATCCCAAAATCGCATAAATTCGAGCAACCATGGATCGGTTTCGCACCATGTTTACTCAGTGTATAATGCGCATCCTCAGAGACGCCGCCGTACAGTGCGTACCGAAGACGCTATTGCTGCTGTGAAGCAGAGTATTGAAGAAGACCCGAATGAGTACATCCGCCATCGCCCGCAACAATTAGAGCTGTCGAAAATTGGGCCTCTCGGCTGGAATTTATTCGAGCCAGCCGTGGCGGCCACTTGCCCGAAATTATTTTTAAAACATAATGGCAAACCCTTATCTTTATAATAAACTAAATTCTTGGCCATTACACTAAATTATATGCGTTTTATTTCTTCTTGAAAACCACGCGTTTAAAAAAAATACCCTTTATAATGCGAGTGGCATGCAGCACTGTCATGTAGGAACTTTATTTTTGTTTAAAAAAAAAACCTAGCTGAGAAAGAAGTCAGTAGATTGCTATTATTATTATTATTATTATTCGAAGGATCACTTTCACTTTAGAAAATTTAAATTGTCACGATTTAAATATGCGCTTAAAAAGTAATAACCATGCTTGTTTATATGACATTTTTTTATAAAATAACTCAAACTATTGAGCGTGCAAACAAATAATTTCAATTAATCGCTGAAGAATTATAATTTCGGTTTGTTTGTTTACATTTCGGCACTGTTTCATGTTTAATAATATAATTTATGTGTGGCTTTTATGCTTGCAATGTCAAATTTCTATATACAATGCTGGCATTGTCTTAATCAATTTAAGACGCCTTTGAGTGCGCGCATGTTAGGTATACGAAAAATAAACGTTTTCTTAACCTATTGGACATATGATTAATCCTTTTTATGTTTTTTTTTTTTTCTCTTTATTTTCGGCTTTGAATTTATCAATAAAATTAAGTTCAGCACAATTGACTCGAATCGACTTTTCATCAAATCGTTTTTCAAACTGTCATGTGATGTCAGACATATTAATTGTCGATTTAATGAATTTGATAATCAAGGAAGCACAATCAACATTTTTCCTGATTCTCACGCGTCCAAATGTGTGTCTTAATATGAGTAGTGAATGGTTAATTACACTTATGACTATATAATCTATTTAATTTCATGTTCATTTATTTCATATTAAATATATATTACATTGTACTTCGAGATAAATCCCACAAATAGTATCAAAATTTAAATAACATTATGTATGTATGTATGTATGTATGTGAACAAATAAATGATGTAGGTGTGTACTTATTAGATTAAATAACAATAGAAAAAGTGCTTAAGCTGATAAGTAAGTAATAATAATAAAAAGAATAATAATTGATGTAAAATAATGTTAAAAAATTTGTAATTCCTTATTTAAAGTAGCCCCGATATCGAAGTTTTATGCCGCGAGCAGCCATGTTGTGGCGGCCATGTTGTGGCGGCCATGTTGTTTTGGTGACATCTGTCAAATCTGCTGTTTATGGCGGTGTTCACATAGGACTGACTCCTCCGATTTTTTTTTTTTGACGTGTATCCAACTTGTTTTATTCAGACACAAACTAATGTGAGCACATCCGACTCACTTTGACGTTCAGCAGTCGTTAACACAATGAAAAATCTGTGCTCTTGGAAGGATTAATTAGAATTATTTTACTTGCAAATATAAATCTTCTTAAATAAATATGTTTCCAATTGGAAAATATTGGAATCTGTAAAATTTAAGTGCCAAAGATAAATCACAGACTGAAAAAACAGATGTCACAAAAGAAAACGTCAACAAAATCCAGCCTTTCCTGGCCATTTCTTTCTTATCATGAAGTGGGAGGTAGCCCAGAGACGTCAAAAAAATCGGAGGATTTTCGTATCTTATGCCAAATCACCATGGCAAGTTACACTATTGAACAGCACGCCAAAATGACAAAACTTTGCTAACAAAATGTGGCAACGATGCGTACGTGGTTTCAGTGGTTGGCCATCTCAGTCGACTATTCACATTTGGTGCCCAAAATGGAGTTGACCGATTCAGTAAACAATCAGCCAACAACCATGTGAGTCAACGAAACGAAAGATCTACCGAAAACATCGCCGTTGTTCGTTAGAGTCCGTCAACGAAAAACTCTACCGATTAATTATAAACAATTTTGATTTAAGCCCAAATTGGATGGCATACATGTCGTGGAAATGTGGTTCCAACAGAACGGTGCACACAGCAAACGCCACAATGGACAATCTGCATGAACGATTTGACGGTAAGGCTTATTCGGGCATTTGAAGAGTTTAATATTCCGTATACATGTCTATATTTGTTGGTAAAGAAACCCTGAATACGAAACAAAATAGGGAATCAATGCAAGCTTATTATCGATTGAAAAATGTTATGAGATTCATTTTATTTCTTCTATTTTAATTTTTGTCTTATTTAGAAATTGTATAGTGTAACGAAGTTACACCTTTTCATAACAGCGCCCATCCTCCAACTCAACATCTTCAACATCATCAACTCGATCACAATTTCATCACATACCTCAAGGCGCCCACGAGAATTGATGACGAGGTTTGCCGACAACAACAGCGCCCGACAGCACAACACAACCAATGCGCACGACAACAATTCAACGACTTATATGAAATTAATGGGTAGTGTTTTTCTACCTCACTCGATTCACACTTCCTTGTTACCGCCGAATCTATAACCAAGGGTGAAATGGCCACTGTTAATGAGGAAAATTTTATACTCCGTGGTTCTGCTAATTCAATCCTTTGAACTCAGTGAGTACCAAGAAGCAAGCTGCTGGGTGTGTAGTACACCAGTGAGAAGTTTCAATTAATGTTTGGCTTTAAGCCGTAAAAAAAACCCCTTCCCCTCCTTATTTTTGCCACAACTTCTTGTTGCGGCTAGGGATTAATCCCAAACCAATTAAATCCGCCTCCAATTCGATAAGGCTAGGGAGCTAATCCCAAATAACATTTTTCCCTTAAGAATCGCTTGGAGGCTAGGGAATTATCCCACCGTCCGCCTTCGTACCGTGCCTTCACTTTGGTGTTGGCTAGGGAGTTAATCCCACCGCCTGTCCATCGTACCGTGCCTTCACTTCGGTGTCGGCTAGGGAACCTATCCCACCTTCTGTAGCCGTATATGCAATACCGTGTTATTTATTTAAGTTATAATACAATTGTAAGATTTATACGAAAATAATCTGTTAATCTAGTTTTAAGTACAACTGAAATAAAAAGTGTCTCAAGAACTGGAGTTCTGAACTTTCTAAACCCGAGTTTTATTGCTTTCTTCGGTAAGAACCCTGGACCCGCTGACCTACCTCAGCTGGAAACTAAAAAAGCATCACAATAGATTCTTCATTTAAGTCTTCGTTTTTGTGTCTTCTAATGAATAGTTGCAGATAAGACTTCGAATGTGCAGATGCTGTGTTCAGAACTGTCTCACCACCTTTGTCCTCTAATTCGTTGGCTTCAGCTGTGATTTCAATGGCTTTGGTGCAAGATGAGCCATTAAGCGATTACTACATTCAACTGAGCACTTAAGGCCAGACTTTGGGCAACCAAACGCCTAACCACGACCTTTTACACAAATTAACAGACTTATCTTCCAATCTTTTTTCCAGCTACCGTTTTTCCAGAGCAATAACTTCGGGCTCCAATATCGAAATTCGATATCTCAGAACTTATGAGACCGATTTTAACGTACTGTTTTTCAAATTAAGTGTGTCTTTTCGAAAAAAAAAACCATTTTTTGTGATATTATCTATGATTGAATTGAATCCCACAAAAAAAAATCGTACTAGGTATAAAATGTATGTACCTCATATATTCTGGAAGAAACAAGATATGTACACCCCTGGAGCCTGGAGCACGCCTATAGGCTTGGATTGAAAAAAAAGTCAATTTTTATTGTAAAAAATACATAAATTGTGTAAATTGTCAGCTAAAAAAGCAGAGATTAAAGTGAAGTTGCGACGACTAGAAAACAACATTAAATTTTGGGTATTGATAATATACCAGCAAAACCGATCAGTTATATCTAATGATATCTAAGTGAATGGTCTTGAACAGATAAGCAAAAGTCTTAAACACAACGATAAAGCTGAAAACATTGAAACTATTCAAAATTTTCATATAAACCTCAATTCTACCCCCTGCCCAACAAAATCCGTTTTCTACTAAAACTTTTGTGAAAAATAATGCATACAGATTTGTTTTTGTATTGATTTGCGAGTTGCACTGAATGGTGGACAGTGAATGTAGAGCTCGGCTGGAAATTAAGGTTTCCAGTGCCACTCTATAATAACCGTAGGCATTCTTTTCTGGTGTGTTAAACTCAAGATTCAACTGGACACAGCCTATGGGAAACACGACATAATAACTAGTTGGGCAGTAGAAAAGCATCAACCATTAAAAAAGCGAATACAATGGACTCATGTTCTGTAACTCTCGCATCGATAAAATAAGTCGAGAAACGATGAAAAATGGAACAAAACTCATGATTTCTTTCAACTTTCATCGTTTCTCGACTGATTTTATCGATGCGAGAGTTAGGGTACAGAACATGGGTCCTGGACTTGAAGGAAGAATCAATAACCCTTACTTATGAGAAGATAAACGTAACGTTACGATACCTTTGTATTACCACATAACCTTACCGTAAAATTGGTAAGAGTTTTAGTGCTTTAGGCTTGGTCAGCATTGGGACTCTTACAATATGGTGCATTTTTAAATACAGCCAAATTTACAATGAGTTTACGGAGAGTTAAGTTTTTTAACAATGCATTATTATCTCAAAAATGCGTTCTGTCAAGTTCTGTTTTTTTTTTTTAGAAAATGCGTGCGTTTGATATCGACGAACTTTAAATTCGTCTTCTGGTGTGCCCTAGGGCTCCGTTTTGCCAAGAATCTCTTTTTATCTTTGATAATGAGCTCTTTTGCAAAAACTTTCATCCAGTTAGTTAAGACGATAACCCTCAGCATTTCATATTTGTTTCTTTAACTGTAACGCAACCGAAGTATGAATTAGCTTATTAAATTCCGATCTTGACAGCATCGTCGTCGAATAATAAAACCGCGTGGATTTAAAATTATTCCTAAACCGAGTGTTGTTTGTTGTCGTTGAAAGGAAATGTTCCCCAACTGCCATTAGATATTCAGAAATGACACTTCCATCGAGGAAACTGAAAAGCCCTCCCTACTTGATATTTGAGTCACTAACCACATTCTGAATAACTCCTTGAAATCGATGACAAAAACATCACTCCAAGCTTGATTTTAGTTTGCACTTAATTTAATTTACTATCTCTTTATGCTTTCGCTTCTTCAAAACAATGCCACTGTTACTCTTGATAATGCCCATAAATTTTACCTTGAAGCCTGATTCACAATTCTGCGAGGAAACGAGACGTGAGCGTGATGAGAACTCGTTTTAGTTGTCAAACCAATTTCAAACAATGAAAGCATACCTGGATATACATCATGCGGTGTTTCTCGCCGTCACGTCACGCCAAGAATTCGAAAAATTGACGATTTTGATTTTTCCTTAGTAATTTACAGATTTTTCACAAAAGATGCGTCGATTGTGTCTAACAAATAAAGTCATTGATACATCTATTGTTTTGTAAGTTATATTGTTTATATTATATTAATTTTTGTTTGCAAAAATGAAATTTTGTCGTAGGAACGCTCGCTGCATTGTGAATTGGGCTACGATTTCGTTACTAGAAAAAAAATTACCGCGGTTCTCGTCACGCTCACGTCCCATTTCCTCGTCGCATTGTGAATCAGACATGAGCCTAACTTAAGGCTTACTGTGAAGTAAGTACAGACATTCCTTTTTTAGCCGTACTAAACAAATATTTTTTCCCTCCAATTGTGATATATAGACATTCAAAACTATTTTACATCGTAATCCTCTTTTAAATCACTGCACTTGGACATTTTAAGGGAAGGTTGTCATCATGACTTGTAAAGTACGCTGACAATAGGATGAATTTCTCTGAGAAAAATTAGAACTCACTTAGTAGTTTCCTCAATTTACAGTTGCTGACTGCAGATCATGTTAAGCTCCCGGAAATAAAGTACTGCCAGGTACCCAAAGTATACCCATGCCCACCGGCAGACCTGGCCTGCTCCATCGGAACCAGGCAAATAGTACCTTTATACAGAACTGTTATAAATTGGCATGTGTTAGTCACTTCCTTGAAACAAAACGGTTATGAATGTTATAAGTTGGCATATCTCAGGCTTCGTCCATAATTGAAATGATAGGTACCTATATACATATTTATACTAATATAAGTATACCTAGTTTAACAAAGCTGAGCCTTTAAATCTGAAAGAAGGTGTGACCGATGAAAACATATTTAGATTAAGATCATGACGTTGTTTCTCTATTGAAATTAATAAACAGAATCTAAGAAAATATTGCTAAACGACTTTGCAGATTAAACAACTACTTCTTCGTTGTCAGGCGCATGAATATGTTTTATTCTAGCGTAAATCATTGCTAAAGAGATTAAGCTAAGCTGCTCAACAAGTCACAGACTCCTCCCTTATAATTAAAGGTACATGTATAAAAACCGTTGACGGGGTAATGTTTTAAATTATATGTGGGTATATGTCACAAGCTGTAATTAAAAAAGGCGCGATGCTGTTGGATACTTTGTTTATTTTATTTACTTTAAGCTCGCATCGGTATACTACAAATATCTTTGTGATGTGTTAACTTTGTAAAATATTAAATGCATAAATGGATTTATACTTTTACATGCTTAATATGTATATGGTTTCCATTTGTGCACTTAAATAAAAGAAGTAAAAAGTATGCATTTTACACAGACAATTTATACAAGGATGGACATGGACAAGCCGCATCGGTATTAAGAAGGACTATTAAATTCACTGAATGCAGCACGATGCATTCAGCCAGTTTTTTATTCCAGTTCCAATGTGCCGTAATAATAAACAAATGGTTTTCCAATAAGAATTCCAATGTTGACAGTTCATGGCGGCCATGTTGTTTTATCTGTTGTTAATTTCACAGTTTTTTTTTTTATTTTTCAGACCTTATAAAGACAAATCACCATGGCAAGTAACAGCGTTGTGCAAACGGTGCTAATTATATAACTTAATTATAAATATCTCTTGTGCAAGATACACGCGTTGCAACCATTTTACGGTTTACATGGTCGTCCTTCCCAGTCGAATATTCAACGTTAATTTCTACCAGGTCAGTGAAGAATCAACGCCCTTTCGTTATCGAAACGCCAGATCCACGATGTCCGTGAGAGTCCGTTCTTCAAGTGGAAGCGCTACCGATCAACCAATTTTGTTTGGCCCAAATTGGATAATATGAATGTAAACGAAGTGTAGTTCAGACAAGACGGCACTTTGAACCACACAGCTGATGCCACGACAATCTGTTCGAGTGATTTGAGGACATTATGGTATTCTCACGCAGAGGCGACATGAACTGGAAACCGAAATCGTGCGATTTGACACCGTTAGGCTTCTTCTTGTATAGTTTCCCTAAAGTCGCAGGTCTGTGTCAAAAATGTGTTCCTGTTTAAGCCTAGTACGCTGCTGATGCGAAACGAAATTTTTCGGTGGTCTCCAACACGACAGCGAAATGCTCACGAAAAAAAGACAGCTGAAAGCGTCACCTATTGCTAACAAAAAAAACAAACGCAAACGCAAAAAAATCACAGAAAGCCATTCTGTAATGAAAGATACAACAAATACAAACACAAAAAACCTCAAATTTCACTTTTCCCCACACAATTAATGGTCCGAGCAATTAATTGAGTGCGAACAAAGAGCAAATAATCTCCAAATAATCTGCTACAATAAATTATCAATTTCGCTCATCGAACAGCGTACTGCAAAACGAAAAGGAGGACGTAATTTTTCGTTTATGATTTCGTTGTGTCTTTTTTGTATGGGATTTTTCGTTTCGCATCAGCAGCGTACTAGGCTTAATTGTTCGCGGAAAAGTGACTTGAGGTTTTTTGTGTTTGTATTTGTTGTATCTTTCATTTCAGAATGGCTTTCTGTGAATTTTTGGCTTTATGCTTGTTTTTTTTTTTGCAATTGGTGACGCTTTCAGTTGTCATTTTTACTTGCGAATATAGGTACTTTATGCCAAGTTATGAATTCGTACAAAAAATCGAACTCGAGATTTTGATCAAACTTGACATTACGAAGATAGCGAAGACGAAAAAATTGGGTCTCTAAAAAACGTCCGTCGATTTTCTTTAAACTTGGTATCTATAGCGTTTTTTGGACACTCCCCTCACCCGTTTTTTTTCTCTTTTTTTTAAGGACCAAAACTAACAGTAGTTGTCATACAAAATTTCTTGGCCAAAGAGGAAAAACTTATTTTTCTCAAACGCTACCGAGTTTTCTTTTAAGAACTAAATAAATTTAAATAGTTATAAGTTGCCGTTTAGTAAAAAAATGGTTGCGAAAAATGGTTATTAATGGTACCTCCCAAAGAATCATTTTTTTGATTTTCGCTTTTCTCGAAATCGGTTCAACTGATTCTGATCAATTTGTTTATGAAGAATTATTGCCAAATTCTAAATAATATTGTGTAACAATATTTTCAAAAAAAATATTTTTTAGATTTTTAAAAAAGTTTTAATATTTTTTTTTGAAAACTCAATATTTCAAAAACGACTTGGTCGATTTTTATTAAACTTGGTAAATAGCAGTTTTTTAACTTTATCTAGAAGATTTTTGACAAAAATGACTCTAATACTCAAAAATAACGGTGCCTCCCATACAAAGGTTTAAAAACCGTTAAGAAAAATATTTCTTTTCTCAAAAATAACTGCTACGATTTTGATAAAAGTTTTTTTGTGTGTTAAAATTAGTACGATCTACGATTTAAAATTTATAAATTTTATATTTTACGTTTATTAACAGTACCTCTCATAGAACGGTTTCTTTGATTTTCGACTTTCTCAACATCTGATCAACCAAATAAAATTAGATTATTTATACAGAAGCTTGTAACAAATATAAATAAAAGTGCGTAGCAAAATTTTCTAAAAAATAATTTTTGGATTTAAAAAAAAAACTCAAAATTATTTTTTGAAAAGTCGATATTTCGAAAACGGGTAGCAGATTTTTTTTAAAGTTCAATTTTTAACTTAACATTAACAAATACTTAAAATTGGTGTACCAATTTTTTTTTCTCAAAAATGTTAACGAAATTTTAGATACAAAAAATTAATTATTTTTAAAACCGTTCCTACGATTTTCAAATTTTTTTTTCTCATAAATTAAGATTTATATAAGAAATCAGATGGTGTACATCGCGTTGGGTTTAAACAGATATAAAGTATTTTAATCAATTTCTTTCTTATTTTGTTGATTTAAAACAATTTACCAGTTTAAATAATATAATTTCCTTTTATGCATATTGCATATTTGCAACACTAGGCTATATTGTTAATTTTTGTTTACTCACATTATACCACCAGCAACTAAACTAAGTTTTGGTAAATGGATAAAATATAGACTCCCATAGCTAATTTATTTCAGACTATAGAACGCATAAGAGCAAGTTCGTGCTACCCAGTCGTGCATATATTTTCGCTGTGGTTTTCGTAAGCATTTCGCTGTCGAAAAATTTCTTTTTGCATCAGCAGCGTACTAGGCTTTAATGGTAGATCGTACTAATACATATTCGAGTTTGCAATCGAAACTAGCACTACGATAATCTAGAAATCCGAAAAAATATTGGATGCTGTGCGTCCGTCCATCCACTGTTATTTGAGCTGGAGCCTAAACCGATGGGCCGAATTTTTTTAACCTCATTTAGAACGATTGGCTATCATATACAACAGTTTTAGATTTAATTTCAAATTTTCTCAAAAACGGCTCTAACGACTTTGTACCTAGTACCTGTAATAAATATGCATAGTAATTCTAAGGCGTATCATTTTTTGGCCATAAAATCATCAATCAAATAAACATACATACAACGTTTTTTTGAGAAAATGGTCTTATTTGTTGGTTATTTGGGTTTATCTATTTATTTATTTAGCTTATTACAAGCGAAATTATTGTTCTTAAATGCTGGGTGGATCGATTGTCCCCATTAAGAGTTGGTGCAGGAAGATCATATCAGCGACTTCTCGGCGTTTTTTTTTTTGAGTTTGCAAGTTTATCAATTTAAATCGATCTTTATAGGGGGGACGATGATATTATCGGACCACGGAAGGCCGCGGAGGGCAAACCGAAGAAATCTACGTTGCACAGCTTCAATTCTTCGGGAGTGAGAGATCTGATATGGCGACCAAACTTGGCTAGCATATTCAAGGAGGGGCCTAACGAAAGTAATGTAAAGGGACTTCGTGACGTAAGGGTTCGAGAATTCTTTAGACCAACATTTTATGAAGCCGAAAGAGGAATTGGCCTTGTTAATTATTTGATCGAAATGAAAGCGGAAGTTAAGCTCACTGTCACAAATAATCCCAAGGTCTCGAATGGAACAAACAATGAGAATGGCTTCATTACAAAAGTAGTAAGTTCTGCGGGTTGAGGGTAACAGTTTACGGGAGAAGGTTATAGATTGACATTTAGCAACGTTGAGTTCTAAAAAATTCTTATCGCTACATATTTGGTATAAGTTTAGGTCGTTTTGGAAAAATCGAATGTCAGTAGGGGTAGAAATGACCTTAATGATTTTCATATCATCTGCGTAAATAGACAGATATGAGTCACTTATTATACTTTCAACATCGTTTATTGTTAGAACAAAGATAAGAGGGCCCAAGTGACTGCCTGGAGGAACGCCTGAAGTTACGTTAATGGGATCAGAAATTGAGAACCTGAAGAGAACCCTGTATTGAAGTTGTTCTAGGTACGATCTCAACCATGAAATGAAAAAAGGAGGGAATCCAAGGGCATTGAGTTTAAGGTATTTATATAGTTTGATGACAGATTTTGTCAAAAGCTTTACAAAAATCTGTGGTTATGACATCAACTTCTCTACATTTCTCTAATGCATTCAATTAGGTTAGTTGCGGTTGATCTACCATTAAGGAAACCATGCTGCAGGGGAGAAAATAAAGACTTACAATGGTTGGACCAATTTTGTTATAATTTTGCAAACTGTTACTTCTAGAAAGTTCAAATAATATTGTTTTAAAAAATTATCGAAACAATAACAAATACAATTATTTGTTCAGTACCTACTTTTTAGTTTTTTTTTTAATATTTTTTCGTTTAACATATCATTGACACGCATCTTTAATGCGTGGCTGCATTATATAGTTGTGAACCATAAAAGCAAGTTCGTGCGATCCAGTCGTGCATATTTTTTTTTTTTTTTATCAAAATCGATGGAGCCGTTGTCGAGAAAAATAAAATCTTCCTGAACGGCTAAACATTTTTTATGACAGGTGCCGCTATTTTTGATCCTAAAAAAATAAAAAAAAAAAACAAAAATTACTAATTTTAAAGAAAATCCACAGACAGAATTGCGAAGCCTCCCTTTTTTGTCTTCCCTATCATATCATCATTTGATCAAAATTGATTTTTTTTAATGAATCCATGACTTACAGCCTTTACATTGTTTACATTATGCAAGTAAAAACAAAAAAGCACCCAAATCAGGTGCAACAAAGAACACTATCCAACAAAATTCACTTGGGTTCCTATACCCTGCCAAGGTTATTTAATTTTATCCACTATATTTTTTCTTAAAGCTGAAGATTAAAAATTCTGAAAAATGATTCAAGATACTTAACCGACCATCATTAATGACAAGATGAAACAATGAGTACTTTGAGTAATTAAGATAAATCTGCAGGAAGCTGTCGATATATATATAAGTATCTTCATATATGTACATTGTACATACATCCATAAATACATTGGCGCATCAAACGTTTCTATTTCGAAATTAATTGTTTTTAATCGAAAATAAATATGATTTCATCGAAAGTTCAAAATACAATATTTGAAAAACAAATATATTTTACTGGACATGACAGTTGTACTGCATATTGAAAAATACGTAAGCCAACATCGATTAAAATAATGACAAGTTATAGATATTTATTTATATACATATACATGGTAAGATAGAATAAATTAATCGATCAGAATTGTATGAATATTGTTGCAATGTTTTTACTGCATGGGACGATGCCATCAGTGTACACTTAAGATATAAATCATTCAGTAAATTAATTGAAGCGTAATAGGAACATATTTTGTATGCCAATAAATATAATAAGCCAACACAATCGTGGCGACAAAGCTTATTATAAAGTAAAGGCAACTTAATGGATGCGGGGTACGAGATGCAGAAGCGGTCTTTTGATGCAAACTAAAAGATAAAAACGCCAGTAAAAGCTGCACTATACGCTCTACGCCCCATTTAGAAAAGCACCGGACTGGCGACACAGAGTCTCTCGTGAAAAAATGCCAGTCTGTTATGCAGATTTTGACATTAGATATTCCGCCCGTCACTTAATGCATTGCATTTTTTGATGCAGTGTGAAATAATTATTTTCGAAAATAGTGATGGGGTTTACACGCTGACGCGAATACTTGAAATTCAGTAGAAACTTGATCATAGCGAATAAGAACTTAATTAGTTCAGAGAGGAAAATGTGCGCAATGACGACACCTGATGAATTATAATTTATTAACGACGACGTGAGCACAGAGGGTGTGGACTTGGAGTATTTTTTTTTTTTTTCATATACTCATTGAATGGAATTACTCAGTGTGCTAAACGTATAGTTGGGTTTATATAATCGCACTCGGTATGATTAAGAGCAAACTATATTTATGTACATGCGCACATATAGATTTTCTATCGATATGGCAGGGCAGGATATGAGAACATTCTATTGTCATTTAATTCCGAATGTGACTGAATGAGAAACAGCTACAGACTTTTCATCATGGGTTTTTTCGCCAGCAAAAATGTTTAAGAAGATGAAGTTCCGTTTTGACTGACCCTGATTGATTGAGATTGATTGGCTTTTGAATACTAAGTGACTGGGTTTTGTTGTATTGCGTTTTATTATACAAATAATGCATTCGTGAAATGTGTCCCTTAGCTTTTCAATCAGCTGTTGTGCAATTGCATCCGCAAAGACCTCAAGACAGGAGGGAAGCATCTTAAGAATTTAAGAGAATGGACCATGCATTATTTTGTTCATTGCTGAGGTAAAAGGCATATAGTGACTTGGTATATACATATTTTAAATCATCAAATAGGAACAGATTAATAAGCATTTTGTTTGCTCAAAAAATACTTGGCGTTCGATAGAAATTTCAAAAGCTTTTGCATTATTCGTGTTTTTAAAACAGCTACGAATGCAAAGCATTACAAATTTCTCAAAATTGTGATATTAACATTTTTGTGTATGATGAATATTCAGTTTGACATTGAATATTGTTTTGTTTCTGAAAATAACCAATTTAAGAAACTGAAACTGGGTTGAAATATATCGACTTTTCAGAAGTCAGAATGTTTGTATCGTCTTTGGTCTTCTTATGGAAATATTAAAACCTTTTGGAATATTAAAACCTTCTTCATAAAGATTTTCATTTTTGTTTGTAGTTGCCATAGTTTTCGATAAAAACTTACATAATCGTTACAATAGGCGTGTTTATTGCAGCCCGGGGGAAATCGATTGAAAAAAAAACGACGTCTTGGCTTAGCAATTTACATGTCAAACGCAACAACAATTAACCCCTTTTAAGCTTAGCTAAGCGCAATGAATTCTCGGGGCTTAACTTAAACATGGAGAAAAACTGTGCGATAGCTCTGAACACGCTTGGTCTATGTTCAAGTCCCAGCTGGGCAGAAAGTTTGTCATATTGAACGTAATAGACTAAGCGCTGCTAAAAGGAGTCAGTCTGATGATCGGCCTGGCAGTCGTGAAATAGCTATAAATCCAGCCTATAATGACTTGGTGGTAGCTCACTTAAGTGGTTGTTGTTTCATTTAAAACTTTAATATTCAAATAATGGTGCGTGATCTTTGCAACCTAGACTGCCAGTGGGTTATCACACAAAAACCAACTTTCAATTTTTTTATTTGTGTACATATGTAGAGGAAGGGGGGCACCCTAGGAGACTTTTTACATAAATCCTTCTAGATCCTTTAAAAAGCGTCATATCCCTTCAAATTTTGAAAAATATTTTTGTATGTTGCTTTACCTTACATATTAATGCTCAATTATGTATATTATAATCATTTGTTATATATTTTTTTTTTTACTAAAGTCTTTCAAGTGTCCCAATCTGCCCCCCTAGGGGGGCAGCTTTGCACAGCAATGGGGCAGCTTTCGACAAATCTCAAAAAAACGCATTCAAGTAGTTTTTTTTTATAGGTAGATACCTTTTTAAGGTATATTTATTGAACAAAAAATAAATTATTTGAAAACATAACACCATAACATAACATACAAAATAAATAATAATAGGACTTGAGTTTTATATGTAAATCAATGTTTGAATTTTAGCCTCAATATTATAAAAAAAAACAAAAGCAAATGAATAAATGGCATTCACATCATTCAAATATAATTTAATTGAATGTTCAGTCACCCTAGTTTAAAGGCTTTTAACATTTTAATCAAATAGAATGATCAGTTATAGAAAAGGGGCAGATTTTGACATGTCCAAATGTGCCCCTCTTCGACTGTCCACTACCATCAAGTGCCCTGAAGGTGCAACAAAATTTAAAACTTTAATTTTTTTTAAAAACAATGTAAATTGTTAATATTTTTGTCATCACATCATAAAACAAATAAGCACTATAAATAAACACTTTAAACTTCAATGATTAACATAGTTTCAGAATAATATACATACTTACGTCTGAGAATAGAAAAAATTACAACCGTAATCTGGAAACAGACTTTTATTTTTAATTTTTTGTTTTAAGTTGGTATCGTTTGAAATACTATCAGAAAGTTGGTTTAGGTGGATTTTCCACTATAAAATTTTATTAAAGTAGTTAAAAGTTTTTGATTCAGTACTTTTTTTAAAGTTGTCCGAAAATGCCCCTGTCCTAGACTGGCCCCCTCTCCCCTACATACATTTCAACACCACCGATTTGAGCTAAAGCATAAACGGGTGGGCTGATTTGTTTAGAATTTGGTACATAGGTACGCCTTTTCTATTAAAATCTTTGTATATGGAGACGGCGGGCGGTGGTGTAGGCCTGGAAATAAAAGCAAATTGAGCAGTTCTGCGATGGGATTTGAGTTCAGGCCATCAAAAGCCCTCGAAAACTTTAAAATGTTCTCCGCAACAAAAATAAGGTTACCTTTTTTTAAATTAGTGCTATTTTTTGTTTTAAACTGAATGGACATTACTTATCAAGTAAAAGTTGAAAGGCGTGAAATTACTCTAAGAAGTAATTAAAAAAAACCATAAATTAACTTCACTTGAGTCGGCACAATGAGTCAATGTTTGAGTTTGATGTCCAACGTGTTGTAGTGATTGCTGATGATGAAGCGCACATGCTTTTGAAATGCATTCAGGCTAGTAACGTATACTTGTTTTAGCTTAACTTGTTAAATGTAAAGTTTTTAAACAAACTGAAAACAAACTTCTGACGAGTTAAGTGAAGTTAATTTAAGGTTTTTTTTACATTATTTCAACCAAATTAAATAACTAAAAGTTTTAATTGAAAAAAAATAGTTCACTTTATTACATATAATGAATGTACATGTGCATACAAATAGGGTGGAAAGCGTAAGACGGTTTGGTTTGAATTAGAATGAAACTTAGTATGATGGAATAATAATAATTTAGAAACAATAAATTCGTTTCATTCCAGTTTCATTTCAATTTTAAACCAATGCATCGACTGCACTCTACGCTCCACCCTGTATAAAGATGTAAATACCTGCTTTATCTATTTAAATCTTAAATGAGTTATACCATTTAAGCGACAAGACATATAAATAATTTTAGATTATTGTAGTATTAATTGATATAGTTTTCGGACACTACGGCGTATACGCATTTTTTTTTTTTCCTCTTACGAGAAGTATTGGTTTCGTATACAAAAAAAAAATCAAAACTGACAAAAAAGTAGGTGCCGTCATGGCATCCGCCGCGTCGGTCTGTGCGTCCACTGTAATTGAAGCTAGAGCCTCTAAACAGGTGGGGCCATGTGCTTAAAATTTGGTACAGAGCATTTGTATGTGATTCCCTAGAGGAGACTGCCATACAACGATTTTGGCTTTTTTCAAATTTTCTCGAAAGCGACTCTAACGGTTTTGATTAAATTTCATACCTGGAATGACCAAGATAGTTGCAAGAAAATTGCGTTCTAGGTTTTTGGCAAAAAATTCACATAACGAAAATAGACATTCCCCATTTTTTGAGAAAATGGACTTATTTTTTTTTTTTTTTTTTTTTAATTTAGCGCGCACTAAAGGGGTTGTGACTATCCTTAATATGATATACACAGCACGAGCGATTAGGTAGATTGGAGGGGATTGAAAAGGAGATACCGATGCACATTGGTTTTAAATGTCTGAAGATCACAATGCGAGGGGAAAATCGGGCTGGGTAGAGCATTCCACATTCGTGTAGTGCGACTAAGGAAAGAATCTCTGTACTTAACAGTACGTCCGAAGTTGGGCTCAAGGGTAAACTGATGGGCATTCCTAGAAGCGCGATTGGGTTAGTCGCCTATATCTTTTCAATGGTTTAGCCGATTTCGTTATAATATTTCAGTCAAGTGTCTCTTAATAGTTCAAACAATATTGCATTCAAAAATTTTCAAAAATATTTTTTTTTAAACAACAAAAATTAAACAAAAAAATTCATGTGATTAGTACTTTTGACTTTTTTAGCATTTTCTCATTAAAGATAGGTATCATAATATCTATAAGGTTTATTTTTTTTGTGCTTGCGTAGGTAAGGTTAAGTAGAAAAGCTGACAGTTTATCTTGTTACCGTCACACGTAGATCTATATCTAGATCCGTTGTAATACCCTAGGAAGTTGTATACCACTTAATGTAAAAACCTATGTGTTCTTTTAGCAGTCAAGCCATTTAGAGGCGTTGACGAAGTTCAGAAGTCTATTAGCCGAAGTTCTAGAAAGATACTCTAAGTCGTCAAAGAAATGATTCCCTAGGTGTTTCTTTCTTAAATGTGTTTCTTCATCGCTGCATCCTCTGCAAAGGTCGTCAGTACTGAGCCTCATTTTCTTTTTGTGTTATCCCAGTAGGTTGTATGCGGTGATTATGCTAACAAGGGAACGAAGATGTTTTTTGTTTATTTGCATAATTTTGTATGCCCTCTGCTTATTGAAATTTGGCCATAATTTTCTAGATGTGCCTTATGTTTCAAGCAGATTCCATCTCTCATTGGTTTTTTCTGATGTTTTGTAACCAATATCCTATTTCATGCTACAGATTGGTATTTTAATATGTCGTCCGGCTTGACTTGAATCAAGCGAAGATCACGTTCTCGCCAGCTCACCAGCTCTTTCGTTTCCCTGTACATTACTGTGACCAAGGAACCTAGCAAAGTCTAGTGTTATGCTGCATGCCAAGAACCCTTAGCTCTTCACGACAGCAAGTTACAAGCTTCGGATGTATCTCGGTGGCCGAAATTGCTTTAAGAGGGTGTTATCAGCTCGTGGTATCGCCATCATTGATATTTGCATAGCTGTTTTGGTCACTGGCAAGATATCAGCTTGGAAGACGCTGCAAAGTCTGAAGGAGCTAGCTAATCCTAGAGTTTCCAAGAAAATCCCCGCACCAACTCCAGTGTCCATCTTAGAACCATCAGTGAAGACAGTTATCTTAGATTTATTACCGAAATATTGGATGTTTTTCCATTCCTCTCTATTAGGAAAAGAGGTAGTCTGTTGAATTTTAAATATAGGGTGTTGTGTAGTCTGTGCAAACATTAATTCTTACATATCTATGAAGAATCTGAGTATGGCCCGTTGTGCTTTGTTGCCAGCAGTTAGTCTGGCTTAGTCGCAAGGCACTGTATGCTGCTGATTCTTGCACGAATAGATCTAGTGGTTTCAAGTTGAGTATGGCTTCCAGTCCCGCTGTGGCGGTGGTTTCCAACGCCCCGTAATACCTACGCATGCTATTCTTTGAACTTTCGTCAAGGTTTTCAGGTTTTTTGTGTTCTCAGTCGCGTTCCACCAAACTAGATTACCGTAGGTTAGTATCGGTCTAACTATTGCCGTGTACATCCACCTGATAATTTTTGGGGTGGGTCCCCAGGATTTTCCTAAAATCCTGTTGCAGGAATAGAGTGCGACCATAGCTTTCTTTGCCCTTCATTCAGTGTTGAGACACCAGTTCAGTTTCTTAATGTATCTGGCCTGATCTGAGATTTTGAGGGGTGTCCCTTCGATTGATGGTATATAAACATTGGTATTTTCCTTCTGTTATTGAGCAAAACCAATTCTGTTTTCAATGGATTAACTATTCGACCACAGTTCTTTGTCCAGTTTTTGATGTTTGACTCCATTTTTTCACTAATAGTGGATGGGAATTTTCCTGTTGCAAGTAGTGCTATGTCATCTGCATAGGCTACTACTTTGACTCCACTAGATAAAAGATCACAAAAACACGCCATCACCGCTTACCTATTACTTACCTTTATCCACTTAGTTTAAAAGGAGAGAGGTTTATCACTACAACTTAGTGGATTTTGTTTTGTATTTTACATGGAAATATTTATAAGCGGGTATACTTAATTCACTAAAAAACACACCTTTTACTAAACCATTAACATATTTGACTTCACTGTGTGTCTGCATTTCAATTGTTAACCACAAGAGCAAGTTCGTGTGATCAAGTCGTGCATCCTTTTTTTTTGGAAATTATAAAGGGTCTTTCAGCTGAGAAGGGACCATGGAAATTTTGTGAAATTCTAGCGGCCATGTTGTTATGTTAATCAACATCTGTCACATTAGTTGTGAATTGTATGACAATTCGGAATCATCAAATTTTATTTTCAAAATCAGTGCTCCGATTTAGAAACTTTTGTCCTTGAAACAACTTTCCTGTCCATTTTTGGGTAAATGGATATGTGAACAAGCTAAATTTCCAGATTTGGGAAGATACCAATCCACACAAGAAGCACCGAGATCAATTGCAGCCCGAGAAAGTACCTGTTTGGTGCGAATTTGTATCTGCGAAACTGGCATTTTGATCACGGCGAGCGCTACTGATCTCTGATAACCAACTTTTTGTGGCCTAAACTGCATAATACGATATGTATGCGCATGATTTGAGGCATGTTTGTCTCGGGTAGTGGAAGCGTGAAATAGTCAAGACCAATTTAAGGTAAGAAAATTAAAAATACCTTGAATTTATTAATTAATCTAAGCAAGTTCTGCCACCGCGCGTCTGTAGCTAAAAATATCGAGAATTACAGCACACTCTAACCATAAGAACTAAGAAATGATCTCTCACCTTCTCTGCAAATATTCTCTGCTCTTACCCACCCACCTGGGGGATTTCTACTACAATGATCCTAGAATGATCTGGCAAACACAGACATAAGTTGTCTCGTATGCTTCATAAGAAGCTCCAAATGGTTTAACGAGTAAGAAAAGTGTTTCATAACTTCATATGGTATCACAACGGGCCAACTAGTAGTCTCAATGTGTCAGTTCTTACTGCTGCTACCCACTTCTACCTAACCTACGAGCATTGTTAGTTCATTCCATAAATGACTTATCGATTTAAATTGTCTTTATAATGTAGTCAACCTGCATGTTCAGGGTTGAAATGAACAGAGAAGACCCGTCTCCAACATATGAGAATGTATGGCTAGCCGCACTCTTTGGTAGCCCCATCATTCCCATAGATCTTGCTCTTTCCTTCTTCTATACCTCAATCTTTGCCTGTTTTGTCCAATGTGTTCCCTATACGGTTCAAAAAAGCTGTGTTTCATCTCCTCCCTGGTACACAAAAGAGTTGCGTAATATTCGTAATATTCGAAATAAATTATGGAAATCGTACTTGAAATTCCAGACGCCATTAAACTATTTTTACTACCAACAAGCTTCCTCCAACTTTTCAGCGTTATGCCAATCTCTTTACCAAACGTATCTTAATAAAATGCAAACTTGCCTCATCCATGAACCAAAGCGTTTCCACCAATTCATAAATGTGAAGAGAAAATCCGACGGTCTTCCTTCAACTTTCAATTTCCTAGATACATCTTCTTCCGACGCTAAAGTAATTTTTAACCTTTTTGCTACATTTTTTAGTCAATCCTATAGCAATGCTCCAAATAAACCTGACCCTGAATATCACAGGTTTCTGATAAATAGCCCGCATACGTCCCTCGTATCTCTTGACATAAGTTCCCTCGATGTATATAATAAGTTAAGCTCACTGAATGATGACTTTTCACCTGGCCCCGATGGCATTCCAGCTATATTTCTTAAAAATTGCGCTAATGCACTCTGCGAACCCCTTTCTAAACTCTTTCAGCTATCGCTTTCACAGGCAGTTTTCCCCTCACTTTGGAAAGAATCTTTTATTTTTCCAATTTTTAAAAAGGGTTGTAAGAACCAAATTTTGAACTATCGACCGATTGCTAAACTCTCCGTCATCCCCAAGCTTTTTGAAAGCATAGTGTACGACTCTCTCTATTTCCATTGTAAATCGATAGTTTCCCCTTTGCAACACGGTTTCTTAAAAGGTAGAGGTCCACCACGACAAATCTTACCCATTTTGTCTGTAAAACACTCTTGGCACTAAAAAAAGGCTATGAAGTCGATGTTATTACTACTGATTTCAGGAAAGCATTCGACAAGATCAATCACCAAATAATCTATGTCAAACTCAAAGCCTTTGGTTTTCCAACACAGTTTATCGAATGGGTCAAGTCATACCTCGAGAACCGTGTATATAGGGTTGTTTTCAGAAGTGCGGTGTCTGATCCAATCTTCGCTTCTTCGGGTGTTCCTCAGGGTAGCCACCTTGGCCCTCTCCTATTTTTGCTTGCCATCAATGACGTGGATAGAATCATTGCCTTCTCTGATCTCTCTATTTATGCAGACGACATAAAAATAATAAAAGTAATCTCGTCTTCTCACGATTCTTCCCTTCTCCAACTTGACCTAAATACTTTTCTAACCTGGTGTAATAAAAACTTCTTGGAACTTAATGTAAGTAAATGCCAATCTATGACATTCTCCCGTAAACGCCTTCCTTCTAATCCTCGAATCTATCACTTCTATAACGTATCTATCCCTATCGTTTCTTCTATTCGTGATCTCGGGATAATATGCGATAAAGAGCTAAATTTCCGCTCTCACATTGATCATGTTATTGCGAAGGCAAATTCTTCCCTCGGGTTTATCAAACGTTGGTCTAAAGAATTTTCCAGTCCCTACGTTACCAAATCTCTGTACACCACATATGTCAGGCCTATCCTTGAATATGCTAGTCAGGTATGGTCTCCCTTTCAAATCACTCAATCTCTTAGAATTGAAGCAGTGCAGCGGAGATTTCTCCGATTCGCACTTCGCAATTTGCCTTGGTCTGATCCCGTTATTTTACCCCCTTATGAAGACCGATTGCAATTAATCGACTTGCACACTCTTGCTCAACGTCGCCGTGTGGCTGACATACTATTTATCCACCAGCTCATCACTGGTATCATTTATTCTCCGGCGGGCGTTGCTTGAACTAATAAACATTAACACCAATCCACGGAATTTAAGATCTGTCCCTTTCTTCCGCCTCCCCACTCACCGCACTAACTACGGCCATTTCAACCCAATGTGTAGAATGCTACGTTCAGCCAATTCAATCCAAGATTATTTTTGAGTTCTCTATTAGTTCCCACACCCTTAGAAGAATTCTGTACACCTCGTCTCCCTAATCCCTCAATCCAAATTAATTTTTTTTATTATTATTATTGATTTTTTTTTTTCTTTTTTTGTTATTATTTTATATTATATATTTTTCCTTTATGATATTTAATTTTTATTTTTATTTAATTATATTGTATTGTTTTGTATATTGTTTACAATAAGCGCTTGTAATTAAGCCTAATAATAATAATAATAATAAATAATAATAATAATAGACCTTTACTGCACTAATCGATTGGATAAGGTATAGTGAAATAATGCAAACTAAAATTAACACAAGCAAAAAAAAAAAAAAATTAATAATATGTTTTATTTTAATATACTTAAGAACAAATTCTTAAAATGAGTGAAAAAAGGCTTTTTTGTGTAACCGCTTTAAGATCTAAAACCCTCATAAATTTACATTTATTTAATAAATCCGATGGCTTATTTTGTATTGACTGAATAAGCAATTTAAAATATGTATATAATTCAAAACAACATTCTTGATCCAGAAGGTCAATTAAGTATCACTCAGTCGCGTATCTACATAATGTACATATATCTGCTTTTTTTTATTTTTGAAAACATAAATTAATTTAAAATATTCTTCTCGGTTAAAAAAAAATCAATTTTCTTGTTTTATTTTTTTGCGAAGAAAATCGTCTTTTTTTGCAGAAAAATCTTAATCGATGTGAGTAATGACGCATATGTGAATTGTATTTTTGTTGTCAAATTGTAATTAGGTACTATTTTATATCCAAAGATCTTCATAATATGTCTGCTTTATACAATAAACACCATCAGTATAAGAAGCAAAGATTATTATTTTATCCTCAATTGTTAATCGCATACACAAATTTATAAAAGCGTCAAAGTGGCGCTACAATGTTCGCAATTTAAATTAGAATTGTCAAAGCCTCGGAGGCTTTATGGTCCATGCTCATGACATATACTACACTCTCTTTCCATGCCTAACAAGATAAGATTGTTTTTAGACCATGCTCATCCATCTATACACAGCCGCTAATTTATAGTCATTTGAACTCATTACAACAATCGTTTTTTACTATCAAAATGTCAATATTCAATTAGGCCACTTGTCATTGGGAACCGTCGTCGTCGTGAGCGTAAACTATGGGACGCGGTCCAAAGCCACCATCAACTAAAAGAATGATCTTCCCTTGTACATATACAAAAACCTACATACATAGTTAGAACCCGTTGCGTTCGATTGTATGTGATGGTAAAATTGAAAATAAATTTCAAATAGATGATTGTGGATACTAGATCGATACAAAACAAATAATGCAAGTGCAGAACCCTGCACTCAACGTTCATCATTTGTCAATCCTGCACTAAATTACCAGACAAATTTCAGCCGTCAATTTGCAGCCAATAGTTTCCTTTTTTTTTGTATGACTAGTTAAGCCATTAACAACACCATGGATACAGCAACTAGCTGTTTGTGTTTCACTTGATTAACCAATCAATGGTGTTGTCTAGCATTTCATATATGTATGTATGTAGGTATGTCTACTATCCATCGCCAATCGCACATTCAAATGCACAATTCATCTTGATTTTTGATTTCTTTGGTTCAACTCGTGAAATGAATAAGCAATTACATTCATTAAGATATTTTGCAATAAGTCGATACAAAATTTAAGTAAGTCGAGACTCGAGAGCCAATAACCCGATAAGAAGAAAAGAACATAAAAAGAGTTCTCTGTCTATGGTAAATTAGATAAATCAAGGAGATTGACAAGGTGGTAGAGTGGGGATAACTAGATCTACACTAATAAAAAACAATAATATTAAATTAGCGTGAATTTTTAAAATTTTTCACAAGATCTCTGAAATCAACCCAATGGTGAAATGGTGATTCTGATTGACACTAAGCAGCGTAAAGTGTACTTCATCAGCAGGATTGTTCAATTTTTGTAACTTACTTAGAGAAGTTTGTTGATACGAAGCATAAATATTTATGTTCTACTTAAAGGCTATGTTCTACTTTTTCCTCAGCGTAAACTGTCACATAAGATCTTATGAACAACGTAAACTCTTAAGTTTCGTTTCAGAAAATGGGCCTTAATGCTGGATTTACACGACTGACAAATTGGCAGTTTTTTATCAGTAAACTGCCCAAAGATTGACCAGTTTTTTTGACAGTTTACTCACAGACTAATGCCAATTTGTCAGTCTTGTAAATTCAGCATAAGTTATTGAGCCCATTAGGGTACTCATTTGCTTCAAAAATATGACATCTTCTTACGGTGGTGGCACGGATCCGAGTGGTCCAGTTTTTAATGACTTCCGCATAGACCCGGCTGAATTTAAGCGATGGCCTGGGCTATATTCACCTTAAGGGCATTGATCGATTGTGGTTTATTTCCATAGACCTGCGACTTAAGGAAACCCCACAAGAAAAAGTCTAATTTCTGAACTGAGAACCTCCATCCTTCATCGCAGATTTTTTGCACGATACTTCGAGCAAAATCAAACAAGTTCAATTTTTTAACATTGCATGCGATGAAGAGACGTATCGTGTCTACATTTGACATTTGCATGTGTCAAGGTGGATTCGATTTATGGCGAATTCCTTTCAAAAAAGAAATCTAATTTTGTCTAAACAGAATCGAATTTTGTATGTCAATTGAAAGGAATTCGTATTTCGTAAAAGAATCGATTTTTTTTTATTGTGATTGTGTTTGTGTTACTTTATAGCTGCAATTGACGCAAAACGTCAAGAAATTATTCAAAAAATTATTAAGGTTGTTTGTTTTTGTTGTGAGAAAAATGTTTTACCAATAGAATTAAATTAATAAATAAAAGATATTAGCCAGCTTATAGGGTGTCAATTTGTTGGTGCATTTTATTTGTTTGAACTTCTATTTTTAAAGAAAATTGTTATTGAAAAGTTTTCACTTGCACTGAAAGTTTTTAACACGTCTTTCACTCGCGAAAGCTATTTTTTTTTGTCAAATTTGTGTTTGATAATGAACAACGCACAATAAATTATTTTTATAGCTGTATTGACTGAATACTTTGTTAAATTATGTAGAATTCGTTGCAACCAAAAAAATAAACAACTCGTCTTCCAAAAATTTCAATTTGACGTATTAGAAACGTCAAGTCTTCATAGTGTGTGTGCAATCTTCAGTGTGAAATCTTGTTAAAAACGCAAGATTTGTTTTGACAGGAAAGAATCGATTTTGTTTAGAAAAAAATCGATTCTGTTTAGAAAAAATTCGATTTATTTGTTGTAAGGAATTCGCCATTAATAAACTGTCCGTATTTAACGCAACTGAATGCATGGACTACGTTCCCGTGTCTACGATGGACATGGGTGCAACTCACCCGAGATTTTAATAATAAAGTTTTATCATTTGGACGTGCTGTTCAACCGTGTAACTTGCCACTTGCCAGTTGTCACTAACTGAATAATAAACAACAGATTTGACAGATGCCACCAAAACAACATGGCCACCAAAGGCCGCCAAAATTTACCCGCGCTAATTGAAAAACCCTTTATTATGTTCCAAGGATACGCTCGAGAAGATATTAAAAAATTCATAGATTCCACAATTTCTGACTGATTTCAATAAACGATGGCTCATTCAATTCAACATAACGAACATTAAAAGTGAAGATCCAGAATTTTTTTCGAAAATTCAAAAATGTAGCTTAAAACGCTCTTCAAATTCTAAAAAAAAAATGTGAACTAAATGTGTAATATTTAGATAAAATTCAAAAAATCTACACACAAATTTGCAAAATGAACATAAACGTTTATATTTTTAAAAATAACGGACACTCCTCTTTTCGTTAAAAAAATCTATAATTTATTGATATTGGTTTGGATAACCTAGAATTAAAGAAGTACCTCTCATACAACGATCTCGTTTTTTTTTTAGATTTTTTTTCATTCGAAATCAGCTCTTACGATTTTGATTTAAACTCGCACAGTTTTTGTAATATAACAAGGTTTCAGATACTTGGTAAAAAAATTACGTATCGGAAATAGAGTTTTCACGTTTTTTTGAGAATTTTTTCTTGATTTTAGGTTACTTCTGTCAATGTATCTGCCAATTTTGATAAAATTTTGCACACGGATATTTCTCAGTGGTAAGAGATAATGTTGCATTACAAACTTTCGATTTATAGTTCCACGTTAAAGTCACCTTAAAATACTTCAAAATGCACGTGCTTAATCATATCATCATTCCAAGTTAGAAGAATAGTAGTATTTTTTTATTTTTCCCAAAACTTGAAAACATAGAAACATCTAGTTAATAAAAATGGATAACAGTATTGAATACCTGACCGACAGTCAGGCAGCTATTAAAGCCATTGATTCGGCTATATCATCCTCCTAAATTGGTTCAGCAATGCCGGGATGAGATCTCAAGTCTTAATGCCAACCTCAGGGTCACTCTTATCTGGGTTCCAGGTCATTGTGGCATTGAGGGAAACGAGCGGGCTGACGAATTGGCCAGGCAAGGATCAGCCCTTTATAGCTCACTTGCGGAAAGAGTTAACATATTCTGCTTGGAGTTATGAAGGGCCAAACATTCTCAATTTTTCTTACTGAATCCAATGGCAGGTGGGAAAGTTTATCAAACTGCGTCATATTCAGAAAGATATGGCCCATCTAAAATAAATCCCGAACAACTGACTTGATTTTTAGACCCAAGAGAGACATAGACAGAGTTTTTGCGACATGTTGTGGTCACTGGCTAGTAGGAGAGCAGCATGCGGCAAAGCTGGGCATTCCGTAAAATACTTTTTGTCGTAGCTGGAGCTAAGAGGAGTAGGAGAAGGAAACAGTAGTTCGATTCCTCTGAAGATGCCCTGCTCTGGCCAGATTGAGAGCGCAATCATTTGCAAAGGCTTTTCTTGAAGACCTAAGCTAACTTTCTTAGGTAAAGATCAAATATTTGGACGTGGATCTCGGTTCAACTTCGACCTTAACTCCTTTACCACATCCGTTGGACTCCTTAGACAGCGCGTAAGCTGACCAAAGGTTACTTAGGGTATACCCCTTTCAGACCCGTAAAGAAGTATATCCGCAAACCCTTCTAATAAAACCACTTTCAATCCACAGATCAATACGAGTTATGGCATCAAAACGGCGCACTCCAGCGCTAATTGGGTCACGGAGCTATTCCATTCTGGGCCGCCATTCCTACCTACCTGCCTTGTGAAAACTAAAAGCCTAACTGGTACTTAATTAAATAAAATTTGGAGTTTGAAAATGAATGTTTCAAAAACTTAATAAATAAAAATTTAAATATAAAATAAAAGAATGGTTCACAGTACCGTGTTGCCGTTGTTTTAATAATTTTTTTTGGTAAATCCTCATATTCATTTTGTGTTTCTTAATTATGAAAATGCGTCAACCATTGTTTTTGGAACGTCCAACAACTACTGCCAGACGTGTTAATCCTTATTGCAGGCAGTTTACAGAACCCAATGAACAAATGAATGAAGACTGTTAAAATAACTTCTAAAATCAATGTTTTAAAGTTACGCGCACAGGAAAACGCAATATATCCCACCACCCAGACTTTCCACATTACAACCGAAAAAATGCACTAACAAGCTAAAGGCTGTTCAGAATTATAATTAAATATTTCGTTTAACATTAATTAACTACTCGACTCAACCGAAGCCCTTTAATACTAGTGAGAAAATGTTTACAAGAATTTTAATATAAGATTGAATAGACTTAATAACAGAATGAAAGAATAGGGAAAAGAAGAACTTTAAACTTTTAACGAAAGCAATTTCCACGAATTTTAATCCAAACTCGTTCGCGTTCTCAAAAGTTTCGTATAAAAAAAAAAACCAATTGTTAAATTCGTAGAAATTTACAGTATTCGAAAGTATGCGAAGAGAAATTGTATAAATTAAATACTAGTATTCTTAATAGTATAAAATCATAAAACAGATTTCTTTGAATTGAAACATTGAAAAAAAAAATATGAAAGTGGAAAAATTGCATAGGGTTATAACGGGTGTTTTTTTTTAAGAGGTATAGAACTTTAAGGTGGCAACATTATTTTAACTGGCGGCCATTTTATCAGCTGTCAAGTTATTTATTTTTAGTTTTGTCTGGCATTTCAACATGAATAGACTGACGCCTGAACAACGCTTCCAAATTGTGCCCAAATGGGCCCAAAACAAGATTCCGGTTGATCCCAATTTTCATAAGCGAATTTTGTTTAGCGTTGAAGCTCACTTTTGGTTGAATGGATACGTCAATAAACAGAACTGCTGTATTTGGAGTGATGATAATTCTCAAGTGTATGTTGAGACACCGTTAAATCCACAAAAACTGACTGTTTGTGGTTTGGTGGAATAATTGGTCCGTACTATTTAAAAAACGACGCTGGCCAGAAAGTTACAGTCAATGGTGACCGCTATAGAGCCACGATTACTGACTTTTTTAACAACCATGATGTGGTTTCAACAAGACGGCGCAACATGTCACACAGCTCGTGCCGCATAGGTTCACGTTACGGACCCGTGAATTGACCTCCAAGATCGTGCGATGTAACGCCGCTTGACTATTTTCTGTGGGGATATGTGAACTCGCTAGTCTAAGCCGACAACCACGAAACGATTGACCACTTGTAGGAGAACATTCTCCTCGTTATTGCCGATATACGGCCACAAATAATGGAAAAAGTCATCCAAAATTGGACCTCCAGATTATACTACGTCCGAGCCAGCCGGTGGCGGTCATATGCCAGAAACCATATTTAAATTATAATGCCAGAAGATAATCTTTCGAATAAAGTAAATTTCATGTCAATTTAAAAAAATCATCTTTGTTTGATTCCATTTCAAAGTTCTATACCACCCTTTATATGTGTTGGCAGGGTGCATTCATCAAATCACTAACCTCGAATTATTGAAAGGCTATGCATTCTCGACGACTGAATTATCAACTCCATCTTCCAAAAATGTTTTGGAAGGTGTATGGGGCTAAGGCCGTTCTCAAACACTTTAAACGGCAAGTACCAGTAGTTCATCTACTTCGGAGGAAACTCTAATTCCACGTAGGACACCTTGGTGATAGATGACAGGGAATGAGTATTTTTTGGATGAAGCACTAAACCAATCATTAAAACAAAATATTTTTTTATTCACCTCAAACATTTTGATGGTGCGAACGATTTTGCATAGATTTTTATTTTCACACGGGAATTGTATAAACTAGGCTTTAATCAACAAAAAATGGACGTTGTGCAAACCGATATTTTTCTTTAAGTGTACCTAAAGCAATATCTGGCCCATACATATATATGGAAATGAGGAATGCTATTTAACAAGTGCTGTTGCATTAAAAACGAACCCTGTTTTTATGATTGCCATGAAAACATAGTCAATTGATTACACTTATGTCTTTCTGTACTTGGCGACACGACAATATGCCGTCATGATAAAAGCCATCAAGGCGCTTCTATTAAGACCTTTTTAACCTTCGAAAACCGTTTGATTGATGAATTCAAAGTGAATAAAAGAAAATACATATTCATTTGATTAATATTGCAACAACAATTAATGACTACAAGATGGTCTGCTTTCAAGCGTGTTAAGGACCTACCGTAGAATTAGGTAAGATTAAGCTAACAGGTTAATAGGTCTGTTAACTTAAATGACGTTATTTTTTCCATGAAGGAGCTCAAGCTGTTTTCGCAGATAAGCGCAGCGCCAAGGTACCCCGGTTTGCAGAAGCATGTTGCTATTGAAGCATTAACAGCCAAACCCATTTTCGTCGCTTCCGCTTCAATACTGGCAAATGTGCCTCGATTCGTTCTCACGATAATAAGCATTTTTTATTTTCAGAGATGATCCATATAGATCATCAAAATGCATGCATTGCAACAACAACACGAGATCCTGCTCTCTATCGGGATCACGTTTCGGGTAAATGGGTTCTCACGGTAAGGTAGTGGGAATTGTAATGTAAAGAAAAAAGCCAACGAATAAATGAAAAATAAATAAACGTAAGGAAAAAAGAGATAGGTATATACAAAACAGTTGTCATTAAGATCCGTATTGTTTTATTTTCATGAGATGATCTATATGGATCATCGGCGAGGCGATACGTCAATATTATCTGCATAAGAAAGTAGTTGAACAGACTTTTGAAAAATTGTACATCTGTTGTATGTGTTGTATCCGGTGCCTTACCTTACACCTTTCTGGACATCAAAAAGATTCGATCTTGTTCTAGCCCACTTTGACGGAGCAGCAAGTCATCCTGCATAAGTGGGCGGGGTTGCCGAGATACGACACGGCTCTGAATAATTCGTCGCTGCATACGGTATCATAATGCGGCTTTAAAATCGATAAAGAGATGGTGTGTGTATCGATTTGAAATTCCCGGGTTCTTTTTCCAAAATATGTCGGAGTGTTAAAATTTGATCGATGGTTGAATTGCCTGGCCGGAAACCACACAGATGAGATCGTTGACAAAAGGTTTTAAGCGATCTTACAGTATAGATGACAAGATTTTATATGTGACGTTTAGTTGGCATAGGTCCAGAGAATCTCGGTTTTTGTGGATAACACACAATATCTATGTTCTATTCCCCGGGAATACTTTCATCCGACCAAATTGTGCAGATAGAGGTTGGTGTATGCTCCCTACCAAGTGATATCCCGCTGCTTTGAATAGTTCGGCTGAGAGGCAGCCTTGTACGACTTAAGTTTGGATATCGCCAGCCGTAGGGTGAACAGACATTTTGGCACCATCGTCCAAGTTGTATGAATGCTTGTGTGCTCCCACTATCGAACCAAAGATGCCTTTCCGATCTGTTCGGTAAGACTGCCAAGAATAATCTTGATGTTGTACTTCGGGCACATAAAATACGTATTCTCTAGCTTGTAGCAAAATGCTTCCTTGGTTGTTTCATTTTTTTTCTTCCGTAGTGCCATGGACACATAAATCACCGTTATATTTTGTTAACTTGGCTTTGATATGTATTGTGACCAGGTGCTCGCTAATATTTCGAAAACCCAAGACTTCTTGCTTAAGTCCTCCCCTTATAACAAAACCACAACTATAGAGCCGCTGACCCTCCTTCTTTTAGCTCTTGCCGTCGTAGATATCACCCCATCCCACTTCCTGGATGGCTGTTACATTAGCCTTTAGTCAGTTCGTTGTTTAAAGTAAGGACATTCCACGTGCAGATCTAAAATTTCAAAAATTTGTGTGTGTAACTTCTACAAGTTTTTTTTCTTGTTAGGTCTAGTTTTTCAGTGGTCAGTTAAACCAGAGTTACCTAACTCTAGAAGTAAATTAACCCACAGTGAACTGAGGAATCAGTTTTTCGTGGAGAACGCATGGGGAACGACTAAAGACACATCAAAATCATCTCTTCAGTTAAACCTGAGTTAACTCACCAAATTTAATGAGTTAACTCGGGTTTAACTTTAATCTCACACTAAAAAACTGGACCTTAATGTAATGAGAAATTACTTTAATTATTGAAAATTTTCGATGAGGTTATTGTAGGGCAGAAAAAATAATAAATATTAGCCGCATTTAATTCGCCCCCTGATCTGATCCGGATTGGATTTGCATACGAAAATACATGTATTACCAAAAACAACCAAGATCCAACCTTGCTTTTGGATTTGCAAATCCATTTTGAACACACACCCTTAGAACTTCCTTATTAAAATTAGTTTTCACTCTGATAGGTAGGTGGATATTTTCCAAATGGCTTTTTTCAGAAAAAGGAAAAAGAGATGGGTATATATGACACTGTTGTCACTAAGTTATCATGGTTGTTTTATTATCATGATCTGATCGAGATCAGATCTAGTGGATAGCAAAATTCAGCTATTATTGGATCGCAAATACAACATAAGTCCGAAAACAGGGCTATTATTGCAATAATGAACTTATCAAAGTTATAACCGCGACTACGGTGACCTATTCAAACGAAAAGAGATAAAGTTTCGTTTTTATTTTTTTTATGTAGTGTGCTATTTTGTTTATTTTTAATACGTGTTGCGTCAATCTGTTCAGATTGCAACCAACGTCGTGACGTCCCATTTAAAACGAATTCGCTCAAGGCTAAAGATAGGTCTGTTCGTTTACTTCCTAAAACTGCAATTTCTACCAATTTTATTATTTTTATATGAACTTTGACAGAACTCTGGACTAAATTGATAGAAATTGGCAGGTTCGGGAAGTGAACAAACAGAGGTGATGTATCGCTTGTGACTAACCGACCTTTCCAGTCGTGAGCAATATTTGCGCAACATTCGCATTTGATTGCACCGATCAGAAAGTTTCCCAAAACTGTGAAAATTTTAGTAATTTGGATTAACTTTTCTATTTTTCTAAACTCCATTAGGTAAAGGTATGTATGTATGCAATATCACCGTAAATTGAAAAGTGCTTTCATACACATCCTTTTTCTAAAATCTACTACTTACAAAAAACATTCACAATAACGACTTTCTATTGTGAACGTGTGGTAAACAAAATCCTCAAATGTCAAACATTTCATTGAGGGCTAGTGCAGTGTCAAATGAAAATCTATAGTTCGGCCTTAAGGATTTTTTACAGTTCAATTACCTTATTTTTCCCCGCAAATAATTCAATAATAATGAAATAAATGAAGAAATCAATGGAAGCAACTGGAGACCAGCTAATCTTAGCCACTGGTGGCTATGACCACACAATAAGGCTCTGGCAAGCCCACACTGGTAATTGTATTCGAACCATACAATTCCACGAATCATCGGTGAGTATGGAGATGCAGGCACAAACAATTGATTTCCTTATCTACATATAGCTAAATTGAGCAATTTTTAATAATTGCAGCAAGTAAATGCCTTGGAGTTTTCACCAGACAAATCCATGGTAGCAGCATGCGGCTACCAATGCGTTCGGATGTATGACATGGAATCCAATTTTAACAATCCCTTGATAGCATTCGATGGTGCACAGAAAAATGTTACCCGGCTTGGCTTTCAGGAAGACTTCAAATGGATGTTTACCGCCGGGGAGGACTGTCGCGTCCGAATTTGGGACATGGACATGTCTTTTGGATTCAGCACGCCTGCTTGCTCGCGAGTGTTTGACTGTCAGGCACCCATCAATGCCGCTTGTTTGCATCCAAATCAAGTGGAGATCGCCGTGGGATCTCAAAACGGTGGTGTGTTTCTTTGGGACGTTAAGTCTGAAAACCACGACCAGCTGGTACCCGAAGTCGATGCTTCCATCCAGGACATTACAATCAGTCCCAATGGAATGTATCTGGCAGCTGTCAATAACAATGGGAATTGTTACATTTGGACTCTATCCTCATCTAGTAATCAAAAACTCAGTACATTACAAGCAAAGCAAAAGATCTACGCACACAAACGTTACGTACTTCGTTGCAAGTTCAGTCCAGATTCGAGTTTACTTGTAACTACATCAGGAGATGGAACTGCACGCATTTGGAAAACGGACGATTTCCAAATGTGGCGAGAACTATCGATCGAAAACTATTGGATATGGGATGCAGAATTTAGCGCTGATTCCAAATATTTGTTCACTGCCTCTTCGGATGGTATTGCCCGGCTTTGGAAATTAGAAACCAAAAATGCCGAACGAAAGTACATCGGTCATACAAAAGCTATTACGGCGCTATCATTCAAGGACGAAATTATTTCCGAGTAGTAGGTAGGTAGTTTAGCTAAAAGTTGTCAACAGAACTCATAAAAATAGTCATTCAATAAAATGTTTTGTATTGTTTTTAACTACACAAGTATTGAGAATCTATTTTTTTTTTTAAATATGTATTTTTTTGCAAGACTGGTGGAGTTTTGAAGTTTTCCAGAACGATTGAATCACAGGATACTTTTCATATCCCAGGGGAGGTTGGGAGGAAGGGGCAGCAAAAGAACGGTTAGCAGCTAGTAGTGTTATGAATATATACATAAGTCATAATGGTAACGGGTGCTCGTGGCAAAAGATCAAAATTGTGAAACGAGCGGTATATGGTACAAGGAGAAAGCGGACCAAAATAAGTTTACGTTGACCAGCGAAAAATTCACTGTTATGAAAATACATAGCTGATATAGTTTGGTTAGCAAGGACTAAAAATCACGTGTTTGTTCCCCCAAAGATAAAATCACCAGTCAATCTTTTCAAAATAAAAAGCCGGTTGTTAAATGATGATAAAACCTATTATAATGACTGGCTCATCTTGTTTTTGCTGGATTCAAAGTTATTCTTGGTCCCAACCCAGTTCTTGGACCTTCAGTATTATGGATCGAAATCGCTACACAGTTCGTTATTACATTACCACCTTCAGTCATGAGACCAAGTCCGGGCGAAAACAAATAAGAGCGTCCTCATGCATCTACATCATTAAGCGGGGTCTTGGTTATGTAGTTTTGAAGCAAGTAAATAGTATTTGGTTGCGGATTTTCTTTTTCGTACTACAGCACATCGGTGTCATTAGACTCGAAATATTGGAAGCATATTCCTGAAATTTATTAATGAATGTCCTTTGCTTGATGACCGCATATATGTACTTGGTTCTTGGTCCTCATTAAGTTTATCCCATATTCACCTCTTCCGTATTTATTCACAAAAACGCCCGCACTTTAAAAAAGTACATTATTTTTAATTATTCTTTCAAGAATGATAAGTAATGTCGTGATTGAAAACATACTTACAGACCACTTATCACAGAAACTACGCTTGAAAAATAGCGTTGCAGCTCAATCTTATTTTCATCAAACATACCAATTAAAGCAAAATAAATCAATTTCCCAGCCTTGCTCTATATTATAAATCACAAAATTAAAACTTTTTTATAAAGAATATATATAAACTAATAGGGCCCAGTTTTTCAGTGGTGAGTTACATAAATCAGAGTTAGTTAACTCTAGAAGTAAATTAAACAACAATTAACTGAGGAAGCAGTTTTTTGTGGAGAATGTATGCGGAACGACTAAACAAAGTCGATAAAATAGCAAAAGTTCGGTTAATCCTGAGTTAACTCACCAAATTTGATGTGTTAACTCGGGTTTAATTTAAATCTCGCACTGAAAAACTGAACCAGAGTAATACTAAGTATTTATAAACAATGGTGTGAGTTAAATCGAGAGATTTTACTCAACATAAGCAATGTTCTTTGCAACAATTGATTCCTTTATTAGATCCGGATCATCGCCTAACTTGTAGCCCACAATGCATGTAACATCTACATCATCTTTTGTCGGATTCAGAAGAAGCATTATCAAATTAATTTGTGTGGCCGGTCGAAAAGGTTTTGTCCCGGGCATAGAATCCCCAGTTGCAGCCAATAGTCTCACTTTGCTTGGCTGTATGAATGAATAATAATAATTATAAAAAGTAACAAAAATGTTAAATTATTGCAATACCTTTCGAACACTGGCATCAAAATGAAAACAAGTAACAGGTAATTTGTTTTGATTCGTTACCGAAACTACAATAACCGACACATTCGGGCTAGGTCTGTTTGATGTAAAATTCAGTGTTATTTTTATATCGTCATCGAGTAGCAGTTTCTCAGTCGTAGGACACACATCATCCAGATCTATATGGATATCAGCCAAGTGAACAACTGGCAAACTCTCTTCCTTATCTAACTTTCGGTCGGATTGTTCAACTTCAGGTTCACCTAAAATGAGTTCATCTTTAGAGTTATTTTCGATGAAGGTATCTTCAAGCTGTTTTTCAATTTCAAATGTTTTCTCGCTTTTAGGTTGAGTCTGAGTGGGGTTCAACAATATCGATTCAACTTGTTTTGGCATCTTAGCTGTTGATGGGCTAGTTGGACCACTTATGATTTTCTCTTTAGCCAGATCGTTGAGTGAAACTCTTTCCGGTTCCCTGTATTTGAATATATATTTTATTAGAAACTCTTTTTTAACAAAAAATTATGTACATAGGTATGTACATATGTACAGTCACTCAAACTCATATTCGTACGGAAGCTAGCATGCAGTTCTTTTGCAATTATTTCGCAGACCACAACAAAATCCGAGCTTTATTTGATTTGAAGTCAAAGATTTTATTAACGTTTAATATTAAAGGCCCAAAAAAGTAACACCTCTTGCCAAGAAGAGGACATTTATTAACAAAACTCTGAAAACTTAATTGAAAGAAGTCAAACTCGTATTCGTACCCCAAAAGTTTTCTTGGATTTAAACCAAAACCTAACACAATCTCAATATTTTGTTGCATATTTATATCCCATGGTCTAGTCTATTTAGCGCAAATTTTGAAAACTTCTTAGTCATTTCTATTGCAATTTTAACACATTTTCCAACAACTTCTTTTTCAACACTTGCATTTATAATGGTATCTTTTCTAAGTCGTTGGGGTAAATGGCCCTATAGATTCTCTTAAGGATTAGTATCTGCTTAATACGGTCGGGTTCGATTTTCTTTTAGATAATTGTAGACATGGAACATGCAAGTCAAAGCGCTTGAGAAATATTCCACTCTTACAAATAACATATTGTTACGCACGAAATGAGAAAAAAACAAAGAATAAGTAAACCAAACTTGGAGAGAAGTTACGTCAGGTAATTAGCAAAAACGTTTGTAAACGTTTCCATATTTAAAAACACAATGGTAGCACAGATATGTAACCTAAGAGTTGCTAATCGTATATTCTATAAACACAGTAAAATAGTTAAACATTGCAAGTGGTCATTAATACCAAAGATTTTGAGTTTTGAAAAAAAGCATTTTCACCCATGAGCCATGAGACAAAATATGAGATCTTTTATTTCAAAGGAGCGGTAATTTGTTGGGCGAAAACCAAATACCGAGCTCTATTCAGAATAAGCAATTTACGAAGTAAAGTATGAAGTCGGCTTGGTGATGGTTTTAGGTTGTTTCCCGGCAACCAGCCCTGGTAAGTGGGATAACATTAGAGGCAATTTAGACCACATAAAATTCATCAACATTTTGTTAGAAAATCTTAAGTGAGTGCACCAAAATTGGGGTTTAAAATCAATTTACTTCTTACAAAAACAATGACCCAAGGCACAAAATTTATAACACTTGCATGTTTCATGTCTACAATTACCGGAAAGAAAATTGGGACCAGACAATATTAAGCAGATATTAACCCTAAAGAGAATCTATAGGGCCATTTACCCCAACGACTTAGAAAAGATACCATTATAAATGCAAGAGTGTTGAAAAAGAAGTTGTTGGAAAATGTGTTAAAATTGCAATAGAAATGACTAAGAAGTTTTCAAAATTTGCGCTAAATAGACTAGACCATGGGATATAAAATGTGGAATATGCAACAAAATATTGAGATTATGTTAGGTTTTGGTTTAAATCCAAGAAAACTTTTGGGGTACGAATACGAGTTTGACTTCTTTCAATTAAGTTTTCAGAGTTTTGTTAATAAATGCTCTCTTCTTGGCAAGGGGTGTTACTTTTTTGGGCCTTTAATATTAATTGTTAATAAGATCTTTGACTTCAAATAAAAAAAAACTCGGATTTTGTTGTGGTCTTCGAAATAATTGCAAAAGAACTGCATGTTAGCTTCCGTACGAATATGAGTTTGAGTGACTGTATATTATTGATACTTACTTTTTAAAAGAACACATTCTTTCAGTTTTTTGAAGACTTGCTTTGAGAAGTTCTTCACTCATTATATCAATTGCTGTCAGCTTACGTGAGTCATATTTTGGCATTGCACCATCGTTGTTCTTTTCATTTTGGGTATGTTCAACTTCTAGCACTACAGTACTTGGTTCTAGAAGATTCATGTTATCAAACAAAGAGCGTTGGATTTTCGAAGTTGAATCATCCATATTTCCAAAAATTTCACTGAGTTCATCAAGTGGATTAGGAGTTTGGATTGTTTTGCTAGCTGACGGTTTAATTGGCTCCGGTTGAGCAAGTAATCCTGATAATAGATCTGATGTTGTGATGTTGTTTGATGCGGTTGATGTTTGAACGGGCGATTGATGTAATGCCTTCGGTGATTTAATTTTCAAAATAGTTGATTTGTATCTTTCAATAACTGTCTGCAAGAAATCGTTTACTTCCAATGTTTCATCTACAAAAAATAAGAAATTAATTTTCTTAATAAAATGAGGTTTCCGTGAAAATAGTTTAAGAAAAAAAAACTACTTTTAATTTAAGAGCTTGCAATCTCTTGTGGGGACAATTGTGAGTAATACTAAATTAATTATTTCATGGAATACTGAGGCTACAAGGTACAATACGATATGACTTAATCAAAATTGTTTATATTTTAAACCCGAAAATTTCCGTGGCTTCGAGGCTTATATGTTATCTTAAATTTCAGTTTGTAAAACTGGTTGAATAACAGCTTTAGGTTTACAACGGTAAAAAAGGTACAAATAAGTCAAAAAGAACATTAGATTATATAAAAATTATCGAATTTCTTATCAGCAATATTTATATTTTAGGCACTTACTCTTGGAATCTCAGCTGAAAGTAATAGATGCACGCAGAGATCCCTCACATACATACATACAAGAACAAAAATAAAAATAAAATTATATTAACGTAAATGAGGCCTTATTATAGTCTTTATAGATTTTTTCCATCGCGTCTTTTAACAAATATATTGCAAACAAGACTTTCAGAGAGATAATTGGTTAAAATTTTCCTCAATATATAGGTTTATTTTTTAAGTAATTTCTACGTATACTAATACGAAGCCATAGAAAAATTCCATAGCTCTTGACTGTTCATCATACGCAGTCAACTGTATTCACTAAGCGGCAACTGATTTGTTTGCTTGGCAAAATAAAAAGCCAGGATTCCTTGCGTTCGAGAAACTATTAGATAGGCTTTCATCTATGCAAACATTTTCAGATGTGTACGTTGGGTTGTTGTTTTACAACCTGTTCTTTTTCACAAGGAATTACAACAAATCAAACCTGTCCGGATAGTTTAAGATAGTTCGTCGAACGCGGCCATTATAAATAAAGAAAAAACACAAAAGTGCAATTTTGATAGTATCATTGTATATATAATCTATAGTACTATCATGATGACGAACGACCGACGCGCTACCATACGGCCACACATAAAGCTAATGTTGCTAACAATTGTTGCAAAGGAAAGTGGAGGCTTTTTTATTCTCCAACAAAGGAGAATAGTTTTTTAATACAAAAATGAGAGCCCACTAAATTTATGAAAGTTAGAGGGAGGCAGGAAGTTACAATTTTGTGCTTTTTTGTTTTATGAATGGGATTTGGTTTTTTTGCAGAGGAAGGGGTTGTTTTTGCTTTTATCATTTTTTATAGAAAGGGGAAAATGTTTTTTTTTTGTTTGTTTTTTGGGTATAGGAAGAACGAAAATAAATATTGTTCAAAAGAAGGCTTGATTTTTTGGCTTTTGCCTTTTGCCTGTGACGTAGTGTGGGAATAGAGGAAGTGTATAATATGCATGCAAATTATTCAAACTCGGTTACCACTAAGAATAATAATGTTGTTGTAAATGAATACTTTTTGACTGAATTGTATGGCGAAGGATGTTATACGCCTTTGTAGGTAGGTTTTCCGTTGAGATTTAAGTTAAGTAAATACATAGGTGTAAATATATTAGAAAGGCTCTATTTAAGGTTTTTTTGTGATATCAGGTTAAATGAGGTTAGTATCTAGGTAGGTATATATGGAAAGGTATTGACAGATGATTGTTCGTTATGTTGTAAAATTCAAAAACTAACCATCAGATTGAGCTGAAACTTAGACAATGCAATTGTTGATGAATCAGAAGTTCACGTAAATAATTTGTTTAAACTTTTCTATAAATTGAGCTGAACATCGAAATATAAAAATTAGTTAAAAACTGAAGAAAAAATAATCCGTTTGAGCTGAAACTTGAGAAGTTTTAAGTTTACCATCATACCTGAATATCATCTGATGAATATATTACGTGTAGTTTTTCATTTAATTTTTAAATTCATGTGGCCTTAGGTTTTTTATTCAGACAAATTTATAGTTTAGACTTTAAGAAGAGAAAAGTATCCTAATTAAATTAAAATTAATGTGTTTTTTCTTGAAAATTAATTATCAATGTTCTGGAAATTGAGTTAAATTTTTTAAGAAATCCGTTTGGAATGCTTAACAATTAACAAATGTGGTAATCATGTCTTACTTTTTCTTATAAGTTTGACCTTTTTTTCTAGTAAAATTGGGGATATAGGTTGGTTTGTTTCTTATAGTAACGACTAAGTGGGTGTTTGAGTGGGATTATTTGCTTGCGAATAAGTTTAAGAGTTCATTTTGAAATAATAAATTTTATTTATGCTCACAAAAACTCTTTTTAACTTAATTTTATTTAAAAAAATAGTTTTTAGGAGTATTGAAATTGTTTTTATTTAAATAAACACCAAAGTTTTGTCTTTTTTTAATTTTTCAAAATTATTTGTATTCAAAAAAACTAATTTTTTCGAAATAATTGCCTTAATTTTTTAAAAAAATAATTTTAAGGAGCATTGCAATTGTTTTTTTTTTAAATTAAAACACCAAATTTTTGTTTTTTTTTTTAATTTTTGAAAAATTGTCTGCTGATGAAACCAATTTTTTTCCAAAAAAAACATTGATTTTTTCAAATCTTGCTAAATTGGCTATATGTATTCCTATTTTCATTTCAATTTTTTTTCCAGTCTCAATACCTACATACATACATAAATAGGTACCTACATAATTAGTCAAGTACCTACCTACAAAATATTTTTTTTGGACATAAAGGTACCTTTTTTACCCATAAATAGGTAGATACCTAGGTTGTATTTTTTTTTCAAAAAGAAAGCTAGGTAGGTTGTAGGTACCTATCAGGTATTTGATTTGGTTTGAAAAATAATTTTTAATAGGTGGGTGGTTGGTTAATATTTAAAATTTACGTACATACCTACCAACCTACCAAATACATTCATATACCTATATGTATGTAGGTTAGGTACCTATCTACATTTCTTTCAAATGTTTAAAAATTAAATGTTTTAATAGGTACCACCCTGTGCATACACACCCACCCACCCACCTACATCCCTACATTGATATTTACATAATGTACCTATACCGATACCTTCATACCTACCTAAACTTTAAAAAACAAATTATACCTACCTACCGAATACCTACATAATTATTATTAATTTTGTTATTCAAAATTCCAATTACCTATCTTCTTTTTGAATAACAAACATAATAAAAAACCTACTGTGAAAAAAGCCTACCAAAAATCTATTAAATATATGAAGCTATACCTATGTACCTACTATACTTGAAAATTGGGTATACCTGCCTATGCACCATAATTCAAAATGTAGCAACGTTGTATTCCACTAAGCTATAGTGAAATTTAACAACGTTGCTTTGAAAATCAAAACTGAAAATTTAAAAACAAATTCAATATTGTGTTGAAAAATAAAATCATGAAGTAATTATATATAAACATATGCCTATAGCCTGGCAATAGAAAAAAAATTAATTCTTATACATTCAAATACCTACCTACTCAATAAGTTTTCCTTGTAAAAAATAATAAACGATAGAATACCTACATCCAAATGTAAACATATAGCGTTTTTTCTCCTATATTCTGGTCGTTGTCATGGTAAAAAATGTCTGATTTAGTTATCTCCTTTACTCCCCTTATTGTTGTCAGAACAATTAAATACAACCCTCTCCTTCTATTTTTTTCTTTTAATTCTTACTTTTTCCTTCTGTCTCAAGTCTCCACTGCCAACTAATCGACGAGCCCAGCGCCGCGTAACGGCCACATATAAAGAAGAAAAAATCAGTCTCGTGGTAGTACTATAGGTTCTATATACAAAGATAGTATTTAATTTAATTTGAAAATCATGGCAATTATATTTCAACATATTTGAATTTGGAATTTCACGGTCAATCCCGATTCGATTTTGAATTCGATACATCTGAAGGCTTGCGATTTCGATTGTGAAGCAAGTTAATAGGTGTGATCGTTTACTTTGTGCAAGGGTCAAATTCACCCAAAAGTTTTTAAACTGTGCAAAAGTACAGGCTTTCACTCTTTTTATCTCATAATGAAAATTTGCAGGGCTGTGAATTTCAAAATATTTGTATTTAGAAATTTACAAATATTTTGTATGCCTATTGCCTATTCAAAGCTGTAAAATGATCTTCGGCTTTCCCCTTTTCGAAAATGTAACAAACAAAATATTCAACTCACCGATTAGGGTTTCGTTGGTGTTATCGATTAGTTCTGGCAGTCGTTCTATAATGGGTAAATAATTTTCGCATGATTCATACAGTTCTTTGATAAGGCTAACAGTGTCTCCTTCATCGCCTGATGAATGTTGTCCATAGGAATCGAGCATTTGGTTTAAAAGGGCAGCCGTGTTTTTAATTTCCTGGAGTTCAGATTTATGCCTGCACACAAGCTCCACTCTTTTTGCATCCTATTATTAGTTGTGTGCTTACCAAAAAAACATAAGAAAAAAATCACTTTTGCTTACCTGATTGACTTTGGATTGAATCAAAAGATTAGCTCTCTTAAAATCTTCTTCATTTTTACTTTGCACGAGTTTACGGAATGTCTCTTCGTCAATACCCATTATGGTGTTCTTTTTGACAGTATTCATCACAGGGGCATGATCATGATCATTTCCTTCTTTACGCAACAAATCATACGCTTCTCGGATTTTTATTTTATCTGGGTATTCGGTTGTCCAAAGCAATAGACAATCCATAATTTTGTCGCGTATTGGTGTTGGCGTTTTTTTACCTTGGTACTTATTAGATACCAATCGAATCAAATCATTGAGAAAACGAAATTTTGAAACTTCATCTTGAAAAGTGCTACCACACTTGTCCATACATTCTGCCAAAAGCTTGGAAAAGAAAACCTAAATGTAAACAGCTTTGCGGTGAGAATGCAGTCAACTTACCGATACGCCACGAATAGATTGTGTTACATTAGGAGATTGGATTTTTGATACTATTAATGACATGGCTTCATGGATTAAATTTGAGTCATTGCGAACGGTCACACAAAATATTTGCACCGCAAGTTCATCGACATTTTCGGCAGTGGGATTTGTTGCCCTTTCTAGAAAATGGTGCAGTATCCTTGTTTAGAAGGGAAACCCCCTTTTTGAGAAATTTGCTTTTATTTTCTTACCAAGCATAGCCGCTAGTATATTTTTGTTGGACAAAGCCATTGATTCGAATTGATTCTATTTAATATTTTTTATTTGTTATATCGCCACCCCGACTGCAAATTGCAAATACTTTTTTGTAGCTGATTTCCTCTTTGTCATTTGACTGAAATTTTTGAAAGATAAATTTTCTATTTTGACATTTAAGGTGTGTTTGGCAACTTGAAAATTCTTACAAATTTTCACAACTGTGTTTAAAAAAATTATAGAATTTTCATGCTGCCGAACAGACCTTTTGTTACATGCCGCCTCCACTGAACATGAACGATGTCCTACATCACAACCGCAATCCTATTTCACAGATAGTCCCCTTTCACACGAGGAAACAAGTTGCTGGAGATTTTTTTGACGTTTTCTTTTAATTTCCTTAAAAATCTCCTGTACCTTTCACACGAAGAAACAAAATCGTGAAAACTTTCTGTATTTTCCTTTTAAAATAGCTTGGTTAAACACACTACTGTGTGTGAAGAGGAATGTCAAAAAAATCTCCTCGAATCGTTGACCGGGGAGATTTCATTTTCCCCTCTTACTTCTTGCCCTTCTCACCAACAAACTGATTGTTGCTGGCAACTCAGTTTCCTCGTGTGAAAGGGGACATACAATACATATGTATGTGATGTATGTTCCGTGCAATAAGGCCTTGATTTGTATTTGTATCGCATATTGATGTGAGCATGTAAAACAAGTTGCTGGTGATTTTTTGACGTTTTCTTTTAAATTCCTTAAAAATCTCCTGTACCTTTCACACGAAGAAACAAAATCGTGGAAACTTTCTGTATTTCCCTTTTAAAATGGCTTGGTTGAACACACTCTACTGTGTGTGTGAAGAGGAATGTCAAAAAAATCTCCTCGAATCGTTGACCGGGGAGATTTCAATTTCCCCTCTTACTTCTTGCCCTTCTCACCAACAAACTGATTGTTGCTGGCAACTCAGTTTCCTCGTGTGAAAGGGGACATCGTTGACGGGGAGATTTCATTTTCCCCTCTTACTTCTTGCCCTTCTCACCAACAAACTGATTGTTGCTGGCAACTCAGTTTCCTCGTGTGAAAGGGGACTATTTGTATCGCATATTGATGTGAGCATGTGATTCAAGTTGCTGGTGATTTTTTGACGATTGCTTTTAATTTCTTCTAAAATCTCTTGTACTTTTCACACGAAGAAACAAAATCGTAAAAGATTTTTTGTAGTTTCCATATAAAGTCTGTTGGCTGAACCCAGACTACCTTAAGTGTGAGAAGGCATGTCAACAAAATCTCAATTGTTGACCGGGGAGATTTTGTTCACCCCACTTACGTCGCGCCCTTCTTTCCTACAAAGTAAAAGTTGCTGGAAACTCAGTTTCCTCGTGTGAAAGGGGACTATGTGAAAAACTAGAACGCCGCTCAAGTGACTACCATGGACTTGTATGAGAGTGCGCGCACATGCAAAAACTTTTCAGTTGTCCATTCGAGCAACTTAAAAGTTTGTGTTTTGACACAAATCAAACGATTGCCCCAAATCAGTTCCTCAGTTTGTGTCACACCGAATTGTATGTAACTGCGCACATTAAACCAAATAGTTGAACTTTTTTTTTTGAGTGCAAGAGAGAAAATCGTTGCAGTCAATATTTTCCTTTCACCAAACCTTCAGAGGGAAGAGAACAGCCTTACATCCCAATTATAGACGTGTTTTTTTGCAAGTCCATATGGATTTGTCGAAAAAAACAACATCGGAACTAATAGTTTTACACGTAAATACAACAACAACTTAAATCCATATGGACTTAGCTAAGTCCAGATAATCATCAGGACTTACGTACTGTAAGTAAGAAGTTCCTAAGTCCCCATGTCGTTTTTTTCGACAAATCCATATGGACTTGCAAAAAAAACACGCCTTATATTAGTTTTCTCTTTCATCTGTTGATTGCGAAGATTGAACTGTTGCTCAAACTGAAAAAATACCTGTGTATCCTACGTGATTAAACGTAGATGCGCGCACATGCAACCAAATAGTTTCTCGGCGATGTGTGTATTGGTGTATTTCATTCCAATATTTTATTAAGTGTGACGAGCTAAGTATCATTGAATAAACATATATAGAAGGTGACACTCGGGGAAAACTCCACCAAATCGGGCGGCTGCGCTGCGGTCGCCTAAAATATTATTATTTGAAAAATTTCCTTAATTCTTTATAGAGTCGTTTATTTGAAAAGGATTTTTTCAGTTTTGTTTTTGTAATTTCTATCAATTACTATTTAAACGGTTGTTGTTTTTCTTTCGAATGATATCATTGTATATAAAACCTATAGTAATATCATCGAGTCGTTTTTTTTTACGTTCTTGGGAGCTACTATGTGGCGTTATAAACGCCACAAATTTGACAATGGAGAGAATCAAAAAGGAATAGAGAACAGGTAGTAGGAGCGAGAGGAGTGTATTATATTGGTTCTGACAACAATAATGCGGGAAAGGGAGATATCCGAAATAGCCTTTTGCGTCATTGAACTTGGGCGAGAAAATAGAACAAAATGTTTGTGTGTATATGTTCGCTTATGCAAAGGTTTGGTTTAATTTTTTTTCAATGAATTTAGGAAACGATTTTTTGCTTAAGGGCATATGTTTATACATATATAGGTATATAATCTCCTATAGTTTCATGCAAAACTTGGGAGGTTTTTATTTTTGATTTTGAATTCAAAGAAAGCAACGTTGCAGGTATTCTCTTTCTATTATATGCGGTAATAGTAATTGTATGGGACGGTTGCCATATTTCGGGTTAGGTACCTACATTATATATATGTATAATAATAATTTTCATAATTTTGGTATAGTAAGGTCCCTAGGTAGGTACTACCTAATAATAAACAGAACAAAAATATTATTTCCAATTATGTTTCCGTTTTGAATAATTGTAGGTATCAAGAGATTTAGTACATAGGTAGGTATGCCAATTTAAAATATTAGGTAATTAATATAGGTAAGCCAAAAAACCGTTTTCGAAAAAGAAAAGTTTATAGGAAGGAAGGTATCAATATCTCATTAAGGGCTAAGCCGATTTTAATAAAAAAAATTATACAGAAGGTCCTTTTAAATTTTAATTAATAGGTATTGGATATACCAATGTTCAAAAAAAATTTAATTGGAAATAATTCAATTTTTTTCTTAAATCAAGAGGAAAGTATTTTGAAGGCAGGTTGTTGAATTTGTTTTAAATTACATTTATTGTTTGGTGTATATTTTTAAATAGGTACTTGAAATAGGCAATCCAAATAATTTTTAAACAAATTTTAAGGAAGCTTTTTATATAAAAAACGTTTTGAATGATTTTTTTTTAAATACATTTTTACTTGCGGGGAGAGTACGATAACTTTGGCGCCAAAAATTGATAATGGTTTCTTGTAGAAGGGTCAAAAATAAGCATTTTTTACTATGGGTGGGGGGGGTCTACCTCACCCCATTTAGGAGGTAGGGGCAATTTCAGAAAAAATTACTTAAAATTAAAAAATAATTATTAAAAAACAACGGCAACACTACAGTAATTAAATATACCGTTTTTGAAAGCTAGGAATCTAAACTTTAATCCTGCATTTAAATTAAATTATTTTAGCCGATAATTTTTTAAAAAATTCGCAGGCAAACTCAAAATTTTGATAAAAAAATGGAAAAAAAAAGTTTAGACCAATTTTTCTCAAAATTTTGAAATGATGCAAGTTAATCGAACACAAAAAACCGAAACGATTTATGTCTTCCAGTTTTTGAGAAAATTGAAAATTACTAAAACTACTTTCTTATGAGATTTTTGTTTTTTGATATTTACGTTGATTAGGTTCATCTTTGTAAGTTAAGTACAGCAATTCATTTAGCGTTACCGAGAATGCACCATGAGTTCGGTCAGTTATTGAGTAAGTCAGGAGTTAGTTAAAAATAGTAAAGTCAATGTTCATTTATTAAAGAGGTATGTAAGTCTCGTCAATGAAGTCATCGTTCGTACTGGTGTTACTGTCGAGTTCATTGAGTTCGTCGTTGATGGTGAAAAGCCGAGATTGTTTTGGCGGTAAAATACCCTCTAAGTGCTCACTGTGAACAGTGGGAGGGTCGAAGTCCTTTAGTTGCAAGCCCATACTTTCTTCACCATCGATAAAACCTGGGTACACTTTTTTAACGTCTAGTAAAAATTCCATGATTTGGGAGCCCAAGTCGTCTTTATATTTTTGTTCAAGGCAGTATTTTCTATAAAATAAAAGTGCCATATATTGGTGAAGGTGGTGCGTTGTTTTCCGGCATAAAATAGTTTTTTTTAGAAGCTTGTTTTCTTCGCTGCCAATGTTAACATCAACGTGAGACGCTATTATTTCGGCTATTTCACGACAACAGTTAAAGTTATCTACTATAGTAGATTTACTAAGCTCACTTTAGGTGCATCAAGCTAGCAGGACACCTTTCCCAAAAATACATATAAACGGTCCGGAAGTGGATATTTGTTGAAAATGAATTAATCGGTTATTAGTTACGCAAAAAAAAAATGTATCGCACTTTCGGATTCCGAAAAATTGGGTGTCCTGCTAAGTTGTCGTCAAGTTAGCAGGACACCCAATTTCTCGAAATCCAACAGAGCGATTAATTTTTTTTTTGCGTAACTAATCAGCAACTAAATTGCAGCTAATTACTACATAGATACTCTTTATTCTGAAAATTGAAAAGTGTCCTGCTAACTTGATGCACCTGCTCACTTTTACTGTAGTGATGGTGCTTTTTTGAACATTACAATTGCATTATATAGGTATGTAAGACACAAACATACATTATTAAGAAATTTATATTTTTGCTGCAGTCGTACAGTAGTACCTAATGTGAATTTTTTATAATGCAATACATTTTCATTTCTGCAACTTTGGGCTACGTATATGTATATTTAGAAATCAGCTGTTGACTTGGATATATAAATATAAGACAAATTGAAAGTTTAAATCCAGATTCTTTAAATGCAAAAGAAACTTTGCATACACCCAACCTCGCACATACCCCAAATCCTATAGTGTGCCAAGCAGGGGGGTTGCAGGGTGGCAGCATGCCCCCCGTTACATATCTCACTATTTATACACCGTAGTGCTGGGTGCTAGCATTGTATATATGTAAGCAACAAAAAAAACTAAAATCTCATACAAAAGTAGTTTTAGTAATTATCAATTTTCTCAAAAAATAGAAGACATAAATCAATTCGGTTTTTTGTGGACGATTCAAAATTGATATTTGCACTGACCACAAGAAACAAATTCAGCGCATCGTTTCACAATTTTGAGAAAATTTAGTCTAAGCTTTTTTTTCCATTTTTTTTATCAAAATTTTGGGTTTGCATACGAATTTTTTGAAAACTATCAGCTAATTTAATTTAAATGCAGGATTAAAGTTTAGATTCCTAGCTTTCAAAAACGGTATATTAATTTACTGTAACTGTTGCCGTTGTTTTTTAATAATTATTTTTTCATTTTAAGTCATTTTTTACTAAAATTGCCCCTACCTCCTAAACGGTTCGAGATGGACCCCCCCCTCCCATAGTAAAAAGTGCTTGTTTTCGACCCCTCTAAAAAAAAACCGTTATCAATTTTTGGCGCCAAAGTTATCGTAATCCTGCCTTACTTGCGATATGTGCATAGATATTATATGGAATCTATACCCTCTCCAGGAAAGTATTCAAATATGTAAACAAATAAAAGTTCCCTGCATTAGGCCTATTTAAATAATGAGGATACTTATTTAGTGTTTATAAGGTTTTATTTTACTCTAACATTTAGTTAAAGTAAATACTGAATTTAATTTGTTTATTTATTTTGCCTAACATTAATATGACGACTTCCTTCTGATATATTAATTGTGTTGTATTTTTTCTATTGAGTTATTATTTGAAATAAAGAAAATAATAATTAAATACCAGGGGCTATTTCTAAAGAATTTTGTGTCCAGCAAGTGGTGTTTGGGAGAAATTCATCTACTATATGATTACATTCGATACTCGATGAACTACTCTACAGACGGTAGCTTTGCTTATTTCGCGCATAGATGCAACACTGTGATATTGGGTTCCATTCTCAGCCCAATGTAGTGTACTCAAAATTTGTTGCAAAGGACGTTAACACATATTCCTTTGACTGTTGAATTGAAATGTATGTCCAATTTTAGACAAAATAAATTCGATGGAAAATTATTTTCACTACCCTTTGGTCACTTCTATTTACTTCTTTATTTTCCGAAAATTCTTCAAAACGGTTCATTTGTGTATTATTATTTCAACTTTTCAAAACAAACGCTTATTTGCAAATAAAAATTTCTCTTTGCATATTACTGAAAAGCTTTTCAAAATTCTGAATCAAATTTGCAAAGTTTGTTTGTTTGGTGAAACGAAAAGAACATATGCTTAGCAAACTAAGAAAACCTATCACTTTGCAAATTTGCGTTTGGTGAAACGAAATTTGCAAAGTAAAAGTGAAAAGTTGCAAAGTGAAAAGTGTTTGGTGAAATAGGTCCCAGGTTTATTTTTTTCTTTTTGTCCATTATTTGGAATTTTAAAATATGGTCACCGTAGATATACATAGGTATGTTAAACTACCATTTTTTTTATTTTTTTTCAATTACATCTTGTACAAATTTATTATTTCGAAAAAAACCTTCATTTTTTTAAAATTTTTCTCAAATTCGTATTTATTAAAGAATTTATAGTTTAAAATACTTATAGGTAAACAGCTCAATATCCATTTACAGTTAAAATGAATATGTCCTTTTTAAAAAAATAGATTTCAAACAAAATGTACCGAATTTCCCTTTAACGGCTAAACCGATTTCAATCAAATTTTTTTCAAAGAAGGTCATTTAAAAATATTTCAAATTTCAAATTTACAAAACTTATTCTACTTATATGCAGGGTGATTCACATAAAGTGTGACAAAAAGCTAGTGTGTAGGGTCGAGACAAGAAAAAAATCGCATGGGAGGGGGTGTCAAACTTTAAGACAGCAAATAACGGTACCTGTCAAACAAAATTTTTGGGGTTAAAAGAAAACTCGTTCGATTTAAAATCGATTAAAAAAATGATTTAAATTGAAAAAGTAGGATGCCTTTTAGTAAGCAATAAACCATTCCAAAAAATGATTATTAATGGTACCTCGCAAAGTATATTTTTTAGTTTCGCATTTCTCGAAACGATTCAACTGGTTTTAATCAATTTTCTATAAAGAATAATTACTACATTTTAAATAGTTTTCAAACGAAAAAAAAGTTTGAAATTCTTTTTTGAAAACCCAATAGGTGTATATTTCAAAAAGGACTTAGTCGATATTTATTAAACTTGGCAAAAAGCGATTTTTTAATAAAATTTAAACGATTTTGAACAAAAAATATTCCTAAAACCGTTTTTCAAAACCAATATTCAATTTTTACCTCCAAATTTATAAATACTTAAAATCGACGTACCAATTTATTTTCTTAAAAATGTTAAGGTAAGAAAATGTATACATACAAAATTAATTATTTTTAAAACCACTTCTATAATTTTAATATTTTTTCTTTCATTAATTACGATTAACTAAAGATATTAAATGTATACATAGCCTTGGGTTAAAAAAGGTTTCAGAAATATATTTTAATCAATTTATTTCTAATTTTGTTAAAAAAAAATAATATTATTTCCAACCAGTGTGATCGCCCATAGGAACAAGTTCGGGCGACCAAGTTATGTATTTTACTTTCTTAGAGTTGTTTAGGCAATTTAAAGAACGATTTGTATGCTTCTTTCGAATTTACTCTAACTAAATACCTACAACAAGTTACATATATATAGGGTGTTCAGCGAGAATTTTTCAACTTTAAATTGCGATTATCGAAAATCTAGCGGGTTGAGGTAAGCAGGAGGGGTATCATTCAAAGCGCAGGATTTGCGGATTTGTTAGTCGCAATTAGAAGTTGAAAAATTCCTGCTGGACACCCTATATATTCATATACCTATATTTTTATTTTCGCTATTTGTAAATCGTCAATTTCAAGAAAAAAAAATCAATTCATTACTCCCTATACATAACAAAAGCTCAAAATTTTTAATTCCCGTTGAACTCTCAATAAATTCTTATATACAATGTTCCCGTTCTTGTATCATCTTTGTATTGTCATTTTATTATATTCTATACAAAATAGTTGTAATTTGCGTACCTCCTACCAAATTTGTTTTCCTCAAAAAAATTATATAAAAATATTTTTTTTAAAATAAACCTCCAAAAAATACCATACCAAATATATTCATTCATGCCTTCCCTACCCACAAATTTCAACGTAAACAAAAAAAAAAAACAAATCCACAGCTCCTATACATATCAAAGCACAAAATATCTTGTCCCCCTTGAAATCTCAATACATTCGTAGCAAAGTTCTCGTTCTTCTATTATCTTTGTGTTGTCATTGTCATTTTATTGTGTTCTATACAAAATCGTTGTTTTTTTTCTCTCCCTCGAACACTCATAAACTTATACAGTATTCTCGTTTTACTATTATCGGTCAATCCTTCTCTATTAGCATATTCCTGAACCTAGAATGTCTCCAAAGAGAAATTGCACTTTGGGAAGTTGCGGTGGCGCCCTGGTAGTTCCTCATCATGATAGTACTATAGAAATATATATACAATGATGATATTCAGAAAGTGTGTGTATTACTATGAAATCGAATGTATTTGTGTTTTGTTTGAAACAAAGATTTTTTTTTAATTAGCTATACACATATGTATGTACATATGTATGCATATAGATGAAAATTATTTTCAACGATTTCAATTAATGTAAAAAATATTAAAATCAAAAAAGGGGTTATAGTTTTTCATGATATGAAAGCTCCATTGTTTAGATACAATATTATAATTGTAGGTCTACTGATCTGATTGTCAAAAATTGTAAAGATCTTAAAATGCAGGAAATAAAAGAAGCTACATTCTAGGACCACTTTATTTAAGCTATGCCTAGGAGGGGTATTATGGGATACGCAGTATTTTCAAACTGTGGATTGCAAGCGAAATTAAAAAAAGTTCAAGTTCATGTAAAATACTATACAGCCCCAAACAGTTAGAAAGCTAAAAAAAATAATACAATTACTGTCAGGTTTGCAATTACATATTTACATAGTGTACCGTTAAATTTAGTAAAAATGAATTAGAATGAAATGTTTTAGTTCGTTAAATTATATTTACGCGAATAATTCCGAACGACAACGAAACTCTTGTCTGTCTAAATTTACTTACATGGTGATTAATGAGAGTTTGGGAGAGCCTTAACGCTTATTTTGATTAGGTATAGATAAGTTTACAACCCAATGAGATAAAGTACCTACATTTTTTATTTTTGCTCATACATATTTTAAGCCAAATTTGAATGAAATAGATTCTTTTCAATTGTTAGGGATTTTTATTAAATCCTTTGCAAATAAGGAATTTATGAACATATTCTTTTGACTAAATTGATAAATGAAACATTTTAAAAATCAAGGCAGTTACAAAAATGTGTATTAATGGTCAAGATTTGATTCTAGGCCTTTTTTTGTGTTAAATTTGCGTTGAATTTACATTTCACTTAAGTTAAGTATGTTGATACAAACTTTGTTTGCATGTGTTCTTTTGATGTTCCAAATGGAAATCAAGTGCATTTGAAAAACTGAAAATTTTTGGTTTGCTATTGTTTTTTTAAGCAATAATTATGTCAGAAATTTGAAAAGCTGAAAATTCAGCCTTTAAGTTCAATAGAATAGGGGTTTTTAAAATTTGTTGAGATAAGTAGTTTTTATCTAAGCTTAAAATCCGATTGGATTCGGAAATTTGTATTCAATTAATGTAAATTTGTTATTATGGTTAGTGGCTAAATTTATCGTTGGCCGAGAATAACTAGGTAGTATGTCGAAAATCATGCGTAGCTTTCAATTATAAGACATAGAGATATCGTGCATGCAGCTCTGGAATGTGTCTCCAATGTTTCGCTGCATGAGTAAAGCTGCAAATCTATTTTAATATTCTGTTTTTCAAATCGTGTCGGCCCGAACGGCTTTAATTATAGGGTTAATTTAGCAAAATAATAAATTAATAAGATAAGATGAAACAAAATTAAATCGAAAAATGAAGATAAAGCTGCTTGTGTTAGACGATAAAGGTAGATACATATTTTTCTTGAGTAAAAACTTTAAGGAACAATAGAATGCACAAAGTTTAGCTTGTTAGAGTTACATAAAAATGTAAAAATTGGAGATAAAGGCAAAAAATTGAATATATTTCCAGCTATTCCTTTATCTCCAATTTGCATATTTTTGTGTTATTCTAACAGGCTGAATTTTGGAGTTTTATTGTTCCTAAAAATCTTTACTGTATAGAGTATACATCATGCTCCCCCATTTTCACGGTTAATTGCTTCAATCGATTTATGTATCTTATTTCCCATTTGTCGGGGCTCAGAATTTTAATGAATTTGTATTGTACAAAAAAACGTTTTCGATATAACGAATGCACTCTAGACATTATATCATTGGTTATACTAGACCACCACTGTATTTGAAAAAGTATAATTTGACGGCCTCTTTCATCTTAAATAATTCTCTTTAAACTTTCTTAACGCATGTTTATTTGTTTATTAAGATTTAAATATAAGTTAAGACAGTTTACCGAGCATTGAATTTATATAAAACAAAAAATAATTATATTGTGAAGAAACGATGTCAAAAAATATTATCCCCTGCGAATTACAATACTTAACTACCTTACTCACAAAAAACATTTTTCTCAAAAATCAAAATGTACAAAAAACAACACAAAATTGAACCGTCACTTGGCAAACAAAAATAAACAAATAATAATAACAAATAGTCTCTTACTAGTCAACGTAATACAACGTATAAAGTTTTCAATCAAACTTTTCTCAAAAACATATTTTTTTTTCTATTTTTCAATATGCAAAACAAATCTTCACCTTAGCTTGAAATCTTCATGTGGACAAAAATTTAAAAACAACCTATACCGATAAAGAAATATACACAGACACATTTTCTTTCCGCGGGATTGAAAATTGTAAACAAATTTCAAAACAAAACAAACTATTGAAGCATCGTCGTCATGGATACAAAAAGGGGAAAATAAAATTTATGAATATCCTTTTGAAAATGGGTTTGTGTACACAAAAAAACCCACATCAGCTATTTCGTTTCTCCTTTCCGGCACGGCCATGCGGCTGCGCTTTTAGTTGTGGAGTGTCACCTTCTATATATTAGGGGTATTCATGCAATGTCGTATTTGCCTAAACCTCGTAAACTGCATAAGTTTATCACCTCGTAAATCAACTGTCAAAATTTGTATGGAAAATTATATACGCAGGGCTGATAAGTTTGCGCGATGATTTTGCCTCGTAAACCACGTAAACTGCATAGGGGTATTCATGCAATGCCGTATTCGCCTAGTAAACCTCGTAAACTGCATAAGTTTATCACCGCGTAAATTAAATGTCAAAATTTGTATGGAAAATTATATACGCAGGGCTGATAAGTTTGCGCGATGATTTTGCCTCATAAGTTTATCACCTCGTAAATCAAATGTCAAAATTTGTATGGAAAATTATATACGCGAGCAACGTAATAAGGATATACACAGATTGCTTTGCGTTCATGCAAAGTGAAGCATACATTTACGCAAATACGAAGTTAGTAAATATATCTCATTGCATGAATACCCCTATTATGTTTATTCAATGGTAGTATATATGCACAAAATATATTCTTCTCATGTGTTCGTTTGGATTTGACAGTGTTGTTCAAGTGTTGTTTTTTTTTTTTTGCAAACAATGCATGCACATATATTTATCCCTTTCTTTCCTTATTAAGAATAGGAATTGAAATAGGAATAGAAATGGAGAGAAAGAAAAACTGAATAAATGTTGTTTGTGTGTTGATTTATCTCGGTCGTTGATTTTTAAGTTGCTTATGTGCGCGATCATCGTTGAACTAGTGATTAAACTAAGTAAATTTTCACATACCAGAAACCACAATTTCAAATTAAAAGCAAAAGTTGCTTACCGCTGGGTGTTTTGACAGTCCTTAAGGACGTCCCAAACCAACGCGAAACGTTGAAATATTCGCGTTGAGCCTTTACTCTTCTTGTGCACAAAAATGTATGTAGCACAAATTCGCAAGTTATCCAATGTATGGGAAATTATTTGCTCTCTCTCTGCAACTTTTTCAAGTTAAAAAACAGGAATTTGTAACAAATGGTGCAAATTCGCAAGAAATTTCACGTAACCACGTTCACTAATGTGGAACTGAATTTGGAACAACCACCAGACTTCAGTGCCAAACAAGTAAAAAAAAAATCAATAGTTTGACAGAAAAATATGTAGGGAGAACAAAAACATGTGATTGTGATTGGTCGATTGTTTGTTTTCCCTACATATTTTTATGCCAAAATTAGAAAGAGAAAAGACAAAGACTGCTTTTAAACCATGCAATTTCTTCTTGCGATTTTTAAGCACGTGGGCGAGGGACGTATGTGGTGGCCGGGGTAGACGAAATTGCTGAGGTTGAACAAATTGCAGAGTTATCGCTCATTCTTCTTTGTGCTTTTCCTTTTTGTTCGAATGTGTTTTATTTTCATTCGTCGTCCACTCAGATAACTTCGTTTAATCAAGTGGAGTAAAGAGTGCAGTGAGATGATACTTCTTCACTTGCACAAACTAAACTTTTCAATAAAAATCGCTGTCGTGTAAAAGGTATTTGCAATTAGAAGGAAACCAAAGGAGAAACGAAGATTAAAAATCGCTGTAGTGTAAAAGCAGTCAAAGATAGTTTCTGGAAAAGCCTAATTTGGAACATCCACCAGACTTCAGTCCCAGACAAGTAAAAAAAAATCAATAGTTTGACAGAAAAATATGTAGGGAAAACAAAAATATGTGATTGTGATTGGTCGATTGTTTGTTTTCCCTACATATTTTTATGTCAAAATTAGAAAGAGAAAAGACAAAGATAGTTTCTGGAAAAGCCTAATTGAATTTTGTCAATAAATTTTGAAAAGCAAGTGCTCTATGTAGACGGGGTGTAATGAAAAATATTCCTTGTGTTCCCACCATAATCAAAACTTTGTTTAAAAGCATCACCTTCCTGTCAAACCATTGTTGCAGTAAAATATAGCGATTTGTTTTTAACATTAAAATAATAAATAAATCATATTTTAAGTTATTCGAATGTTAAAGAATCTTAACATAATTAAATATTCACTTATTGCAATATGACTTATGTTGTGGATTGGAATAATATCTGTTTGGTGTGTTTGCAGAAGGGCGAGCATCTTTGCGTCTTCCAAAAGGATGAACAATCTAGCTTATCTATTGCGGATAAAATAATGAAATGTTCAAGTTTCGACATCATAAAAGGCAACGAACAGCCAAATAGTATTTGTTTACCATGCTTAAATGACTTAAATATTGCCTTTAAGTTTCGACAGAACTGCGAGCAGTCCAATTCAATTATCAGTGCAATTCTAAGCCAGGACCATCGCGAGCTTGAAATAAGTGGACTTCGCATTAAAATTCCATTGGGACTAAAAGTAACGAAGAAAGAACCCATTCAGCCTCCTGAACTCCCCATCGAACACGAACGAATAAAAGATGAAAACTTTGATGTTAAATACTCGGACGAATGCGAAGATTTCGATGCAAATGACTACATGGAGTCAACAGAAATTTTGGATGATATAGAGGAGGAAGAGGACGATGAAAAACAGGAATTTCAAGCCGATACCGAAAATTTGGAATTGATTTCAGAACTAAATGAGCTCGAACAAGAGTTGGATGAAACGATCATCCAAAAGAAGCGAGGAAGAGGACGTCCTAAAAAACAGGACCAACAAGGTTCTGAACAAAACGCAGACGAAAAAGATACCAAAGGGTCCCATCGACGAGGATTCAGCCGAAAGCACAAGACACCTCCAGCGGCCAAACCGCCTAAAATTTGCGAAATTTGTGGGAACAGTTACAAGTTCCAACATGCACTCAACAGCCACATGCGAAGGCACAGAAACGAGCGGCCCTTCAACTGCGATTTCTGTGATAAGGCTTTCGTTTCGGCTGTGGAATTGCGACGGCACATGCGAGTGCACACAGGACAAAAGCCATACGAGTGCTCCTTCTGCGAACGTCGCTTCTCTGACTATGGCAGTCGGATAAAACATGAGCGGACGCACACTGGTGAGCGACCGTACGCATGTGCAACTTGCGGCAAAAGTTTTGCCTATGCCCACGTTCTTACAGTTCATATGCGCACACATACCGGCGAAAAAAAATTCATATGCGGTGAGTGCGGAAGAGGTTTTACCAAAAAGCTATACCTCGAAAATCATATGACCCAACATTTGACGGGCACAATTAGAAAACGTAATCCAACCTTGGAGGAGGTTATAAGAAAATGTGAAGAAACGAAAGTGGTTGATAATATTTCATACTCTAGACGAGAGTATGACGATGGCAATCTTATTGAATCGTATGTAAATGAATCTTCAAAATTGAACATTCAACCAAAAGTGGAAGAACTATGTGAAGAACCCAATTCGCATGAGAGCGATTTATACCCTATGCATCATGTACAATAAGATTGAAATAGATTTGATGAACTTGTTAGATTTAAAGCTATATTTGTAGGTAAAAAAAAAAAAACAAAACCACTGTAAATTCTATTCAGAATTAGTTTAATTAAAAATTGTTTATAAAAAACAAAAAATTATAAAATCACTATAAGCACCTTTTATTTTAGCTCAAAGATTATTGATGGATTTACATGTATCTGCATCGGAAAATTTCATGAAAAATAGAGAAAAAACGAATGAGTGAAAGAGTACTACATATTAGGAAGATGAGCATTATGGAACTTCCTATAATCTGCATTTTAGTCGTTTCTATATATTCAACAAATAATATAAATTCTATTTCTTAAATCCCTTATTTTAACAGAACTCGTATGAAGATCAATGTAAATCTACCATACAAAATGATCAAAAAAATCCAACAACTTTCCTCATAAACATTTTGAACAGCAATTTTTTTGAATTAAATCCGACGTGAATTCACTTTAAATATTCGCTTAATTTCGTATGGTACAGTGGATGTAGCTTGACAGCTAAAGTTGGATGTATGGGTTCGGGCCCCTCTCTAGCAAACATTCCTTTCTATTTTCCCCCAGTTTCAACTGGGCGTCGCCGTAGCATTTTTGTTTTGATAATGAACGCACCCTTATTCTCAGTTCACTATGCCAAATAAAAAAAAATATTCGTCCGATTCCTACTTACTTACATCGCGACACCCTAAATAGCAAAAAAGTATTAGGGCCTGATCTTTAGCAGTTTTTTTGAAAATAAATAAAGCTGAACAAAAATAAAAGATGTCAAGTCACGTGGAACATAGTTCAACAAGCTCTTCCGGTTTAACCCCACGAAGCAACTGTACTAAGAAACGCCAGCTTCCAGTTTGGCCTCAAACATTATCTGGAGCGAAAAGGAACGGAATCAACCACCAGCTGCCATTGCATAAGCAACTCATCAGACCCCTCATGAAGTTTTAATTTATTTAAAGAAATAGTATTGGATTATTATCTACTTAAATGTCATTCTTTTTTGTTTCAATTTCAAAATAATTTTTCAAACTATGGTCAATCATGTTTTTGTTACCATTCGCTATAAGTGATAGCTAATGGCTATCAGTTTTATAATAAATATGGAAAGCATATCGACTTGAATTGCGTGTATTTCTATAATATAGCTCCAAATCGAAATGGTTTAGCATCGACTCTGGAGTGAAGCAAGGTTGTCTGCTAAGTACACTACTTTTTTATTATTCATAAATGACATAGTATCTTGCATATCCGGTGGCGTCCGAATCATGATACAAATGTCAATATTCTTATGTACGCAGACGACATAGTTCTTCTACCCGAATCACCTGAAAACTTACAGCTAATGATAAACCGCCTTTCCGACTATTGTGAAACATGGGGACTTACCGTTAACGTGGAGAAATCAAAATTATGATTTTCCACCAAACTTCACAACGTGCAGCGGGAAACAATTGGTTCTTTAATGGAAGCAGAATTGACGTTGTTAAGGAATTCAAGTATTTGGGAGTTAAAATAAATTCTACCTGCAAGTTCAAAAAACATATAGAAGAAAAACCAGCCGTTCACAGAGCCTGATCAACTTGACGTGGCGCAAGATTTTTACCAATGAAAACGTCACACTATCAATCAAATACAAAGTTTTTGATAGTGTCGCGAAATCAACTTTGTCTATGCTGCCCAAATATGGGGAATAGATGAATTGGAAGAAGTAGAGAAATTTCAAATAAACTTTCTTAAGAAACTTTTTAAACTGCCGATAAATAGGCCAAATTACGCTATCTATTTGGAATCTGGTTTGCCGAAAATGCAAACTTACACCCTAAAGCTTCATGCTGATTATGTACTCAAAATCGCCTCACATTCCGATAATCGACTGACGAAAAAAATGCTGATGTATGAAAGAAGAAACCGAGATTGGTGGAAATGGCAGGACATCGCTTTAACCTATGGAGTAAACCTCTAATGGAATTTTCAAAACATGGAACACCTTAAAAAAGAGCTATATACCGTTATACAACTTCAAGAAGATAAAGTTCGAAATAACCTAGTTGTTGAAGCCCCTGAATCTCAAAGCAGATTTATCTACTCACAGCTCAATCACAACCTTTCAAATAAAAATTACTTTCGTGATGATTTAAGCTATCAGGAAATCTCACTCCTATTGAAAACAAGATGTGAGCTTCTCTATTTAAATGGCATCCCATACAACGGTAGCTTCAATCAATTTTGCACTCTCTGTAATATGAACGCGAAGGAAGATGTATTTCACTTCATAAGCATTTGCTATGTAAAATCCATCCAAAAATTCGGAAGTCTAATTATTACCGAGTATTCTTAAAATAATTTTGTATACACATAAATATTTTACCACTCGAGCTGACGGCCTAGCCAAAAAGTTAAAATTCAGAACTTTTAACTACTACTATGAACTGAAAATTGTATCCCAATAAATGAATTACTTACTTACTTACTTACTTACTATAGGTCCATAAACATTTTCATCTAAATATAACTTACTCGAAGGTGAAACTAACAACCTGCTATAGCCGCTTTCAATGGGCTTTCCGATCACCTCAGGTTCAGGGTCAGAAAAAATCCAATCGAGTGAGATTTTACTGATCCAGTCCTGATGATTTTCAAGCCGACCATTGGTAATAATTTTATCACTATATCCTTTAAATTCATTCGAGGTAGATGTCCGTTTCCATCGGCACATAAGGAACCTGCGCCGAAGACCTTACCTTGTGCGAAGTAAGCAAGCGTGAGCCCACTCGAGTGTCACATCCAAGAATGTAGATAGACGATAACACTACAGTTTGCTGATATCACCACATCTGGCCTTGGAAGTTCATGAATGTACCCGGGGTGAATGTACGAATACATGTGGTTATTTAGCATCTGAACATTAATGTTGTATATTAATTTGTTGGCAAATAAAAAACAAGTTATTTAATTCCATCCTCTTCAAAACAATTATTTCAGCATAATTAAGTAATTTAGAAATAACTAGTTTTGTTTGTTTCTAAGGTTTTCGGCTCGACCGATGTTTGCCCAAATTTGCATAAAACTAATTATGGTTTTGTTCACTTCGTCCTGTTAATTAAGCAATTTAATGAAGTTAAACGTAGTCAATTTATTATATATAATATAAAATAGACTCAAGAGTATAGGCTAGAATCCATTTCTTAAATGTACCTATTCATTGTTATAATGACGAAGTGCTTGCTTCCGAGCTTTTAACTTTTAGCAAACGATATTTGTACAGGCGCTTTCAAGCTTAAGAATCATAAATTCAATAATTTTATTGAGAATGGAATTCAAAAGCATTTAGTCTCAGAAATCACTTAGAGTTGGGAGATCTTTCCTTAGTGGGACTAGCATATTATAAGTCTGCTGTTTCTCATAACGTCATAACATAAAAGCTACTTTCTCTTAAGAAACTCTCTCCTTAAATCTTTCTTTGAATGAGTCCTTCTCTGTGTGGGATGAGAAAAATCACAATACACATTCGAATTCGTAAAAAAGATATTATACTAAAATTGAGCATATTTTATTAGATTGCGATGTTATTAACATAAAAATTAGTTTTATTTTATATTGGAAATTAAAAACAAATTAAATTGTTCCCATATGTTGGGATGAAAATCAATAAAACTTGATCTTTTTCTTCGGTCCTAACACAACAAGCATTAAACTTGGGGTAAAATAATTGGTTATTTGAATATAAATACAAATAAATAACTTGGTAGGTTTTTTTTTAGTGGGATATAGTGTTGGTATGGAAGAATATTCTAGTAAATGCAATTAGTCTTCAAACGTAAGTCTCGATGGGCCATGTTTTTTCATATAACGACGGTATGATTTGTATCTTGCGTTCTCAGCAAGAGACTTCTTCATCTCCTCGTCCTGTTCCTGTTTCCATTCTAAAAAGTTCTCCTTTTTCCACAGTTCCAATTCCAGGTATTCGTTGATTTGTTTGTCTTCTAGTGATAGGAACTGGTTCTGTCCCATATTCATGAATCGGCGAATAATGTAGAGTTTTTCCTTCTCCCCATATGGCTGTTTATTGATTGTGAACTTCCAGGTCCATTTTGCATACCAAACGGCATATTTAAATATAGTATACGGTAGTATTAGTAGTTGAATCCATAGAAGATCCATTACGGATGGTTTGGCGTATCCGCCCTTTACATCCATTTTTTCTTCTATTACTTTTCGGATTATCTTCTCGAGTTCCTCCTTTTGGTCACTCTTTGGCAGACGGTTTTTTCCTTTTTTGTTTAGCTTTTCGTTGATTTCATCTTTAGCCATGTCCAGAGCCCTGTTGCGGTACTTTGGAACAGTGGCAAAGTACTTGATAGCCGAATCGTAACGTTGCCAGCCAGAGTAGTACTGAATTATTGAGATAATAGTCAACGTGACGACTATAACTACACGCACATCAACCTTTGGAGCTACACGACGGCGATAGTACCTGTAGTAATGTGCATAGTACTCATTTGGGTTGTCCAACATGTAGTCGTAGTCATTTCTTGACTCATCGTCTTTGAGAATCTCGTAGGCAGTCGCAACGGCTTTAAATTGTTCTTCGGCGGTCTTTTTAGCCTCATCACCGCGATGCAAATCCGGATGGTATTTTCTTGCCAAGGCACGGTAGGCTTTGGCTATTTCTTGTTTGGTCGATTCTCTCGTAACACCAAGAACATCGTAACAATCCTGTGTTCCACAATATAATCCCTCAAGAAGACCCAGACACGCAGTCGGCAGCAGGACTGCAATGCATAATATGACTTTTATGGAAACCATCTCACTTTGTTTAACAACTTTAAGGGATAGCGTAAGTTCTTGGAACTTGATCACATGCCACGTACAAAAATTGTTAAGCTATTAGATGACCTGGCCGTGACACGAAAATTTTTACAGAAACCGTCTGCTATAATATATGAAGAATTGAAGTTAAAGAGCCACACTACAAACGACAACTCAAGATCAAGCCCCCGGATACAAAAAAAAGTGACAGAAAGTTTAAAACCAGATTCGCAATTCAGGTGTGTTCGATTTGTCTGTCTGTGACGTTTATAAATCATAGACCTTTGTGCGGCAAACAAATTGAAGCCTGATTTATAATGGGCGTTTTTCTTTTTTAGTTCAGAGCAGAGCCTGAAGCCTAGTACGCAGATCGCGCTAAAATTTATCTTCCATACAAATTTCCTCCAAAGATAAATTTTAGCGCGGATTTTTAGCCGAGCAATACGCAGTTCACGAGCTAAATTCCAAATCTCATCTAGTACTTTATCAAAAAGTCTACAATTAATTTAGCGCGCGAAATAATGCTGAACACATTCTTTCACAGATAATTTTTGACATTTGTGAATCAAGACCAACGATACTCATTATAGAGATGAGAATGTTTTTTAAGTTTCACCCTGCAAAATCTACTGTTTTTGTAATTTCGTCTCGTGTCGACGAATAGATGTGAATTGCAACAACTATTCAACGAGAGTGTGAAGAACCCTGCTGTAAATGTGTGAGGTTTTTATACATACATTCTCATTTTGTATCTGCAAACTGATATTTTAAGTATGTAGGCAAATTGAAATGGCTGCCGAGTATTCTCGTCTTGATGTGGAGTGGATAATCTCTGTTCGCTTTATTTTGTATCGAAGCTTTTAGCAAACGTTTGTAGAGATAAAAATATCAGAGATAAAATTTAGTTTAGCGCGATCTGCGTACTAGGCTTGAACTGCCAAAAAAAAATATTGTTTCTTTTTTAGCTCAGAGCATTCAGAGCTCCAATTTTGTGTTCCTTTTTTTGCTCTGAGCATGTTCGGAGTAAGTTCAGAGCGTGCTCTATGAGCTCAGAATAAATTGATAGATCAGACGGAGTTGAATAGCTGAACACTAATTTGAAAAGTGGAAAAAAAAAGGAAGGAAGACTCCCAGAGCAGAAGCACGCTCAGAGTATGTTCGGAGTGTTCAGACTCTGTTCAGAGCTCTACTCTGAACTAAAAAAGAAAAACGCCCAATGCGACGAGGAAACGAGAATCTATTGTTTTGAAATTTATTTTGTTTATATGGAATTGATTTTTTTTTTACAAAAATGAGTTTTTGTCGTAAAAAAGCTTGCCGCATTGTAAATTAGAGAACGAAACATCATTACATTTAACCCCGCTTGGCTAGCTGAACACAATGCACGCTCGTTCGCAAGCACGTGGTTATTAAAACTTATTTAACTCCCAGAGTCGCGTTCGCGGCTCCGTCTCCATTGTATTGACTTGAATTTAGCAGTTGTTTTGTGAAAAAGAATAAACAATTTTTTTTTGACCCAAAATTTAATCTTTCTGCATCTTTTTCCAGTTTTCCAGTCAGAAAAACTATTCCAAAATGAGTGAAAATTTTCACTTTTGTACTTTTTCACTTTTTGGGCTTATGTAGTTAAGCCTTTAAGCTAGGACCGCACTCGGCGGAACTGCACTTCAGCGGAACTGAACTTCACGACTTATTTGTGGGAAATTGTATGAGCTATATCGCACTAAGCGACAACTGCACTTCACGACGCGACACTATGCGACAAAGTTGGTAATCTGACCAACTGTGTCGCGACGTGAAGTTTCGTTCAGTTTCGTGCGAAAGTGCGCACGGTGTCGCTGAAGTGCAGTTCCGCCTAGTGCGGTTCTACCTTTAATCTAAACAGCGTCCATGACTTGCGTCTATTGTGTTCACTGGCTGAACACAATAGACGCGCGTTCGATCGCGCGTTCGCACGCGCGTGACTATTAAAACTTATTTAACTACCAGAGTCGCGTTCGCGGCTGCGTCTCCATTGTATTCACTTAAACGAAATTTCACGTATTTTAACTTTGACAGGTGCGAACGCGCGTTCGAACGCGCTTCTATTGTGTTCAGCCAGTCAGCCGATGAGACGCGCATCCCTGCAACGCGTCTAATATGTTCAGCCAGGAAAGATGAACACGCTTGTACTAAACTAAAATTTTGGTTGACAGTTGAAGTTTGCAGATGACATTGATGACAGCTACAAAACAGTGCACGACTGCACGTGTTTTGATATAGGCAAAGAAATTACATTTTTAAGAAGAAAAAATTTATAAAAACAACTAAATTTTCCATGGCTTCAACGAAGAAAAAACGTGTTTCGAAAAAAACAAAAGCATCCTGGCGAAAACATACCGATATCAAAGATGTAGAAGATTTTCTTGAAGAGCAGCGAACTGAAGAACGTATTGGGTTTGTTCAAACAAAATATTTAGTTTAAAAAAAAAAAACTTTCTTATCCCGGTATCGTATTCATGCAGAACATTTTCGGAGAAAAAAGATGAAGATCTATTTCAGATCGATGTTTCCAGTGCAACTCCACTGAAAAGAAAAATTCCAACTGAAAAACAAAAGCGCAAAGCAAATGCTCTGAGACCCTTGAAAAGTTTATCTGCGCTGGAGAATACATCAAAAGTGCAAGACCCTATCGTTAAAAGGTAAAGTAATATACATACATATCCCTGTATTTTGAATTTTTGTTAAAATCCATATTTTCTTATAGAAATCATGTAAAGCCCAAGAAAGTTGGTAGGAACATTGAACAAGAAATCATAAACCCGAAAACTCAGAAACAAATCCAAGCTAACAAGGATCGCTCAAAGTTCTATGAAAAGTTGGAAAAGAAATTATCAAAGAAAAAGGTGGCCAGAGAGTTTTCGAAGGACATTTGGAAGGAAGAAGATGTTCGGGATCGAGAACCAGGTCTGAAAGATACATGGGTCAGTCAGGATTTAGCATTATACACTCTCAAAAATATCGGAAAGGGTACGATAAAAGTTCACGACAGCATAAGGCACAAAACAACAAAAGCAAAGTTCGTTATTTGACAATTCATTCTGTTGCAATGAATAAGTAACTTTCTTACTTATTCCATTTACAGGAAATTTGAACCCCCACATCCAGGAATGAGTTATAATCCCTCATTGAAAGACCATCAAGATCTAATTAACAATGTTTTAAGCAAAGAAGAAGAAATTATCAAGGTTGAGAAACATCTTAAGAGGGTCACTACAGATATGTTTTCCAAGGTCACTGCAGAGGAACGTGAACAACTCCGCATAAAAGAAATGTCCTCAGGATTACAAGGCGAAAGCGACGGAGAACAAGAAAATGAGACGGGGAAAGATGTAGCAAATGAAACACCATACAAGCCTATAAATTCGCCTGTTGAAAACAAGAAAAAGAGCAAGCAAACAAGGCGAAAGCAAAAGGAACAGAAAGTCCTTTCGAATGAGCTAAAGAAAAAGAAAGAGTTAAAAAAACAAGGTGCCGATATACACAGGTAAGAATACATTTTGCATCTTTTTAGGAATTGTGTGTCGCGATTTAGTTTTCTGTAATGTTAGCGCAATATAGCTCTTTGCAATTCTTGCATGTTAACATACATAACTGTAGTTGTTAATAAACATTGGTTCAAGAGTAAACTTTATTCTAAAAGTTGAGAAGAAAACAATTAAACGCTATCTTTTTTTAGGCTTAAGAAACTGAAGATTGAAGTCGAAGAAGAAGCAGAGAAACTCAATCAGTTGAAAAAGCACCGTAAGCTTGTTGAAAAGAAGAAGAAAACGGAAACCAAACGTCTTGGACGTTTAAAGTTTAAGGAACCAGATGTCGATGTCCAGATGCCCGAAGAAATTGCTGGCAGCTTACGAAACGTTAAAGTCCAGTCTAGTCTTCTGGTGGATCGCTTCAAGAACTTCCAAAAGCGCAACATCATCCAGACAACTGTCGAGGTCGGAAAGAGGAAACCCAGAAAGATCAAGCGATTCGCACGCAGTTCACACAAGGAACCAGGTGTGTCTATGTTCAAACAGAAAAAGTAACATCGTTAATGTTTTTTTTATGGATTTTATTTTATTTTTTCGAGAATAATGAATAAAAATATTTACTGTAAGACTCGTTTTGTTTAAACTTAATAAAAACTAATGGCAACAAGAGAGATTGTGATGATGAATGGAGATGGTTCTTTGGTTGAGAAACAAAACTTTCTCGAGCTCATTTTTTGATATTGGTTTAGAATGTTTGCCTTTTTAAAGACCCAATTTGTGCCAAAATGTTTTTATTTTGGAGTCGGTTTCGAAGATGCTCCTCACCAAAACAACCTGCAGCCCTCCAACCAACAGCATGGCACAAATCTGAAAGAACGACCAAAAATTCACTTTGAAGTGATTTTGCTCGGCGATATTCCGGTCTCTTGCTTCGTTGGAGCGCAATACGTCTTGGAGTTGGCGAGCTTTAACAATATGCACTCGAATGCGCCCAATGTAGTCCATGATGTCTTGGACTTTCATTTCGTAGAACTCTTCTGGCGATAGTCCTTCTAGTATATCATGCCAGACACCATTGTTATCGCCTTCTTTTTCGACAACCAATTCGAAAAACACAGTTTTCCGATTAAAAGAACTAAAACTGTTGTCGAAACAAAAACGATAATCTCCGTCTTTCTTCGCTTCGTAACGATGAATGTTTTCTGATTTCTTAAAATCAGAAACGATTATCAAGCCAATGGGTTCTGATAAGGAGAAACTTATGTCCAAATCACCATGACCGCCGTCAATGACTTGATAATCAATGTCGATTACTTCGCCGGTTTTAACGTGATGATAAAAACAGTCCTGCCTTCCGGCTTCTACACTGATTGTCATTTCTTTATCGTAAGCATTTGACCGGGTCAAAGTTACTACAGCAAACAAAAGAACTATTTGTATTCTGGAAATCTAAATTAGAAATACTCTATTTAGATTTGTTTTTTAAATTAAATAAATAAATAATATTTGCATTACCCAAGCCATTGTGTGTAATAGGGGTTCGTTTTCTTTACAATCCAAATCCACCAACTTCAAATAAAATTTTTATTTTTGGAAGTGTCAAAAAATAGTAGGTTCAGAGCAAAATGAAAAAGTTCAGGGAAAGAAGTAGAAATGGAGTCATCCAGTTTAAAGAGTTTTTGTTTGGGCTCCTTTTGCACTCTTGTCGACTTTTTAGTACTTATTTATAAAGTTTTTCGTCAGATTTCTCATCAACTACTACTATGACTGAAACTGATGAAGGAGTTCAGTTTTGTTTGAAAAATGAGCGAACAATTTCGTTGGCCGTCAGCCAACTGGCTTCTCAACTAGCAAAAAGTTGATAATACTGAACAAATTTGTTGAGTCGTTGGAGTTCCGTTGGCGCTAGTGGGATATGGGAAGCGGTGTGACACGGAGCGTCATAAATTATTGAATCACTTTTGCTTATACATTTATTTCGAAATTAATAAAGAACTTAAACCTTAGAATAGGACTTTTTAATTCATTAACTTGATTTGTTTTGTTGTTTCATTGCCACCGACCTTATTGAAATTCAAATTCTTCATACAAATAGATTCTTTGAACATGTTCATTATTTTGGCAATTTCGTTTTTTGTAAACCCAGAAAAATTCGACATTCTGCAATAAACAGCTGTGTTTTGACATTAGACTCAACTTCTTATTTTTCTTGTTAAGAAAAGTCGGCTTTTATGTTTTTTGTATTTAAAAATTTAAGTTAAATTTACCAAGTTAAATAATTAGATAATAATCTAATCTATAATGCAAAGTTTATAAAAAGTTAACAAAACAAACCGAACATGAAGCAGAAACACTATTTACTACTCATTCTATCCCATGCTTTTATTGGTAAAACAAATTGCTTTTTATTTAATGAGAAATGCCTTTTAACACAAAAGCAATTAATTAATCCCTTTCCCTTAGCTGTTGGCTGTTTTTTCCTCTATGTATATCATGTACGGTCAATATTTGAAACTCGTCATAACTTTGGGCATATATCGACTTTGGAGCGCGAAGCTTTGCTGAGAAAGGAAGATGCTCTTTATTATTCCTTTTATAAGTCCATCGTTCAAGAACCCGACTTCTATCAAGGCTATCTTAAGCTCTTAAATGTCACAACCATCGAATATCCTCACAGTGTGAATGTTGTTCATCGTTTTCATGTATTTCCCGAGATTGCTATTGGGTAATTAAAATACTAAATATATACATATTAGTTTTCATTACTAAGACTATTTTATTTTGTTGAAGGTATTTGTACCACAAGTTTAGATCTGTAAGCAAGAGTTTCGATGATTCCCATGTATCGTGTTGGACTGATGATAGTAACCCATTATCGGATCAACTTCTTACTTGCGATGGCCTAAGTGAACCCTTTCACTTTTACTTGGAGTTTGTTTGGATGTTTGGCGGATTTACAGTCTTTTTGATTTACATGTACGCTTCATTCTTGAGGTAAGTAGAATTGCAACCTTGGAATAGATCAATTTGAATAAAAGATAAGATAAATGTTGGGTTGCATACATAAATATGTATCCTGCTTAATAAAAATAACCAATAATTTAACTGTATGCCTGTAAGACCTAAGGTCCTTTAAATGCAACCTGAATTGCACGGCACTAGTAAGAAGGATAGAAAAGAATTTTTGCTAGCACAATGGACTGAAAAATAAGGTATTGATTATCTCATAAAATCCCAAGTGTTGCGTCGAGTTGTATAACTGGGGGAATATAGAAAATAATGCCGCCTAGAGTGGGGCTCGAAACCACACCTCTAAGTTAGTAGTCAAGAACTACATCCGCTGCGATATTGACACCTGCACTTTTGTGAAAATTTAAATACTAATGTAGGGCTAGAATACACCCTAAGAAACAATAATGACTTTAGAATAGTAAGATGAACCACAAGAGCTCAAAGAACTTCTTGTTATGTGGGTTTCCACGGCTTCAACAATTTGGGAAGATAAATCAAAAGCAGAAACAACTTTGAAGAATTTAAGAGAAAACTTATTGTTTATGTTCAATCAAATTATAATGTGTGGGAAATAAGATTCTGATATAATTCTAAAACATTTCATTTAACAAATTTAAGAATCTGACTTTACTTACCAAAACTTAAATTTTTTAAATTTTCAACTAAATGGCTTATTTAAAAGCTAAATAAAGAACATTTATTTATTCATACAACATTTCTTTATTGAAAAGTTGTTACCTCAGAGATAAATTCAGAGCTCTGGGATAATTATTCTACGTTTTCACAATGGACGCGACTAGAGACATGCCAATTGATATCAGTTATTACAGTTTTTCGCCATTAAAAGTGGGCGTGCATTAACGAGCTTCGCGCGACTTGAAAAAAAACTCTGGTTGCCTGAAGTATGCCCACCGGCGGAGTGCCCTACTGGCCCTGCGGGGCCGCAAAAACAGTACTTTTATAAACCAAAACTGTTAAAATTGGCATGTCTAGAGTCACTTCCTTTCAAAATACTGTTCTCATGCATTTTTAAAATCTAGGGGCTAGGGCATTATGTTCTTCAATGTCCATCCTTATTGCGATCTCTGTGTCAAGGTCTTCTTTAGTCAAACGTAGAATTCTTGATGTGGAACCTTACCACATTATGGCAAATTAAACAGCTGCTAAGGTTGATAAAGATTTTATTTCCTTGTACGTTTTTTCTGATGCATACCAATTTATAACCGTTATAAAAGTTTTTCCCCATTAAAAGTGGGGCGTGTGTTAACGTGCTTCGGGCGACTTGAAAAAACACTAGGTGCCTGAAGTAACCCCACCGGCGCCAGCGGGGCCGCATAAATAATTCTTTTAACTATAACAAAACTGTTATAATTGGCATGTCTAGAGTCACTTCCATTGCCAATAGTACTGTCGGCTTGTCGATCAGCTCGCTGTATTGACATCATCGAAGATAAAAATGAGCTTACAGTCTCTTAACTATTGTAAAATAGCCAATTAAGCTTAATAATCTTTATCCAAAAAATATTCAATTCCAATTGAAATATTTTAGGAATAATAATGCGAACAGTATTTTTTATTAAGTTTTTAATCTCGATCTATGTATGTATGTATGTGTACATCTTTCCCATAAAATATATTATTTTATTTCAAAATAGCATACATATGTATACATAATAAAGAGGGTTTTCCAAAAGTAATGATCCAAACTGAAACTGGTGGAAGACCAACTCAAGACCTATCATTATTTAGTAACTTAACATTAAGAAATCATAACGGTTTTCAATCAAAGGCTAATTTCTAGTTTTTTTTTTTAAATTTCAAAAAAAAAATACTATGAAACAGTTTTTTGATCGCCCCTACCATCCAAAAATGATTTTAAATTTTACAATAAAAAACATCTTGAAAAAAAAAATATAAAAGGTCCGCCATCTTACGTTTTTTTTCAACTAGTGCTTATTTCGTGAATGGTAACACTTAGCTCATGTCTGATTTGACAGATAATTAGTTTTATCCTTCCGCTGAATGAATATGGTTGTGTTTACGCTTCGCTAAGTGGGCCTGCGATCGACTTAGAGAAGATGCCGATTTTGCCAAAAAAATCATCTTTTCAGATGAAGCTCATTTTGATCTTGACGGGTAGTAAACAAGCAAAATTGTCGCATTTGGGGCACAGAAAACCCGCACGCATACATTGAAAAGCCGATACACCCAAAACGAGTCACTGTTTGGTGCGGATTTTGGTCCAGAGGCATAATTGGGCCATTTTTCGAAAATTAGCAAGGAGTGGCCGTTACAGTCAATGGCGATCGTTATCGGCCATGTTGAACGAATTTTTGTTCACAAAAATTGAAGAGGAGGATATTGGCAACATTTGGTTTCAACAGGACGGCGCTACGTGCCACACAGCCGAAGCTACACTCGATGTTTTGCGCCATTTTCAAAAAAAAAAGAAAGTTATTTGGCGGACCCTTTAAAAGACAATAAACAAAATGAGATTGCCAGGTCGAAAGTTTTTAATAGAATCACAAACTTCAAAAGAAGAAAACGAAAAATAAAAAAAATAGAAAATTGTACCTCTAGGGAACCAATACTCAAAAAATATTCGTAGTACAAAACACGAATTTAACAACATCCTTTGGATCATTTTACAAACATTTTTTTTTTCTTGCAGTGAAAATCTATTAGGCGGTATCTATGCAGTTGCATCTTATTTAATATTTCATAAAAATGTGTCAAAAATCTACGATCGTCCAGTAGCAAGGGAAAATTTCGCCTTTCCATTGATTTTTTGGCAAATGTTCTATCTGTGCATTTGCATAGATAAAGCTTCAAAGAGTAAAAAACCAGATCAGCATTACTTCAATCCATTTATGGTGAGTATGTAGTTATGAATTTTGAACAGTTATTTTCACACATTATAGTTTCGTTTTAGATTATAAAACTCACTGCCTTAACAACCGCCTCATTGCTTTGTTGGCAATTTTCTTCTGTCGTTTATGCAACTCAAGTCCTCATTATGATTACTCCATGGAGTCTCGGTCTAGTATCGAGTCGATTTTCAATAGATTATACAATAAGTCAATTCCTTTCCAACATTCTAGCCTATTACCTAACCTATGAGAATAAAAAGTATTTCTTCGCTTGGCAAAATGGACCAGCATTTGCACTCTTCTTCATAAGTTTAGTACGAATATACAAGTCACATTCACGCTCGGATAATGTTTTAAAAAGTATCACACTCGGTATTCTGCTTGCTATAAGCTCACAGGGAACTATTATAGACTTATTGGAAAAATCTGGCTATGCAAGTTCTACAGATAACCCGTTTTCCGTATATCGTGACTTGGTATTGCAGTGGACACTCCAACGAAAAACCAACTTCACAACTTGCCTCCTCGCATGCAACTCCGACTACGCCGAAGTAGATATCTACGATGTGTGGGAGGTCATTAAAATTCTATTTGCTAAACCGTATTGCCTATATGGGGTTGTACTGTTGGCGAAATTCCTTCGAAAATGGCGAATACAGGCTCCAAAATCTGAAAACATTGATTATGTAGAAAGAGCAAAAAAATACGTTCTTGAAGATTTTCTTGAGGAGAATCACATTTCTATGAAAGAAATGTCAAATGAAAAAACTGAAAAGGCACTAAACGAATGTCTTGCTTTGTTAGAAAAGTGTGATTATGATTTTCAAAAATACAAAGAGGAACGAAATAAAATGAATGAAGACGTCGGAAACGAACATGATTCATTTCTTAACGAGATCAAATGTCTTAAAAAACAAATCAAAGAAACCAATAAAGACCAAAAACAACCAGAATCAGGATTAGATTCAGGACGTGAGAATGAAGTTGAAGATCAACCATCGGTTTCTAAAAGTCAGACCGAAAATGATGACAATGACATACAGACAAACAGACAAGCAGACGAAAATTTAGCAAATAAATCAACAGAAAGTGAAACGAAAAAACAGCGGCCAAAGTTAGAATCGAAAACAGACCCGAAGTTTAGCTATCATTATTTGTATAGCTTAGCTCAATTTGCTGTATTTGTTTTCATTGGATTCAGTATTAAGAAATTATTCTTTTTATGTTATACTCAAGGTTGTGTTCTAGCGCCGACGCTTTACTCAAAATTAAGAAGCCACAAACATAGTAATTTGTTTTTATCGATATCGCTTGCTGTTTTTCTTACAAGCATTGTCGACCCAGGGGTTGTGGTGAGTTAATGAAATAGGTATATATATTCTATGTTAATTGAACACATAAATTCTTTTCTTTAGAATGTATATGAAGAGTATTTACCGTCCAGAACTCATAGTGATGAACTAGAAAATATGTTAGAATGGATTAATTTAAATACGGAGAAAAATGCAGTCTTTGGTGGTTAGCTTAGTTAATTTATTTCAGTCGTTTTATTTTTTATTTGAATCTTTATTTTATTTCAAGGTCCTGTTGATATAATTGGAACCGTTCACTTGACGACAAAAAGGCCAATTGTTAATCATGCACATCTGGATATGCATCAAATAAGGTATTGTTTCTTTTCTTTTGGCTTTTATTCAAAGTGAGACATCTTGGAATACGTCAAATTCAAATTGGCAGCCTTTAAATTTGCTCCCTTCATTTAAAAACCTAGATAAATAAATTCAATTATGTGTTTTTTTTTTTTTTTATTTCAAGCGAAAGAACCGAAAGCATATATTCGGTTTTCAGCCGACAGCAATCATCGGAAATTTACAATCAGTGTTCACAGCTGAAGATCCAGTATTTAATACTATCTTTTAGCGATTGTTCCAACGCAGCTAAGTAGTTACTTTATACATTATCTGTATCTGTAGTTCGAATCAATAGAATTTTATTTTTCAGTGATGAATGTGATATCTTAACAATATGGGATGAAATGCAACCAGCATATCGAAAATATCCCCAATTCTGTTCCGAATTAGCCAGCAAAAATGTGCCCAGCTTTTTGAAAGTATTTTCAAATAAGTACTATGGAATAATAAAAATGTTCTCGCAAAGTGTTCAACTTAATCTAAAGCAAAACAAAATGCCTGAAAAATACATGTAACCTTATAAGACCTAGCAAAAAAAAAAAAAAAAAAAATAATAATAAGATAAAAGCACTTATCATATTTCCTACTAGAAATATTATATTTTATATATTATTAAGTATTCATAAAAGACTTGAATATGATTTGCATTCGATGGATCATATCTTTTAATTAATTTGTTAAATATTTTACGTAGACTAAACTTTTTGTTTATTAAGTTTAATTTTAAGTTGTATCGAAAAAGAAAAGTTATTTCTTGACTTCAGTGATAATGTAATTATTGAATTTATTTAAAGACATCAGAGAATATAATTTTGTACATTGAAAATATTCAACTCATAATTTATAAGCAATTTCAAGCAGTTTTTCTAATTAATATATATATATCTAGAGAATTTAATCATTTTATTCTTGTTTTCTTTTTTATTAATTTAAAAAAGGTAAATTAACTGATTTGGAAAGTTGTATTAGTCACATTCTCCATTCCTGCCCACTAACAACACCTACACATTTCTTCTGTGAACAAATGTTATACAAATTAGCTTTTACTTAATTAAAAAATGCAAGTGACTAGACTTGCCAATTATAACAGTTTTGGTTTATAAAAGTAGTATTTATGCGGCGCCGTAGGGCCCAGTGCCCTCCGCCGGTGGGCATAGTTCATACACCTAGAGTTTTTTTTTCAAGTCGCGCGAAGCGCCTTAACGCACGAACACTTTTAATGGCGAAAAACTGTTATAACTATTATAAATTGGCATGTCTCTATTCTCGTCCAATTAAAATACCTTTTCCAAATTTCCAACCTTTTTTCCTGCTCAGACATTTTTTATATGTTTATGAGAAAAATCAAAGGAATGAATTGATAATTATATGTATGTATATCCAACATAACATTTTTGAAGAAGTTTTTATATCTGCTGAATGCATAAGCAGAGTTTCTCATTATTCTAAGCGGAAATAAGTGCCATGAAGTAAAACAATAAATTTTTAAGCGACTTAAAGAATTGCTTTAGAGTTTGAAAGGTTATTCATATGCATATGTAAATATATTCATATATAGAAGATGCCATAAGGGGGAATTTTTTTTAAATTTAGATTTTGTAAAAGAAAACAAAAATGGTATCCGATTCTAATAGAGTGCTTTTTCTATTTAAAAGGTTATATTTACGGTACATCAAGGATCACTCGAATGACATTAAAGTTATCACAGAATGAAATAAGTTTTTATTTGAATTCAAAAACAAAACACATCAAAAGAGCCTAAGAAAATATTCGTAAAACAATATTATTTATATGTAGTTTAGTTTGCCAAATAAATTCTATATTTAAAAAAAAAATATAAAGTTTACGGCATTTAAATAGTGAGGAAGGTATTGGGGACATGCTGCCCCCTGCAACCAACTTCTTTGGCTTTACTATTGGATTTGGAGTAGGTGCGAGGTTGGTGATATGCATTTTTATTTGGATTTAAAGAAACCTCACTGTTTCAAGCGAATTTTTATTTTGAAGTACATAAAAGATTTTGTTTTGAATTGCTTTGGCGTTATTTCCATCGAATTGTTTTAGATGGATTGTTATTAGGTTTTAGTCGAATTATGTTTTCCGTAGACGCGTAATTCCCCAAAAGCTTTTGAAGTCCACACAGACCCAAAATCGATGGTAATTATTATCGAGACAGAAACATCCATGTTTTTTAACATCGATATTTTTTAACATCGATATTTTTTAACATCGGTATTTTCTTTATTATTTTCCTTATCAGTTTTTATTTGCCAAATAAGTTCAAATTAGTCATAACATTATCTTTGTTTTTGACGTATTTTTGACATGAAAATAATAGCCAGTTCATAAAGTACATGAGCTCATAATTGTAATGTTAACGTCAACTTATCGACAAGAAAATCCAATTTTTTTTTTAAATTTAAATTATCATTTTCGTTTTGAAAATTTTAAATATGATTGTTTTTCAAAATCGATATATTTGAAAATATTTTTATTTTCGGTTTTTTTTTTTTACCAAATACGTTTAAATTCATAATAAAACTGCTACCGAGTATTTTTTAATTTCAAAATGCTTTTATATTTTGTAAATTTTAAATATCGATGTTTTCCAACCGCAAAACTTTTCGAAAATCAAATATATAATTTTTAAATTCAACTACCTTTAGTCTTTCGAAAATTCAAAATATTGATGTTTTTAAAATCGATATTTAAAAAATATTTTTCTTTTCGTTTTTTTTTTCACCAAATATGTATGTTTAACCATTGTATAAACATATATAGAAGCATAATTATACCAAATCGAGCGGCAGCGCTGCAGTCGCCAAAAATAATATGGTAGGGCGGTGTATTCAATTTGAAATATTTCCTTAATTCTTTATAGAGACGTTTATTTGAAAAGGATTTTTTTAGTTTTGTTTTTGTAATTTCTATCAATTACTATGGAAACGGTTGTTGTTTTTCTTTCGTATGATTTTCAGAAAGTGTGTGTATTGCTATGAAACGAATGTAAATATTTGTGTTTTGTTTGAAATACAGATTATGTATGTATGTAAGTAGATGAAAATTATTTTTGTTACGATTTCAGTCAATGTAAAAATTATTTAAATCAAAAAAGGGGTTAGTTTTTTATGATATGAAAGCTGCATTGGTTAGATACAATTATACCTAAGTCAATATTCTTAGCCAAATTTAAATGAAATAGATTCTTTTCAATTGTTAGGTATTTTTTATTAAACCCTTTGCAAATAAAGAGTTTATGAACATATTTTTTTGACCAAATTGATAAATGAAACATTTCAGTTAAAATAATTATTCAAATGGTAAAGATTTGATTCTAGACCTTTTTCTTTGCGTGTTAACTTTGCGTTGAATTTATCATTTCCTTTGTGTGTTAACTCTGCGTTGAATTTAGATTTCACTAAAGTTAAGTACATATATTGATACAAACTTTGTTTGCATGTGTTCTTTTGATGAAGCAAATGGAAATCAAGTGCATTACTATGAAAAACTAAAAAAATTTGGTCTGCTATTGTTTTTTAAGCAATAATTTTGTCAGACATTTGAAATGCTGAAAATTCGGCCTTTGAGTTCAATAAAATATTGTGGGGTTTTTTCAAATTTGTTGAGATAGGTAGGTTTTTGTTTTTTTATTAGTAAGCTTTAAAACCGGTTGGATTCGGAAATTCGTATTCAATTAACGTAATTTTGTCATGATGGAGTGGCTTAATATATCGGTGGCCGAGAATAACTAGGTAGTATGTTGAAACTGATGCGTTGCTTCCAATTAAGCTATAGAGATATCGTGCATGCAGCTCTTGAATGTGTCTCATGGCCTCAGAAGAACCATTTTTTCAATTTCGCTGCATTAGTAAAGCTGCACATCTATTTTAATGTTCTGTTTTTCAAATCGTCGGCCCGAGCAGCTTAATTTATCGGTTTAATTTAGCACAATAGTACATTAATAAGATAAAATGAAACAAAATTAAATCGAAAAATGAAGATAAAGCTGCTTGTGTTCGACGATAAAGGTACATAATATTATTCCTGAGTAAAGACTTTAAGGAACAATAGAACGCACAAAGTTCAGCTTAAAAAAGGCAAAAAATTGAATATATTTTGAGCTATTCAATTTGCCTTTATCTCCAATTTGTATATGTTTATGTTATTCTAACTGGCTTAACTTTGGCGTTTTATTGTTCCTTAAAGTCTTTACTTTAGAGTATACAACTAAATTTGTAGTATTCTCTCTCCCAGCGCTTGCTCCCCCATTTTCACGTTTAATTGCTTCAATCGATTTATGTATCTTATTTCCTATTTGTCGGGGAGAACAGAAGTTTAGACAGAAAATATTGAGCTAGCAATTTTAAAGATTTATTGTCTAACTTCCGACACTCTTCTATAGTTATAGCGCGGAAAATGTTCGTAAAATCACTGTGGTCAAAACATGAGGAAGTTAATTTTTAATCAAAAAAATAAGCTGTAAGCTTCCGTCGAATATAATATAGTGTACGACTGGATCGCACGAACTTGCTCTTGTGGCTCAAGTGGCCACTTTTATCTTAAGCTTTCTCTGTAAACTTTCTTAACGCATGTTTTTGAAATATATATTCTTCATATATATTTCAAAAATATTGTTTATTTAGATTTAACATAAATAAGTTAGGACGATTTACCGAACCTGCTTGAATTAATATAAAACAAAAAGTAATTATATTGTGAAGAAACGATGTAAAAAAATATTATTCTCTGTGAATTGCAATGCTTAACTACATATACTCACAAAAAACATATATCTCACAAATCAAAATGTGCAAAAAACAACGCAAAATTGAACCGTTACTTGACAAAAATAATTAAAATAAACAAATAAGTAAGTCTTTTAGTAGTCAACGCAATACAACATATAAAGTTTTCAATCAAACTTTTCTTAAATAGTTTTTTTTTTCTATTTTTCAATATGCAAAACAAATCTTCACCTTAGCTTGAAATCTTTACGTAGACAAAAATCTAAAAACAACCTATACCGAAAAAGAAATATAAAAAGACACATTTTCTTTTCGCGGGATTGAAAATTGTAAACAAGTTTCAAAACAAAACAAACTATTGAAGCATCGTCGTCATGGATATATAAATATAAAAAGGGAAAATTAAATTTATGAATATCCTTTTGAAAATGGGTTTGTGTACACAAAAAACCCCACATCAGCTATTTCGTTTCTCCTTTCCGGCACGGCCATGCGGCTGCGCTTTTAGTTGTGGAGTGTCACCTTCTATATATGTTTATTCAATGATTAGGTGTTTTCACGTTTTTCTGAAATCAAAATGTCATAAATGAGTTTATCATATGCTAACGTTTTCGAAATGAAAATTGTTTTTTTTTTAAATTTAATCGTTTTGAAAATTTCGATATTTTTCAACATCGAATTTTAATTTGTTGAAAAAAATTATTTTTGAAATTTGTATATGAAATTATTGATCATCGATTGTGCGACATGATGATTTTAACATGATGATTTTAATGCTTAAAATATTTCGCTTAAATGAACATCTAACAAATTTAATAGCAGCAATGTATCAAATAAATTGAAATTGGTTATATTATATTATATAGCAAAAGATTTCACGTGAAAATATAAACCTTATGAAGAAAAAAACTGCTGCATAATTTGATCCCTCTACATTTTACTAGAAGAATTTGTAGTTCATTTTATGTCAATTTTTCGGATTTGACATCGATGCTTCGATGTTACACATGGTTGAACATCGATGTTGAAACATCATTTGTTATCTGAATAACTCGAGAACCAAAGCTTGAACAAAATTTTATATATATTGGCGAAAAGACCTGTTAATTTTTTATACAAAACTGAAAATTGCAACCTCCTACAAGGCTTAGTTACGGAAATATCGTTATCCAAAGCCCTTTTTAGGGTTGGATCGAAATACAGTAATTTTACTTTGGATGCGAATATTTCGAGAACCAAACCTCTAAGAGTAATTTGGTTTTGAGTTTTAGAAAGCTCTTGAAAATTTAACTAACAGTTTTTGAAACCGCAACCCATTTCGAGGCTCGATTACGGAAATATCGCTATCCAAACACAAACGCGATTGAATGTTTTGGACGGAAATGCAGTAAAATCAATCAATCACTTTGGATGAAAATATTTCGAGAACCAGACCTTCCACACACTTTTGAATTATATGCGCGGATAGAGTTTGACAAGACCTTTCTTTTGATGTATAGCTCGATGGGTTTTGGAAACATTTTTTAAAAGTTGAAAAAAAGATGCAAGGGGTTAGTCCATCATTTTTTTCAAAAATCAATAAAAAATTTTGGAAAAAGTTTATCGAAATTTTTAGGTTTCTGGAAAGGTCTATTAATTTGCTATTCGCCACTGGAAACCGCAACCCTTTTCGAGGCTTTGCTGCGGAAATATCGCCATCGACACCTTTTTAAAGGTTGCGTCGAAGTACATAAAGTTATATCATTTTGGATGTGAATATTTCGAGAACCAAAGCTGACAAATTATTTTGATGTATATTGGCGGAAAGGCCTGTTAATTTTCTATACGCAACTGAAAACTACAGCCTCTTACAAGGCTTGGTTGCGGAAATATCGTTATCCAAAGCTCTTTTTAGGGTTGCATCGAAATACAGTAATTTGACTTTGGATGCGAATATTTCGAGAACCAAACCTCTAAGAGTAATTTGGTTTTGAGTTTTAGAAAGCTCTTGAAAATTTAACTAACAGTTTTTGAAACCGCAACCCATTTCGAAGCTCGATTACGGAAATATCGCTATCCAAACACAAACGCGATTGAATCTTTTGGACGGAAATGCAGTAAAATCAATCAATCACTTTGGATGAAAATATTTCGAGAACCAGACCTTCCACACACTTTTGAATTATATTTGCGGATAGAGTTTGACAAGACCTTTATTTTGATGTATAGCTCGATGGGTTTTGGAAACATTTTTTAAAAGTTGAAAAAAATATGCATTTTTTTCAAAAATCAATAAAAAATTTTGGAATAAGTTTGTCGAAAATTTTTGGTTTCTGGAAAGGTCTATTAATTTGCTATTCGCCACTGGAAACCGCAACCCTTTTCGAGGCTTTGTTGCGGAAATATCGCCATCGACACCTTTTTAAAGGTTGCGTCGAAGTACATAAAGTTATATCATTTTGGATGTGAATATTTCGAGAACCAAAGCTGGCAAAATGATGTATATTGGCGGAAAGGCCTGTTAATTTTCTATACGCAACTGAAAACTACAGCCTCTTACAAGGCTTGGTTGCGGAAATATCGTTATCCAAAGCTCTTTTTAGGGTTGCATCGAAATACAGTAATTTGACTTTGGATGCGAATATTTCGAGAACCAAACCTCTAAGAGTAATTTGGTTTTGAGTTTTAGAAAGCTCTTAAAAATTTAACTAACAGTTTTTGAAACCGCAACCCATTTCGAAGCTCGATTACGGAAATATCGCTATCCAAACACAAAGGCGATTGAATCTTTTGGACGGAAATGCAGTAAAATCAATCAATCACTTTGGATGAAAATATTTCGAGAACCAGACCTTCCACACACTTTAAAATTATATTTGCGGATAGAGTTTGACAAGACCTTTATTTTGATGTATAGCTCGATGGGTTTTGGAAACATTTTTTAAAAGTTGAAAAAAATATGCATTTTTTTCAAAAATCAATAAAAAATTTTGGAAAAAGTTTGTCGAAATTTTTAGGTTTCTGGAAAGGTCTATTAATTTGCTATTCGCCACTGGAAACTGCAACCCTTTTCGAGGCTTTGTTGCGGAAATATCGCCATCGACACCTTTTTAAAGGTTGCGTCGAAGTACATAAAGTTATATCATTTTGGATGTGAATATTTCGAGAACCAAAGCTGGCAAAATTTTTTGATGTATATTGGCGGAAAGGCCTGTTAATTTTCTATACGCAACTGAAAATTACAACCTCTTACAAGGCTTGGTTGCGGAAATATCGTTAACCAAAGCTCTTTTTAGGGTTGCATCGAAATACAGTAATTTGACTTTGGATGCGAATATTTCGAGAACCAAACCTCTAATAGTAATTTGGTTTTGAGTTTTAGAAAGCTCTTGAAAATTTAACTAACAGTTTTTGAAACCGCAACCCATTTCGAAGCTCGATTACGGAAATATCGCTATCCAAACACAAACGCGATTGAATCTTTTGGACGGAAATGCAGTAAAATCAATCAATCACTTTGGATGAAAATATTTCGAGAACCAGACCTTCCACACACTTTTGAATTATATTTGCGGATAGAGTTTGACAAGACCTTTCTTTTGATGTATAGCTCGATGGGTTTTGGAAACATTTTTTAAAAGTTGAGAAAAATATGCAAGGGGTTAGTCCATCATTTTTTTCAAAAATCAATAAAAAATTTTGGAAAAAGTTTGTCGAAATTTTTAGGTTTCTGGAAAGGTCTATTAATTTGCTATTCGCCACTGGAAACCGCAACCCTTTTCGAGGCTTTGCTGCGGAAATATCGCCATCGACACCTTTTTAAAGGTTGCGTCGAAGTACATAAAGTTATATCATTTTGGATGTGAATATTTCGAGAACCAAAGCTGACAAAATTTTTTGATGTATATTGGCGGAAAGGCCTGTTAATTTTCTATACGCAACTGAAAACTACAGCCTCTTACAAGGCTTGGTTGCGGAAATATCGTTATCCAAATCTCTTTTTAGGGTTGCATCGAAATACAGTAATTTGACTTTGGATGCGAATATTTCGAGAACCAAACCTCTAAGAGTAATTTGGTTTTGAGTTTTAGAAAGCTCTTGAAAATTTAACTAACAGTTTTTGAAACCGCAACCCATTTCGAAGCTCGATTACGGAAATATCGCTATCCAAACACAAACGCGATTGAATCTTTTGGACGGAAATGCAGTAAAATCAATCAATCACTTTGGATGAAAATATTTCGAGAACCAGACCTTCCACACACTTTTGAATTATATTTGCGGATAGAGTTTGACAAGACCTTTCTTTTGATGTATAGCTCGATGGGTTTTGGAAACATTTTTTAAAAGTTGAGAAAAATATGCAAGGGGTTAGTCCATCATTTTTTTTTTAAAAAATCAATAAAAAATTTTGGAAAAAGTTTGTCGAAATTTTTAGGTTTCTGGAAAGGTCTACTAATTTGCTATTCGCCACTGGAAACCGCAACCCTTTTCGAGGCTTTCTTGCGGAAATATCGCCATCGACACCTTTTTTAATGTTGCGTCAAAGTACATAAAGTTATATCATTTTGGATGTGAAAATTTCGAGAACCAAAGCTGGCAAAATTTTTTGATGTATATTGGCGGAAAGGCCTGTTAATTTTCTATACGCAACTGAAAATTACAACCTCTTACAAGGCTTGGTTGCGGAAATATCGTTATCCAAAGCTCTTTTTAGGGTTGCATCGAAATACAGTAATTTGACTTTGGATGCGAATATTTCGGGAACCAAACCTCTAAGAGTAATTTGGTTTTGAGTTTTAGAAAGCTCTTGAAAATTTAACTAACAGTTTTTGAAACCGCAACCCATTTCGAATCTCGATTACGGAAATATCGCTATCCAAACACAAACGCGATTGAATCTTTTGGACGGAAATGCAGTAAAATCAATCAATCACTTTGGATGAAAATATTTCGAGAACCAGACCTTCCACACACTTTTGAATTATATTTGCGGATAGAGTTTGACAAGACCTTTATTTTGATGTATAGCTCGATGGGTTTTGGAAACATTTTTTAAAAGTTGAAAAAAATATGCATTTTTTTCCAAAATCAATAAAAAATTTTGGAAAAAGTTTGTCGAAATTTTTAGGTTTCTGGAAAGGTCTACTAAATTGCTATTCGCCACTGGAAACCGCAACCCTTTTCGAGGCTTTGCTGCGGAAATATCGCCATCGACACCTTTTTTAATGTTGCGTCGAAGTACATAAAGTTATATCATTTTGGATGTGAATATTTCGAGAACCAAAGCTGGCAAAATTTTTTGATGTATATTGGCGGAAAGGCCTGTTAATTTTCTATACGCAACTGAAAATTACAACCTCTTACAAGACTTGGTTGCGGAAATATCGTTATCCAAAGCTCTTTTTAGGGTTGCATCGAAATACAGTAATTTGACTTTGGATGCGAATATTTCGAGAACCAAACCTCTAAGAGTAATTTGGTTTTGAGTTTTAGAAAGCTCTTGAAAATTTAACTAACAGTTTTTGAAACCGCAACCCATTTCGAAGCTCGATTACGGAAATATCGCTATCCAAACACAAACGCGATTGAATCTTTTGGACGGAAATGCAGTAAAATCAATCAATCACTTTGGATGAAAATATTTCGAGAACCAGACCTTCCACACACTTTTGAATTATATTTGCGGATAGAGTTTGACAAGACCTTTATTTTGATGTATAGCTCGATGGGTTTTGGAAACATTTTTTAAAAGTTGAAAAAAATATGCAATCAAAAATTTTGGAAAAAGTTTGTCGAAATTTTTAGGTTTCTGGAAAGGTCTATTAATTTGCTATTCGCCACTGGAAACCGCAACGCTTTTCGAGGCTTTCTTGCGGAAATATCGCCATCGACACCTTTTTTAATGTTGCGTCGAAGTACATAAAGTTATATCATTTTGGATGTGAATATTTCGAGAACCAAAGCTGGCAAAATTTTTGATGTATATTGGCGGAAAGGCCTGTTAATTTTCTATACGCAACTGAAAACTACAACCTCTTACAAGGCTTGGTTGCGGAAATGTCGTTATCCGAAGCTCTTTTTAGGGTTGCATCGAAATACAGTAATTTGACTTTGGATGCGAATATTTCGAGAACCAAACCTCTAAGAGTAATTTGGTTTTGAGTTTTAGAAAGCTCTTGAAAATTTAACTAACAGTTTTTGAAACCGCAACCCATTTCGAAGCTCGATTACGGAAATATCGCTATCCAAACACAAACGCGATTGAATCTTTTGGACGGAAATGCAGTAAAATCAATCAATCACTTTGGATGAAAATATTTCGAGAACCAGACCTTCCACACACTTTTGAATTATATTTGCGGATAGAGTTTGACAAGACCTTTATTTTGATGTATAGCTCGATGGGTTTTGGAAACATTTTTTAAAAGTTGAAAAAAATATGCAAACAAAAATTTTGGAAAAAGTTTGTCGAAATTTTTAGGTTTCTGGAAAGGTCTACTAATTTGCTATTCGCCACTGGAAACCGCAACCCTTTTCGAGGCTTTCTTGCGGAAATATCGCCATCGACACCTTTTTTAATGTTGCGTCTAAGTACATAAAGTTATATCATTTTGGATGTGAATATTTCGAGAACCAAAGCTGGCAAAATTTTTTGATGTATATTGGCGGAAAGGCCTGTTAATTTTCTATACGCAACTGAAAATTACAACCTCTTACAAGGCTTGGTTGCGGAAATATCGTTATCCAAAGCTCTTTTTAGGGTTGCATCGAAATACAGTAATTTGACTTTGGATGCGAATATTTCGAGAACCAAACCTCTAAGAGTAATTTGGTTTTGAGTTTTAGAAAGCTCTTGAAAATTTAACTAACAGTTTTTGAAACCGCAACCCATTTCGAAGCTCGATTACGGAAATATCGCTATCCAAACACAAACGCGATTGAATCTTTTGGACGGAAATGCAGTAAAATCAATCAATCACTTTGGATGAAAATATTTCGAGAACCAGACCTTCCACACACTTTTGAATTATATTTGCGGATAGAGTTTGACAAGACCTTTATTTTGATGTATAGCTCGATGGGTTTTGGAAACATTTTTTAAAAGTTGAAAAAAATATGCAATCAAAAATTTTGGAAAAAGTTTGTCGAAATTTTTAGGTTTCTGGAAAGGTCTACTAATTTGCTATTCGCCACTGGAAACCGCAACCCTTTTCGAGGCTTTCTTGCGGAAATATCGCCATCGACACCTTTTTTAATGTTGCGTCGAAGTACATAAAGTTATATCATTTTGGATGTGAATATTTCGAGAACCAAAGCTGGCAAAATTTGTTGATGTATATTTGCGGAAAGGCCTGTTAATTTTCTATACGCAACTGAAAACTACAACCTCTTACAAGGCTTTGTTGCGGAAATATCGTTATCCAAAGCTCTTTTTAGGGTTGCATCGAAATACAGTAATTTGACTTTGGATGCGAATATTTCGAGAACCAAACCTCTAAGAGTAATTTGGTTTTGAGTTTTAGAAAGCTCTTGAAAATTTAACTAACAGTTTTTGAAACCGCAACCCATTTCGAAGCTCGATTACGGAAATATCGCTATCCAAACACAAACGCGATTGAATCTTTTGGACGGAAATGCAGTAAAATCAATCAATCACTTTGGATGAAAATATTTCGAGAACCAGACCTTCCACACACTTTTGAATTATATTTGCGGATAGAGTTTGACAAGACCTTTATTTTGATGTATAGCTCGATGGGTTTTGGAAACATTTTTTAAAAGTTGAAAAAAATATGCAATCAAAAATTTTGGAAAAAGTTTGTCGAAATTTTTAGGTTTCTGGAAAGGTCTACTAATTTGCTATTCGCCACTGGAAACCGCAACCCTTTTCGAGGCTTTCTTGCGGAAATATCGCCATCGACACCTTTTTTAATGTTGCGTCGAAGTACATAAAGTTATATCATTTTGGATGTGAATATTTCGAGAACCAAAGCTGGCAAAATTTTTGATGTATATTGGCGGAAAGGCCTGTTAATTTTCTATACGCAACTGAAAACTACAACCTCTTACAAGGCTTGGTTGCGGAAATATCGTTATCCAAAGCTCTTTTTAGGGTTGCATCGAAATACAGTAATTTGACTTTGGATGCGAATATTTCGAGAACCAAACCTCTAAGAGTAATTTGGTTTTGAGTTTTAGAAAGCTCTTGAAAATTTAACTAACAGTTTTTGAAACCGCAACTCATTTCGAACCTCGATTACGGAAATATCGCTATCCAAACACAAACGCGATTGAATCTTTTGGACGGAAATGCAGTAAAATCAATCAATCACTTTGGATGAAAATATTTCGAGAACCAGACCTTCCACACACTTTTGAATTATATTTGCGGATAGAGTTTGACAAGACCTTTATTTTGATGTATAGCTCGATGGGTTTTGGAAACATTTTTTAAAAGTTGAAAAAAATATGCATTTTTTTCAAAAATCAATAAAAAATTTTGGAAAAAGTTTGTCGAAATTTTTAGGTTTCTGGAAAGGTCTATTAATTTGCTATTCGCCACTGGAAACCGCAACCCTTTTCGAGGCTTTGCTGGGGAAATATTGCCATCGACACCTTTTTAAAGGTTGCGTCGAAGTACATAAAGTTATATCAATTTGGATGTGAATATTTCGAGAACCAAAGCTGCCAAATTTTTTTGATGTATATTGGCGGAAAGGCCTGTTAATTTTCTATACGCAACTGAAAACTACAGCCTCTTACAAGGCTTGGTTGCGGAAATATCGTTATCCAAAGCTCTTTTTAGGGTTGCATCGAAATACAGTAATTTGACTTTGGATGCGAATATTTCGAGAACCAAACCTCTAAGAGTAATTTGGTTTTGAGTTTTAGAAAGCTCTTGAAAATTTAACTAACAGTTTTTGAAACCGCAACCCATTTCGAAGCTCGATTACGGAAATATCGCTATCCAAACACAAACGCGATTGAATCTTTTGGACGGAAATGCAGTAAAATCAATCAATCACTTTGGATGAAAATATTTCGAGAACCAGACCTTCCACACACTTTTGAATTATATTTGCGGATAGAGTTTGACAAGACCTTTATTTTGATGTATAGCTCGATGGGTTTTGGAAACATTTTTTAATAGTTGAAAAAAATATGCAAACAAAAATTTTGGAAAAAGTTTGTCGAAATTTTTAGGTTTCTGGAAAGGTCTACTAATTTGCTATTCGCCACTGGAAACCGCAACCCTTTTCGAGGCTTTCTTGCGGAAATATCGCCATCGACACCTTTTTTAATGTTGCGTCTAAGTACATAAAGTTATATCATTTTGGATGTGAATATTTCGAGAACCAAAGCTGGCAAAATTTTTTGATGTATATTGGCGGAAAGGCCTGTTAATTTTCTATACGCAACTGAAAATTACAACCTCTTACAAGGCTTGGTTGCGGAAATATCGTTATCCAAAGCTCTTTTTAGGGTTGCATCGAAATACAGTAATTTGACTTTGGATGCGAATATTTCGAGAACCAAACCTCTAAGAGTAATTTGGTTTTGAGTTTTAGAAAGCTCTTGAAAATTTAACTAACAGTTTTTGAAACCGCAACCCATTTCGAAGCTCGATTACGGAAATATCGCTATCCAAACACAAACGCGATTGAATCTTTTGGACGGAAATGCAGTAAAATCAATCAATCACTTTGGATGAAAATATTTCGAGAACCAGACCTTCCACACACTTTTGAATTATATTTGCGGATAGAGTTTGACAAGACCTTTCTTTTGATGTATAGCTCGATGGGTTTTGGAAACATTTTTTAAAAGTTGAGAAAAATATGCAAGGGGTTAGTCCATCATTTTTTTCAAAAATCAATAAAAAATTTTGGAAAAAGTTTGTCGAAATTTTTAGGTTTCTGGAAAGGTCTATTAATTTGCTATTCGCCACTGGAAACCGCAACGCTTTTCGAGGCTTTCTTGCGGAAATATCGCCATCGACACCTTTTTTAATGTTGCGTCGAAGTACATAAAGTTATATCATTTTGGATGTGAATATTTCGAGAACCAAAGCTGGCAAAATTTTTTGATGTATATTGGCGGAAAGGCCTGTTAATTTTCTAAACGCAACTGAAAACTACAACCTCTTACAAGGCTTGGTTGCGGAAATGTCGTTATCCAAAGCTCTTTTTAGGGTTGCATCGAAATACAGTAATTTGACTTTGGATGCGAATATTTCGAGAACCAAACCTCTAAGAGTAATTTGGTTTTGAGTTTTAGAAAGCTCTTGAAAATTTAACTAACAGTTTTTGAAACCGCAACTCATTTCGAAGCTCGATTACGGAAATATCGCTATCCAAACACAAACGCGATTGAATCTTTTGGACGGAAATGCAGTAAAATCAATCAATCACTTTGGATGAAAATATTTCGAGAACCAGACCTTCCACACACTTTTGAATTATATTTGCGGATAGAGTTTGACAAGACCTTTATTTTGATGTATAGCTCGATGGGTTTTGGAAACATTTTTTAAAAGTTGAAAAAAATATGCATTTTTTTCAAAAATCAATAAAAAATTTTGGAAAAAGTTTGTCGAAATTTTTAGGTTTCTGGAGAGGTCTATTAATTTGCTATTCGCCACTGGAAACCGCAACGCTTTTCGAGGCTTTCTTGCGGAAATATCGCCATCGACACCTTTTTAAATGTTGCGTCGAAGTACATAAAGTTATATCATTTTGGATGTGAATATTTCGAGAACCAAAGCTGGCAAAATTTTTTGATGTATATTGGCGGAAAGGCTTGTTAATTTTCTAAACGCAACTGAAAACTACAACCACTTACAAGGCTTGGTTGCGGAAATATCGTTATCCAAAGCTCTTTTTAGGGTTGCATCGAAATACAGTAATTTGACTTTGGATGCGAATATTTCGAGAACCAAACCTCTAAGAGTAATTTGGTTTTGAGTTTTAGAAAGCTCTTGAAAATTTAACTAACAGTTTTTGAAACCGCAACCCATTTCGAAGCTCGATTACGGAAATATCGCTATCCAAACACAAACGCGATTGAATCTTTTGGACGGAAATGCAGTAAAATCAATCAATCACTTTGGATGAAAATATTTCGAGAACCAGACCTTCCACACACTTTAGAATTATATTTGCGGATAGAGTTTGACAAGACCTTTCTTTTGATGTATAGCTCGATGGGTTTTGGAAACATTTTTTAAAAGTTGAAAAAAAGATGCAAGGGGTTAGTCCATCATTTTTTTCAAAAATCAATAAAAAATTTTGGAAAAAGTTTGTCGAAATTTTTAGGTTTCTGGAAAGGTCTATTAATTTGCTATTCGCCACTGGAAACCGCAACGCTTTTCGAGGCTTTCTTGCGGAAATATCGCCATCGACACCTTTTTTAATGTTGCGTCGAAGTACATAAAGTTATATCATTTTGGATGTGAATATTTCGAGAACCAAAGCTGGCAAAATTTTTTGATGTATATTGGCGGAAAGGCCTGTTAATTTTCTAAACGCAACTGAAAACTACAACCTCTTACAAGGCTTGGTTGCGGAAATGTCGTTATCCAAAGCTCTTTTTAGGGTTGCATCGAAATACAGTAATTTGACTTTGGATGCGAATATTTCGAGAACCAAACCTCTAAGAGTAATTTGGTTTTGAGTTTTAGAAAGCTCTTGAAAATTTAACTAACAGTTTTTGAAACCGCAACTCATTTCGAAGCTCGATTACGGAAATATCGCTATCCAAACACAAACGCGATTGAATCTTTTGGACGGAAATGCAGTAAAATCAATCAATCACTTTGGATGAAAATATTTCGAGAACCAGACCTCCCACACACTTTTGAATTATATTTGCGGATAGAGTTTGACAAGACCTTTATTTTGATGTATAGCTCGATGGGTTTTGGAAACATTTTTTAAAAGTTGAAAAAAATATGCAATCAAAAATTTTGGAAAAAGTTTGTCGAAATTTTTAGGTTTCTGGAAAGGTCTATTAATTTGCTATTCGCCACTGGAAACCGCAACCCTTTTCGAGGCTTTGCTGCGGAAATATCGCCATCGACACCTTTTTAAAGGTTGCGTCGAAGTACATAAAGTTATATCATTTTGGATGTGAATATTTCGAGAATCAAAGCTGACAAATATTTTTGATGTATATTGGCGGAAAGGCCTGTTAATTTTCTATACGCAACTGAAAACTACAGCCTCTTACAAGGCTTGGTTGCGGAAATATCGTTATCCAAAGCTCTTTTTAGGGTTGCATCGAAATACAGTAATTTGACTTTGGATGCGAATATTTCGAGAACCAAACCTCTAAGAGTAATTTGGTTTTGAGTTTTAGAAAGCTCTTGAAAATTTAACTAACAGTTTTTGAAACCGCAACCCATTTCGAAGCTCGATTACGGAAATATCGCTATCCAAACACAAACGCGATTGAATCTTTTGGACGGAAATGCAGTAAAATCAATCAATCACTTTGGATGAAAATATTTCGAGAACCAGACCTTCCACACACTTTAGAATTATATTTGCGGATAGAGTTTGACAAGACCTTTATTTTGATGTATAGCTCGATGGGTTTTGGAAACATTTTTTAAAAGTTGAAAAAAATATGCAATCAAAAATTTTGGAAAAAGTTTGTCGAAATTTTTAGGTTTCTGGAAAGGTCTACTAATTTGCTATTCGCCACTGGAAACCGCAACCCTTTTCGAGGCTTTCTTGCGGAAATATCGCCATCGACACCTTTTTTAATGTTGCGTCGAAGTACATAAAGTTATATCATTTTGGATGTGAATATTTCGAGAACCAAAGCTGGCAAAATTTGTTGATGTATATTTGCGGAAAGGCCTGTTAATTTTCTATACGCAACTGAAAACTACAACCTCTTACAAGGCTTTGTTGCGGAAATATCGTTATCCAAAGCTCTTTTTAGGGTTGCATCGAAATACAGTAATTTGACTTTGGATGCGAATATTTCGAGAACCAAACCTCTAAGAGTAATTTGGTTTTGAGTTTTAGAAAGCTCTTGAAAATTTAACTAACAGTTTTTGAAACCGCAACCCATTTCGAAGCTCGATTACGGAAATATCGCTATCCAAACACAAACGCGATTGAATCTTTTGGACGGAAATGCAGTAAAATCAATCAATCACTTTGGATGAAAATATTTCGAGAACCAGACCTTCCACACACTTTAGAATTATATTTGCGGATAGAGTTTGACAAGACCTTTCTTTTGATGTATAGCTCGATGGGTTTTGGAAACATTTTTTAAAAGTTGAAAAAAAGATGCAAGGGGTTAGTCCATCATTTTTTTCAAAAATCAATAAAAAATTTTGGAAAAAGTTTGTCGAAATTTTTAGGTTTCTGGAAAGGTCTATTAATTTGCTATTCGCCACTGGAAACCGCAACGCTTTTCGAGGCTTTCTTGCGGAAATATCGCCATCGACACCTTTTTTAATGTTGCGTCGAAGTACATAAAGTTATATCATTTTGGATGTGAATATTTCGAGAACCAAAGCTGGCAAAATTTTTTGATGTATATTGGCGGAAAGGCTTGTTAGTTTTCTAAACGCAACTGAAAACTACAACCACTTACAAGGTTTGGTTGCGGAAATATCGTTATCCAAAGCTCTTTTTAGGGTTGCATCGAAATACAGTAATTTGACTTTGGATGCGAATATTTCGAGAACCAAACCTCTAAGAGTAATTTGGTTTTGAGTTTTAGAAAGCTCTTGAAAATTTAACTAACAGTTTTTGAAACCGCAACCCATTTCGAAGCTCGATTACGGAAATATCGCTATCCAAACACAAACGCGATTGAATCTTTTGGACGGAAATGCAGTAAAATCAATCAATCACTTTGGATGAAAATATTTCGAGAACCAGACCTTCCACACACTTTTGAATTATATTTGCGGATAGAGTTTGACAAGACCTTTCTTTTGATGTATAGCTCGATGAGTTTTGGAAACATTTTTTAAAAGTTGAAAAAAAAGATGCAAGGGGTTAGTCCATCAATTTTTTCAAAAATCAATAAAAAATTTTGGAAAAAGTTTGTCGAAATTTTTAGGTTTCTGGAAAGGTCTATTAATTTGCTATTCGCCACTGGAAACCGCAACGCTTTTCGAGGCTTTCTTGCGGAAATATCGCCATCGACACCATTTTTAATGTTGCGTCAAAGTACATAAAGTTATATCATTTTGGATGTGAATATTTCGAGAACCAAAGCTGGCAAAATTTTTTGATGTATATTGGCGGAAAGGCCTGTTAATTTTCTAAACGCAACTGAAAATTACAGCCTCTTACAAGGCTTGGTTGCGGAAATATCGTTATCCAAAGCTCTTTTTAGGGTTGCATCGAAATACAGTAATTTGACTTTGGATGCGAATATTTCGAGAACCAAACCTCTAAGAGTAATTTGGTTTTGAGTTTTAGAAAGCTCTTGAAAATTTAACTAACAGTGTTTGAAACCGCAACCCATTTCGAAGCTCGATTACGGAAATATCGCTATCCAAACACAAACGCGATTGAATCTTTTGGACGGAAATGCAGTAAAATCAATCAATCACTTTGGATGAAAATATTTCGAGAACCAGACCTTCCACACACTTTTGAATTATATTTGCGGATAGAGTTTGACAAGACCTTTATTTTGATGTATAGCTCGATGGGTTTTGGAAACATTTTTTAAAAGTTGAAAAAAATATGCAATCAAAAATTTTGGAAAAAGTTTGTCGGAATTTTTAGGTTTCTGGAAAGGTCTACTAATTTGCTATTCGCCACTGGAAACCGCAACCCTGTTCGAGGCTTTCTTGCGGAAATATCGCCATCGACACCTTTTTTAATGTTGCGTCGAAGTACATAAAGTTATATCATTTTGGATGTGAATATTTCGAGAACCAAAGCTGGCAAAATTTTTTGATGTATATTTGCGGAAAGGCCTGTTAATTTTCTATACGCAACTGAAAACTACAACCTCTTACAAGGCTTGGTTGCGGAAATATCGTTATCCAAAGCTCTTTTTAGGGTTGCATCGAAATACAGTAATTTGACTTTGGATGCGAATATTTCGCGAACCAAACCTCTAAGAGTAATTTGGTTTTGAGTTTTAGAAAGCTCTTGAAAATTTAACTAACAGTTTTTGAAACCGCAACCCATTTCGAAGCTCGATTACGGAAATATCGCTATCCAAACACAAACGCGATTGAATCTTTTGGACGGAAATGCAGTAAAATCAATCAATCACTTTGGATGAAAATATTTCGAGAACCAGACCTTCCACACACTTTAGAATTATATTTGCGGATAGAGTTTGACAAGACCTTTCTTTTGATGTATAGCTCGATGGGTTTTGGAAACATTTTTTAAAAGTTGAAAAAAATATGCATTTTTTTCAAAAATCAATAAAAAATTTTGGAAAAAGTTTGTCGAAATTTTTAGGTTTCTGGAGAGGTCTATTAATTTGCTATTCGCCACTGGAAACCGCAACGCTTTTCGAGGCTTTCTTGCGGAAATATCGCCATCGACACCTTTTTAAATGTTGCGTCGAAGTACATAAAGTTATATCATTTTGGATGTGAATATTTCGAGAACCAAAGCTGGCAAAATTTTTTGATGTATATTGGCGGAAAGGCTTGTTAATTTTCTAAACGCAACTGAAAACTACAACCACTTACAAGGCTTGGTTGCGGAAATATCGTTATCCAAAGCTCTTTTTAGGGTTGCATCGAAATACAGTAATTTGACTTTGGATGCGAATATTTCGAGAACCAAACCTCTAAGAGTAATTTGGTTTTGAGTTTTAGAAAGCTCTTGAAAATTTAACTAACAGTTTTTGAAACCGCAACTCATTTCGAAGCTCGATTACGGAAATATCGCTATCCAAACACAAACGCGATTGAATCTTTTGGACGGAAATGCAGTAAAATCAATCAATCACTTTGGATGAAAATATTTCGAGAACCAGACCTTCCACACACTTTTGAATTATATTTGCGGATAGAGTTTGACAAGACCTTTATTTTGATGTATAGCTCGATGGGTTTTGGAAACATTTTTTAAAAGTTGAAAAAAATATGCATTTTTTTCAAAAATCAATAAAAAATTTTGGAAAAAGTTTGTCGAAATTTTTAGGTTTCTGGAAAGGTCTACTAATTTGCTATTCGCCACTGGAAACCGCAACCCTTTTCGAGGCTTTGCTGCGGAAATATCGCCATCGACACCTTTTTTAATGTTGCGTCGAAGTACATAAAGTTATATCATTTTGGATGTGAATATTTCGAGAACCAAAGCTGGCAAAATTTTTTGATGTATATTGGCGGAAAGGCCTGTTAATTTTCTAAACGCAACTGAAAACTACAACCTCTTACAAGGCTTGGTTGCGGAAATGTCGTTATCCAAAGCTCTTTTTAGGGTTGCATCGAAATACAGTAATTTGACTTTGGATGCGAATATTTCGAGAACCAAACCTCTAAGAGTAATTTGGTTTTGAGTTTTAGAAAGCTCTTGAAAATTTAACTAACAGTTTTTGAAACCGCAACTCATTTCGAAGCTCGATTACGGAAATATCGCTATCCAAACACAAACGCGATTGAATCTTTTGGACGGAAATGCAGTAAAATCAATCAATCACTTTGGATGAAAATATTTCGAGAACCAGACCTTCCACACACTTTTGAATTATATTTGCGGATAGAGTTTGACAAGACCTTTCTTTTGATGTATAGCTCGATGGGTTTTGGAAACATTTTTTAAAAGTTGAAAAAAATATGCATTTTTTTCAAAAATCAATAAAAAATTTTGGAAAAAGTTTGTCGAAATTTTTAGGTTTCTGGAGAGGTCTATTAATTTGCTATTCGCCACTGGAAACCGCAACGCTTTTCGAGGCTTTCTTGCGGAAATATCGCCATCGACACCTTTTTAAATGTTGCGTCGAAGTACATAAAGTTATATCATTTTGGATGTGAATATTTCGAGAACCAAAGCTGGCAAAATTTTTTGATGTATATTGGCGGAAAGGCTTGTTAATTTTCTAAACGCAACTGAAAACTACAACCACTTACAAGGCTTGGTTGCGGAAATATCGTTATCCAAAGCTCTTTTTAGGGTTGCATCGAAATACAGTAATTTGACTTTGGATGCGAATATTTCGAGAACCAAACCTCTAAGAGTAATTTGGTTTTGAGTTTTAGAAAGCTCTTGAAAATTTAACTAACAGTTTTTGAAACCGCAACTCATTTCGAAGCTCGATTACGGAAATATCGCTATCCAAACACAAACGCTATTGAATCTTTTGGACGGAAATGCAGTAAAATCAATCAATCACTTTGGATGAAAATATTTCGAGAACCAGACCTTCCACACACTTTTGAATTATATTTGCGGATAGAGTTTGACAAGACCTTTATTTTGATGTATAGCTCGATGGGTTTTGGAAACATTTTTTAAAAGTTGAAAAAAATATGCATTTTTTTCAAAAATCAATAAAAAATTTTGGAAAAAGTTTGTCGAAATTTTTAGGTTTCTGGAAAGGTCTACTAATTTGCTATTCGCCACTGGAAACCGCAACCCTTTTCGAGGCTTTGCTGCGGAAATATCGCCATCGACACCTTTTTTAATGTTGCGTCGAAGTACATAAAGTTATATCATTTTGGATGTGAATATTTCGAGAACCAAAGCTGGCAAAATTTTTTGATGTATATTGGCGGAAAGGCCTGTTAATTTTCTAAACGCAACTGAAAACTACAACCTCTTACAAGGCTTGGTTGCGGAAATGTCGTTATCCAAAGCTCTTTTTAGGGTTGCATCGAAATACAGTAATTTGACTTTGGATGCGAATATTTCGAGAACCAAACCTCTAAGAGTAATTTGGTTTTGAGTTTTAGAAAGCTCTTGAAAATTTAACTAACAGTTTTTGAAACCGCAACTCATTTCGAAGCTCGATTACGGAAATATCGCTATCCAAACACAAACGCGATTGAATCTTTTGGACGGAAATGCAGTAAAATCAATCAATCACTTTGGATGAAAATATTTCGAGAACCAGACCTTCCACACACTTTTGAATTATATTTGCGGATAGAGTTTGACAAGACCTTTATTTTGATGTATAGCTCGATGGGTCTTGGAAACATTTTTTAAAAGTTGAAAAAAATATGCATTTTTTTCAAAAATCAATAAAAAATTTTGGAAAAAGTTTGTCGAAATTTTTAGGTTTCTGGAAAGGTCTACTAATTTGCTATTCGCCACTGGAAACCGCAACCCTTTTCGAGGCTTTGCTGCGGAAATATCGCCATCGACATCTTTTTTAATGTTGCGTCGAAGTACATAAAGTTATATCATTTTGGATGTGAATATTTCGAGAACCAAAGCTGGCAAAATTTTTTGATGTGTATTGGCGGAAAGGCCTGTTAATTTTCTATATACAACTGAAAACTACAACCTCTTACAAGACTTGGTTGCGGAAATATCGTTATCCAAAGCTCTTTTTAGGGTTGCATCGAAATACAGTAATTTGACTTTGGATGCGAATATTTCGAGAACCAAACCTCTAAGAGTAATTTGGTTTTGAGTTTTAGAAAGCTCTTGAAAATTTAACTAACAGTTTTTGAAACCGCAACCCATTTCGAAGCTCGATTACGGAAATATCGCTATCCAAACACAAACGCGATTGAATCTTTTGGACGGAAATGCAGTAAAATCAATCAATCACTTTGGATGAAAATATTTCGAGAACCAGACCTTCCACACACTTTAGAATTATATTTGCGGATAGAGTTTGACAAGACCTTTCTTTTGATGTATAGCTCGATGGGTTTTGGAAACATTTTTTAAAAGTTGAAAAAAAGATGCAAGGGGATAGTCCATCATTTTTTTCAAAAATCAATAAAAAATTTTGGAAAAAGTTTGTCGAAATTTTTAGGTTTCTGGAAAGGTCTATTAATTTGCTATTCGCCACTGGAAACCGCAACGCTTTTCGAGGCTTTCTTGCGGAAATATCGCCATCGACACCTTTTTTAATGTTGCGTCGAAGTACATAAAGTTATATCATTTTGGATGTGAATATTTCGAGAACCAAAGCTGGCAAAATTTTTTGATGTATATTGGCGGAAAGGCCTGTTAATTTTCTAAACGCAACTGAAAACTACAACCTCTTACAAGGCTTGGTTGCGGAAATGTCGTTATCCAAAGCTCTTTTTAGGGTTGCATCGAAATACAGTAATTTGACTTTGGATGCGAATATTTCGAGAACCAAACCTCTAGGTTAGGTTAGGTAGAAGGGCTGACAGTTGATCTTGTTACCGTCACACTTAGATCTATGTAGATCCGTTGTGATACCCTAGGAAGTTGTATCCCATTTAATGTAAAAACCTATGTGTTCTGTTAGCAATCAAGCCAATTAGAGGCATTGACGAAGTTCAGAAGACTGTTCGCCGAAGTTCTAGAAAGATCCTCTAAATCATCAAAGAAATGATTACCTAAGTGTTTCTTTCTTAAGTGACAGAGTGCTGGGCAGTGACAAAGGAAGTGTAAGGTGTCCTCATGTGCTTCTTCATCGCTGCAGCCTCTGCAAAGGTCGTCAGTACTGAGCCTCATTTTCTTTCTGTGGTATCCCAGTAGGTTGTGTCCGGTGATTATGCTGACAAGGGAACGAAGATGTTTTTTGTTCATTTGCATAATTTTGTCTGTCCTCTGCTTATTGAAATTGGGCCACAATTTTCTAGTTGTGGCGCATGTTTCAAGCAGGTTCCATCTTTCATTGTTTTTTTCTGATATTTTGTTACCAATATCCTGTTTGATGTTACAGTTCGGTACTTTAATATCTCGTTCGGCTTGACTTGAATCAAGTGACGATCCCGTTCTCGCCAGTTCATCAGCTCTTTCGTTTCCTTGTACATTGCTGTGACCAGGAACCCAGCAGAGTCTAATGTTATGCTGCATGCCAAGAACCCTAAGCTCTTCGCGACAGCAATTTACAAGCTTCGAATGTATTTCGGTGGCGGAAATTGCTTTAATTGCTGCTTGGCTATCAATAAAGAGGGTGATGTCAGCTCGTGGTATCGCCATCATTGATATTTGCGTAGCTGCTTTGGTCACTGCCAAGACCTCAGCTTGGAAGACGCTGCAAAAGTCTGGAAGTCTGAAGGAGCTAGCTAGTCCCAGAGTTTCCGAGAAGATTCCTGCACCAACTCCAGTGTCCATCTTAGAACCATCAGTGAAGACGGTTATCGTAGATTCGTTACTGAGAGGTTGGTTGTTTTTCCACTCCTCTCTATTAGGAAAAGAGGTAGTGAATGGTCTGTCGAAGTTTAAATGGGGTGTTATGTAGTCTGTGCAAACATTAATTCCCACATATCTCTGAAGAATCTGAGTATGACCCGTTGTGCTTTGCTTCCAGCAGTTAGTCTGGCTTAGTCGCAAGGCACTGTATGCTGCTGATTCTTGCACGAATAGATCTAAGGGTTTCAGGTTGAGTATCGCTTCCAGCCCCGCTGTGGGGGTGGTTTTCAACGCCCCTGTAATACCTACGCATGCTAATCTTTGAACTTTTGTTAAGATTTTCAGGTTTGTTGTTTTCTCTGTCGCGTTCCACCAAACTAGATTACCGTAGGTTAGTATCGGTCTAACTATTGCCGTGTACATCCACCTGATAATTTTTGGGTTTGGTCCCCAGGATTTTCCGAAAATCCTGTTGCAGGAATAGAATGCGACCATAGCTTTCTTTGCTCTTTCTTTGGTGTTGAGACACCAGTTCAGTTTCTTATCAAGGATCACACCAAGGTATCTGGCCTGATCTGAGATTTTGAGTGGTGTCCCTTCTATTGATGGTAGTCTAAACATTGGTATTTTCCTTCTGTTAGTGAAGAGAACCAATTCTGTTTTCAATGGATTAACCATTAGACCACATTTCTTTGTCCAGTTGTTGACCTTTGACAGGGCAAACTCGATCTGTTCACTTATAGTGGATGGGAATTTTCCTGTCGCAAGTAGTGCTAGGTCGTCCGCATAGGCTACTACTTTGACTCCACTATATTTTAATTTTACAAGAATTTCGTTCATAACTAGTATCCAAAGAAGTGGAGAGAGTACCCCTCCCTGGGGTGTTCCTCTAGATGTGGATACTTTTAAACGTGATTCTCCAAGTTCTGTGTTTATATGCCTGTTTCTTAACATGCACATAGTCCAATTTATAATTGAACTTTCTATATTCAGCTCTACAAGGGTTCTCTTAACTGCATCACTTTCCACATTATTGAATGCTCCTTCAATATCCAGAAAGGCAGCGAGAGTGTATTCCTTGTCTTTGAGAGTTTTTTCAATTGTATTAACAACACAGTGAAGTGCTGTTTCTACGCTTTTGCCTTTTGTATAGGCATGCTGCATTGGAGAAATTACCTCCGGGTTCAGTGTGCTGCGAATATAGATGTCCAACAGTCTTTCGAAGGTTTTAAGAGTAAACGACGTGAGACTGATTGGTCTATAGTCTTTAGCTTCCGTGTGACTAGGTTTACCAGCCTTCGGGATGAAAACAACCTTGACTTCACGCCATACTTTAGGTACATATCCCCATCTGAGGCTGCTTGAGAATATGTTTTTTAGGTGCGGAGTAATGAGGTTTTCACTTTTTTGTAGCATCATTGGAAAGATGCCATCTAGTCCCGGGGATTTATAAGGGGAGAAAGAGTTTATTGCCCATTTAATCTTGTCTTCCGTTACAATATCCGACGGTGCTCTGTGCTCTGTATGGATCTCACTCACCTGGTTATAGCTCGGGTTAGAGTTACACCCGGGAAAATGAGCATTAACTAAGAGTTTAAGAGTTTCACTGCATGATTCTGTCCAACGACCATTTGGTTCTTTTAGGGAACCCAAGGTAGTTGGCTCTTTAGAGAGAATTTTCCTTAGTCTAGCTGATTCATTGGTGCCTTCTACTTCATCGCAGAAGGTTCTCCACGAGCTTCGTTTGGCTCGCTGTGTTTCAGCTTTGAATTTTCTTTGACTGGATTTGTAGTTCTCCCAGTCTATGTCTAATCTAGTGTGTTTGGCGATATTGAAAAGTCGCCTAGTTTCTTTCCTAATATCGCCCAGTTCTTTTGTCCACCAAGGTGGTTTTTTGTTGCCTTTACTACCTGATTTTAAAGGACATCCTTTGACAAAAGCATTGCTGAGTATTTCTGTGAATTTCTCGGCAGCTTTGTCTAAGTTATCAGGATTATCAATTTCATTGGTATTAAGCAATGTGATTCTATTCTCTACTTCCCCATTAAAAATATACCAGTTAGTTTTCCTAAAATTTCTAAAAGGTTTTTGAGAATTTGTTGTGTTAAGTATAAAGAATTCAATTAACCTATGATCGGAAAAAGATTCTTCCTTAAGTATGTTACGGTAAAATTTTGCCGTAACAAGAATTACTCTTTTGCTTCCACATCCTAGGTTCCTTTCTTCCCAACTTTCGTTTACAGGTGTTTCGTTCAACTTACTGAGAGAGAGAAGGGCAGCCATGGTCCATCAGCCATCGGTTCACTCTCTCAGTACCTTGAAGAAACAAATTATCGAAGTTGTCAATTTTGACACTTAAGTGGATGGTTGATCCACTGCATCATATTTGACAGACAGGTGGTCTGTTCTGAACCACTAATTCCGAGCGCGGGTGACAGTTGGTCCCCGAACGCTAATAATTCTTAACAGACGGGCGGTCTGTACAAACTGTACATACCAAAAGCACGGACGACAGTTGGTCTCCGATGCTGATGTTACTCCTTGTGAGAATGGCTGCTTGCCCAACGTAAACAGTAACTTATTTGTTTTTGTAAAAGATGGAACGTTAACCACTAGTCCTCATCCCCCAAATCTGCGCAAAAGCCCAACGACGTAGAGTAACTTCGCGAAATAGGGAATAACTGCCTGCATCTCCTATCCTGACAAATGTGTATAATCGAATTTTGCTTTTCACCAATTTGTTACTAGTTGCTAGTTTTTTTAATAAAAGGGGAAAAATGCACGCGGGATAAAGTTGAGTTTCGTTTTGGTTTTTGGAAACTTCCTTTTAAAAATAGTTTAGTGGGTGAGAATAGGTGGCTGAATGCACCCATTGAATTGCCGCCCACTGGAAGTCGTACAAGTGTTCGGCGAATTCAATGGTGACGGTGCACGAAGCTGGGGTGTAAAGTGCGAGTAGGAAAGGCTGCTGGGTTTCAACTGCGTTGGCTCACTCACGCGAATATGCTGAGTGTTGCTGAGTGATGACGCGATCGAAGCCCACGTCACTGATTGGCCGAAAGCACTGGGGCATTGGAAAAAAGAAGAGGTCGTCCAGGCAAGGTGAAAGCCTGGATGTGGACTTCTTACCCGTATAGAGTACGAACCAGAGGTTCTTAGAAAAAAAAGGCAAAAATTAAAATATAAGCAAGTTTTCAAAAATCCAAAAAGAGATTCAATTATTTTTCGGTTGCGATTTTTTTTTGATATCTAGCAAGGCAGATAATTGTTGTGGAGTGACTTAAAAGTCAAGTGGCAAATTTTTGGAATTTTGGCGAAAAATTGGTGGAAAAAAAAGTCCAGATAAGTTGTCGTCAGGGAGGAGAGTAGCAGGAGTTGAAAAAGCTAAGTATAGTGTTGTGTTGTAATTAGTTTTCTTTTGCATATAAATTCGTTTGCCAGAGTTATTTGTTGAACTCATCTTTAATTTTCGGTTTGGCTTTTGTTCCGTAAGTTTTCCGATAAAGCGGAACTCGCGACCCGTTTTCCATTTTCCGTTTGTTCTTTCGGGACCAAGTGTTAACGGTCCATCTTGTTAGTTAAAATTGAATTTCGTTGTTCTCTTTGTCTAAAAGATCTTGGGTTTTAGCCCTACTTAATTGCAAGGTTTCCCAAGCAATTTAATAAAAAGTGTTAAATTCCCATTCGGAATCATAAATAACTTCTTTCATTTCAAATACTTTCACCGTCGGTTCCGCTTCGGAGGTTTGTAATTTCCTTATTCAAAAAAAATTACTGGCGCCCTTATTTTCTTTTTCAGCGACGCCCCTGTGGCCATCAACATATCCAATAATTATAAATTCTTGATTAACTTCGTCAATCAGTTTAATTAACTTTTTATCACGATAAAAGTGTTAAAAAGTGAACCCACCCCTTTGCTGAGCATAGCCGTGGTGGCAGCACTTTTGTTGTTGCCTGTTGCACTTCTTCGAATTCGGACTTGTTTTCGTTTTCTATTTTGCTTTCCTTTTGGTTGACATTCTTATAACCAAAAGTCGTGGTCAAATCGTCAATGCCGGTCGCATTTTGTTTTCGCGATAGATAATTAAATTTAAATAAATATTTTTTTCGGTTCGTCGCGAAAAAGTGTAACAATTGGCGCCCAACGTGGGGCTTTTTGATTGAAAAAAAAAACATTCCAAAAACCGCGGTGAAAGTTCTCCAAAAAGAAGAACATTCTTGTAAAGTTTTTTTGGTTGTGCAGTTTTTTAGGGAAGTTTTCGTTTATCTTGTTTTGTGCCATTTACTTTTCTTATTTTTTGTCTCTTCCCCCAGGAATATAATCTGTTGTGAAAAGTGGTGGAAATTTGTTATAATCTTGTGGAAAAAAAAAAAACACAATACCTACCTGATTGAAGCTGGAATTTAGCACTCAATAGTGTATAGTGCATACCTACATACCTACGGTGGTTTTTTTTATTTTGTTTTCTAAAGAGTGAGTACCTATTTAATATTCTTTTCATTTACATTTTTGATAAAATTCTAAATTAATCCATTCATTAGTTTAAATTTACATATACCTACCTACATACATATATATGTTTTTTTCGCATAACCTTTAAGTGTCGCAGGTTTTTATATCTTACTTACGGTGCTTATCTACCTACGAAGCCCGTTTGAATTGTGTACATAGGTGATCGTGATTGAGTTCTTTTTTTTGAGTTTTATTGTGTTGATTTCGTTAAAAAAAAAAAAAACGTTTTGTTTACATTTTGCTAGAAGTGCTAGTGCTAGAAGTTATTATATTTTACTTACCTACAGTGTCGTGTAAAAATTTCTTACAGGTGGAAAAATTTATTAGGCAAATTTTTTTTTCTGGTGATTCTTTTTTTTGTGCTTTAATCGAGTGTAGTAGTAATTTCTTTTGAAATAGTTTTTTTCTTTTGGAACAAAATCAGCTGGGTGTTGATTTTGGTTTACTTTTGCATCATTTTGATTTTGGGTTTATTTTTCGCGTGTTTTCTTTGAATTGGTACCATAATCAACCGGGTGTTGAATTGGTCCAATTTTTAGTTAGTATTTCGGTGGAAAAAAAAATAATAATAAAAGGTTTTTTTTTTGTTTTTGAATTTGTATAACAATCAACCGGGTGTTGATTTAGTGGAAAATTAATTAAGCCATTTTTTTTTTACTGACGATTTTTCTTTTATTGTGCGTTTAGGCTCATATAGTTTTTTGTTCACTTTTAGAAGAAAATCAGCTGGGTGTTGATTTTGTTAGCTTTTTGTAGTATTTTGTTTTTCTATTTTTTTTTATTTATTGCGTGTTTACTTTTAAATTGGTACAACAATCAACTGGGTGTTGATTTGATCCAATTTTTGGTTTAATAAGGCGGTTTTACATTTCTTACGGTTTGCTAATTTAATTTTACTTTTGGACTTCAAGTTTTTTTTTAAAAAAATGGACGTGAATAGGTTAAATAAAGAGGAACTCCTTTATGAGTTACAGGCGCGTGGTCTTAAGGAGGGTACGGTAGACAACATGAGGATGACACTTAGAGCATCCCGTACACTGGAACGGTCGGGTTCCATTTCGAGTGACAGCCCTCACTACCCATTTTCGTTTGAGGATGATTCGAAAGCGGTTCGAGCTAAAATTATAGAAGTTAGGGACTTGTTGAAAACTCCTCCGAAGAATCCGAAGTCGTCGGAGTATTTGAAAATTCAGACCAAAATTGAATGGTCTCTAGGTAGGATTAGTAGGGCCAAAGCGGAGTCGTCTGAGGAGGTCAATCAGGTGGCCGATATTCGGGGGGAGTTATTGTTGCTGATGGCAACCTTAACGGAAGGGGGTGAGGAAGTACCTTAAGATAAAAACAACGGCAAGGACAACACGTCGACAGCAGGCATGGATGCGTTGCCAACTGCACATGTCGACCAACGTGCGAGTTCAGGATTTCAACTACAGGGGGAACCCTGTGACCGAAATCCTGAGCGTATTGAAAAGTGGAATATAAAATTCTCTGGTGAGCAGTGCGGCTCATCAGTGAATTCATTTATTGAAAGAGTTGAGGAACTAAGGGAATCTCGTGGAGTTTCAGAGGCTAGGGTTTTCAGGTCGGCTGTTGATCTTTTTACTGGGAAGGCGCTTCTCTGGTTTAGGGCGGTTAGGGATTCCATCACAACATGGAAAGAGTTGGTTAGGGAGTTGAAGTTGGAATTTTTACCCTCCAACTATGACGACCTCTTATTGGACGAGGTCAGGCGGCGTACCCAGGGTAGGGATGAGACAATGGGAATGTACATTGCTCTCATGCAAACCCTTTTCAAAAGATTCTCTGAGCCGTTGAGTGAGAATAGAAAATTATCTATTCTCATGAAAAACATAGCTCCTTTCTACCAAACGCAATTAGGCTTGGCTGATATCAAGTCAGTCAATGAACTGGTTGCGTTGGGTAGGAAGTTAGAGACAATTAGGTCAAATGTGGAGTCTTTTGTCCCTCCTCCTTCTGGTCGTAACAGGCAGGCTTTGGAGCCTGATGTTGCGTATGTTGCTTCCGTTCAGGAAGCAACAATTGCAGTTGATCGGAACCCACCACCCCCCAATAGGACCATTCGTTGTTTCAACTGCAATAGGGAAGGACATTTTTCTAATCATTGTTCCACTCCTAGGCGTTGTTTTGGGTGTGGTACTGTAGGTACTACACATCGTAATTGTAGGCGTTGTTCGGGAAACGGGCAACGGACTCTTGGGCCAGCAGGTCAAGAGCGCCGTCGCAATTAGTTAGGTCGCCTGCTGACGACCAGCTGGCAGTTCAAGTTAGATTAGGTTTCACGTTAGATAGTAGTGGGGACGATAGACGTCCATATTTAGGAGTTAACATTTACGGTATTAGGTTTTTAGGCCTACTAGATTCGGGGGCATCTCGAACTATAATTTGTAGTGACGTTTGGAGAGTTTTGAAAGATTTAGGGTTACAGTTAGACAAAACAAATGTTAGGCAGGTACATTTAGCTGATGGTGCAGGTGTAGGAGTTTTAGGAATTGTAAATCTACCCATTGTTGTCGAAGGCAAATCGGTTTTGGTAGAGTGTTTGGTTATACCCTCCCTCCCACATGCGATGATACTCGGTGCAGACTTTTGGGCACTATCGGGAATCGTCCCGGATCTTCGATCACGCATGTGGAGTTTTTCGAGCCAGGAGATGGTGGCTTCGATAGAAACAACTTCTATCACAGATGAGTCTGAGTTAGATGAGGGTGAAAGGGGCAAACTAAATGCTTTAATTGAAGATTTGTTTAGGGACATGCCAGAAGGGTTAGGAGTGACAACAATGGTAGAGCATATTATTAGGACGTCGACAGAACCTATTAAGCAGAGGTACTATCCGGTATCACCAGCAATGCAGGTGCATATCGATAAGGCTCTTAACGAGATGTTAGAAGAGGGGGTGATTGAGAAGTCAAATAGTCCTTGGGCTTCTCCAATAGTTTTAATCAAAAAGAAAGATGGTACCTTTAGGTTTTGTGTCGACTATAGGAAACTTAATCAAGTTACAGAGAGAGATGCATATCCACTTCCGATTATTTCAGCCATTTTAGACAAGCTTAGGAACGCGAAATTTTTAACATCACTGGACATTAAGTCAGCGTATTGGCAGATTCCTATGGCGGAGGAATCTCGCAAGTTTACGGCCTTTACGGTACCGGGTAGGGGACTTTTTCATTTTAAAAGAATGCCATTCGGGTTGCACAACGCCCCTGCTACGTGGCAGAGATTCATAGATAGTGTTTTAGGGCCGGAGTTGGAGCCATATGTTTTTGTATATCTGGACGATATTATTATCGTTACAGATACATTCGAGAAACATCTCGAAATTCTTGACGAAGTTTTTAGGAGATTGCATCAGGCAGGTTTGAAAGTAGGTAGGGAGAAATGCAACTTTTGCAGACCCTCTCTAAAATTTTTAGGTTACGTGGTTGATCGGAACGGGTTACATGTTGACCCGGAAAAAGTGGATAGCATGGTAAAAATACCTGCACCCAAGAACGTTAAAGAAGTTAGGAGTTTTGTAGGGACTGTTTCGTGGTACAGGCGCTTCGTACCAAATTTTGCTACATTAGTTAGGCCATTGACAGATTTGCTTAAGAAAAGCAAAAAATTCGTCTGGACACAGGAATGCGAAGATTGCTTTAGAAAAGCTAAGGAATGTTTAATCACGGCTCCGATTTTAACATGTCCCGACTTTAATCTTCCATTCGTGGTTCAAACAGACGCATCTGATTACGGTATCGGGGCCGTACTCACACAGACTTTTGAGGAGGGGGAAAAAGTAATATGTTACTTGAGTAGGTCTCTTAATAGGAACGAAAGGAACTACTCCACTACTGAAAAGGAGTGTTTAGCAGTTTTGTGGGCAGTTGAGAAGTTGCGGCCGTACATCGAAGGAGTTAGCTTCACGGTCGTAACTGATCATTACTCATTGATTTGGTTGAGTAATCTCAAGGACCCACAGGGTAGACTTGCGCGCTGGGCAGTTAGGCTTCAGCAGTTTGATTTTCAGATCATTCACCGAAAGGGTAAAGATCATGTCGTTCCGGACATGTTATCTCGGGGAGTTCCAGTAGTGGCTGGGATTTCGGATGAGGATTCTGACCCTTGGGTGGCAAAAATGATTTCGAAAGTTGAGTCAAACCCGTTAGCTTTTCCGGCCTGGAGAGTTGATAATGGCCGTTTGTTTAAATTTATAAAATCGAATCATGTGGTGGTTCATGAAGGTAACGACGAATGGAAATTAGTAGTGAGTAGGAAAGATAGGTTAGGAGTTCTTAAAGAATGTCATGATAGTCCATTAGCTGGACATATGGGGGTTAGGAAAACATTCGCTAGAGTAGGTTCAAAGTATTATTGGCCTAAAATGAGAGGAGATATAACAAGATATGTCAGGAAATGTAGGGTATGTCAACAAGTGAAACCGATAAACGATAAGCCAGCCGGTCTTATGACTGAAAGAGTAGGAGCTTCTTCTCCGTGGGAGATGATAAGTGTGGACTTAGTGGGTCCTCTGCCCAAGTCTAGTAAAGGTTTTATGTATATCCTCACAGTGGTAGATTATTTAACGAAATTTCCGTTACTGTTTCCATTAAGGTCTGCCACTGCAAAGGCAGTGTGCAAGGAGTTAGAAGATAGTGTTTTTCTTTTGTTTGGAGTTCCGAAAATTGTCATTTGTGACAACGGTCCTCAATTTAAGAGTAGGGAACTTAGGACACTCTGTGAAGGATATTCTTCGAAGATTAGGTTTACTCCACATTATCATCCACAGGCTAATCCTGCGGAGAGGATCAACCAGATAATTAAAACAACTTTGAGGGCATATGTTTCGGAGAATCACCGAAGTTGGGATTCTCAGCTAGCTAAAGTGGCTTGTGCCATCCGCACATCCCAACATGAAGTATTAGGAGTTACACCATATTACGCTAATTTTGGAAAGGAGATGTCTACTAGTGGTCAGGATAGAATAAGAATTAGTACTGAATCTTTGGATAGTGAAAATGGTGAACGATCGGTAGGAAATATAGGAGATAGGTTTAGAGAACTAAGGGCTGATATTGCTGCCAAGTTGAAGGCAGCAAGTAAGAAATCAGCAGGTGCATACAACCTCAGGAGGAGAGATGTTCAATATCTCCCGAATGACGTTGTATGGCGGAGAAATTTTGTCCTTTCGGACGCAGCAAATTATTATGCGGCTAAGTTGGCACCGAAATTTGTGGGCCCGTTTAGAATCCGCAAAAGATTGTCTCCTTGGACATATGTCCTTCAAGACGAAAATGGTAAAGATCGTGGCACTTGGCACACTAAAGATCTAAAACCTTTCACTTCGTTATCTGAAAATGATTGAGTCCGTAAGTCCCTATTAAAGTAAAGAGTAATTAATTTTTTTTTTTGTAACTTTTTGATGGTATTGGTTTTTATATTTTGTTTCTCTTTTTTTTTAACTTTTTTTGTTTGGTTTTGAAATGGACTACCATATTTGGTCTGATGGTTTTTTTTTACCTTTGTAGTTTGTGTACCTGGTCAATCCGTAGGAAATGGCTTGGTTTTCTTGAAAACCAAGCACATTTCCGAGGAGGAAAGGGTGGGATTTGTTACGGTAAAATTTTGCCGTAACAAGAATTACTCTTTTGCTTCCACATCCTAGGTTCCTTTCTTCCCAACTTTCGTTTACAGGTGTTTCGTTCAACTTACTGAGAGAGAGAAGGGCAGCCATGGTCCATCAGCCATCGGTTCACTCTCTCAGTACCTTGAAGAAACAAATTATCGAAGTTGTCAATTTTGACACTTAAGTGGATGGTTGATCCACTGCATCATATTTGACAGACAGGTGGTCTGTTCTGAACCACTAATTCCGAGCGCGGGTGACAGTTGGTCCCCGAACGCTAATAATTCTTAACAGACGGGCGGTCTGTACAAACTGTACATACCAAAAGCACGGACGACAGTTGGTCTCCGATGCTGATGTTACTCCTTGTGAGAATGGCTGCTTGCCCAACGTAAACAGTAACTTATTTGTTTTTGTAAAAGATGGAACGTTAACCACTAGTCCTCATCCCCCAAATCTGCGCAAAAGCCCAACGACGTAGAGTAACTTCGCGAAATAGGGAATAACTGCCTGCATCTCCTATCCTGACAAATGTGTATAATCGAATTTTGCTTTTCACCAATTTGTTACTAGTTGCTAGTTTTTTTAATAAAAGGGGAAAAATGCACGCGGGATAAAGTTGAGTTTCGTTTTGGTTTTTGGAAACTTCCTTTTAAAAATAGTTTAGTGGGTGAGAATAGGTGGCTGAATGCACCCATTGAATTGCCGCCCACTGGAAGTCGTACAAGTGTTCGGCGAATTCAATGGTGACGGTGCACGAAGCTGGGGTGTAAAGTGCGAGTAGGAAAGGCTGCTGGGTTTCAACTGCGTTGGCTCACTCACGCGAATATGCTGAGTGTTGCTGAGTGATGACGCGATCGAAGCCCACGTCACTGATTGGCCGAAAGCACTGGGGCATTGGAAAAAAGAAGAGGTCGTCCAGGCAAGGTGAAAGCCTGGATGTGGACTTCTTACCCGTATAGAGTACGAACCAGAGGTTCTTAGAAAAAAAAGGCAAAAATTAAAATATAAGCAAGTTTTCAAAAATCCAAAAAGAGATTCAATTATTTTTCGGTTGCGATTTTTTTTTGATATCTAGCAAGGCAGATAATTGTTGTGGAGTGACTTAAAAGTCAAGTGGCAAATTTTTGGAATTTTGGCGAAAAATTGGTGGAAAAAAAAGTCCAGATAAGTTGTCGTCAGGGAGGAGAGTAGCAGGAGTTGAAAAAGCTAAGTATAGTGTTGTGTTGTAATTAGTTTTCTTTTGCATATAAATTCGTTTGCCAGAGTTATTTGTTGAACTCATCTTTAATTTTCGGTTTGGCTTTTGTTCCGTAAGTTTTCCGATAAAGCGGAACTCGCGACCCGTTTTCCATTTTCCGTTTGTTCTTTCGGGACCAAGTGTTAACGGTCCATCTTGTTAGTTAAAATTGAATTTCGTTGTTCTCTTTGTCTAAAAGATCTTGGGTTTTAGCCCTACTTAATTGCAAGGTTTCCCAAGCAATTTAATAAAAAGTGTTAAATTCCCATTCGGAATCATAAATAACTTCTTTCATTTCAAATACTTTCACCGTCGGTTCCGCTTCGGAGGTTTGTAATTTCCTTATTCAAAAAAAATTACTGGCGCCCTTATTTTCTTTTTCAGCGACGCCCCTGTGGCCATCAACATATCCAATAATTATAAATTCTTGATTAACTTCGTCAATCAGTTTAATTAACTTTTTATCACGATAAAAGTGTTAAAAAGTGAACCCACCCCTTTGCTGAGCATAGCCGTGGTGGCAGCACTTTTGTTGTTGCCTGTTGCACTTCTTCGAATTCGGACTTGTTTTCGTTTTCTATTTTGCTTTCCTTTTGGTTGACATTCTTATAACCAAAAGTCGTGGTCAAATCGTCAATGCCGGTCGCATTTTGTTTTCGCGATAGATAATTAAATTTAAATAAATATTTTTTTCGGTTCGTCGCGAAAAAGTGTAACAAGTACTTTCCACTGTTCTATTGAGACGGTATTCGAGTTGCTCACAAGGGTGATATCGAGTACTTCCTCGCGGTTCTTAGTCACAAATGTTGGTTCATTACCTCTATTCGCTACTAGTATGTTATTTCCTATGATAAATTCAAAAAGAGACTCACCTCGATCGTTGATGTCGGTGCTCCCCCATTGAGTATGATGTGCATTAGAATCACATCCTATCACAAGGTCCCATTTCTCCACAGCTGCGCGTTCAAAAAGTTGGGACGTGATATTTGCAGGTGGTCCCTCCGTTCCATCGTAAGGCATATAGCATGATGCCAAGATAAGCGGTGGAAGCCCATCGCGCTCCAACTTTATCGCAGTTTGGTCTAGGTTACTGTATGTAGATAAAAGAAAGAGATTAATCTGTTTTCTAGCTACAATACATGCTCTATGATTACTAATTGTACCTGCAAAAGAGGATTTAAACAAAGTAAGTCCCTTTGAGTGGAGCCCCCTAATTTTGCCGCCTGATACCCAGGGTTCTTGAACTAGGGCAATGTCTATTTGTCTACTCTCCATGAGGTAGACCAGGTTGGCGCTGGCAGCTTTACTGTGATGAAGATTTATTTGTACAAATTTCATTATAAGTTTTTAACTACCACCCCCTTATTTACCTGTTTTTTCTTATTGGCTATCATCCTGAGCTTGCATCGGTTTATACCGACGCGTACTTTGTAGCCAATTTTCCGAAGAAGTGGCATCGATTTGTGGCTTAAACTCACGATTACTTCGGTGCCATCTTTGGTGGGTTCGCCAACCTTAACAACCTCCCAATTCTGGCTGAGTTGGTCGGTGTTGAGGGACTTGAGGTACCGCTCTATCCTGTCTCTTGGTATCACGGGTCCTCTCAGTGTCAGCACTGCTTTTGGCCTACTAAGTTCGCTGATTTCCTTCTTGCTGATCAGACGAAGGTCAGCGTTTGGCCAAGGAGCTTCGGTCTTCTCGATGAACTCTCGGAGCCATGTGAGAGTGTTGCCATCTTCACATGTCATCACCTTGAATCCATGGACAGTGCTGAGGTTACCGAATAGCGGCGGAGGCCTGTTTTTGACGATAGCCTCATTTACCCCGTCCAGAATTCGGAGTTCCATCAATTGCCATTGATCATCCGTCAGTTTCCTTGAAGGGTTGCCAAAGTCTGCTATCGCAGTTTGTTGGCCCTCCATGGTCACCCGGGAGAATTTGGCTTTCTTCTTCTTGTTCCCTGGTGAGGGAACAGCTGGTGACGTTGTGTCGTCGTGCCTAGCTCTTTTGGAACCGCTCGCGGTTGGATGAGGGCTAGGCGGGGGCAAGAGGCCATCCTTTCCTTTCCCTTTCACCTTCCTTTGAGCTGTCCTCGAGTTCGGCTCGTCCTTAGTTCGTCTGTCCGTACTATCTGTCCGTGACTTAGTGTCGTCATGCCTAGCTTGATAGGACGTACCCGCAGTTGGGTGAGAGCTAGGTGGAGGCAAGAGGCCGTCCTTTCCTTTCTTCACCTTTCCTTGGGCAGTCCTCAAGTTCGGCTCGTTCTGGGTCAGTCTGTCCGTACCCGTATCATCCGTCCGTGACGGATTGTCGTCTTGCCTAGCTTGGTTGGACGAACCCGCAGTTGGGTGAGAGTCAGGCAGAGGCAAGAGGCCATCCTTTCCCTCCTTCACCCTTCTTTGAGTAGTCCTCAAGTTCGGCATGTCCTCAGTACGTCTGTCCGTACCCGTGCTAACTGTCTTAGTCGAAATTCTCTGAGTACATCTCTCCAGAGCTAGCTTTTCCTTGGCCGTTAAGGATTCAGGATTTCTTTTAGCTAGCCGCCGGAGGATCCTCTCAGCGTTCCGTTTTTGCCTGCGGAGTATCTGACTTTCGTTCAGGAGACCTGTCACCTTGCGCTTGCAACGCTCAGCTCGGGCCTCTACAACTGTCTTCTCGGTGTCCATTGTTGAGTCAGTCGGTTTGCAATCCCCTGTCTGAGAGGAGGTGGACGCATTCAGACTGCATTCAGGGTTGTGGTTCCTAATGCAACCCGAGTGCGATTCCTCCAACTCGACCACTTCCGGTTCATGCGTCCTGTCTTTTGGTATGTCCGTCTTTGCAAGCACAGCCGATGAGGCCAACCCCTTCCTTACCTGGGATTTACCAGCAGGGGGTTCGGGTGGTCCCATCAGCGTGTGCACGCGTGTGCCCTGCACAGAAGGAGCCTTCTCCGGTGTTAAGACAGTAGGCCCAACCTCCTTTGCAGACTCTTCCTGCAGAAGCGCACGCGCGTTATGCAATCGTTTCCGTTCAAGTTCCGTAAGTTCTTCCCAACTCCTTGTGCCAAGTCGTTCAATCACTCTTCTGCAGTTGCGGTATTTACTCCGCACCGAAGAAGAAGATAACCGTGAGATGCTGGAGCTGGCAACGGAAAGGCAGTCACTGATGTCGTCAGTGTCAACAGTTACGATGCTGGCCCCATCATCCACACCGAGATTGGCAAAGGGGTTGAGAAGAAGGTCTTCCTCTTCCTGAGTCAATTCCGTCGTTGTGTCGTTCTTGTCTTTGTTATCGTTTGCGTTTTTTGTCACTGGCGACTTCTCCCTTCGTTCGATACGAGGGGCCAAGCCCACGCCGGTAGCCGCGACTTCTACCGACGGTTTAGCGTATATCCCCGCTAGTTTGTTTTGTCTTTTGTGTGTGTTGTCCATAGTTTTTACGTTTGGGTTCCTCTTAGTTGGCCTAGAATCTTCAGCTGTCCAGCTGCGGATCCCTTAATCAGTCAGTCCGTACTATCTGTCGTCCGTACTTGCCGTCATGCCTAGCTTGATTGGACGTACCCGCAGTTGGGTGAGAGCTAGGCGGAGGCGAGAGGCCGTCCTTTCCTTTCTTCACCTTTCCTTGAGCAGTCCTCAAGTTTGGCTCGTTCTAAGTTAGTATGTCCGTACCCGTATTATCGTTGTCTTGGTCTTGCTTAGCCTGGTTGGTCATAATCGAAGTTGGGTTAGGGATGGGCGGAGGCAAGAGGCCATCCTTTCCCTCCTTCACCCTCCCTTGAGCAGCCACCAGGTTCGGCTCGTCCTCAAGCAGATCCAGGAGGTCCACAGCTGGCCAGCTGAAGACCTAAACGTAAGCCTCCCCACCACTACAAGGTGGAAACCCGTCGGGGAGGAACCAAACCTCTAAGAGTAATTTGGTTTTGAGTTTTAGAAAACTCTTGAAAATTTAACTAACAGTTTTTGAAACCGCAACTCATTTCGAAGCTCGATTACGGAAATATCGCTATCCAAACACAAACGCGATTGAATCTTTTGGACGGAAATGCAGTAAAATCAATCAATCACTTTGGATGAAAATATTTCGAGAACCAGACCTTCCACACACTTTTGAATTATATTTGCGGATAGAGTTTGACAAGACCTTTATTTTGATGTATAGCTCGATGGGTTTTGGAAACATTTTTTAAAAGTTGAAAAAAATATGCATTTTTTTCAAAAATCAATAAAAAATTTTGGAAAAAGTTTGTCGAAATTTTTAGGTTTCTGGAAAGGTCTACTAATTTGCTATTCGCCACTGGAAACCGCAACCCTTTTCGAGGCTTTGCTGCGGAAATATCGCCATCGACACCTTTTTTAATGTTGCGTCGAAGTACATAAAGTTATATCATTTTGGATGTGAATATTTCGAGAACCAAAGCTGGCAAAATTTTTTGATGTATATTGGCGGAAAGGCCTGTTAATTTTCTAAACGCAACTGAAAACTACAACCTCTTACAAGGCTTGGTTGCGGAAATGTCGTTATCCAAAGCTCTTTTTAGGGTTGCATCGAAATACAGTAATTTGACTTTGGATGCGAATATTTCGAGAACCAAACCTCTAAGAGTAATTTGGTTTTGAGTTTTAGAAAGCTCTTGAAAATTTAACCAACAGTTTTTGAAACCGCAACTCATTTCGAAGCTCGATTACGGAAATATCGCTATCCAAACACAAACGCGATTGAATCTTTTGGACGGAAATGCAGTAAAATCAATCAATCACTTTGGATGAAAATATTTCGAGAACCAGACCTTCCACACACTTTTGAATTATATTTGCGGATAGAGTTTGACAAGACCTTTATTTTGATGTATAGCTCGATGGGTTTTGGAAACATTTTTTAAAAGTTGAAAAAAATATGCAATCAAAAATTTTGGAAAAAGTTTGTCGGAATTTTTAGGTTTCTGGAAAGGTCTACTAATTTGCTATTCGCCACTGGAAACCGCAACCCTTTTCGAGGCTTTCTTGCGGAAATATCGCCATCGACACCTTTTTTAATGTTGCGTCGAAGTACATAAAGTTATATCATTTTGGATGTGAATATTTCGAGAACCAAAGCTGGCAAAATTTTTTGATGTATATTTGCGGAAAGGCCTGTTAATTTTCTATACGCAACTGAAAACTACAACCTCTTACAAGGCTTGGTTGCGGAAATATCGTTATCCAAAGCTCTTTTTAGGGTTGCATCGAAATACAGTAATTTGACTTTGGATGCGAATATTTCGCGAACCAAACCTCTAAGAGTAATTTGGTTTTGAGTTTTAGAAAGCTCTTGAAAATTTAACTAACAGTTTTTGAAACCGCAACCCATTTCGAAGCTCGATTACGGAAATATCGCTATCCAAACACAAACGCGATTGAATCTTTTGGACGGAAATGATGTAAAATCAATCAATCACTTTGGATGAAAATATTTCGAGAACCAGACCTTCCACACACTTTAGAATTATATTTGCGGATAGAGTTTGACAAGACCTTTCTTTTGATGTACAGCTCGATGGGTTTTGGAAACATTTTTTAAAAGTTGAAAAAAATATGCATTTTTTTCAAAAATCAATAAAAAATTTTGGAAAAAGTTTGTCGAAATTTTTAGGTTTCTGGAGAGGTCTATTAATTTGCTATTCGCCACTGGAAACCGCAACGCTTTTCGAGGCTTTCTTGCGGAAATATCGCCATCGACACCTTTTTAAATGTTGCGTCGAAGTACATAAAGTTATATCATTTTGGATGTGAATATTTCGAGAACCAAAGCTGGCAAAATTTTTTGATGTGTATTGGCGGAAAGGCCTGTTAATTTTCTATATACAACTGAAAACTACAACCTCTTACAAGGCTTGGTTGCGGAAATATCGTTATCCAAAGCTCTTTTTAGGGTTGCATCGAAATACAGTAATTTGACTTTGGATGCGAATATTTCGAGAACCAAACCTCTAAGAGTAATTTGGTTTTGAGTTTTAGAAAGCTCTTGAAAATTTAACTAACAGTTTTTGAAACCGCAACCCATTTCGAAGCTCGATTACGGAAATATCGCTATCCAAACACAAACGCGATTGAATCTTTTGGACGGAAATGCAGTAAAATCAATCAATCACTTTGGATGAAAATATTTCGAGAACCAGACCTTCCACACACTTTTGAATTATATTTGCGGATAGAGTTTGACAAGACCTTTCTTTTGATGTATAGCTCGATGGGTTTTGGAAACATTTTTTAAAAGTTGAAAAAAAAGATGCAAGGGGTTAGTCCATCAATTTTTTCAAAAATCAATAAAAAATTTTGGAAAAAGTTTGTCGAAATTTTTAGGTTTCTGGAAAGGTCTATTAATTTGCTATTCGCCACTGGAAACCGCAACGCTTTTCGAGGCTTTCTTGCGGAAATATCGCCATCGACACCATTTTTAATGTTGCGTCAAAGTACATAAAGTTATATCATTTTGGATGTGAATATTTCGAGAACCAAAGCTGGCAAAATTTTTTGATGTGTATTGGCGGAAAGGCCTGTTAATTTTCTATATACAACTGAAAACTACAACCTCTTACAAGGCTTGGTTGCGGAAATATGGTTATCCAAAGCTCTTTTTAGGGTTGCATCGAAATACAGTAATTTGACTTTGGATGCGAATATTTCGAGAACCAAACCTCTAAGAGTAATTTGGTTTTGAGTTTTAGAAAGCTCTTGAAAATTTAACTAACAGTTTTTGAAACCGCAACCCATTTCGAAGCTCGATTACGGAAATATCGCTATCCAAACACAAACGCGATTGAATCTTTTGGACGGAAATGCAGTAAAATCAATCAATCACTTTGGATGAAAATATTTCGAGAACCAGACCTTCCACACACTTTTGAATTATATTTGCGGATAGAGTTTGACAAGACCTTTATTTTGATGTATAGCTCGATGGGTTTTGGAAACATTTTTTAAAAGTTGAAAAAAATATGCAATCAAAAATTTTGGAAAAAGTTTGTCGGAATTTTTAGGTTTCTGGAAAGGTCTACTAATTTGCTATTCGCCACTGGAAACCGCAACCCTTTTCGAGGCTTTCTTGCGGAAATATCGCCATCGACACCTTTTTTAATGTTGCGTCGAAGTACATAAAGTTATATCATTTTGGATGTGAATATTTCGAGAACCAAAGCTGGCAAAATTTTTTGATGTATATTTGCGGAAAGGCCTGTTAATTTTCTATACGCAACTGAAAACTACAACCTCTTACAAGGCTTGGTTGCGGAAATATCGTTATCCAAAGCTCTTTTTAGGGTTGCATCGAAATACAGTAATTTGACTTTGGATGCGAATATTTCGAGAACCAAACCTCTAAGAGTAATTTGGTTTTGAGTTTTAGAAAGCTCTTGAAAATTTAACTAACAGTTTTTGAAACCGCAACCCATTTCGAAGCTCGATTACGGAAATATCGCTATCCAAACACAAACGCGATTGAATCTTTTGGACGGAAATGCAGTAAAATCAATCAATCACTTTGGATGAAAATATTTCGAGAACCAGACCTTCCACACACTTTTGAATTATATTTGCGGATAGAGTTTGACAAGACCTTTCTTTTGATGTATAGCTCGATGGGTTTTGGAAACATTTTTTAAAAGTTGAAAAAAATATGCAATCAAAAATTTTGGAAAAAGTTTGTCGAAATTTTTAGTTTTCTGGAAAGGTCTACTAATTTGCTATTCGCCACTGGAAACCGCAACCCTTTTCGAGGCTTTCTTGCGGAAATATCGCCATCGACACCTTTTTTAATGTTGCGTCGAAGTACATAAAGTTATATCATTTTGGATGTGAATATTTCGAGAACCAAAGCTGGCAAAATTTTTTGATGTATATTGGCGGAAAGGCTTGTTAATTTTCTAAACGCAACTGAAAACTACAACCACTTACAAGGCTTGGTTGCGGAAATATCGTTATCCAAAGCTCTTTTTAGGGTTGCATCGAAATACAGTAATTTGACTTTGGATGCGAATATTTCGAGAACCAAACCTCTAAGAGTAATTTGGTTTTGAGTTTTAGAAAGCTCTTGAAAATTTAACTAACAGTTTTTGAAACCGCAACCCATTTCGAATCTCGATTACGGAAATATCGCTATCCAAACACAAACGCGATTGAATCTTTTGGACGGAAATGCAGTAAAATCAATCAATCACTTTGGATGAAAATATTTCGAGAACCAGACCTTCCACACACTTTCGAATTATATTTGCGGATAGAGTTTGACAAGACCTTTCTTTTGATGTATAGCTCGATGGGTTTTGGAAACATTTTTTAAAAGTTGAAAAAAATATGCAATCAAAAATTTTGGAAAAAGTTTGTCGAAATTTTTAGGTTTCTGGAAAGGTCTACTAATTTGCTATTCGCCATTGGAAACCGCAACCCTTTTCGAGGCTTTCTTGCGGAAATATCGCCATCGACACCTTTTTTAATGTTGCGTCGAAGTACATAAAGTTATATCATTTTGGATGTGAATATTTCGAGAACCAAAGCTGGAAAAATTTTTTGATGTATATTGGCGGAAAGGCTTGTTAATTTTCTAAACGCAACTGAAAACTACAACCACTTACAAGGCTTGGTTGCGGAAATATCGTTATCCAAAGCTCTTTTTAGGGTTGCATCGAAATACAGTAATTTGACTTTGGATGCGAATATTTCGAGAACCAAACCTCTAAGAGTAATTTGGTTTTGAGTTTTAGAAAGCTCTTGAAAATTTAACTAACAGTTTTTGAAACCGCAACCCATTTCGAATCTCGATTACGGAAATATCGCTATCCAAACACAAACGCGATTGAATCTTTTGGACGGAAATGCAGTAAAATCAATCAATCACTTTGGATGAAAATATTTCGAGAACCAGACCTTCCACACACTTTTGAATTATATTTGCGGATAGAGTTTGACAAGACCTTTATTTTGATGTATAGCTCGATGGGTTTTGGAAACATTTTTTAAAAGTTGAAAAAAATATGCATTTTTTCAAAAATCAATAAAAAATTTTGGAAAAAGTTTGTCGAAATTTTAAGGTTTCTGGAAAGGTCTACTAATTTGCTATTCGCCACTGGAAACCGCAACCCTTTTCGAGGCTTTGCTGCGGAAATATCGCCATCGACACCTTTTTTAATGTTGCGTCGAAGTACATAAAGTTATATCATTTTGGATGTGAATATTTCGAGAACCAAAGCTGGCAAAATTTTTTGATGTGTATTGGCGGAAAGGCCTGTTAATTTTCTATATACAACTGAAAACTACAACCTCTTACAAGGCTTGGTTGCGGAAATATCGTTATCCAAAGCTCTTTTTAGGGTTGCATCGAAATACAGTAATTTGACTTTGGATGCGAATATTTCGAGAACCAAACCTCTAAGAGTAATTAGGTTTTGAGTTTTAGAAAGCTCTTGAAAATTTAACTAACAGTTTTTGAAACCGCAACCCATTTCGAAGCTCGATTACGGAAATATCGCTATCCAAACACAAACGCGATTGAATCTTTTGGACGGAAATGCAGTAAAATCAATCAATCACTTTGGATGAAAATATTTCGAGAACCAGACCTTCCACACACTTTTGAATTATATTTGCGGATAGAGTTTGACAAGAAGACAAGTTGAAAAAAATATGCAAACAAAAATTTTGGAAAAAGTTTGTCGAAATTTTTAGGTTTCTGGAAAGGTCTACTAATTTGCTATTCGCCACTGGAAACCGCAACCCTTTTCGAGGCTTTCTTGCGGAAATATCGCCATCGACACCTTTTTTAATGTTGCGTCAAAGTACATAAAGTTATATCATTTTGGATGTGAATATTTCGAGAACCAAAGCTGGCAAAATTTTTTGATGTATATTGGCGGAAAGGCTTGTTAATTTTCTAAACGCAACTGAAAACTACAACCACTTACAAGGCTTGGTTGCGGAAATATCGTTATCCAAAGCTCTTTTTAGGGTTGCATCGAAATACAGTAATTTGACTTTGGATGCGAATATTTCGAGAACCAAACCTCTAAGAGTAATTTGGTTTTGAGTTTTAGAAAGCTCTTGAAAATTTAACTAACAGTTTTTGAAACCGCAACCCATTTCGAATCTCGATTACGGAAATATCGCTATCCAAACACAAACGCGATTGAATCTTTTGGACGGAAATGCAGTAAAATCAATCAATCACTTTGGATGAAAATATTTCGAGAACCAGACCTTCCACACACTTTTGAATTATATTTGCGGATAGAGTTTGACAAGACCTTTATTTTGATGTATAGCTCGATGGGTTTTGGAAACATTTTTTAAAAGTTGAAAAAAATATGCATTTTTTCAAAAATCAATAAAAAATTTTGGAAAAAGTTTGTCGAAATTTTAAGGTTTCTGGAAAGGTCTACTAATTTGCTATTCGCCACTGGAAACCGCAACCCTTTTCGAGGCTTTGCTGCGGAAATATCGCCATCGACACCTTTTTTAATGTTGCGTCGAAGTACATAAAGTTATATCATTTTGGATGTGAATATTTCGAGAACCAAAGCTGGCAAAATTTTTTGATGTGTATTGGCGGAAAGGCCTGTTAATTTTCTATATACAACTGAAAACTACAACCTCTTACAAGGCTTGGTTGCGGAAATATCGTTATCCAAAGCTCTTTTTAGGGTTGCATCGAAATACAGTAATTTGACTTTGGATGCGAATATTTCGAGAACCAAACCTCTAAGAGTAATTTGGTTTTGAGTTTTAGAAAGCTCTTGAAAATTTAACTAACAGTTTTTGAAACCGCAACCCATTTCGAAGCTCGATTACGGAAATATCGCTATCCAAACACAAACGCGATTGAATCTTTTGGACGGAAATGCAGTAAAATCAATCAATCACTTTGGATGAAAATATTTCGAGAACCAGACCTTCCACACACTTTTGAATTATATTTGCGGATAGAGTTTGACAAGACCTTTATTTTGATGTATAGCTCGATGGGTTTTGGAAACATTTTTTAAAAGTTGAAAAAAATATGCAAACAAAAATTTTGGAAAAAGTTTGTCGAAATTTTAAGGTTTCTGGAAAGGTCTACTAATTTGCTATTCGCCACTGGAAACCGCAACCCTTTTCGAGGCTTTGCTGCGGAAATATCGCCATCGACACCTTTTTTAATGTTGCGTCGAAGTACATAAAGTTATATCATTTTGGATGTGAATATTTCGAGAACCAAAGCTGGCAAAATTTTTTGATGTGTATTGGCGGAAAGGCCTGTTAATTTTCTATATACAACTGAAAACTACAACCTCTTACAAGGCTTGGTTGCGGAAATATCGTTATCCAAAGCTCTTTTTAGGGTTGCATCGAAATACAGTAATTTGACTTTGGATGCGAATATTTCGAGAACCAAACCTCTAAGAGTAATTAGGTTTTGAGTTTTAGAAAGCTCTTGAAAATTTAACTAACAGTTTTTGAAACCGCAACCCATTTCGAAGCTCGATTACGGAAATATCGCTATCCAAACACAAACGCGATTGAATCTTTTGGACGGAAATGCAGTAAAATCAATCAATCACTTTGGATGAAAATATTTCGAGAACCAGACCTTCCACACACTTTTGAATTATATTTGCGGATAGAGTTTGACAAGAAGACAAGTTGAAAAAAATATGCAAACAAAAATTTTGGAAAAAGTTTGTCGAAATTTTTAGGTTTCTGGAAAGGTCTACTAATTTGCTATTCGCCACTGGAAACCGCAACCCTTTTCGAGGCTTTCTTGCGGAAATATCGCCATCGACACCTTTTTTAATGTTGCGTCAAAGTACATAAAGTTATATCATTTTGGATGTGAATATTTCGAGAACCAAAGCTGGCAAAATTTTTTGATGTATATTGGCGGAAAGGCTTGTTAATTTTCTAAACGCAACTGAAAACTACAACCACTTACAAGGCTTGGTTGCGGAAATATCGTTATCCAAAGCTCTTTTTAGGGTTGCATCGAAATACAGTAATTTGACTTTGGATGCGAATATTTCGAGAACCAAACCTCTAAGAGTAATTTGGTTTTGAGTTTTAGAAAGCTCTTGAAAATTTAACTAACAGTTTTTGAAACCGCAACCCATTTCGAATCTCGATTACGGAAATATCGCTATCCAAACACAAACGCGATTGAATCTTTTGGACGGAAATGCAGTAAAATCAATCAATCACTTTGGATGAAAATATTTCGAGAACCAGACCTTCCACACACTTTTGAATTATATTTGCGGATAGAGTTTGACAAGACCTTTATTTTGATGTATAGCTCGATGGGTTTTGGAAACATTTTTTAAAAGTTGAAAAAAATATGCATTTTTTCAAAAATCAATAAAAAATTTTGGAAAAAGTTTGTCGAAATTTTAAGGTTTCTGGAAAGGTCTACTAATTTGCTATTCGCCACTGGAAACCGCAACCCTTTTCGAGGCTTTGCTGCGGAAATATCGCCATCGACACCTTTTTTAATGTTGCGTCGAAGTACATAAAGTTATATCATTTTGGATGTGAATATTTCGAGAACCAAAGCTGGCAAAATTTTTTGATGTGTATTGGCGGAAAGGCCTGTTAATTTTCTATATACAACTGAAAACTACAACCTCTTACAAGGCTTGGTTGCGGAAATATCGTTATCCAAAGCTCTTTTTAGGGTTGCATCGAAATACAGTAATTTGACTTTGGATGCGAATATTTCGAGAACCAAACCTCTAAGAGTAATTTGGTTTTGAGTTTTAGAAAGCTCTTGAAAATTTAACTAACAGTTTTTGAAACCGCAACCCATTTCGAAGCTCGATTACGGAAATATCGCTATCCAAACACAAACGCGATTGAATCTTTTGGACGGAAATGCAGTAAAATCAATCAATCACTTTGGATGAAAATATTTCGAGAACCAGACCTTCCACACACTTTTGAATTATATTTGCGGATAGAGTTTGACAAGACCTTTATTTTGATGTATAGCTCGATGGGTTTTGGAAACATTTTTTAAAAGTTGAAAAAAATATGCAAACAAAAATTTTGGAAAAAGTTTGTCGAAATTTTTAGGTTTCTGGAAAGGTCTACTAATTTGCTATTCGCCACTGGAAACCGCAACCCTTTTCGAGGCTTTCTTGCGGAAATATCGCCATCGACACCTTTTTTAATGTTGCGTCGAAGTACATAAAGTTATATCATTTTGGATGTGAATATTTCGAGAACCAAAGCTGGCAAAATTTTTTGATGTATATTGGCGGAAAGGCCTGTTAATTTTCTATACGCAACTGAAAATTACAACCTCTTACAAGGCTTGGTTGCGGAAATATCGTTATCCAAAGCTCTTTTTAGGGTTGCATCGAAATACAGTAATTTGACTTTGGATGCGAATATTTCGAGAACCAAACCTCTAAGAGTAATTTGGTTTTGAGTTTTAGAAAGCTCTTGAAAATTTAACTAACAGTTTTTGAAACCGCAACTCATTTCGAAGCTCGATTACGGAAATATCGCTATCCAAACACAAACGCGATTGAATCTTTTGGACGGAAATGCAGTAAAATCAATCAATCACTTTGGATGAAAATATTTCGAGAACCAGACCTTCCACACACTTTAGAATTATATTTGCGGATAGAGTTTGACAAGACCTTTCTTTTGATGTATAGCTCGATGGGTTTTGGAAACATTTTTTAAAAGTTGAAAAAAAGATGCAAACAAAAATTTTGGAAAAAGTTTGTCGAAATTTTTAGGTTTCTGGAAAGGTCTACTAATTTGCTATTCGCCACTGGAAAGCGCAACCCTTTTCGAGGCTTTCTTGCGGAAATATCGCCATCGACACCTTTTTTAATGTTGCGTCGAAGTACATAAAGTTATATCATTTTGGATGTGAATATTTCGAGAACCAAAGCTGGCAAAATTTTTTGATGTATATTGGCGGAAAAGCCTGTTAATTTTCTAAACGCAACTGAAAACTACAACCTCTTACAAGGCTTGGTTGCGGAAATGTCGTTATCCAAAGCTCTTTTTAGGGTTGCATCGAAATACAGTAATTTGACTTTGGATGCGAATATTTCGAGAAACAAACCTCTAAGAGTAATTTGGTTTTGAGTTTTAGAAAGCTCTTGAAAATTTAACTCACAGTTTTTGAAACCGCAACCCATTTCGAAGCTCGATTACGGAAATATCGCTATCCAAACACAAACGCGATTGAATCTTTTGGACGGAAATGCAGTAAAATCAATCAATCACTTTGGATGAAAATATTTCGAGAACCAGACCTTCCACACACTTTTGAATTATACTTGCGGATAGAGTTTGACAAGGCCTTTATTTTGATGTATAGCTCGATGGGTTTTGGAAACATTTTTTAAAAGTTGAAAAAAATATGCATTTTTTTCAAAAATCAATAAAAAATTTTGGAAAAAGTTTGTCGAAATTTTTAGGTTTCTGGAAAGGTCTATTAATTTGCTATTCGCCACTGGAAACCGCAACGCTTTTCGAGGCTTTCTTGCGGAAATATCGCCATCGACACCTTTTTTAATGTTGCGTCGAAGTACATAAAGTTATATCATTTTGGATGTGAATATTTCGAGAACCAAAGCTGGCAAAATTTTTTGATGTATATTGGCGGAAAGGCTTGTTAATTTTCTAAACGCAACTGAAAACTACAACCACTTACAAGGCTTGGTTGCGGAAATATCGTTATCCAAAGCTCTTTTTAGGGTTGCATCGAAATACAGTAATTTGACTTTGGATGCGAATATTTCGAGAACCAAACCTCTAAGAGTAATTTGGTTTTGAGTTTTAGAAAGCTCTTGAAAATTTAACTAACAGTTTTTGAAACCGCAACCCATTTCGAAGCTCGATTACGGAAATATCGCTATCCAAACACAAACGCGATTGAATCTTTTGGACGGAAATGCAGTAAAATCAATCAATCACTTTGGATGAAAATATTTCGAGAACCAGACCTTCCACACACTTTAGAATTATATTTGCGGATAGAGTTTGACAAGACCTTTCTTTTGATGTATAGCTCGATGGGTTTTGGAAACATTTTTTAAAAGTTGAAAAAAAGATGCAAGGGGTTAGTCCATCATTTTTTTCAAAAATCAATAAAAAATTTTGGAAAAAGTTTGTCGAAATTTTTAGGTTTCTGGAAAGGTCTACTAATTTGCTATTCGCCACTGGAAACCGCAACCCTTTTCGAGGCTTTGCTGCGGAAATATCGCCATCGACACCTTTTTTAATGTTGCGTCGAAGTACATAAAGTTATATCATTTTGGATGTGAATATTTCGAGAACCAAAGCTGGCAAAATTTTTGATGTATATTGGCGGAAAGGCCTGTTAATTTTCTATACGCAACTGAAAACTACAACCTCTTACAAGGCTTGGTTGCGGAAATATCGTTATCCAAAGCTCTTTTTAGGGTTGCATCGAAATACAGTAATTTGACTTTGGATGCGAATATTTCGAGAACCAAACCTCTAAGAGTAATTTGGTTTTGAGTTTTAGAAAGCTCTTGAAAATTTAACTAACAGTTTTTGAAACCGCAACCCATTTCGAAGCTCGATTACGGAAATATCGCTATCCAAACACAAACGCGATTGAATCTTTTGGACGGAAATGCAGTAAAATCAATCAATCACTTTGGATGAAAATATTTCGAGAACCAGACCTTCCACACACTTTAGAATTATATTTGCGGATAGAGTTTGACAAGACCTTTCTTTTGATGTATAGCTCGATGGGTTTTGGAAACATTTTTTAAAAGTTGAAAAAAAGATGCAAGGGGTTAGTCCATCATTTTTTTCAAAAATCAATAAAAAATTTTGGAAAAAGTTTGTCGAAATTTTTAGGTTTCTGGAGAGGTCTATTAATTTGCTATTCGCCACTGGAAACCGCAACGCTTTTCGAGGCTTTCTTGCGGAAATATCGCCATCGACACCTTTTTAAATGTTGCGTCGAAGTACATAAAGTTATATCATTTTGGATGTGAATATTTCGAGAACCAAAGCTGGCAAAATTTTTTGATGTATATTGGCGGAAAGGCCTGTTAATTTTCTAAACGTAACTGAAAACTACAACCTCTTACAAGGCTTGGTTGCGGAAATATCGTTATCCAAAGCTCTTTTTAGGGTTGCATCGAAATACAGTAATTTGACGTTGGATGCGAATATTTCGAGAACCAAACCTCTAAGAGTAATTTGGTTTTGAGTTTTAGAAAGCTCTTGAAAATTTAACTAACAGTTTTTGAAACCGCAACCCATTTCGAAGCTCGATTACGGAAATATCGCTATCCAAACACAAACGCGATTGAATCTTTTGGACGGAAATGCAGTAAAATCAATCAATCACTTTGGATGAAAATATTTCGAGAACCAGACCTTCCACACACTTTAGAATTATATTTGCGGATAGAGTTTGACAAGACCTTTCTTTTGATGTATAGCTCGATGGGTTTTGGAAACATTTTTTAAAAGTTGTAAAAAAGATGCAAGGGGTTAGTCCATCATTTTTTTCAAAAATCAATAAAAAATTTTGGAAAAAGTTTGTCGAAATTTTTAGGTTTTTGGAGAGGTCTATTAATTTGCTATTCGCCACCGCAACGCTTTTCGAGGCTTTCTTGCGGAAATATCGCCATCGACACCTTTTTAAATGTTGCGTCGAAGTACATAAAGTTATATCATTTTGGATGTGAATATTTCGAGAACCAAAGCTGGCAAAATTTTTTGATGTATATTGGCGGAAAGGCCTGTTAATTTTCTAAACGTAACTGAAAACTACAACCTCTTACAAGGCTTGGTTGCGGAAATATCGTTATCCAAAGCTCTTTTTAGGGTTGCATCGAAATACAGTAATTTGACTTTGGATGCGAATATTTCGAGAACCAAACCTCTAAGAGTAATTTGGTTTTGAGTTTTAGAAAGCTCTTGAAAATTTAACTAGCAGTTTTTGAAACCGCAACTCATTTCGAAGCTCGATTACGGAAATATCGCTATCCAAACACAAACGCGATTGAATCTTTTGGACGGAAATGCAGTAAAATCAATCAATCACTTTGGATGAAAATATTTCGAGAACCAGACCTTCCACACACTTTTGAATTATATTTGCGGATAGAGTTTGACAAGACCTTTATTTTGATGTATAGCTCGATGGGTTTTGGAAACATTTTTTAAAAGTTGAAAAAAATATGCATTTTTTTCAAAAATCAATAAAAAATTTTGGAAAAAGTTTGTCGAAATTTTTAGGTTTCTGGAAAGGTCTACTAATTTGCTATTCGCCACTGGAAACCGCAACCCTTTTCGAGGCTTTGCTGCGGAAATATCGCCATCGACACCTTTTTTAATGTTGCGTCGAAGTACATAAAGTTATATCATTTTGGATGTGAATATTTCGAGAACCAAAGCTGGCAAAATTTTTTGATGTGTATTGGCGGAAAGGCCTGTTAATTTTCTAAACGCAACTGAAAACTACAACCTCTTACAAGGCTTGGTTGCGGAAATGTCGTTATCCAAAGCTCTTTTTAGGGTTGCATCGAAATACAGTAATTTGACTTTGGATGCGAATATTTCGAGAACCAAACCTCTAAGAGTAATTTGGTTTTGAGTTTTAGAAAGCTCTTGAAAATTTAACTAACAGTTTTTGAAACCGCAACTCATTTCGAAGCTCGATTACGGAAATATCGCTATCCAAACACAAACGCGATTGAATCTTTTGGACGGAAATGCAGTAAAATCAATCAATCACTTTGGATGAAAATATTTCGAGAACCAGACCTTCCACACACTTTTGAATTATATTTGCGGATAGAGTTTGACAAGACCTTTATTTTGATGTATAGCTCGATGGGTCTTGGAAACATTTTTTAAAAGTTGAAAAAAATATGCATTTTTTTCAAAAATCAATAAAAAATTTTGGAAAAAGTTTGTCGAAATTTTTAGGTTTCTGGAAAGGTCTACTAATTTGCTATTCGCCACTGGAAACCGCAACCCTTTTCGAGGCTTTGCTGCGGAAATATCGCCATCGACATCTTTTTTAATGTTGCGTCGAAGTACATAAAGTTATATCATTTTGGATGTGAATATTTCGAGAACCAAAGCTGGCAAAATTTTTTGATGTGTATTGGCGGAAAGGCCTGTTAATTTTCTATATACAACTGAAAACTACAACCTCTTACAAGGCTTGGTTGCGGAAATATCGTTATCCAAAGCTCTTTTTAGGGTTGCATCGAAATACAGTAATTTGACTTTGGATGCGAATATTTCGAGAACCAAACCTCTAAGAGTAATTTGGTTTTGAGTTTTAGAAAGCTCTTGAAAATTTAACTAACAGTTTTTGAAACCGCAACCCATTTCGAAGCTCGATTACGGAAATATCGCTATCCAAACACAAACGCGATTGAATCTTTTGGACGGAAATGCAGTAAAATCAATCAATCACTTTGGATGAAAATATTTCGAGAACCAGACCTTCCACACACTTTTGAATTATATTTGCGGATAGAATTTGACAAGACCTTTCTTTTGATGTATAGCTCGATGGGTTTTGGAAACATTTTTTAAAAGTTGAAAAAAAAGATGCAAGGGGTTAGTCCATCAATTTTTTCAAAAATCAATAAAAAATTTTGGAAAAAGTTTGTCGAAATTTTTAGGTTTCTGGAGAGGTCTATTAATTTGCTATTCGCCACTGGAAACCGCAACGCTTTTCGAGGCTTTCTTGCGGAAATATCGCCATCGACACCTTTTTAAATGTTGCGTCGAAGTACATAAAGTTATATCATTTTGGATGTGAATATTTCGAGAACCAAAGCTGGCAAAATTTTTTGATGTATATTGGCGGAAAGGCTTGTTAATTTTCTAAACGCAACTGAAAACTACAACCACTTACAAGGCTTGGTTGCGGAAATATCGTTATCCAAAGCTCTTTTTAGGGTTGCATCGAAATACAGTAATTTGACTTTGGATGCGAATATTTCGAGAACCAAACCTCTAAGAGTAATTTGGTTTTGAGTTTTAGAAAGCTCTTGAAAATTTAACTAACAGTTTTTGAAACCGCAACCCATTTCGAAGCTCGATTACGGAAATATCGCTATCCAAACACAAACGCGATTGAATCTTTTGGACGGAAATGCAGTAAAATCAATCAATCACTTTGGATGAAAATATTTCGAGAACCAGACCTTCCACACACTTTAGAATTATATTTGCGGATAGAGTTTGACAAGACTTCTTTTGATGTATAGCTCGATGGGTTTTGGAAACATTTTTTAAAAGTTGAAAAAAAGATGCAAGGGGTTAGTCCATCATTTTTTTCAAAAATCAATAAAAAATTTTGGAAAAAGTTTGTCGAAATTTTTAGGTTTCTGGAAAGGTCTATTAATTTGCTATTCGCCACTGGAAACCGCAACGCTTTTCGAGGCTTTCTTGCGGAAATATCGCCATCGACACCTTTTTTAATGTTGCGTCGAAGTACATAAAGTTATATCATTTTGGATGTGAATATTTCGAGAACCAAAGCTGGCAAAATTTTTTGATGTATATTGGCGGAAAGGCCTGTTAATTTTCTAAACGCAACTGAAAACTACAACCTCTTACAAGGCTTGGTTGCGGAAATGTCGTTATCCAAAGCTCTTTTTAGGGTTGCATCGAAATACAGTAATTTGACTTTGGATGCGAATATTTCGAGAACCAAACCTCTAAGAGTAATTTGGTTTTGAGTTTTAGAAAACTCTTGAAAATTTAACTAACAGTTTTTGAAACCGCAACTCATTTCGAAGCTCGATTACGGAAATATCGCTATCCAAACACAAACGCGATTGAATCTTTTGGACGGAAATGCAGTAAAATCAATCAATCACTTTGGATGAAAATATTTCGAGAACCAGACCTTCCACACACTTTTGAATTATATTTGCGGATAGAGTTTGACAAGACCTTTATTTTGATGTATAGCTCGATGGGTTTTGGAAACATTTTTTAAAAGTTGAAAAAAATATGCATTTTTTTCAAAAATCAATAAAAAATTTTGGAAAAAGTTTGTCGAAATTTTTAGGTTTCTGGAAAGGTCTACTAATTTGCTATTCGCCACTGGAAACCGCAACCCTTTTCGAGGCTTTGCTGCGGAAATATCGCCATCGACACCTTTTTTAATGTTGCGTCGAAGTACATAAAGTTATATCATTTTGGATGTGAATATTTCGAGAACCAAAGCTGGCAAAATTTTTTGATGTATATTGGCGGAAAGGCCTGTTAATTTTCTAAACGCAACTGAAAACTACAACCTCTTACAAGGCTTGGTTGCGGAAATGTCGTTATCCAAAGCTCTTTTTAGGGTTGCATCGAAATACAGTAATTTGACTTTGGATGCGAATATTTCGAGAACCAAACCTCTAAGAGTAATTTGGTTTTGAGTTTTAGAAAGCTCTTGAAAATTTAACCAACAGTTTTTGAAACCGCAACTCATTTCGAAGCTCGATTACGGAAATATCGCTATCCAAACACAAACGCGATTGAATCTTTTGGACGGAAATGCAGTAAAATCAATCAATCACTTTGGATGAAAATATTTCGAGAACCAGACCTTCCACACACTTTTGAATTATATTTGCGGATAGAGTTTGACAAGACCTTTATTTTGATGTATAGCTCGATGGGTCTTGGAAACATTTTTTAAAAGTTGAAAAAAATATGCAATCAAAAATTTTGGAAAAAGTTTGTCGAAATTTTTAGGTTTCTGGAAAGGTCTATTAATTTGCTATTCGCCACTGGAAACCGCAACGCTTTTCGAGGCTTTCTTGCGGAAATATCGCCATCGACACCTTTTTTAATGTTGCGTCGAAGTACATAAAGTTATATCATTTTGGATGTGAATATTTGGAGAACCAAAGCTGGCAAAATGTTTTGATGTATATTGGCGGAAAGGCCTGTTAATTTTCTATACGCAACTGAAAACTACAACCTCTTACAAGGCTTGGTTGCGGAAATATCGTTATCCAAAGCTCTTTTTAGGGTTGCATCGAAATACAGTAATTTGACTTTGGATGCGAATATTTCGAGAACCAAACCTCTAAGAGTAATTTGGTTTTGAGTTTTAGAAAGCTCTTGAAAATTTAACCAACAGTTTTTGAAACCGCAACCCATTTCGAAGCTCGATTACGGAAATATCGCTATCCAAACACAAACGCGATTGAATCTTTTGGACGGAAATGCAGTAAAATCAATCAATCACTTTGGATGAAAATATTTCGAGAACCAGACCTTCCATACACTGTAGAATTATATTTGCGGATAGAGTTTGACAAGACCTTTCTTTTGATGTATAGCTCGATGGGTTTTGGAAACATTTTTTAAAAGTTGAAAAAAAGATGCAAGGGTTAGTCCATCATTTTTTTCAAAAATCAATAAAAAATTTTGGAAAAAGTTTGTCGAAATTTTTAGGTTTCTGGAAAGGTCTATTAATTTGCTATTCGCCACTGGAAACCGCAACGCTTTTCGAGGCTTTCTTGCGGAAATATCGCCATCGACACCTTTTTTAATGTTGCGTCGAAGTACATAAAGTTATATCATTTTGGATGTGAATATTTCGAGAACCAAAGCTGGCAAAATTTTTTGATGTATATTGGCGGAAAGGCCTGTTAATTTTCTAAACGCAACTGAAAACTACAACCTCTTACAAGCCTTGGTTGCGGAAATATCGTTATCCAAAGCTCTTTTTAGGGTTGCATCGAAATACAGTAATTTGACTTTGGATGCGAATATTTCGAGAACCAAACCTCTAAGAGTAATTTGGTTTTGAGTTTTAGAAAGCTCTTGAAAATTTAACTAACAGTTTTTGAAACCGCAACCCATTTCGAAGCTCGATTACGGAAATATCGCTATCCAAACACAAACGCGATTGAATCTTTTGGACGGAAATGCAGTAAAATCAATCAATCACTTTGGATGAAAATATTTCGAGAACCAGACCTTCCACACACTTTAGAATTATATTTGCGGATAGAGTTTGACAAGACCTTTCTTTTGATGTATAGCTCGATGGGTTTTGGAAACATTTTTTAAAAGTTGAAAAAAAGATGCAAGGGGTTAGTCCATCATTTTTTTTAAAAATCAATAAAAAATTTTGGAAAAAGTTTGTCGAAATTTTTAGGTTTCTGGAAAGGTCTATTAATTTGCTATTCGCCACTGGAAACCGCAACGCTTTTCGAGGCTTTCTTGCGGAAATATCGCCATCGACACCTTTTTTAATGTTGCGTCGAAGTACATAAAGTTATATCATTTTGGATGTGAATATTTCGAGAACCAAAGCTGGCAAAATTTTTTGATGTATATTGGCGGAAAAGCCTGTTAATTTTCTAAACGCAACTGAAAACTACAGCCTCTTACAAGGCTTGGTTGCGGAAATATCGTTATCCAAAGCTCTTTTTAGGGTTGCATCGAAATACAGTAATTTGACTTTGGATGCGAATATTTCGAGAACCAAACCTCTAAGAGTAATTTGGTTTTGAGTTTTAGAAAGCTCTTGAAAATTTAACTAACAGTTTTTGAAACCGCAACCCATTTCGAAGCTCGATTACGGAAATATCGCTATCCAAACACAAACGCGATTGAATCTTTTGGACGGAAATGCAGTAAAATCAATCAATCACTTTGGATGAAAATATTTCGAGAACCAGACCTTCCACACACTTTAGAATTATATTTGCGGATAGAGTTTGACAAGACCTTTCTTTTGATGTATAGCTCGATGGGTTTTGGAAACATTTTTTAAAAGTTGAAAAAAAGATGCAAGGGGTTAGTCCATCATTTTTTTTAAAAATCAATAAAAAATTTTGGAAAAAGTTTGTCGAAATTTTTAGGTTTCTGGAAAGGTCTATTAATTTGCTATTCGCCACTGGAAACCGCAACGCTTTTCGAGGCTTTCTTGCGGAAATATCGCCATCGACACCTTTTTTAATGTTGCGTCGAAGTACATAAAGTTATATCATTTTGGATGTGAATATTTCGAGAACCAAAGCTGGCAAAATTTTTTGATGTATATTGGCGGAAAAGCCTGTTAATTTTCTAAACGCAACTGAAAACTACAGCCTCTTACAAGGCTTGGTTGCGGAAATATCGTTATCCAAAGCTCTTTTTAGGGTTGCATCGAAATACAGTAATTTGACTTTGGATGCGAATATTTCGAGAACCAAACCTCTAAGAGTAATTTGGTTTTGAGTTTTAGAAAGCTCTTGAAAATTTAACTAACAGTTTTTGAAACCGCAACCCATTTCGAAGCTCGATTACGGAAATATCGCTATCCAAACACAAACGCGATTGAATCTTTTGGACGGAAATGCAGTAAAATCAATCAATCACTTTGGATGAAAATATTTCGAGAACCAGACCTTCCACACACTTTAGAATTATATTTGCGGATAGAGTTTGACAAGACCTTTATTTTGATGTATAGCTCGATGGGTTTTGGAAACATTTTTTAAAAGTTGAAAAAAATATGCAATCAAAAATTTTGGAAAAAGTTTGTCGAAATTTTTAGTTTTCTGGAAAGGTCTACTAATTTGCTATTCGCCACTGGAAACCGCAACCCTTTTCGAGGCTTTCTTGCGGAAATATCGCCATCGACACCTTTTTTAATGTTGCGTCGAAGTACATAAAGTTATATCATTTTGGATGTGAATATTTCGAGAACCAAAGCTGGCAAAATTTTTTGATGTATATTGGCGGAAAGGCCTGTTAATTTTCTAAACGCAACTGAAAACTACAACCTCTTACAAGGCTTGGTTGCGGAAATGTCGTTATCCAAAGCTCTTTTTAGGGTTGCATCGAAATACAGTAATTTGACTTTGGATGCGAATATTTCGAGAACCAAACCTCTAAGAGTAATTTGGTTTTGAGTTTTAGAAAGCTCTTGAAAATTTAACTAACAGTTTTTGAAACCGCAACCCATTTCGAAGCTCGATTACGGAAATATCGCTATCCAAACACAAACGCGATTGAATCTTTTGGACGGAAATGCAGTAAAATCAATCAATCACTTTGGATGAAAATATTTCGAGAACCAGACCTTCCACACACTTTAAAATTATATTTGCGGATAGAGTTTGACAAGACCTTTCTTTTGATGTATAGCTCGATGGGTTTTGGAAACATTTTTTAAAAGTTGAAAAAAAGATGCAAGGGGTTAGTCCATCATTTTTTTTAAAAATCAATAAAAAATTTTGGAAAAAGTTTGTCGAAATTTTTAGGTTTCTGGAAAGGTCTATTAATTTGCTATTCGCCACTGGAAACCGCAACGCTTTTCGAGGCTTTCTTGCGGAAATATCGCCATCGACACCTTTTTTAATGTTGCGTCGAAGTACATAAAGTTATATCATTTTGGATGTGAATATTTCGAGAACCAAAGCTGGCAAAATTTTTTGATGTATATTGGCGGAAAAGCCTGTTAATTTTCTAAACGCAACTGAAAACTACAGCCTCTTACAAGGCTTGGTTGCGGAAATATCGTTATCCAAAGCTCTTTTTAGGGTTGCATCGAAATACAGTAATTTGACTTTGGATGCGAATATTTCGAGAACCAAACCTCTAAGAGTAATTTGGTTTTGAGTTTTAGAAAGCTCTTGAAAATTTAACTAACAGTTTTTGAAACCGCAACCCATTTCGAAGCTCGATTACGGAAATATCGCTATCCAAACACAAACGCGATTGAATCTTTTGGACGGAAATGCAGTAAAATCAATCAATCACTTTGGATGAAAATATTTCGAGAACCAGACCTTCCACACACTTTAGAATTATATTTGCGGATAGAGTTTGACAAGACCTTTATTTTGATGTATAGCTCGATGGGTTTTGGAAACATTTTTTAAAAGTTGAAAAAAATATGCAATCAAAAATTTTGGAAAAAGTTTGTCGAAATTTTTAGTTTTCTGGAAAGGTCTACTAATTTGCTATTCGCCACTGGAAACCGCAACCCTTTTCGAGGCTTTCTTGCGGAAATATCGCCATCGACACCTTTTTTAATGTTGCGTCGAAGTACATAAAGTTATATCATTTTGGATGTGAATATTTCGAGAACCAAAGCTGGCAAAATTTTTTGATGTATATTGGCGGAAAGGCCTGTTAATTTTCTAAACGCAACTGAAAACTACAACCTCTTACAAGGCTTGGTTGCGGAAATGTCGTTATCCAAAGCTCTTTTTAGGGTTGCATCGAAATACAGTAATTTGACTTTGGATGCGAATATTTCGAGAACCAAACCTCTAAGAGTAATTTGGTTTTGAGTTTTAGAAAGCTCTTGAAAATTTAACTAACAGTTTTTGAAACCGCAACCCATTTCGAAGCTCGATTACGGAAATATCGCTATCCAAACACAAACGCGATTGAATCTTTTGGACGGAAATGCAGTAAAATCAATCAATCACTTTGGATGAAAATATTTCGAGAACCAGACCTTCCACACACTTTAAAATTATATTTGCGGATAGAGTTTGACAAGACCTTTCTTTTGATGTATAGCTCGATGGGTTTTGGAAACATTTTTTAAAAGTTGAAAAAAAGATGCAAGGGGTTAGTCCATCATTTTTTTTTAAAATCAATAAAAAATTTTGGAAAAAGTTTGTCGAAATTTTTAGGTTTCTGGAAAGGTCTATTAATTTGCTATTCGCCACTGGAAACCGCAACGCTTTTCGAGGCTTTCTTGCGGAAATATCGCCATCGACACCTTTTTTAATGTTGCGTCGAAGTACATAAAGTTATATCATTTTGGATGTGAATATTTCGAGAACCAAAGCTGGCAAAATGTTTTGATGTATATTGGCGGAAAGGCCTGTTAATTTTCTATACGCAACTGAAAACTACAACCTCTTACAAGGCTTGGTTGCGGAAATATCGTTATCCAAAGCTCTTTTTAGGGTTGCATCGAAATACAGTAATTTGACTTTGGATGCGAATATTTCGAGAACCAAACCTCTAAGAGTAATTTGGTTTTGAGTTTTAGAAAGCTCTTGAAAATTTAACTAACAGTTTTTGAAACCGCAACCCATTTCGAAGCTCGATTACGGAAATATCGCTATCCAAACACAAACGCGATTGAATCTTTTGGACGGAAATGCAGTGAAATCAATCAATCACTTTGGATGAAAATATTTCGAGAACCAGACCTTCCACACACTTTTGAATTATATTTGCGGATAGAGTTTGACAAGACCTTTATTTTGATGTATAGCTCGATGGGTTTTGGAAACATTTTTTAAAAGTTGAAAAAAATATGCAATCAAAAATTTTGGAAAAAGTTTGTCGAAATTTTTAGGTTTCTGGAAAGGTCTACTAATTTGCTATTCGCCACTGGAAACCGCAACCCTTTTCGAGGCTTTCTTGCGGAAATATCGCCATCGACACCTTTTTTAATGTTGCGTCGAAGTACATAAAGTTATATCATTTTGGATGTGAATATTTCGAGAACCAAAGCTGGCAAAATTTTTTGTTGTATATTGGCGGAAAGGCCTGTTAATTTTCTAAACGCAACTGAAAACTACAACCTCTTACAAGGCTTGGTTGCGGAAATGTCGTTATCCAAAGCTCTTTTTAGGGTTGCATCGAAATACAGTAATTTGACTTTGGATGCGAATATTTCGAGAACCAAACCTCTAAGAGTAATTTAGTTTTGAGTTTTAGAAAGCTCTTGAAACATTTTTTAAAAGTTGAAAAAAAGATGCAAGGGGTTAGTCCATCATTTTTTTCAAAAATCAATAAAAAATTTTGGAAAAAGTTTGTCGAAATTTTTAGGTTTCTGGAAAGGTCTATTAATTTGCTATTCGCCACTGGAAACCGCAACCCTTTTCGAGGCTTTGCTGCGGAAATATCGCCATCGACACCCTTTTTAAGGTTGGATCGAAGTTATCAAAGTAATATCATTTGGGATCTGAATAACTAACTCAAGAACCAAATCAAATATATCATTTTTAAATTCAACATACTTCCTTTAGTCGTTCAACAATTCAAAATATTGTTGTTTTTAAAATCGATATTTTTAAATATCGATGTTTTTAAAAATATTTTTGTTTTGGTTTTTTTCACCAAATATGTACGTTTAACTCTTTCAAAATTAATTTATTGCAATTTGTTTTTCAACATCGATATTAAAAAAAAGATACATCTTCAATTCAAACTACCTTTACAGGCTTAAAAATAGTTTTCAACATATCTTCATTAGGTGTTTTCACGTTTTTCTGAAATCAAAATGTCATAAATTAGTGTATCATATGGTAACGTTTTCGAAATGAAAATTTTTTTTTTTAATAAATTTTTTAATAACATCGAATTTTAATTTGTTGAAAAAAATTATTTTTGAAATTTGTATATGAAATTATTGATCGTCGATTGTGCGACATGATGATTTTAATGCTTGAACATCGATGTTAAAATATATAAATTGTGTGAGTGCCGGGACTCACGGTTAATATGTGTAAACATCAAAGTGCGCGGATCCAAAACGGACTTGTTTTTGCTTGAAGGGGATCTTAAGAGTTTTTTCACTGAACGCACCCATCCTAGTATGCAGATCGTAACGTTGCACACCGTAACGTTGCATGACGGAACGTTGCACACGAACGTTCACGTTTTTTTTTCACTCTACCGCCGCCAGTATAGATGTTTACACATCAAAAACTGCATATGTAAGCGGTGCTTTATTCTACATTTTACTGGCTGAACACAATAGACGCGCGTTCGATCGCGCGTTCGCACGCGCGTGATTATTAAAACTTATTTAACTCACAGAGTCTCGTTCGCGGCTACGTCTCCATTGTATTCACTTTAACGAAATTTCACGTATTTTAACATTGACAGGTGCGAACGCGCGTTCGAACGCGCTTCTATTGTGTTCAGCCAGTTACTAGAAGAACTTGTAGTTCATTTTGTGTCGATGTTTTGGATTTGACATCTATGCTTCGATGTTACACTTGGTTGAACATCGATGTTGAAACATCGATGTTTTTTCTCTTAACATCGATGTTTTGTTAACATCGATGAACATCGATCATCCCTAGTGCTATTATGAAAACAAATTTTATTGAACTGACAATGTTTATTTGCCGACCGCTTGCATTCTTATTAATTCTTATAACATTCATATTTTGGATTTATACGGAGTTTCAAAAAACTATCCAATTATGTGTTGAACATCTGAAAACAAAAACTGAAACATAGTTTTGGTTTTGTATAAATTTATTTCCCATTTGTTTAAATCAATTTAATTACACAACGCAATTTACATGGAAAGCCTTAAAAGCATTATTTCTGAAAAAAAAAGATAAATACAAAAAGTTAACATAAAAAATAAAACAAAATTAAATAGTTTGTGTTGCACTATATGGTTTCAACATTTAGTGTGATTTTTACATTATTGTAGGCGAAAAAGGATATCGTAAGTAAAATTATTGAAAAGTAACTTTTAGTTTAGTAGTTTTTGTTTTTTTTAAATACTATATTAATAGTTTTTTTTACTCATCCAAGTTTTTAATTATAATAATCTAAAATATGTACTTTCATTTTATTGAAATTTTTTTCTTTGATTTGTTAAAAAAATTAACTACAGTCTTTATTTAATTACTTCAAAATGATTACTACTAATTTTTAAAACATTGTATAAAACAGCATGTTTTGCAATTATATTTTATTATTATGTATGTATTTGCGCCTACAAATAAATGGTACGATCATTGTACTCATTTCTTTTATTGTTTTAATTTTAATACCGTTTATTTAAATTTTTGATTAATATTAATATGGAAGCGAGTTGTGTATAAAATATAAATGTATTGGATCATTGCCTTAATATAGTTTTTATTTATTTTAGTTTTTTTTTTTTTTACATTTTGCGTGTGTAGGTTGGATTAGAGTTTAATAACTCATCACAGGTTATAAGCATAGCTTTTTAACATTTCGTAAAATGTGTGTTACTACCGTGCATTTTTTATATGTTCTATTTTATAATTAACAAAATAACGTAACTGTGATGTGACATTAAAAATGTCATTCTACAAAAAAAAAAAAAAAACTACTCGAATTGCCTTTAAGTATCCATCCACCCATTTAATGATTCTTACTTAAAGTAGTACCTACACTTTTTTTGGTGGAAAAACTATCCGAAGTTAAGTAGGGGCTTACATATGGAAGAAAAAAACATCACTTCCCAATGCGGGAGTGCTGCGGATCACTGCCCATAAAAGCAGAAATCAAATCCTGTTACGGATAGAGCAGCAACATTGTGAGTGTATTTATTTTTGGGAATTGTTCACTCTCACTGTACTTTATTTACACATCTGGAGCCATAAAAAGTATGCAAAGTTTCAAGGCAGCAATCGAAACGCCCCTAACCTAATCGCTCGATTTGTATACGAAAGAGATTGCGATCAGAAGTTTTGAAAAATGGTCATATAGGTATAAGCATAATCAACTATCTACAAAACTGATAGACACTAGGTATAAAAAAGTACAAAGATTCTTAGCCGAATTAAACCAGTGAAGTATGGTCTGGTAGGAAAATAGGATCATAAACGCAAACCATATTTCGGTCTTTACGGACGGTTTCAAGACGAGTTATGGTGTATGGTGCAGATATTTTTTCATATAACCTATCCAAGCGACACTAATTATAATTAGAAATAATTATTTTTTTTTGCAGATAGTCAGGACGTGGTTAAGATTTCATGCGCAACAAACTCAGTCACTCTTCAGTGTATCTCTGGGGCCTGGACACTGGTATATAAATGTTGATTTATTATGTTAATGAAAGGCAGATATGAGTTGGTTAAAAAAATGGGTCAGCACTGGAGCTTGGAACACAACGGAGTCCATTATCGATCCTGATAACAACCGATGAATGATAGATTTGCAAGAATTTCTTCAAAACCACTCACAATATACTATGTATGTTTAATAATAATCGTCAGCTTGGCGTGTGTGTCTAAAAAGAAAAGAGACAACTTACTCAAGATAAGCTTCAACTGTCCTTCTTGAGTAGAATCCTAGCAAGTCACAACTAAATGCGGGAAGTATCACGAGCAGAATACACTGATTTATTCAGGATGAAAAAGGCACACAGAGCTCACTTAATATTTGTGAATTTCCCAGCTTCTAAAGGGTGTTATTTTTAGACTTGTAGTTTTCAATCTGGCAATACTTTTTTCGGAGTTCGTCTTTTTGACAGCTGTCACTTGATTTATACTCAGTTTGGTTTGCCATTTCATAATGAATAGACTAACTCCTGAACAACGTTTGCAAATTGTGCAAAATGGGCTCGAAACGAGATCGTTGTATGATCCTGATTTTCACAAGAAATTTTTTTTCAGTGATGAAGTTCATTTTTGGTTGAATGGCTACGTCAATAAGCAAAACTACCGCATTTGGAGAGTAGATTATCCTCAAGCCATTGTTTGAGACGCCGTTATATCCCGAAAAATTGACAATTATGGGCTGGTGGAATCATTGGTCCTTACTTCTTTAAAAACGATGCCAGTCAAAGGGTTACAGTCAATGGAGACAGTTATAGAGCAATGATCAACGATTTTTTCGGTCCTCAATTGAATGTCCATGATGTGGGTGAGATGTAGTTTCAACACGACGGCGGCACAACATGTCACACAGCGCATGCAAAAATTGATTTGTTGAAGGAAGCGTTTGGTGAACGCAGAATTTCGCGTTTTGGACCTGTGATTTGGCCTCCAAGATCGTGCGATTTAACACCGCTCGACTATTTTTTGTGGGGTTATATGAAATCGCTTGTCTACGCAGATAAACTCGAAACGATTGACGCCTTAGAAGAGAATATTGGGCGCGTTATTGGCCTCTCGGCTGGAATTTTTTCGAGCTAGCCGCGGTGGTCACTTGCCCGAAATCATTTTAAAAACATAATGGAAAACCCTTATCTTTATAATAAAGCTAAATTCTTGGCCATAACATTAAATTATATGCATTTTATTTCTTCTTGAAAACCACATGTCTAAAAAAGACACCCTTTACTTCAAGCAAGAAAAACAACAATTCTTTTTCGATGAAATGGATGATCTTTCGAAAAATTAACACTACAGAAAAACAGTTGAGAGGAAGGCACGAGAAACTTAATTATCCTCGTATTTCCTTCCTATGCGTCTCCTTTTAGCTTGTTATTTTTGTATGATGATGGGTAGCATAATAAGATCAATTGAGGCCCCATTTAAAGGATGGAGTTTATCGTATAATTATACCGTATTGTCTATTGCATCCTAAATTATAACTTAAAAATATGATATTGAGATATATCTTTCGTATTCATAAACATTGCTATAACTCCAGCCTATAAAGTTGTTGATTGTTTCATTAAAAATGTTTGTTTGTTTTTTTTTTTTTTCGTTTTACCATAGCATCAATTAATTTTGAAAAAAATCACCTGCGATGCTAGAGATTCGGCTACCGGAAATAATATTTTGATTATAAAATAAATAAAAACAAATATTGTAACTTAAATTAGTATTCTATGATAAGGCTTTACTTGAATAGTGCCACAAGCGGTTAAACGAACACCAATTTTGATTAATACTATTATTGAGCGGAAGTGAAAAGGGATATTTTTTTAATTATTACAGTAAAATAACTAAAGAACGGAATAAATGTTGGTTAGGTATATATATATCAATTAGCTTCCTAATAATTGATATGTATAAATAAAATTAAAAATACTATTTTAATTAATATACATTTAGCAGGCACTTTCGTTGTTATGTCGAAGTAACTCATTTAAATGTTTGGTTATTTCTTGGTGTTGCGATAATTGTATTGTTTTGATCTCAAGAAACTAAAAAAAATTGAGGGTTGTGCACTCAAAAATTGTTTACAACTTATAGTGTATAAACTTTATGGAATACTATTTGCATCCAACAAAAATTATCATTGCCACCATAATAGACTATCGGTAGTGACCCATAAATCATCTCATGAGAATGGAACGATTTGGATTTTTCTTATATATTCATTTCTTTATTTTTCATGGATTTCTTGTCTTTTTTCTTTACACTTCTGACATTATTTGCAAAACCAAAAGCCCTTAACTACATTATTTATAAATCTTTAAAATCTTTGATAGAAACCAGCATACCTGTAGATAATAAAATACCGGCTAATGACAGTGTATGTATCAAAATACAAAAGAGCTGATCTGCAAACTTTATTTCATCTAATAACAAATCGTTCTGAATATATACAAATATGCGTAAGTACATATTCCTTATGTATACTTTTTATAAAAATATTGTTGAAGACAGGAGATGTGATTCTTGTAAAGGGATACACTCATTTTTAGTATTTAGGGGGGAAGGGGGGGGCCTATAATATCGCCCCGCCATTAAGACCGAAAGTTTAAAAAAATATAAGAAAAACAACGGAAACATTTATACTTTATTGAAATCCAGAAATCTGTTCTTTTAAATAATATATTAACAAAAATTGTAGATAGATTTTGAAATCAGGTACTAAATTGCCTTTTATTTTTCACTGCCCTTCTGTGCTTCTTCTGTGTGAACTGGTGTTCGAGAAAATTTCTTATACATGAAGTGAAGTAAGCCCGCGAAGCCACCTAAGTACTGTTGCTCAAAGAAACTATGTTGGCATTGGCGCCTGAACATATCCTAAACAGAGCAACGAAGTTGCGTGAGTGGGACAGAGTACCCAAGAAGGAGTTAGTTAAAATCCTCTGAACCCTTGATGCAGCCCACCAAAATGACTGTTGCCCATGAAAAGTGCGTTGAAATTGGCTCCTGTTTGTTGGGACTGACCGTTCTCTAAGCGAAGCAACGGAGTTGAGTGAGCGGGACAGAGTACCGAAGAAGGAACAAACAAAAACTGTTGACAATGCTTGCGACTGAATATACCCTAAGCGGATCAACGGAGTTCCGTGAGCGGGTAAGAGAACCCAAGGAATACTCTTACCTGCGTTTATTAGGAATAATCTTAATTCAATTATTAACCTAAAAGTATGATTATGTAAATACCGAACAAAAAAATAAATATTAGTTTTCGTTGTTTTCAATTTACTTAACTAAAAAGAAGATAAAACCGTCTGGTTTTCAGTATTCAATAAATATATTATTTTAGAAGCATAAATGAAAAAAGGTATACTGCCTCATCATCGTATCCAATCGGAGGAAAATTTTCTCCGATTTCTACGAAATGTACAAATTTTGTATCATTGTAGCCGTACCGATAGGCCAATCGGACAGATCTACGAACAAAATTCAATGTAATTTAATTTATATATCAAATTCATGCGTTGCATGCCGATGAAATGTCAAAATGGCACCAACGCATCCCGAATTCATGCGATGTATGAAGATATTTGCTTTCCGATTTCCCCGAAAGAAAATTAGATGTGGAAAATTTCCCGAAACAAAATTAAAGACTGAAATGGAAGCTCAGCAGAAAAAAAAATTTGTGAGTAAGAAAAAAAACCCAGGTCCAATATGACCAGCTGGTTGAATTTATGACCGCAAAGGCAGAGATTGCGCGGAACTTCACGAATTATTTGAAAATATTTTATTTTGACAAAAAATGTCAAATATTTACATGAGTCGGCACGCGTCTATATTTCGTTAACGATTCGGTTACCATAAAGCAAATAAATTAGCCGATCGGAACTTTTCTCCGAACGGATACGATGATAGGGCTGATAATTCAGTATACTTAATTTAACAAAAAATCCTAAAAAAAGTTATCAGTTTTCACCGCCTTAGTTTTTCGTTTTTTTTTTTTTGCTCCCTTTGTTGATTGAATCGTTTATAGCAGCTCCAATAAAAATGTTTGTCAGTTCGTCTTTAACGCATTGCGTGTTAATCCGATTAAGTTGAAAACTTCAGAGTTTGTTCTTATTAGTGAAAAAATGATAGAAGAAGTTTAAGTTAAATCCAGCCATTGCTACGCCCATTTTTCTCATATTTCCCCTTATTTTACATCCGTTGGAAATATTTTGTTTGTAATTAAACTGAACCTACCGCATAACATGTATTTATAATGTTCGTTGAAAATCCGTTTACTGCGATATTTCCCTATTCAATAAGTCAGTTTACATTTCAGATTCCTTACTATTGCTGGATATACATGATTTGTCAGTTTTTGATAGAAATACCGCCGATTTGCAGCATAATTTTTCCATCGTCCAAAATGAAGCAGCCAAATCATTTTGTTTCCCCAGTAATGGATACAAAAAAGTGAGAATTTTTACTGAGGAATGGCAATTATATTTGTGAGTAGTTAAAGTTTAAATTAGTTTTGTTTTTGATTGGATTTTGGGATTGTTCCTCTCCTCCTTTGATTACACACTCACTACCGAATGCGGCTATTTTACAAAATGGCTTCTTCACGCATTTATCTCTTTTGACCTAGGAGGATAATATGATATGGAGTGCTCGTTTTATTCCAAATGCGAAGCTTTCATAGGGGTGGCTAGCGCTACTCAAGTTTTAGTAAGTTCAAAGACACTCTGTTTTCCGAAAATCAACAAAAGTTTTCTGTGTAGAATTTTTGTATGACGAGACAGCGACAAAAGAAAAAAAACTGCACTTTGCAGAAAAAAAAAAAAAAAAAAACGAAAAAAGAACATTTCAATATCTTTAAATCAATAAACAAACACTAACGCCCAATTTCTTCACAGAAGTACTAAGCCAGCCTAGTACCTGGTCTAGCTAGACTGGGTAAGTACCTGGTACTTGGTCCAAATGAAAGGTAAGCATCTCTTCACATCACTAGTACTGGATCTAAACACAACTAGCGGTACTAGGACTTAATACGTCTAAAACTTGTTTAATTCAGATTTTGGCAATATTTTGGCATTTCAAATATTATTTTGATATTTATTTGACTGATCACCTCATTGTGGCATTGAGGGAAATGAGCGGGCTGACGAACTGGCCAGGCAAGGATCAGCCCTTCATAGCTCACTTGCGGAAAGAGTTAATGTTCCGCTTGGAGTTATGAAGGGCAATTTATTCTCAATTTTTCTTATCGAATCCAATCGCAGGTGGGAAAGTTTAACAAACTGCGTCATATCCAGAAAGATATGGCCCATCTGATTTTTAGGCCCAGGCGAGACATATAGCCAGGGTTGTTGCGACATGTTCTGGCCACTGGCCTATAGGAGAACATGCGGCGAAGCTGGGCATTCCGTACAATACTTTTTGTCGCAGTTGTGGGGACCATCAGGAGAAGGAAACAGTGGACCACTTCCTTGGTAAATGCCCTGCTCTGGCAAGATCGAGAGCGAAATCTTTTGGAAATGCTTTTCTTGAAGATCTACACGAACTTTCTGAGATAAAGATCAATGATTGCTTTTCTCAACGCGACAAAATGGATCTACATAGGTCAAGCTTCGACCTTAATTCCTTCACCTCACCCTTCGGACTCCTTTAGACAGCGCGTAAGCTGAATTAGGGGGGTTTTAAGGACCCGTAAGAGGGTAAATGTGCAAACCCCTCCAATAATATTAAAAAAAAAAAATTAAAAATAAAAATAAATCGCTTTTTACCCAACAGGTCATTACGAGTTATGGTGTCAAAACGGCGCACTCTAGCGCTAATTGGGTCACGGAGCGAGTTTGCTCTGGGCCGCGATCTCTACCTATCTTTCTCCTGAACATTGAAACCGTTTCAAATGTTACCATTCAATTTAATTTATTAAAAATTAAGTCACTGAAATGCTGGCAATAGTACCATTTGGTTTTAGTGCTCAAACAATATTAAATAATACGTTTTCTGTAAAATGTAGATACATGTTGTCTCTTACGAATAAATACTGGTTAGAGTTCGATGTATGTATGTAGGTACATAAAAGCTTATTATATTATGATATTTCTTTGGTAATTAGTTCGAAGGGGTCTTTTATATTTATATGTTTACATGGACACAGTTGTTTTAAAAACTTTATAGGCTTTTCAGTATACGCCGCATTAAGATCGTCGTAGTTTTATAGGGACGGGTAGTTGCCCTTTTTCTTATGTACATATAGATGATCACTCTTGCGGTGTTCAAGCTAATCATTTCTTTGAGTTCTTTATTCAGAACTATCAATATTTTAGATCATAAACTAATAAATGTGCATATTTATGTAAGACGCTTTCTATAATACACTACTAAATTAGTTTGTTTAGTTAAAGGGTACAATAATTCAAAAATATAATATTATTATGACTATACAGTGTGATTGATAAGGATTTTGGAAATTCGAATTCCTTGTTTTAAAATCTAAAATGCATAATGTTATTCACATATTGTAAAGTATCTATTTATTTAAATTCATACAAAAATTCTTATTAATTTTATCAGGCACTTGACCTCTTTTGTTGATCAAAACTTATTTAGCTAATAGTACAGCGTATTTTTAAAAGTGAATATTAGCAAAGTGCATTATTTTTTACTTTCGGTTTTTTTTTTTTTTTTTTTTTTTTTGTTTATCACTAAAACATAACAACTCTGCTGAATTCTTAAATGTTGCGTAGATTAGATTTTTGTATTATTATTATTTTACACTATTTATACTTGCAAAACTTATCAATAGATTTGCGATATATAATATTAACAATTAATAAATCACAGAATAAAACAATTGCATCCATCTCATATACAAGTACATATTTTGTTTGATTTCTTTTCAATTATCTATGTATTATATAGTACGCTTTTCCTTTCATAATAATAATTTAGCATTTGGTAAATAAAATAAAAAATAAAACTATTGTTGTTGTAACAACAAAAAACACTGTAATAATTCACAATTTGTTTGTACTTTCAAATACGTTTGATGGTGGGTCCGGTAAAAAAAATTGAAACTTTTCTTTTAAAACGTTCCATTGTGGGTTCATCGTCGGATTCGTCGTCGTAGCCGTCGCTCTCGTCGTCCTCACCAAATATAATTGTTCTTGTATATGGCGCATCCTGATCATCGGACTCGCAAAATCCTGGATTTAATATAATATTTGGGATCAATTCTATACTATCCCAACCATCCTCGTAGTCCGCTATAGATGACACAATATAAAAAAATGGAAGAAACAAAAGAAAAAAAGAAGCACATTCGATTAGTGAAGATATGTTCAAGTGTATGTTCTATGCGACTACAGATTTATTTTTTTTTTTCTTATCTACATAATTATAATATGTATGTATACTATATGTGCTCTATTTAAAAGTTGTTAAGCCTTATAACTATATTTCTATATATATATGTAAATATTTATATTGACTATTTTTTTCTTTTAATTAAGTTTGGCTCTCTATAAAAGCTTTAAGCGGTATAAGATTTTATATAATTTTACTATGTGACATTACATCAATTCAATAAATATCAGATTTTATTTAAAAAATATACACACTTTGAGAATAACAATAATAACAGTAACACGAAAAAAAAAACTTCAATATAAGTATGGTAACACGTTTTTTTTTTTAAATCATGAAAAACAAGAATAAAAACAATAAGTATAAAATAAAATAATAATTGCATTAAACACACTTCTAACACAAACAACAAAAAAATATTATTTTACATCTAAATAAAATCATATTCACATAAATATAAATTAAATATTTACACTTAGGCAGAAAATAAAATATTCGCTTTCTGCGTAGTTTTTAAACTTTTTCGTTTTGATGTACAACAACACGTCATATTGTGTTAAAAAAAAAATAAATATAGATTTTTGCATTTTCCATTATTGTTTTATTTTTTTTTTTTTTTTTAAACTTCAACAGCAAACAAAAAACAAAATTCAAGCGATAACAACATCCAACTCGTTAGTAGTAGGAGTAGTAGTGGTTGTAGAAGTACCCATTTGTGATGACTGGTAGTATTCTTTTGACAAAACTATACACAATCCGATTGCTAATATCACAAGGGTTCCAAGTACTATACTGACAGCAACTATCCATATACGTGGATCGAAATTATCTAAGTCAGGTTGTATAAGGCGTATCAAATCTTAAAAGATAAAACAAGTGGAAATAGTAGTTTTCAATAGATTTATTCTTATAAATTAAATGTTGTGAAATTTTAAACAACAAATTACAGCTCTGAATCAACTTAATTCAAAACGACCACAACGCGACGTAAGGTTAAAAGTCCACAGGCCAAACATCCACAATTAACTTTTGTCCCACCCAAATTTTGTTGTAAGACCATCATTTATCACTTGTGAAGTTAAAACCCACCATGACTGGCCAACCCAAAAAAGCCGAAATGAAACTATCGTGGCCTTTTGAGCCATTGATTCTAGCCTTTCAGGCTACTTTAAGGCGAGTTAGAAGTTCACAATGGTTCTGAGAATTTTTCAACAGCATTTGGAACAATTTTCGAAATAAGAGCTAGTTGGAAGAGAGTGTAGTGTTAATATTTAAAATATAGTCAATACAGCTCTGCAGGGCCGTAGAGTAAAACCTGAACCCCCCATAGTTTGTTTAAGATCACAGAAACCATGTTAAACGATTATTGCCTTGGCACACGAAAAAAAGGTCCCTTCTTGATATTAATAAAATAGCCATAGTACATAAATGATAGGCTTTCGAAATTGACGAGATTTATGAAGGCTGATTTTTTCGTACCTGAAGGAGGCTATTTGAAAAACCTTACGCCCATGTTCTGCAATTTAATAAAGTGCCTTGCACCTGACGTTAACGAATAATTATCCAATCAACAAATTTAAATAGAAATCACTGCGTACAATTAGTTTGAATTGAAAAAAATTGTATTTTTATATTTTCTACGTGACAAAAAACTTATCTTTTGCAAACTCTCAAATGTTAATTGTCAATCCACAACATCAGGACGCATTCCACAAATATGAGACTAGAAAATTAGTTTGAATTTAAACTCATGTCGAATTCCTTTCAACAAAAGAATCGATTTTGTTGCGATTTTTTTCTAAATAAAATCTATTCTTTTGTGTCAAAACAAATCTTGCATATTTAGCAAGATTTAAAAATGATTTGCACACACACTACAAAGATTTGACATTTCTAATAGGTACGTCAAATTGAAATTCGAGGAATTTTGGGAAGAAAAATAGTTGTTTTTTGCTTTCAAGGAATTCTTCATAATATAACAAAATATTCAACAATATTTTCAGTCAGTATACCTATAAAAATAACTAACTTCAGGTGTCATGTAAGCCACACACACAATCATACAAAAAATTTCGATTCTTTTACGAATTCCTTTCAATTGACAGAAACAAATAGATTTGGTTTAGAAAAAAATCGATTCAGTATAGAAAAAAGGAAGAACACAACTTATTGTATTTTTCTACCTGTACTATCTATAAGAATTTATTCTAACTGTACAGCGATTTCTGAATTAAATAAATTCGACATCAAACACTCTTTTTACTTGTTTACCTAATGTTTTAATACAATTCACAGTTATCAGCGAACACTCATGTAAATGGCGAAATTCACGACTATTCATAATTCGCAGTTCGCTGATCGTGTGTCATGTGCCAGACACTCTATTGTGAATTCACATGGTGAAAGTGAATTTGGATGTTACTCAATTCGTTTGAAATGCTAATTGTAAATTGGAATTTCGAAAACGATTTCGGTTCATTTCATTTTCTGAACACATTCAATTCGCTTTGATTATGCTTTATGAGTTATTTGTGAAATTAAAATTTTAATTCAAATTTATTTATTCAAATATATAATATGGGGATTACAGTAAGAATTAAATACTCTTAATTTGTAACTTATCATTGTACTAGATTATTGAAACTGCATCAGGGTTACTGTCAGTGTTGCCATACAAATATTTTAAGAAATCTGCAACTAGGACGAATAATATTTGCATTGCAGATTTCTAGGTATATGGAAAATATCTGACTTTATAAATATTTTTTTTACTTAAGCGAGAAACATATTGGCACAGCAACTTTGACAACCGCATCACTCATTTTAGAGCTAGTGGTTTTAAATGGCTTTGAATACATTAACACAGTAACATTGACATCGACATCAACGTTAGACCTAAATCCTAAATTCGATGTCACTGTGCAAATTCTGCCAACTTTAAAGCGAAGTTTTTCAGGTTTATCAACATTAAAAAATGAAAATGTGGCAACTTTTATAAATACATGTTTTTATGCTGTCGAAAGCGCTGTTCACGTTGGTAACCTATTTCACATAACTATTTGGTATCAAAGTTTTCGTTGCTGTCAAAGTAACTGATGAAGTTGCTGTGCCAATGTGTTTCTCGCTTAAGACAAATTGTAAATTCAATGAATATAAATCTTAATTTAAAAAAAAAAAACATAGTTTTTTTCTAAAATTTTCAAATCTATGCATCGATTTTCGATTTCGATTTTTGAACTTCTTCATTCATAATAGTTTCAAAACATCGATCCAGCTTAATACCTGATTGACCGTGTCTTCAACAAACAGATGGCCAACGAGTTGCAAATGTACAATAGATTTCGCTTGGCTTACAACTACTTTAGTAGGAACCTAATGTTTGGAGATCTAAATCGAAGACAAGAGTGTGGAAGACTTATTGAAAATATTTTGCAAGATTTACAAATGTCTAATTACACGTGCAGACAAAATCTGCCGAACTGATTTTGGGATTTGGAAAGTCTGTAGCTGATTGGAAAATCTGAATGCAGACAAATCTGCACTTATGGCAACACTGGTTACTGTAATCGACTGAGCTGTTATTTTTTAAGAAGTAAAAAAGAGCTTGAGCTTATTTTTCTACAGTTCCGCTTCTTTTTTTCCCTTATAAATAATATTGCATCCATTTTCATCAGCAGAGTAATTTCACTTTTAAAAATAATTACAAATTTGACAGTTCGAAGTAATTGCCGAATTTTCGAAATCGAACGAATTGTAGAACATGGAATTTCATTTTGGTTGAAATTGAAAATCCAAATCAATTTGATTTCGCTCGCTTCAAACGCAGAACATATGGGCGTTAGCCTCGGTTTTAATAAGGACGGCATGGCACTGCGGTGAAATTAGTCATTTTGGAAAATGCGAATTGATCTAAGTGTATCTCCGAAGGTTTTCACCCAATTATACGGCCGACTTTCGATAGCTGTAACTTTGGACTGTGATATCGCATAATATTCAAAAATGTATTAAAATATTGAAAATTTTGTGCCTGAGCTTTTGGCCTATGAGGAGTGGTTATAATTTCATACTTTTTTTGTGGACATACAACCCATGTAAATGGATCAAAAATCCATTATGGAGTTTTGGCCTGTGGGCCCCGTGCAAATAAAAATGTGTTTTAAAGTTGTTTAAGAGGTGGTTTAGGTGTTAAAAATTTCATGTGACTTTGTTTGTTTGACCGTTTACACCTAAAAATTAAATTAATATTACAGTTTATTCAGATTTAAATTAATATTCTGAGAGCAAATACACTAACGCCTCTGAGTGACCGCGCCTAATCTTAAGATTTTCTATCTTAAATAAATTAAAAGTTTTCCATTTCAATATACATTACTTTGTTATACAAAGCATTGGCACAGTGGCCACTAGATTCTGTGACCTAGCACCCGATTTCTGTAGGAGCTGTCAGGATGTCAAAGAAATTGAAACCATTAAATACCTGCTCTCCGGTTGTCCATACCTTCAAACAAATCGCCTCCGATATTTTGGAAACAGATTTGTTGGAGAATTGGACGATCCAGCTCAGGTCTGAATTTCAAACATGAGAAAATATATAGAAAGCACAGGCTGGTTCGCAAATAAACCAGTCTATTCCAGTCATGAGTTAAGGAGTAGTCTATATATGCTTTTTATATTAAGGGGATCACAATGGACCAATAGGCCGTCTTGAAAGCTACAGCCTCCGGGCTGTGCACTCCCCTCCTCCTAACCTAACCTATACAAGAAAATGTTGCAGTAGTAAGAAAATGTATCAAATCTTTGAATTTTAAAATGTGCGGTCACAGACTTTTTCGAAATTATTAATACGAAATAATTATACCTATCCCCTTAAATATTTGAAAATAATCGGAAAATATATTCTGCAAAAAAAAAAATGTTTATCAAAATGTTAGGTGTAAACTAAATCATTTATTATATATTTTTTATATAGCTTAAAACTTACCCTCCTCCTTTGTTTCGGAAAGAGTCGTTACATTTGTGGTTACTATTTCGCCGGCTCCCAAATGATTGTTTGCCCATATTCGAAATTCATATGTTGTATTTGGTTCTAGCCGATAAACTTCCATTTGTCGCTGAATAAGAGATAATTTTACTAACAATGATATAATATGTGTCGTTTCATGTAGTTTTATTTTTGTATCTGATCTTATTTTATTTGAGATCAGCAGAAAAATGTTTTTAGAATCATCGAAAAAAAGTATTGCGTATACACCCTAGTGAACTTAGCTAAAGGATATATGTTCCGATGAGTCCAAGTGAGATTGTCAGAATGATAGGTCAATTTTGTGAACTATAAATAAGGTGTGAATGAAATTTAATATTAAAAAGATGGAGAAAAGTCCAATAAAAACTGATGATTTTCGTCATACCGTCACGTCCGTCTTTGCATTCGCTAGAGCCTAAACGGGTGGACCAATTTGTATATGGAATTTTTGTTTTAAATCATCTAGATAGTAAGCACCTACTCCAGCTACCATACAAGGATTTCCTTTTTCAAATTTTATTCACAAACGACTGTAATGATTTTGATTAAAATTCAACTAAAAAATAATTTTAAATAAAACTACGTTTTATGGGTTTGTGAAACAATTACGAAATTTTTTCCAAAACGGCTGTAAGGATTTGATAGAACTTCGTACATTTCATATTCAAAATAAGTCTAAAAAAAAGCTTTTCAGGTGTGTGTTTTGGATACAAATTCAAATAAAGATAATATGGTTATTTAAGAGAAAAACGCGATGCTGGCAATGACAAGATAAAGATGGCATTTTTAATTGCGATCAATGTATCAACTAAAGTGCAAGTTTCGCAAAATTAAATCCAACACGGGATTTCAGTCAAACCTTACGATGCGGTAATAGTATACAAGGTCTGGTAAAAGTAATCCATACATTTTTGTTTCAAAATTTTCATCGCTTTGTAAGCCTTTCCTCCGTCCTGCTGGGACTAACAATGCTCGAAACTTTTAATTCAGCAACTTACAGCAAAAAAAAAATTATTATTTAACATCTGTTTGTAGACATTTGACTGCATTTGCAAACATTATGGTACATTCACAATTATGACATTACTGTCCCTCTTTCTTTGAAAGGATTTACAAGCTAACAGACTATGAGATAATATTAACTTTTAACTTCTCACAATGGATTTTGTGGGATTTTTTTTAGAATGAAACAAAAAATCGCATACAAAAATTATACAACGAAATAATAAACGAAAAATTTCGCTCTCCTTTTCGTTTTGCAGTACGCTGTTTGATGAGCGAAATTGATAATTGTAGCAGATTTTTTGGAGAAGTCTCCGTTCTTTTTTCGCACTGACTTAATTAACCGGACCATTAATTGTGTGCGGGGAAGTGATATTTGAGTTTTATTCGTGCTTGTATTTGTTGTTTGATTCTGTAGTTCTTTTTTTGATTTTGTGGTTTATTTAGCTCCAGATATTATTTACAATGTTATGGCTTAAGCCTAGTACGCTGCTGATGCGAAACGAAATTTTTCGGTGGTCTCCAACACGACAGCGAAATGATTACGAAAACCACAGCGAAAAAATGACAACTGAAAGCGTCACCAATTGCAAACAAAAAAAACTAACACAAGCGCAAAAAAATCACAGAAAGCCATGCTGTAATGAAAGATACAACAAATACAAACACAAAAAATCCTCAAATGTCACTTTTCCGCACACAATTAATGGTCCGGGAAATTAATTGAGTGCGAAAAAAGAGCGGAGACCTCTCCAAATAATCTGCTACAATCATCAATATCGCTCATCGAACAGCGTACTGCAAAACGAAAAGGAAGACGAAATTTTTCGTTTATGATTTCGTTGTGTCATTTTTGTATGGGATTTTTCGTTTCGCATCAGCAGCGTACTAGGCTTTAACAAAAAAACTAGATAAAAGAAAAAACTAAAGTATTAACTATAATTGGATTTCACATATAAGATTAACTTCTTTTTAAATTCTATAATATTATTTAATGATTTAATCTCTACCGGCAAGTTATTATTAAATAATCGGAAACCTTTATGGAATAATATATTTTGAGCTTTTTGTGACTGTTTTTATTTTTTGCAATTGGTGAAACTTTCAATTTTCATTTTTTTCTCTGTGATTTCCTTAAGCATTTCGCTGTTTTGTTGGAGACTATAGAGAAATTTCATTTCGCATCAGAGCAGCGGTGCGTACTAGGCTTTAGAATCAAAACTTACTGTATACCTTTAATTTGTAGAAAAGATTCTTTTGTTTGTAAGAACAATATTCAAATACAGTGGTCGTCCCGTATAACGAATGATATAATGTCCAGAGTGCTATTGTTTTCGTTATATCGAAAATTCGTTATATCGAATACTTTTTTCTTACAAATCTTTAGGTAGATAGAAAGTAAACCTGTATTTTGCAAATCCTTTACAGTTTTATGAAAAGCGAACGAATGTTTGAGTATCTGTTTAAATAAACGATGACGAATTAGTTGGACATAACAAAAAATCATTTCAGCTATGGAAAATTCTGTAAGTATCTTCCAATATTATCATAAAGATACATTGATATTAACACATTTACAAACACGAGTTGCATATTCGTTAAATGTAGATATTTGTTTTGTAAAATTTTGCTTTTTTCTTTTTTTTTCTAAAATTCGTTATTTTTTTGATATATAGAATACCTAATGGATTTGAAAAAAAGTGTTCGATCATTCGTTATATCGGCATTCGTTATACTGGACCACCGCTGTATAAGGACTTCTACGTTGCATTATCCCAGGTTCCGTCCAGCACGAAAGTTTGCATTTAAAGAATTTTTTAATAAGTAATGGGTGATTTTTTAAGAGGTTTAGAACTTTAAAAAAAAAAAAAACACAAAAAATTCGAAAAAATGAATGAAATATTTATTTGAATCGATAGTTTGAACTTTGCAATTTAATGTTTAAAGATAATTTCATGCAAATGTTGACCGCGGCTGCGTCTCAGGTAGCCCATCCGCTGAGTCCAATTTTGGCATACTCTTTCACACATATCGGCCGGTATCTCACGAATGAATGCATGGATGTTGGCTTCCAGTGCGTCAATCGAAGCGGGCTTGTCCCTACAGACATTAGCCTTGACATACCCCCACAAAAAATAATCTAATGGTGTCAAATCGCACGATCTAGGCGGCCAATTGACCGGCCCGAAACGTGAAATTAACTGTTCACCAAACTCGCCTCGCAATTGCGCCATTGTTTCGCGTGCTGTGTGGCATGTGGCACCGTCTTGTTGAAACCACATATCATGCAAGTCAAGAACTTCCATTTCGGGCAAAAAAAAGTTTGTTATCATCGCTCGGTAGCGTTCACCATTGACAGTAACGCTGCGATTCGCATCATCTTTGAAGAAATAGGCCCAATAATGCCGCCGGCCCATAAACCGCACCAAACAGTGGCTTTTTCGGGATGCATTAGTAGCTGTTGCAATGCTTCTGGCTGATCTTCACTCCAAATGCGGCAATTTTGCTTATTTACGTACCCATTTAACCAAAAATGAGCCTCATCGCTGAACACAAGCAGCGCGCGATGAACATTTCGAACCGAGCACGAATTTTGATAGTAAAATTCAATAATTTGCAAGCGTTGTTCATTTGTAAGACGATCCATGGTTAAATTGCAAACCAAACTGAAGCTGTTTGACAGTCACACAAGGTACTAAACACACTTCAGCTGTCAAAACCAGTGTTGCCAAAACCAAACCAGCTAAAAAATCACCCGTTAGTTTAACCTCAAATTTTCAATTTTGTTTGTAGAAATTGAGGATAGAATGTTTGAAAAACAGTTTTAAATGTGTTTCAATTTTCTTTTTATTAAATTCAACTGGATGTAACTCGTAGGATTTTATGAGAAAAAAAATACCTTACGCAATGAAAACAATGTTGCAGCTTTAACTGTAGCTCTTAGCGCTGTCAAAGTTCTAAGTTACAATAATATAGTATCTGTAGCAAGAAATGTAAACCTACCAGTTTGGCAAGCTTCTACTACAGCTACACTTACATACATATGTCGTTTTTCATAGAAGAAATGATTTGACCTTTTTCCATTTTTCACCTTTTATTGAAGAATTATCCATTCTATAGGACATTTAGGGGTTTGATATGCATTTAGTCACACATCTAAACACATCTTAACAGACTATCTTGTCAAATTGAAAATATTCGTTCAGTGAACTGAACCCAACTTTTAGCGTTCCACATAATGTTCTTGTTGTTGTTTCGTGTGTCTGTCTCAAACAGGGGCCCTACTATGTAATTCGATTCTACAATTAAAACTATCGGATTCGCAAAATCGGAACTCTAGTAATGCCAACTATGTTTTGTTAAATTCAGAAGCTATGAATAATACTATATAATTCGAAAGTTAACTTCAAAGTCATTCGGATTCGCAAATTTCGGATATTTCTTTATGGGAAAAAATTGGCATTACTGGCATCCGATTCTATTTTCATACATAGTACCATTTGAATGTAGAATCGGATTAGACTTTCGAATAGAATCAAAAGTAGAATCGAGTTACATAGTTGGGCCCCAGTTAAGAAAAGATTGTGTCCACTTGCTTTCAGTCAAAATTGGATAGATCAAACTATTTTATTATTGTGATTTTATAATTTTCTACACTTCCTAGCAGTGAATTTCAATGAATTTTATGTTATAACTTCTACTATGACATTTAAATTAATTAATTAATTAATTATGTGATGCTGATGGCTATTTTCTGCTCTGACCTTCTACTCATTAAACAAACTGTCTGTATTTATCTGAATTGTATCATTACCGATAGGTATACTTCTAACAAATAGTTCGATATATCTTTTATTCAAAAGAACAATTCTTGATTTTGAGAGCAGATCTTTCACATTGCAATGAAAAATGACATTAAATTCCATTCTATTCAGCCAGTTCTTCTCAGAATTCTGAAAGATTAAATTTTTTGTAATTATCTTTCAAAGAAATTCCGTCTAGAGTTTGAATTTTAAAGCATTAAAATACACCAAATTGCTATTAAATTTCAAAGCTTTTTTACATTTTAATGCATCGATAACTTATTAAATTCTGAAAGGTCAATAAATGATCCAATAAACTAAAGTTTCTGTATCCATTTCCCTACACTTAAATTTCAAAAGCCAAGTAATTTTATTCAACAGAATAGATTACAAATAGAAATAAAATGCACGACTTTGTCACACGAACTTGCTCTTATGATGGAAGATCATAGTGTGGTATTAAAGTCTGAATTATAAAATGAAATAATTTAGTTGTTGCAGCCACCTGGCATTAACACCTCCCAATAACAGTCCAATCGTTTCAAGGAAAAAAAAATCGGTCAACCAATTTTAAGTAATTTTTAATGTGGAGTCAAAACTTCAATTTAGAAAAAAAAATTATCATTTGTAGTATCGATTTTTCAAAAAAAAATATAATTATTTTTTTTTAAATATTCACAGAATGTTTTTTTTAAAGGTTTTTGATTTTTTATTATTTAAACTTATAAGAATTTAGTGTATATAAGAAATTTAATTTAAATCCGTTAAACAGATAATGAGATACATAGTTAGAAATATAACAAAGTTTTATATTAGGGGTGCACTGTTAATATCACAGCTACATTTTTGTTATTAAATGGTAAATTGCTTACTAATATTAGCTTATACAAATACTGTAGCAGTCATTTTCGAGAAAAATTAAATTTTCCTTAACGGTATTGGCGGTTGTTTTCGAATTACATATATCTATAAACAATTGAAACTTTTTCCAAAATCCAAAAAAAAATGTTTCTTTTCTAATTTTGGTATACCAATAATATCATTTAAAATATTATAAACACTTATCGAGAAATATGTAAAACCAAAGAAATGTTTCTATGGTAGGTGTTATTAATAAAGGGAATTTTCCATTTCTAGCCCAGAGTGTACACAAACGAGTTTAGTATCAAATGAAAGGTGACGTGAAGCTCGATACATGACTAAAATATTTTCAAAAGTTTTCAGTTTCAGTTCAATATCTTCTACTAAGGTCGAGTTTTCAGTTTGAGATTAAAGTTAAACCAGAGTTAACTCATCAAATATGGTGATTTAACTCATGATTAACTGAACAGATGCTTTTGATCATTTTTCCACTGAGTTTTTTTAGTCGATAACGTGCATTTTCCACCAAAAACTGCTTCCTCAGTTAACTGTGGGTTAATTTACTTCTAGAATAAGCTTATTCTGGTTTAACTATCTACTGAAAAACTGGGTCTAAAAAAATAAAATAAAATTGCGCGCATCACACAATAACTATTGGATATGTAATCGTGATTCGGTTTTCTAAATACAATGCGAGGAGCAGAAGAAGGCACTTAAATATATTAATATAATGAAGAGGCATCAGAGGAAACACTTTCTGTCTCATTATAAAGTTCATAAAAACTGGATTTAAACGAAGGACTATGAAAATTAAGTGAAGCAGCGCGAGTACGGGCTTTCCTGTATACACAACAAATTCCTTTTACAGTAAAAACAGTTTTCTATAAAATTACTATCAATCAATTCGTTAAATCTCTAATGGTGGATTTACATTGATCTTCATGCGAGCTCTATAAAAAAAAACAGAGATGTAAGATATTAGAGTCACATTTATTGAATAGAGAGATAAGACCAAAATGCAGAGATCTTCATAGATGAAGATTATAGGAAGTGCCATAATGCAGATATGAAGACGTGCATGTTCATCTTCATGGTATACTCTTTCACTCATTCGTTTTTTGGCATAAATCCATCCCCCTCTACTTTTCTCCAAATTTTCAGATGCAGATACATGTAAATCCATCATAAAGGTTGTCAAAATGAGATTTTATTTGCAAAACTAGCTGATCCGTCCGGCTTCGCACGGGTAGACCAACTTAAGCTTCGCATAAAATTACAAATTTTGTAATTTAATACTACTTACTGAGTTTTGACCCACTTCACATTATAAATGGCGAAACTCGTTGAAATATGATCATCTACGTCCAACCTTTATTACTTTCCCAACTATCCCTAAAGCTATTTCCTCAAAAAAAAACCTTTTACAAAAAAGAATTTCTTAAATCGGACAATTTTTTATTTTTACCCCATTTCACCCTACAATTGTCAATTATTAACATTTTGAAAAAGAATATCCCGAAAACCCTTTTCCTAAGAAAAAACTTTCAAACAAAAACGAATTTGTTCAATCGGACACTTTTTATGTTTACCCCATTTCACCCTACAAATAAGAAAAGTTGAAGAAGAATATCCCAAAAGCCATTTCGTAACCGCCTACAGAGCCATTTGTTGAACGGTAATTGAATTGAACTGAAAAACGAAATTTTCGCCTACAGCGCCACCTGTTGAGACTTTTTCGACTTTTATTTTTTCCTAAACCTTCGCGGTACTATTACGAACAAACCCGTAGGAATGAAGTACCCAATTTGGTGCAATCGTTCTCAAGTTTTAAGCATCCGAACCCACCACCATTCATTTTTATATACATATATAGATTATCGTTTGTTATAATTGTCGATTTACCATAAAAGTATCTATAGCAGCATTTTACTATCGCTTATGATCCATATATAGATCATCTCATAAAATAAAACTATACGGATCGTATTGTTAGTGACAACTGTTTTATTATTCAGGTATTCGTTGTCTATGTTCTTTACACTACAGTTTACACTACCTTACCATTTCCAAAGCTGAGAAGCAAGAGTCGGGAACTCGATAGAGAGTAGGGGCCGAATTACTGCATCAGTTTTCGAGTAATACGTGACTGAATTATGTGAATTTGGCATTACCGCTCACGTTTTCGAGCAATCGAGTGCCATAATTTGACATTTTTTCGTCAGTAATCGAATGGAATTTCATTCGATAGATAGACAGCCGACTGACAGTGGTGTAATGGATGCGAATTCTGAAGGAAAAATTAAAGAACTATTGTTTTTATTATTTTTTCATTTTATTTTTACTCGTTCATTCGATCACTCAATCACTCAGTTACTGAAGCGGTAATTTGGCCCCAGGATCTCAATTTTTTGCATGTATGCATGTTTTTTGATAATCTATATATAGATTATTACTAATAATAATAAACGGCTTATATAAGTGCATTATGTACAGTACATACATAAAAACGAAATGGCAAAATGAAGACAAAGAAAATAACTCATTTTGCGATGACCTTAGCTTTTTCGGCAATTGGTGCCGAAACCCCACCACCACCCACGATCTATTGCGAAGGATAAACATCCGCAATTGATAAAACTTATAACGTAAACAACACAAAACAGACCAATCGTTCTATCTATAATAGATTTCAAACAACAATATAACTTCTGTTCACAAATATTTGACGGTGAATTGAAAGTCACATTTGAATAATTACTTATCGATTTCGTTGACCGTGTCGACCTAACTTTAAATTCAGTTTTTTTTATTTTTAAGTAAATTTATATACCTTCACATTTAAATTGTTTATCAACACTAGTTCTTTACTGGCCAATAATTCTATAGGATTCAGAATAATTAGAAAAGGCGAAAAGTTATAATCACAAATGCACGTACACTGCATCCCATTATCATAATTAAATATTTGCTGTGGCGTTGCGCGTTTCATGCGTGTAATTGAAAATAAAATTAAAATCAACAAAAAATAACGTTCTTTTCTCTTGATCATTTGCAGACTATTTTAAAATTTAATTAGGATGGATGAATGAAATCCAGTTTTGAACAGAAGAGAAATAGAGAAAAACCGTCCGATATGATAGAAGGAATACTTTTTTACTATTGATTTATTTGAACTCGCAACTCACTGTGATAGCACCAATCATGTTTAGACGAATATACAATTTATAAAAAAATTGAAATATAATAAACTTTGGGCTAAAAATATAAATGGTCAAGCTCTCTACTCTATCTCCTGTGCTTTATAAGTTTGCATCTCAAAACGTCATTATAAATGGTTTTATTATGGGCAGCCGAGACGATTAAGGTAAGTGACATTAGAAAACAAAAAGATAACCTGATTAAATTTAAATACTTTGTTGATATTCTCCTTTCGTTTTTTTATTTTTTGCATAATCAAGTTTGGTCACTTTTTTTCTTTTAAATATTTATTAAAACTGACGATCATACAGACTCGCGTGACGAATCATAAGGCGTCCATGAGGAACCGTTGCTTTAAAGAATAAAATATATTCAAATTATCTATAAAAATATTTGAACCAATGACTTTGCTAAAACACTCTTTTTCACTATGAAGTTCTATACACATAATAGCCTAGTTATTGGATATAAAATGCCTACTCGAGGTATGCGTTCGGGAGAAGTTTTCAAACAAACCAGATTGCATTTGATGTATCTGTTTCGAAAAAATGTTTTGACTACTAAATTCAATTTAATATAGCAGAAATATCGTTAATCGGAAACAGTAGAAAACATCATCATCGTTCGCGTAAAACTTAGAGGATATATGTATAATATGGAGTGCTCGTTTCTATCCCTAATGCATTGTAGTGCCTGGGGCCATGATAGGGGGCGCTATTTCACTTTCAGTTAAGATAAAGTCTAAGAATATCGTACAGCTGCTATCAATTGTAAGTCATTATTTGCTTATGTTCTTTCTAAATTGTTCTACTTTGAAGTAATTCTTGAAATTAATAAGTGTTTGTTTATTCTTTTCTTAGTTTTTTTCTCCAATGTGCAGAAAACTCATTGACCGAAACTTGAACAGCGACCCCTATGGAAGGTTCGCATTCGAATAAAAACAAGCACTCCATAGTAATAGTATATATCCTCTAAGGTATAAAACTCGCAATAACTTTAAGAAGTCCAGGCGAACAAAATATTTGACGGTGAAATATTTTCGAAATCGCAAAATTGTATGTGTACACAGAGAAAACTTACGCTTCCGAAATTAAGGGCAATTTGCTGAAACGGAACTTAAGAATTTATGTTCAACATAAGAGCTTACGTGACAGTTTACGCTGAGGAAAAAATAGAACACAAGCGTTGTAAATTCAACATAAATATTTAAGTTTCGTATCAGCAAACAGTTCTAAGAGACGAACGAACGAAACATAAATATTTATGTTCTACTTAAATGACTTTTTCGTCAGCATAAACTCTTAAGTTTCGTTTCAGCAAATGGGCCTAAGTCCACATTGGTTACACACATATATCATCACCGGAACTAGTGACGTTTAATTTTTAATTTCAGAATATAATTAAAGTTCTATTTTATTTATTTTTAATGTAAATCCTTAAGGTAAATGCTAGAATTTGAAAACTTTTTACTGAAAATTAAGATTTCTTGTACTTTCAACAACATAAGGTCTGTTTGATATCTTTTTTTCAGCAAAACGTGTCAAACCTGTGAAAACACCAAAGTGAGAATTTCTAAAAAAAAATGGAGAAACTTACAAGAAAGTTAACAAACGCATTGAACCACTTTTGTGTACAAAGCGTCAGAATTTTACTCCTCACATCAACAATCGCATGCCAAAAATCAGGTTTTGTTAACAATATTTGTTTAATTTAAAAAAAAAATTGTGTGAGTGCCGGGACTCACGAGTAATATGTGTAAACATCAGCGTGCGCGGATCCAAAACGGACTTGTTTTTGCTTGAAGGGGATCTTAAGTTTTTTTTCCGCTGAACGCACCCATCCTAGTATGCAGATCGTAACGTTGCACATCGTAACGTTGCACATCGTAACGTTGCACGACGTAACGTTGCACACGAACGTTCACGTTTTTTTTTCACTCTACCGCCAGCATAGATGTTTACACATCAAAAAAAAAAACTACATAAATTATAAATTTCTTAATTATTATTTAAAAAGTTAATTTTCACATATCAGAAACCACAATATCAAATTAAAAGGAAAAGATGCCAACAGCTGGGTGTTTTGACAGTCTTTACTCTTCTTGCACACACAAAATGTATGTACCTAGCACAAATTCGCAAGAGGTTAAATTTTTTTCTCTCTCGATGTGCTCTCTCGTTGCAACTTTTACGAGTTACAAAAACAGAAATTTGTGACAATTTGTGCAAATTTGTGAAAATTTAAATTCGCAAGAAATTTCACGTTGCCAAACAGACCTACAAATTGGGATCTGAATTTTCAGATTTTGTGATTGAAAGTGCCCATTTGCTAGTTGTCAGCTGAAGACTGTCAAATTGATGAACAAAATTTTTAAAATGACAATTCGATTTTATTGACGCTGTTCACTGCTGACATTTTTTCACCTTTCCTAATGGAAAGAAAGAGGTTTTTTTTTTTTAAGAAATGGGGGCGGATTAGATAAGTCAAAAATAAGTCGGGGGTGACCATTGAACAAGTCTTATGTAAACATCGTACCTTACCTATTTAAGCTTTTTTGATTTTGATTGGATCGTTTGTGGTCACACAAATCTGTATAACGTTTGTATCGTGTATTTACCGCTACATTAAAGATTGTTATTTTTTATAGTTATTTGAGGAATTCGAAAATAAACTTCCCGATTTTGTACAAGTCAGAAACAAAATTACCGAACGTAAGAACTATAAATAAAAAAATGCAAGAATTTTAACAACCCGGGGGATTAAACATTTTAAACTATTCTCCAAACTACATTTCAACGACACACAAATTACTTCTTTTTTTAAATGTCTATCTTTTCTTTCAAACTATATATCAAACTATAAAAACATATGAAATAATTATAGTTAAATAGATATAAATATATTTATGTACAATATTAGCAAGCTAAAAATTAACTTCTACTTCCAGGTGTGTTTATACAATATATACTTACGACGTTTGGGGCTATATTGATGGGATCCATGCGTGTCCATTCATGTTCTTTTTTTCGATTTTCATTGTCCTTATAGGAAATATTACGGAATTCTGATGTAAAACTTCGCACCGGATATCCGCCAGAGTTAGTTTTATTAAATCTCCAGATGAGAAATCCAAGAATTGTTGAAGCTTTGAAATAAAGTTGTGAAACTGGACCGGGGGTTGTGCGAACGCTTAAATTAGCTTTAAGATAGGCTTGGAATTCTTCTTCGATGTGGGCTAGATTTTGTGTTGTTTCTGAAGAATTCAAAAATGAAGTCGTTGTAGGTGTAAATGATGGTATTGAAGTGGAGGTATTCGATGATGGTGATGTTATGTAACTAGTATTGTTGTTGAGAATAGGCTCTTCGTTATTGTTGGAACTATCATCTTCATCCAAGCTTCCAGATTCGTTTAGAAGGGATGTTAAGCATATATAAAGGCCTCTGTCTCCTTCCGAAACATTTGTGAGAACTAGAATTTTACCTGTCTAAATGAAAAATATATTATTTTTAAATAGTATGAGTGTGTGTATTTACATATTATGTATGTTGAATCTACAAAAAAAAATATAATGGCCGCGTTCGAGGAACTATCTTAAGCTATCGGTATAGGTATAGGTTTGGGTTGTTGTAATCCCTTGTGGAAAAACAGCTGATGCTGTTCAACAGCAACCCAACTTATCTCAAAATTTTTGAAAACGTGGAAAATTTTACCAAATTGATTACTTTGGGATGTGAAAAATTAAAATTCGTTAAATTTTAATTTTCACACTCAAAATTGATTTTCCTATTTATTTGTTTCACCCGAAATTGGTCAAAATTCAAATATTATCAAAATCCATTTTTTTTAGCACTGTCAAAATTGAATATTGTCAAATTGATAAAAAAAAAATGTCAAGCTTTGTTTTAGGCGCAAAAAATGTCAAAATGAACATTTTAAGTGGATGCCAAGTACTCATCTAATTTTTTAGCTGGTTTGGTTTTGGCAACACTGGTTTTGACAGCTGACGTGTGTTTAGTACCTTGTGTCACTGTCAAACAGCTTCAATTTGGTTTGCAATTTAACCATGGATCGTCTTACAAATGAACAACGCTTGCAAATTATTGAATTTTACTATCAAAATTCGTGCTCGGTTCGAAATGTTCATCGCGCGCTGCTTCCATTTTATGATCGGCATTCTCGACCTTCTGAGCAGTCTATTCGGAAGATTGTGACCAAATTTCGCACCAAATTTACTTTGTTGGACATTAAACCACCAACACGTTTACGTACTGTGCGTAGTGAAGAAAATATTGCGGCCGTATCAGCTAGTGTGACAGAAGTCCGCGAAATGTCGATTCGGCGCCGTTCCCAGCAGTTAGGCCTTTGTTACAGCACTACGTGGAAAATTTTGCGGAAGGATTTGGGCGTAAAGCCTTTTAAGATACAGCTGGTGCAACGCCGAATTTTTGGTGAATGGGCTCTTGGAAAGCTGGCCGAGGATCCGCTTTTTTATCGAAAAATTGTGTTCAGCGATGAGGCTCATTTTTGGTTGAATGGGTACGTAAATAATCAAAATTGCCGCATTTGGAGTGAAGATCAGCCAGAAGCATTGCAACAGCTACCAATGCATCCCGAAAAAGCCACTGTTTGGTGCGGTTTATGGGCCGGCGGCATTATTGGGCCATATTTCTTCAAAGATGATGCGAATCGCAGCGTTACTGTCAATGGTGAACGCTACCGAGCGATGATAACAAACTTTTTTTTGCCCGAAATGGAAGTTCTTGACTTGCATGATATGTGGTTTCAACAAGACGGTGCCACATGCCACACAGCACGCGAAACAATGGCGCAATTGCGAGGCGAGTTTGGTGAACAGTTAATTTCACGTTTCGGGCCGGTCAATTGGCCGCCTAGATCGTGCGATTTGACACCATTAGATTATTTTTTGTGGGGGTATGTCAAGGCTAATGTCTATAGGGACAAGCCCGCTTCAATTGACGCACTGGAAGCCAACATCCATGCATTCATTCGTGAGATACCGGCCGATATGTGTGAAAGAGTATGCCAAAATTGGACTCAGCGGATGGGCTACCTGAGACGCAGCCGCGGTCAACATTTGCATGAAATTATCTTTAAACATTAAATTGCAAGGTTCAAACTATCGATTCAAATAAATATTTCATTCATTTTTTCGAATTTTTTGTGTTTTTTTAAAAAAAAAAAGTTCTAAACCTCTTAAAAAATCACCCATTATAATAATGATTATTTGTTTGTTCGTATTTATGCTCTGCCTTATATGTACTATACGATTTAAAAAATTCTGGCTGTGTTTGAAAGGTTATTTTAAAAAGTTTGCTATTTATATATTGAAATGGGATCAAAACAAAAAAGTGGTTTTCGATTACAAAAATTCTTTCTGTTTTGGAAAAGGTTGGACCATATTTTTACAAATTTAGCATAACGTGAACTAGGTTAAATTCTAGAAAGTACAGGGTGGAGCAAAAATAGTCACCTGGGGCTAAGGTTAGGTTAGGTTAGGTAAGGAGGGGCGTGCACAACCCGAAGGCTGTAGCGTACACGGGGGCCTATTGGTCCATTGTGATCCCCTTAATATATAATGCAGAGATGCTTCCATTCCAACTAGCGACTTGCATAGACTGGTTCATTTACGAACTAACCTGTGCTGTCTATATATTTCCTCATGTTTGCCATTGAGACGTGCGCTAGATCGTCCAGTTCTCCAACAAATCTGTTTCCAAAATATCGGAGGCGGCTTGTTTGAAGGTTTGGACAATCGCAGAGCAGGTGTTTAATGGTTTCAATTTCTTCGACATCCTGACAGCTCCTACAGAAATCGGGTGCTAATACACCCAACCTGGAGCTAAAGTCATCACTTTATCGGCAAATGCTATAATTTTTGCAAATGGCGGCAAAGCTTCCGTGGTACAATGAGCAGTTATCTAATTTAAATAACGCGAAACGTAAAGCTTTTAATAAATAAATATAAGCACTCAAAAAATGAGTTGGACTATGCTTATTTTAGTAAATTGCGTAAAGATTTCTTCAGACTTAATAAGTTCCTTCACAAGGGTTATATCATGAATATAGAGAGTAATATTAAAACAAATTGTAACTCCTTCTGGTCCTTTGTTAATACGAAGAAAAAATCTAATGGATTTCCCAAAAATATATCTTATAAAAATACCGAAGCGTCCAATATTACTTCCATTCTGAATTTATTTGCGAAATTCTTTCAATCTTTTTACTCAACTCCCATTATGAATAACTCTCCATGTATTCCGAATATAGAAAGTAAGGTTGAAATTGGCGAACTACAGTTAAGTAGTTGTGAAGTGCTTTCAGGACTTAAATCACTTAAACCTAAATTAAACTCTATAGCTGATCGTATACCCGCTATATTTCTCAAAGGTTGTGCTTCATCACTTTGCCGTCCTCTGATTTACATCTTTAATAAGTAAAAGTACATCCATTATAAGTATATAGAAGATTTCTTACCTTGTGCCGATTCATAAATCTGGGTCTAACAATATGGTAGAAAATTATAGAGGTATCTCTAAGCTCTCAGCAATTCCTAAATTGTTCGAGAGTATTGTAAAAAATAAAATAGAATTCTTAACTAAAGAATCTTTTTCTGAACTGCAACACTGCTTTATATCTGGACGATCCACTACTACCAATATGGCTCTTTCTTCCAGATACGTTATTAATTCTTTAGAGTGTAAGTGCCAGGTGGATGCAATTTACACAGATTTTAGCTAAGCGTTTGATTCTGTGGACCACAGCACTCTGTTGCAAAAACTGGAAATATTTGGTTTCCACTCTAAGTTTCTGTGTTGGATTTCATCTTACCTCACTGGCAGGAGTCTCAAAAAGTTATCATCGATAGTTCTTTTTCAAGTTCTATTGAATGTACCTCTGGTGGCCCACAAGGTAGTCATTTGGGCCCACTTCTTTTTAACATTTTTTTTAAATGATATCGCCTTAGCTGTCGAACACTCCAAGTGTCTTTTATATGCCGATGACTTAAAATTATTTTTGAAGATAAAAAGTGTTAAAGATTGCTGCCTCGTACAATCAGATATTAACCGTATTGCGGAATGGTGTTGTGATAATAGCTTATAGTTGAATATAAAAAAAATGTAATGTGATCTCATTCTCTAAATCTAAAAGTCACATTGACTTTAACTATTTGATTGAGTCTAACTCAATTGCTCGAGTGGTAAAAATCAAAGACCTTGGCATTATGCTTGATTCAAGTTTTTCTTTTAAAACCCATATTGACTACATTGTGGGTAGAGCAAATTCACTTGTAATACACTTGTGACCCTTACGCTTTTATAATCACTTTATACATCTCTTGTCAGGTCAGTACTTGAATACGCAGATGTTATATGGAATCCGTCTTTTAAGTCTTATTCTAACCGAATTGAAAAAGTCCAAAGGCGTTTCAAAAAATTTATGTTTTTTAAAATGAATTGCAGATTGTCTCCTGATCATAGAGCAAGATGCCTATTGCTTGGAATTAAGTCTCTAGAATCAAGACGAACCATTCATGATGTGATGATGTGCTATGTTATACCACATTAGAAGCCCCCACCTACTTTCGATAATACCATTATGCGCACCGTTAAGATCTTTTCGTTCAATGGACTTACTTTTTGAGCAATTTCATAGGACAAGCTATGGTTGTAATGAGCCAGTTTCTAGAGCCATAATCTGTTAGCTGAAAATTTGCTTGTAGATGTAAATAAATAAATCTCAATTTAAAAAAAGCAGAGCAAAAGTTTTTCATTCATAAGCAAAAGAACATCGGGTGACAACTTTTGCGCCAGGTGATTAATTTTACGCCACAATATTTATATTTGCTCTTGCAATTTCCAGGCCAAGCCTAGGTTTTTCTATACCCGTGCGAAGCCGGGTGGGCTAAATAGTGACTAGATAAAAACTATAATCCAGTACTAATTAAAATCTATTCATGATGCTCTCATGGTGCAAGAAGATAAGGAGAGGAGTAGTTACGCATCTTAAAAACGCCAGAGGGCAGAGTCATCAACTGTTGTTTTTTTTTTTTACCATTTTTGAATAGTCAATACGTATAAGATGTAACAGCTAAAAGAAATACAAAATAATAAACAACTCATGCCCATTTGCAACAAAATGCACTAAAGACTAAAGGCAGGTTTTGCTAAAAGGCTATTTTAATACATCGGTATGATAAATTAGTCTGGGTGTCTTTCACTGATTTTTTTTTATGGCGAATTCCTTTCAACAAAGAAATCGAATTTTTTCTAAACAAAATCGATTCTTTTCTGTCAAAACAAATCTTGCATTTTTAGCAAGATTTCACACCGATTCGCACACACACTATAAATTCTAATACGTCAAATTGAACTCAAGGAATTTTGGGAAGACAAATTGTTTTTTTTTTTTTTTTGGTTGCAATGAATTCTATATAATTAACAAAACATTTAACAATATTTTCAGTGAATATAACTTTAGAAATAATAACTTGCAACTATCACGGAACACACATACAATCACACAAAAAAAAATCGATTCTTTTACGAATTCCTTTCAATTGAAAGAAAAAATTCGATTCTGTTTAGAAAAAATTCGAATCTTTTGTTGAAAGGAATTCGGCATTAGATAAAATTAAGTTTGCTAACCGTCCCTGCATTTTCTCCCCTGCTTTTAAAACTGAACGATAAAGTTTCCACCAGTGAAAGAGAGAAAGCAGTAGGAGAGATGTCAAATAATTCAAATAATTGGCTGAACACAATAGAAGCGCGTTCGAACGCGCGTTCACACCTGTCAAAGTTAAAATAGGTACATAAAATCTGATTGAAGTGAATACAATGGAGACGCAGCCGCGAACGTGACTCTAGGAGTCAAATTAGTTTTAATAATCACGCGCGTACGAACGCGCGTCTATTTTGGTTTTTGTTTGAGTTTGAGTTTCAGTTTTTCGTTTTTATTTGGATGTGATTGCTTTCAAAAAGTTTCAATCAAAATTCAGGAATAGTTTCCATATTTCAATGACGAATTATTAATATGAAAATAATAATGTCTTTTACGTATTTATTTACTTTTTTTTTATATTGTACCTCATTTATTTTGGTAAATGAAATTCAACATTTTTTTTCATTCGCACTTTCGTTAAAAATTTAACAGGATGAAAATTGAACTTTAGTTAAATCATTTGTTTATTGGCCTTTTAAAATTAGAAGTGTTCGGTCCGGTGGAACCGATAAATGCCATTTTAAAATTTAACGAAGTAATACAAATTTTAAAAGAGCTTCGAGCATATGGCCATGAATCTAATAAGTTTATTGGAGTTTTTGTACACAAAAATATCAAAATAAAATCCAATGAAATAAAAAAGTATCTGAACATTTTACAAAACTTTGATTCCTTTGTCGTTACAGATTGCACCGAATATAAACAATTGACAATAACATAAGACTGGAATAGATTGCTGTACCGGCAAAGTCATTTCTGTTCGTTCGATTGGGAATTTCTAACAAAATACTCATACATACATGCCTCCACGGCTTATGAAACGTGGGGCTCTTATGTGTACGATTTCATTTGATTGTTAGAAATATAGACACACACCAGATAGATTCAAAATATTAAACAAAAAAACAAAATGCCGGCAAATTATCACAAATTAATATTATGCCATGCAATCCGAATTTTGAATTTATTCACAAAAAATATACGTAGTTTTAGCAGTGTTTCACTAAAAATAAATATACCTGTTAATATAAAAGCTTTATTATCTTCTAATTCAAAAATTAAGTGAAACGTTAATCAGAAGATAATTCAAAAAATAAAACATCTTATAAATACACAAATTAACTGCTAATTCACGTTTAGTGCAAAGTTTAGTATAAAAGCTTAACTAAATTTACTTGTATACATCATGTGCAGCAGTACTGATATTTTATTTGGAAATTACTAGCTGTCGGTGCGGCAGCCCGTATAAAATTTCACTGAACTTACCATTGAAAGTAACTTTACTACTAAAACATGCCTTATAATCTTAAAGCTATAGATTGGTAAAATAATTTTTTTGAAGTTTTTTTACGAGTCAATTTAAAAATGTCTACTTTTTTAAAATTATAATTATCGATAATCGATTCCCAACCTCGTCCACCTAAATTAAAAAAAAAAAACCGCTTCTTCAATTCAATTCAGCAGAAAATTGAAGGTAACCCCCCATTCCTTCAAAAACAAATAACACACACACAGGAATGTTTGAGAGTTATAAGTCACTAGGTCCTAATAAGGAATAAAATAAATGCAAAAAATCATGTAAGATCATTTTGGGTCTTCGGTGACTGGACTAAAGTTGACTATAAAATAAGAATATTCAAATGGAAAGTTCTTATCAACTGAAAACTTTCTGCCAACACTTGTAGTGTACTTTTTTTTAAATTTTTTTATGAGCTTATGAATTTCATGTTCATGTAATATCAAAGATGAAATCCTCGTTTCAACGGCCATGACATATGCACTATAAACTTTATAGCAATATAAATATTTGGCATAATGATGCATGCATGTTCCTTAGAAATCATGAAGTGTAAGTACTTGTCCTTGATGGGAAAAAGACGAGACCCTTCGACTCTATTTATATGTTTCTTTTGTGTTAGAATGCAGTGAATTTAAGAAAAATATATATTTACTTATGTACAAATGAAACATAAATTTAAAGATGCTTTTAGCAAGCAATGTTGTATATGTAGGTATGTATAGGTACTAGAACTCACCTGTATTACTCGAGTATTGTTTCCGTTCTCTTTGATCCACATGATAGATCCATTTGCGTCACAAGGTATTGAAATATTTTTTCCTTTATCTGTTACGTATTCGTTGTATTTGATTGAAGTTGTTAAAACAGTTAAAACTGAAAGCATAAACAAATGTTCATATATTTATATGTGGATTGTTATTATAATTTAAAGGTTCACGATAACAATAAGTAAGAAAAATGTGCTAAGTATTGGAAGAAAGCATGTACGAGGTACAGCTATCGTCTCGAGTACATATAAAAAAATATGTGATTCTTTTGACGACATCTTCGACAACATCGATCCAACTGATGAAGTTATTATAATAGGCGACTTTAATCTACCTAACTTAGAATGGTCCAGGTCTAATGATTGTGATGAACTTCTTCCTGATGTTAATGCATTGAATGCGAACGAACTCTTGACCATAGATACAATGGCGTCCTTAGGCTTATACCAACTAAATAGTGTGAAAAACCAAAGTAACAAAATACTGAATCTTGTTTATTTTTCTGAAATTGTTAATTCTTATACTGCTGTTTTACCAAGTGACGTTAAGCTTATTGATGAAGATCGCCACCATCCTGCTTTATCAATCTCCTTGAACTTAAATGTATGTACTCTTGTTAATATTTGTAAAAATCCAATTGAATTTAATTTCAAAAAATGTAATTTCAATCAACTTTTTAACGTATTGAACGATATAAACTTGGATGTATTATTTTTTAATTTGAATTTAGATGACATGATTATGAAATTTTATATAGTTTTATTTAATTGCTTCTTGGAAACTATTCCATTTCGAAAAATTAAAGATAAGAATAATGACCCGCCATGATTCGATCTGCATCTCAAATCTTTAAAAAATAAAAGAAATATGGCCTGGGTTAAGTTTAATCGATCTCGAACTGAAGAGGATTTAGGAATCTACTTAGAGATAAGAAATTAATTTATTAATTATTCAAAATGTATTTATGCCGAATTTATCACTAAGACTGAGAATGAACTAAAAGTGAATCCGCGAAACTTTTGGAAATATGTAGATTGTAAAAGAAAATTTGACGGTTATCCTGCTAGCATGAGCTTCAAAAATGAAAATAGTCACTATCCAGAGGTTATATCCGATATTTTTGCAGAATATTTTAAAAGTGCCTACAAAGACTCTCCTCAAAATAATCTTAATAACATAAGTTCTTCTGCCACTGAACAATATGCACACCTAGGTTCAATAAATCTAAACACATCCCAAGCATCAATTTTAGAAAATATTTTAAAACTCGACGATAGTCTTAGTCCTGGCCCTGATGGTTTACCGTCATTTATGCTGAAAAAATGTGCAACACATTTGTTATATCCGTTATATGTTTTGTTTAATCAGCCTTTGAAATGTTCTAAATTTACTGCTCTTTGGAAATATGCATTCCTTAAACCCACGCATAAAAAAGGCCCTAAGCATTTAGTTACCAACTACCGTCCTATAGCTAAACTATCTGTTATTCCAAAACTGTTTGAATCTCTTGTCTGTAATATTCTTTCTTTTAATTGTACTTCTATTTTATGTAAAAATCAACATGGTTTTGTAAAGAAAAAATTGACTGTTAGGAATTTACTAGAGTTTACAACTTTTTGTATAGAGGCTTTTAGTAGATTGTAAAGTAAAGCATTCGACAAGTTAAGTCATCAAGTAATTTTAGAGAAACTTAAGAGGATTGGACTAAGTGATTATTTTATAACGTGGATTTCTTCATATTTAAGTGATAGATATTACAGTGTTGTATTCAAAAATAACCGTTCTAGTCAGTTTAAAGTTAATTCTGGTGTACCTCAGGGTAGTCGCACCTTAGTCCATTGTTGTTTGCTTTATTTATTAATGATCTCCCTTCAGTTTTAAAAAACTCGATGGCTTTGATTTACGCCGATGACATGAAAATATTTCGGGCAATAGACTCCTTAACGGATTGCGAACTGCTGCAAAATGATCTGCAAAGGTTTTGGGAATGGTGCAATACTAATCGTTTGTTATTAAATATTGACAAGTGTTTTACACGCAAATATAATTTATTTAATAATAACTATTTGTTTAATTCGTCAAATTTGGAAAAATTGTCTAGCTTTACAGACCTTGGAATCATTTTAGATTCAAAATTATCCTTTAATGATCATTATAATTATATTGCAAGAAAAGCTAATAAATCACTTGGTTTTATAAAACGATTCGGTCGTGACTCGTGAGTTCCGGGATCCTTATGTTATTAAAACTCTATATGTATCATTTGTCAGATCAGTTCTTGAATACGGTTGTATAGTTTGGGCCCCATACTACTCGGTTCATACAAATAGAATAGAAAGTGTTCAAAGAAGGTTCATGAGATTTACTCTACGTTTTCTCCCATGGTCGGACAGAATTACAATTCACAGAGAGTATTTACAATTATGTTTTATTATTGGTATTATAAGTGGATCGATATCTTCTTCTTCGGTTTTGGGTCGATTGAATTTTAATGTAGGCAGGGTTAATTTAAGAAAAAGATTGCCAATTCGTACTTTTTTTAGCAGATCAAACTATGGCACTTATAGTCCTGTTAATCAGTTAATAAATGTTTATAATAAAAATAACTTCCTTGTCAACTCTGTTAATGACAATATCAAATCTGATAAATTTAAAAATCGTTTTTTTGCACAGTATTAATACTTAAGTTTTGTTTGTAAATCCTTTATTTTTAAGCAAATAATGTAATGTAAAGTTAGCATTTAACGTATTGAAATAAATAATAAAATAATAAAAAGATTGATGCCCCATCTAAAAAAGACGATCATAGGGTAAAGTCGGATGATATGTCACCACGGGTGATATGGCACCCTTTCAATATCTCCCACTTAATGACTTAAGAGAACAAAATATCATTTAGCATTACTTAAGCTCTTATTGGATCCGATCAGAATCGCAGTAGCCCTTAAAAATTGTATTTTCATAACCGGAGAAAAAAAAGTCAGTATATTTGAAGCAAACAGTATATTTGACCCCAGAGTGTTTTTGTATTTGATTAGGTATTGTTATAACTTAGTAAACTTGTTCATTCGTTTTATTTGGAAAAGCAGGAGTAATGTAAAAAGGGGTATATGGCACCTCGGAACCTCGGGATATATGGCACCGGGGTCATTTTCCCCGCTCCTACTTTTGTGTCTAATTTTCATTTTCAACCAATCACTTACATTTTTTAAATTGCTTTTACTATTAATAAAACCGGACTTACTCAGAGCAGCCGTTAAAGCTATATGCGTACAAATCAAATGTCAAAAAAGCTGCAGCAAAGCACTTTTTAATTCCCTTCACTGATACCCTTAGAAATTAGAAAACTTCTTAAAGGACCAGACACTCAAAACCCCATTTATGTGATTCGTGTGCTGCTAAGAGGAACAATGGGAAGAAATAAATCTCATTCAATGACGAATCAGATGGACCTGAAAATTTAAGGGGGGGGGGGGGGTGAACGTTTGTGAAATCTGTGGTTAGGATCATGCTGTGACAACAAAACCGGATGAGTGTATTAGATGGATTATATGTAACTGTTGGTGACAATGTATGCAACAAGTGTGGCAAAAAAAACTAGAGTGCCATTGTTAAAATACTATTTAATTTGCTTTAGTTTAACCGCAGGTCCAAAACAGAAAATAAATAAGCTTTAATAATTAAGATGTTTATTCTATGAAAAATAATTTAGGAATGAAAATATTAGAAAAAAAAACTTGATATTTTTCGTAATACAAAGTTTAATATTCATAATCATAAAGTGTTTTGTAAGTAATATATTGAACGTTTCTGATATTCTTCAACAGACATATAACCCTCCATTTTTTTTAGTCATTTCTTAAATACTTTTTTTGGCAAAAAAATGTGTAATAGCCTTTTTAATTATGTTCCTATTTTTTGATAACAAATTAGGTACAAAATAACATTTTTATTTTTCAAGTATAGTAAAAAAAAAACCAAAAATCGGTGCCATATCCCCCGACTTTACCCTATGTCTTGCATGAAATATCTAAGCAAATCATAAATGTAGACCAAGAGAGTTAAAGTTTACCAATAAAACAAGGATATGAGTCGAAAGCTGTTTATAAGGCTTATGACAGAAATCAAATATGTAAGTCTTCCAGTCCCTGGTCGAGGCCTATGAGGTGAGTATGGTGAAAACACAACAAATTTAACTTTGGGGATAATTGTGTGAACCGTAATTCGCCGTCATCACACCTCCCTAGAAATACTCACCTGATCACAGATCGGGGGATCCAAGACCATTTCCAGACGGCTTTTGATCTGCCAGACCGTTTGCAAAACCCCAAAAGTTTTATATAATGGGCCACCTAAACAGACAATGCCGAAAAGGTTACGATGTATACTGTATAGGTTGGATCAAGATGAGCTTTTCGACTCATGTCCTTATTTTTTGATTAACTCTCACACCCAAAAATTTGATGTGAGCTTTAAGACCAAAATGAAAAAATCACCTCAAAACTGGTCCATGATTTTGACCAAAAGATGCGCTTTCATATATGTGATTTATTCCATCTCGCTCTGCAGATGGATTGATAGATAGAACACGGTATAGGGACTTCCCTAAGCAAATCTGTCTAATTACTAAAATATTCGGACGATATCGACATCATCAGCTTCTCCCAACGTGCAGTTATAGAAATTTGTTGCCCTTGAGCTAAAAAGGGCCAAGAATAAGTAAATGCTATCAACAAAAATCTTTAAATCACCTAGCACAAAACGTTACTATTGATAGCTGTAACTTCAAAGTAGTTATAACAGTCGCTTCCTCGGATTCAGAATTAACTCTTCGAATGATTTACCATCCCAACCTGCATGGAGAACCGGCGAAAAATCGCCTGAAGAGACCATTACTACTTCGACTTGGAGAAACAAATGGGTTCAAAACTCCCCACGCGTAAGACGCTCTATAAATCCCTAATGCTACAAGCAACGAGTTATGGGCGCTAAAAAGAAAAACAGAGTTGATGCTGAGCTCTTTTGAAAGAAAAATTCTTATTCGCATATTTGGTTCTGTCATTATTGGTTTTCTGATCAAAATAGGGTCAACAAAATTGAAAAGGAGAAGTCGACCTTGATTTTCGCAAGAACAAACATCCAAGCAAGCCACACTCGTAATTTGAACGCAGTACTAAAAGCTTTTCTAGTTAATTTTCTTCAAATTAAATTAAATCTATTTTAAAGAACAAATTTCAAAAAGAAGAAAGAAGGCTCGAAATATTAATCCTTTGCGATTCTTTGAAATCGTATAAGAAGAATCCAAATTAGCCATTCAGAAAATAACAAGGGTGTATTGCGAATTCAATATATTATAATGTTCTATGATATCCGTTGCGTGTGTTCATTAAAAACGATTATAAATACTACACCAACGTGTGTTGTCATTTGTTTTAAAAATTACCCTCTTTGAGTATAAATCGATGGCAGGATAAAAAAGAAAATCAATATTCGCAAAAACAAATTTATTAAAGTGGTAGATGTGTTATGTATGTATATTTTTGTAATAAGAAGTATGGTGTTTTATATTATTTTTTGTTTATGTATACCTATTATTTTAATATTATGATGTTTTACTGACAAATATAATTCAACGATTATCATGTTACCCTTGTGAAACATGCCAATAGCAAACAATCTATGGGATGAAAGGATGTTTTTGAAGAAGAAAGTTGGAGGTCATTAAATCAAAAAAATTATTTTGGCATCATCCAGGCCAGCCTTATGGACTATGGTACATTATTTAAAGTTTTTTTTTTTTAATCTAATGAGGCTCGCTAAAGCTAAGATTCAATTGATTCAATAAAAGTTCAAGTGACTTAACTCCAAAATCAGTGGAGTCATCACTTAGATGCTGTGCGCCGCGCGGGTACCCTTTTAAGACGAAAATTTAGGCCGATGTTTACCGACTTTAAAAAAAATCACAGCATAGAGCAGCTCAAAGTTTGAGCGGCTAATCGTGACTAGTCTTACACTCAGTGCTAGATTTTTGGCTTAGGCCCGCGAGGCCCAACCCTAGGGGGGCGCAGAAAAATAATTGATTCTCAAAATGAGCGATTATGCCTGTGGGCGGTAGTGGGCCACATGGGGGGCGACAACATCAAAACTAAGAATTTTTTGTGTTGAAAAAGTAGTTTAGGAGGACTATGGATAATTTGTTCAGAAAGTTCAATTTTATTGAAAAAATGACAAAATAATATTTTTTTTTTATCTCTTTCTTTGGTGGCGCTGAAAAATAATTTATTCTCAAAGTGGGCAATAAATTAACTAATTTTGAAATTTAAAAAAAAAAAAAATTATTTGCACATTAAAAATTGCAATTTAATGTATCAACATGAGAAATGTCGTTGTGGGGTAGTGCGAGCCCACATCTTTTATTTATTTAAGTTATTTTTTTGAGCGTTTTTTCTATATTAGATTCAACAATAAAAACCATAATATATTCATAGGTTTTCCTATTTAAATTTTAGAAAAAAGGTCTGTTTTGGGTTTTTTTTTTAACAAAAATCGCAACAGGTATATGTGTATGTACTTTTATATATTCTTTCTGGTGTTACATATATTTTTTTTTCTTTTGCCATCTCTAAGCAATAAGAAAAAACCCATTGCATGTAAGAATATTTTAACTTGTGATATATACATAGGTACATTATGGCAAGTTATGGATTCGTAAAAAAATCGAACTCGAGATAAAATATCGGTTTCTGTCGTAAACATTTTTTTAAGCAAATAATAAAAATCTCATTTTTTTTTTTAAAACATGCCCACAACTATGAAAAAATTCAGTTATTTTTACAATTTTTTACCATTTTATGAAAAAAAAAATATACGAAAAATGCAATAGTTTTTTATTTCCGATTTTCTCAAAAACATATCAACTGATTTTGATAATTTTTTGAAGAGAATGTTACAATGTTACAAATTGAGAAAAGTCTCGAACACAAAGAACATATCCTGGCAGCATTTTTGGACATCGAAGGAGCGTTTAACAACGTAAAAACGGAGTCCATTAAGCCAGCTCTGGAAGAAGTTGGAGTTGATTCTGCCATCGTGGACTGGATTTATACCATGCATGCTCAATGGTAGAATCACAAATTCCCAACTTGGAGATACTATTGTCAAGAAAACAGTTACAAGAGGCACACGACAGGGAGGGGTAATCTCACCTCTCCTTTGGGTCCTCGTTGTTAACAAAATTCTTACAAAATTTAAGAATCAGGGCATTAAAATTGTGGCCTATGCAGATGACATAGTAATTTTGATATCGGGTAAGTATCTTACCACCATCAAAGATATTATGGAGTCTGCTTTTAAAGAACTATCTTCTTGGGCAGCACAAAACGGTCTCGGGGTCAACCCTTTAAAAACTGAACTAGTTCTGTTTACGAAGAAAAGGAAATTAGAGGACTTTACTCCTCCCAAGCTAAATGAAATTCCTCTGAAACTATCCAACGAAGCTAAATATCTAGGAGTAATCCTTGATTCCAAGCTAACCTGGAAACGGAACACAGAGGAAAGAATGAAAAGAGCACTTTGTGCCTTCTACACATGCAATAAAACCTTCGGTACACGCAAGTCATCCAGTGGATGTACACGGCGATTATTCGACCTATACTTACCTACGGTTCGATCGTGTGGTTGAAAGCTGTAGAAAAAGTTAGCTATCTCAAAAACCTGAACAAGGTACAGAGACTAGCCTGTATAGGAATAACGGGGACACAAAGATCTACGCCACAAGCAGGACTGGAAACTATTCTCAATCTTCCAGTCCTGGACGAGTACATAAGATGCACTGCAGCCAAGAGTGCACTTCGACTTAAAGAAATGGGCTCTTGGAAGCACAGCAGCTATGGTCATGGGTCTATCTTGCAAAGGTATGACACAGTGGCCGGACTTGATGTGACGACAGACTACGTTCCACCCCTAATTGATTTTAACAAAAAACTCTCTATTTCAATACCCGAAAGGCATGGATGGGAACCCAACTTACTAATCAGTGAACAGGGTATCCCATTCTACACTGATGGGTCAAAAATGGCTGAAGGAACAGGAGCTGGGGTGTTTTGTGAAACTCTTAATATTAGAGAATCATACAAACTATCAGATGAGTGTAGTGTCTTTCAAGCTGAGATTTACGCTATTGAAAAGCCGGCTGAAATAATTCACAAGAAAAAACTGAACTCGTCGGAGATCACTTTTTTCGTGGACAGCCAAGCTGCCATCAAAGCACTTTCCAGTGATACTATTAGATCCAAGGCAGTAGCAAAATGCCGAAGCATACTGAACAAAATTTGCTACACCAACCAAGTCAAACTCTGCTGGGTTCCTGGACATAGCAATATAGAAGGGAATGACATAGCAGATGAACTGGCAAGGAAGGGGTCAGTATCAAATAGGAAAAACAGTAGCCAAATAGATATGGGACCAGACGTTCCAATGGGAGTAATTAAAAAGAAGATAGACATAATTATGAAAGAGCAAATCAATAATTCCTGGATGTCCAAGAACGATTGTGTTATCTCTAGAAGCTTATGGCCTAGAATTAATGAAAAGAAAACCCAGTATGTTCTATCGCTGAGTAAAAAGAATCTTGATAGGTGTACTAACGGGACACTGCGCCATTGGCACAATGGCCACTAGATTGGGTGTATTAGCACCCGATTTCTGTAGGAGCTGTCAGGATGTCGAAGAAATTGAAACCATTAAACACCTGCTCTGCGATTGTCCAAACCTTCAAACAAGCCGCCTCCGATATTTTGGAAACAGATTTGTTGGAGAACTGGACGATCTAGCGCACGTCTCAATGGCAAACATGAGGAAATATATAGACAGAACAGGTTGGTTCGTAAATGAACCAGTCTATGCAAGTCGCTAGTTGGAAGCATCTCTGCTTTACATATTAAGGGGATCACAATGGACCAATAGGCCCCCGTGTACGCTACAGCCTTCGGGTTGTGCACGCCCCTCCTTACCTAACCTAACCTACAAAATGTTGTAAATGAATTGTATACCAAAATTTTAATTATTTTTTGTTTTAAATTGAAATTTTTTTTATTAAGAATTAATTAATTCAAACCCATAAAATTTTTAAGATTATTTACCAGATTTGAAATTTTAGATTTAAAAAAGAAATTCAAGATCACTATTATATATTCAAAGACAACCTGTTCGTTTGATAGTTCATTATCATATCTTTATTACAAATTCTTTTTAAATCTAGGTATAAGAAAGAGGATGAGTATATAGCAATATAGCATGATGTTGTCCCGTAATAATAAAGGGTCCGCCATCTAACTTTTTTTTTTTCTCAACTAGTGCTTATTTCGTGAATGGTAACACTTAGCTCATGTCTGATTTGACAGATAATTAGTTTTATCCTTCCGCTGAACAAATGTGGTTGTGTATACGCTTCGCTAAGTGGGCCTGCGATCGACTTAGAGAAGATGCCGATTTTGCCAAAAAAATCATCTTTTCAGATGAAGCTCATTTTGATCTTGGCGGGTAGTAAACAAGCAAAATTGTCGCATTTGGGGAATAGAAAACCCGCACGCATACATTGAAAAGCCCCGATACACCCAAAACGAGTCACTGTTTGGTGCGGATTTTGGTCCAGAGGCATAATTGGGCCATTTTTCTTAGAAAATGAGCAAGGAGTGGCCGTTACAGTCAATGGCGATCGTTATCGGGCCATGTTGAACGAATTTTTGTTCACAAAAATTGAAGAGGAGGATATTGGCAACATTTGGTTTCAACAGGACAGCGCTACGTGCCTCACAGCCGAAGCTACACTCGATGTTTTTGCGCCATTTTCAAAAAAAAAAGAAAAGTTATTTGGCGGATCCTTTATAAGCTGTTATTATTATTTCTTAAAAATAAGAAGTAGGAACTTTACTTCCTAGTCTTACTTAATATAATTATATATTACCATATACATAACAATCACCCTATTCTATTCCTATATAATGTAGCTATGTCTGAAAAATAGATATTCATAAATCACAAGATAATAGGTATACACATTACACACCTACAAAAGTTGTTATTGATTTGTGCATTTTTACAATTTTATGTAATACTATTAAGTATTTGTTAACTTTACTATTATTTATTTGCGCAAAATAAACAACAAAAAATATCTTCATTTTGTAATTTTTATTTATTTTATGCATTTTGTGCGGGTGTAGGGAAAATTTAGCAATTTTTTGTCTATGCTGTAGGTACTTCTTTTGTTTTCATGTGGCATCACTGCTTTTTAGTTCGGTTCTCTATTAGAGCTTTAGTTTCTTAAAACTATAATTTGTTTGTAAGTCTTAAAATAAAGATGCTGCCACATAATTTATGGGGTTATCTGAACCCACATTCCCCCTCCTGATGACGGCACATAATATCATAAATATTGTAGGTCAACCTAATAAAAGCGTGTTAAAAATGTTCGGGCGTTTTCTTACAGCACAGAAAAAAAGGCTCTGGAAGAACGATGAAGAATAAAGGCAATTAAAAGAATTTAGTTAAAAAAAAAATAAGGGGGGGGGGGGGGCTTACTCAACCGGGCCTAGGGCGGCAGAAAACCTAAATCTGCCAAAGTTGAATTCGGATAGGTACATTATGTACCTACTTCTAATTTAGGTATGAAATAAGGCCTCCAATATCAATAATATAAACCTGCATTTTTGAAGATTGTTTAATTATTATTATTTACTTTATGTGCATGGTTAGGTTAGGTTAGGTATAGAAGTGGCTGTCGACGGAGATTCGACACACTTAGACCAAATGCTGGCCCGTTGTGATACCACATGGATCTAGGAAAATCTTTTCCCTACTCATTAAACCATTTTGAGCTTATGAAGCGCGTAAGAAACCTTATGTCAGTGTTTGCCAAATCACTGGGATAGTTGTAGTAGAATTCCCCTAAGTGCAATCTTCGTCTTTGGGATAGTGCAGGACATGTACAGAGTAGATGAGGAATCGTCTCCTCTTCCTCTCCTTCCATACAGCTCCTGCAGAAATCGTTTGATTAGACGCCTACCTATTAGGCAGTGTCCGGTGATGACACCTATAACGGAGCTAATGTGCAATCTGCTTAAGGAGATCAAGCCCTTAGAGAGCTTCATGTCAAGCGTTGGCCAGATCTGCTTTGTCGCCAAGCAAGTGGTGATGTTTTCCCACCTGAGGTTTGCTATTCTTATAGCATCTTGTTTTAGAATGAGTTTACATGTAGCGATGGGTATACCAATATCTGACCTGTCTATTGAAATAGGTATTGTAGTTCCCTCTTTAGCGAGTTCATCAGCCTTACAGTTTCCTGGAATGTCCCTATGGCCCGGAACCCAGCAAAGGTGAATGTTGAACTGCTGCGCCATCTCAATGAGATATGATCGACAGTTAAGGGCTGTTCTAGAGTTTGTAGAGACCGCGTCCAGAGATTTAAGAGCAGCTTGGCTGTCTGAGAAAATACGGATATCAGTTTTTGATATCACGTTTTCTTTAAGCCAAGATAAAACTTCTTTCATCGCTAAGAGTTCCGTATGTGCATACACATAAAAGATTTACGACTATATATAAAGACAAATGAATTACTACAAATGATTAAACTGGTTCAGAATTTAATTTTTTTTTTTAAATTGTGTATCAACTCTTATTTTGTATTTCTTTGGTGTCGTTACATTTATCATGTTTTATGATATATGTAGAGAGCTTATTTACAAAATGTCAGCTTCCTATATATCTTTTGAATGAGTAGAAAACTTAATTATTCGAATAGGATCTAATCTAATGATTTCAAATTAGTTTTTCTTTAAAATTTCACCCTAAAACCCTTGAAAAATAAGTTTTTCCTCCTCCACATTTAAGGGAATCTTGAAATCTTACATCCTTCTACCAAGATGATCAAAAGTTTGATTAGATAAATATTTTTACTTGTGGTTCAACTATTCTGTATGTTTTTTCTTCGAATTTGAAACTTAAGGTTTTAATCTGATTCTCTAGTAAGAGTTTTTAAAAACTCAGGTAGGTACATATCATATATTCTCGCAAAGAAAAAGCATATACATACCACGTTTTCAATAAGGTAAAATGGGTAATTTCATTAAAAATCCCCGTATTTGGGTCTAAATCATTTGCCATACGAATTCACATTTAGATAATAATGTTTGTTTTTCCAAATGGCTCACTTCATGAAAACTGAAAACAAAAAATATTAGTATCCGCAATTATGAGCGCAGCGCAGCATTATATAGACATAGATAATGAACAACGAGTAGGTAATATTTTTGTTCTTTATTGAGGCATTTTTTAATTATCAAGTGAATTCAAAAAGAAAATAATGTTGAAAAAAAATGTCCCTTGAAATATTATTTCTGTGGACAAGAAGTTTCAAGTCAAAACGCCAAGCTGTTAATTTTTTTTTTCACTTTTAAACTGGCCGAGTTCAACGCACATCTGAATATTCAGAGTTCTGAATTTTTGAAGCTCTTGATTGGCCAGCTGTCAGAAGTCATCTGAATTTTCAGAACTTTTTCTGACAGCTGCCCAATCAAGAGCTTCAGAAATTCAGAATTCTGAATATTCAGATGTGCGTTGAACTCGGCCACTGAAAACTAATTATCTGTCAAATCAGACATGAGCTAAGTGTTACCATTCACGAAATAAGCACTAGTTGAAAAAAAAACGTTAGATGGCGGACCCTTTATATAAAACAAAGTTGGTTTAGTTACAACACTCTTAGTCAAAAACGGCTGGGCCGATTTAAATGATCTTTGCTTTGTTGGATATGTTTTGGATTCGTTTAGCAAAATAACTATACAAATATAGGAACAAATCACTTTGTAGGGTGAAATGGGGTAAAATGAAAAAAAAACGTATCCGATTAAAAAAAAAACTATACCTGCGTTTGAAAAGTTATTCTTAGGAAATGGCTTTTTTTAAATTTGTAGGGTGAAATAGGGTAAACATAAACAAAAATTGCCTGATTTAGAAATTCTTTTTTGTTTGAAAGTTTATTTCTAGATAGGGGACGTCTTAAGAGATATTTTTTTTAAATTTGCTATGTATTGGGTGAATTGGGGTGGGTAAACACAAAAAAGAGATATCTGACTTCAAAATTCTGTTTGTGTTAGAAAGGTTATTTTAAAAAAAAATGCTATTTATTTTCTTTCTGTGCTGGACTAAAGGATTATATTTTTACAAATTAAGCCATTCATAACGTGAAGTGGGTTAAAAGCTAGAAAGTAGTATTCGATCACAAAAAGTAGTTTAAATATTTATTTATATATAGGTCACTATTTTCTTTTGTTATTTTTATGCGAAGCTTAGGTTTCTCCACCCGTGCGAAGCCAGGCGGGCCAGCTAGTAAGTATATATTCATCTATTTAACTTGTTTTTGAGTGGTCATATTTGCGGCTTGCGTTGTAATTTTTCCATAGAATTCTTGCATTCAATTTAACCAATGCAAGACTATGCTTGTTTGTTAACTAAAATTTTCACCAAGTTTCCCGAAACTGGGTATTTTTTACTATGGGTTTTGACAGAAGATAGTGTAAATTTGTGAAAAATTGTAAAATTTGTGAAAAATTTCACGTTTAGACAGATTATTGAACCACTTTTGTGTACAAAATGTCAAAACCGAACTTTTAATATTTAAACTCACATGACAAAAGTGCAGAACGGTGTTGACATTAGACTTTTCCTTTTACTTTCTTTGACGTCTCTGTGCTTTACTCACTCCCACTTAATTGTGAGAAGAAAGGCATGATTTTTCAATTTTTTTTAAAAACTTGTGGATTTTTTTGTTGTTTTCTCTTCTTTGTCTGTAATTTGGCACTACTTGCGATATAGGTACTATATTGGAAGTTATGGATTCGTACAAAAAATCGAACTCGAGATTTTGATCAAACTTTACATTACGATGATAGAGAAGTCAAAAAAAGTGGGTCTCGCAAAAACGTCCGTCTGTCTGTCTGTCTGTCGGTTCGACTACAGCCTAAACGGATGGGTCGATTTTCTTTAAACTTGGTACCTAGCGTTTTTTGGACATTCCCCCCACCCGTTTTTTTCTCTTTTTTTTTAGGACCAAAATTAACAGTTGCTGTCATACAAAATTTCTTGGTCAAAAAGGAAAAACTTATTTTTCTCAAATCCAGCGCTACCGAATTTGTTTTTAAGAACTCAATAAATTTAAATTGTTATAAGTTGCCGTTTAATAAAAAACATGGTTCCGAAAAATGGTTATTAATGGTACCTCCCAAAGAACCATTTTTTTTGATTTGCGCTTTTCTCGAAAACGGTTAAACTGATTCTGATCAATTTTTTTATGAAGAAGTGTTGACACATTCTAAATAATACTGTGTACCAAAATCATCAAAAAAAATATTTTTTAGATTTTTAAAAAAAGTTTTAATATTTTTTTTTAACTCAATATTTCAAAAACGACTTGGTCGATTTTTATTAAACTTGGTAAATAGCAGTTTTTTAACTTTATCTAGAAGATTTTTGACAAAAATTATTCTAATACCGAAAAATAACGGTGCCTCCCATACAAATGTTAAAAAACCGTTAAGAAAAATATTTTGTTTCTCAAAAACGACTCCTACGATTTTCATAAAAATTTTTTTGTGTGTTAAAATTAGTACGATCTACCATTTAAAATTTTTAAAGTTTATATTTTACGTTTATTAACAGTACCTGTCATAGAACGGTTTCTTTGATTTTCGACTATCTCAACATCTGATCAACCGAATAAAATTAGATTTTTTATACAGAAGCTTGTAACAAATATAAATAAAAGTGCGTATCAAAATTTTCTAAAAAATGATTTTTGGATTTGTGTACATCGGGTTGGGTTAAAACGGATTCAAAGTATTTTAATCAATTTCTTTCTAATTTTGTTGATTTAAAACAATTTACCAGTTTAAATAGTATAATTTCCTTTAATGCATATTGCATATTTGCAACACTAGGCTATATTGTTAATTTTCGTATACTCACATTATACCTCCTGCAACTTAACTAAGTTTACAAATGGATAAAATATAGACTCCCATAGATAATTTATTTCAGACTATAGAACCACAATGTGATCGCGCATAAGAGCAAGTTCGTGCGACCCAGTCGTGCATATTTTTTCATTTAGAAAAGAAGACCGGCGCGGCGTTAATCACATACTTGTTATGGATAGTTTGTATGGAAACTATTTACATTTTGTTTCTGTAATGGCCTCGCTAGTCCCCGTTGTGTTTTTTTTTTAACCGAATCCCTCCGGGCTTGCTATGCTTCTTCCTTGCAATGAAAATGACATTCTTTTAACACCATTATCGCTTCTTAACTCAATTAAGTTAAAAACATTACATAACTGTGTAATTCCAAGGCTATTGCTATGACAACAAGCTAAAAGAATGTTAACTTGTTAAAAACTCTAATTGGGTTAACACAATTCACTACTTCAATGATGCTTGAACAGATTACCATAATTTGAATTTAAAAAAACACTAATTGCATACAAAAGTACACTAGAAAGGAATGGAAAGCATATTTCATTACTACAAAGTGTTATTCTAAAGGTTTATGAGCGTTGTTATAGTTTTAAGATGCACAAAGGAATTATTAAACTTTTATTTGACAGCTGGTTAAAATCTTAGAGTTTATTTTTTTTGTTAATAATTGATAAATGAATGATAAATTGTTTGTTTGAATAAAAAATCTATTAAACGTTGTTTACACAACTATATAAATTAGAAATAATAAGCAACAAACCAAGGAGTATATACGGATTAAAGAGCAATATTATTTAATGCATACCTATACCTATACATATATATCATAAAAAAGAAAGGATATTAAGTAATAATGTTATCTTGAAATTTATGATAGGGTCTTGGAAAATAAGATGGTTATGGGGTATTCTGGATCACCACGATTGAGCTTTTAGGCCAACAGGACGAATTATCACAGCTGCTGGAACATTTCGAACACCAATGTATGTGTAAATTTGTGTAAATTATTGATCGGCCATTATCCAAAAATTATTGATATAAATCTCCCAATCTTAATGCCTAAATCATAATTCGAAAATATCTATAAACAAATAAGTTATTATTTTTATACATAGAAAAGGGACTTTTAAACCACACTGTATTAATATAGGACCTGGATAATCAGCATTATAAAGGGATGAGTGAAATATGACATGAATTAAAGCCGCCATTAGCCCGCGTGGTGTAATTTGGGGTAATTACATTTATCAAAACGAATTTTCGCCAAAGTCAAAATCATATCCAAATAAGTTTTTCAAAGCCCCGAATGCACCTCACTTAAAGGTAAAACTAAAATTATTATCAGAGGGGCACTAAAGTGGTGGTACGAAAACAAGGAAATCATAATATGATGCTCCGTTCACTTTTGCTTTCGTATAATTGAGGAACGCTCCCGAGCACAAATTTAAAAAAAAATGTACTTTAGATAAATTGTTCAAAGCTAGTTAAATTGAAAAAAAAAGAGTTATAAAAGAAATAGGAATATATAAGATGAAGAAGTGATTTAATTTAATTTTTAAGAAAGTATTTTTTACTATAGGGTTGATTTATTTAGAGGCATACTATTTTTAAGAAGTCAGATAATTCGTGAGTCGTCAATAATGTCCTGGAATTTTTCATTATGGAAAGCAATGTTTCATCCTTTGGTTCTTGAAAAGCCAGTGTTTTCCACTTATATTTTATTCAGAATTAAGGCGCATTTATGACTTACTTATAACGTCACAACACCGATTCTCAGTTTTCCTCTGAAATATGATGTGAATAAGAAACTTTTGTATGAGACAAAAAAAAGTCCCATCTAAATCTTCCATAAATGTGAACGATCACGCCCTTAGGAAATACATGGATCTCTGAACTTTCAAAGAAAATTCATAAATATCAGTTCAGCTGACAATTTTCTTGTTCTTTGTAATGATGCATTACACCCTCTTCTTCACCGCCGCCGTTTATTAAATTGCATACAAAGCAATCCCGAATCACCGTTAACAACGACTCTAGAAAGAGCCAATCATAAGAATAAGAAAATATTAATAATACTTTTTGTTTGTGAAATTATAATTCACACTCGGTTCAAACCGAAATATATATAAGAGACCGTGGATGAGCACCATAAAATCGAGCTCTGCCACAGTAGAAATCAGTACCAATCCCGAGTACTTGGTGGGTCTCCATTTTGAAGGACATAGGTTCCAGAAGCGACAGTGGAAGCCCAGGTTTTAAGTAGTTAGAGTGACGTCTGCTATCTCAGATTGTAATTTAGTGACGTCTGCTATCTCAGACTGTAATTTAGTGACGTCTGCTATCTCATACTGTAATTTAGTGACGTCTGCTATCTCAGATTGTAATTTAGTGACGTCTCCTATCTCAGATTGTAATTTAGTGACGTCTGCTATCTCAGATTGTAATTTAGTGACGTCTCCAATCTCAGATTGTAATTTAGTGACGTCTGCTATCTCAGACTGTAATTTAGTGACGTCTGATATCTCAGACTGTAATTTAGTGACGTCTGCTATCTCAGATTGTAATTTAGTGACGTCTCCTATCTCAGATTGTAATTTAGTGACGTCTGCTATATCAGATTGTAATTTAGGATATATTGCTAAACATTTGAATTGTATAGATCTAGGTTATAAGGTTATATAAATGTAAATAACTGTAAGCATATATATATTGAATTGTATAACAGTAAATATAGTTATAAGACAATAAGAATTGTATAGAAATTTTAAGAACCAGCGATTGGTGAATAAAAACAACCTCAAATACACTAAAGTTTGTTGCTTCTTTGGTAAAACCCTGGACCCGACGAGCATATCTCAGCCTATGACAAAAAGCATCTCACTTTTTTTTTCAAATAAACTTAATTTATTTTCTGTTGTTAAAAATAAAACTTCTGTTTCTTATACATATCCCTGTTTTTTCTTATAAGAAGCTTATATTCGTGTTAAGGATATAATAAACACATGCTTATAAGAAACAAAAAATGTGGCATTGTGGAGTTTCATATAAGCGTCATTTACTGTACCTACCTACTTAATAATATACACCCTCTCAAAACTTAATTTCAATTTAAAAAAAAATAATAGGTATATGTATTTTTTTTAAATCCAAAAAAATGTTTTTTTTTGAAAATTCTTTATAAAAACTTTGATCAAAATTGTCTGAGCCGTTATGGAGAAAATTGGATACACAAGAAACGGTTCTATGGCAGGTACCATTAATTAAAGTTTTTGATTATCTAGTTAATTTTCACAAATAAGGGACCGCTTCCAGAACGGTTGTATGGTAATTTTTCCTCCTAGGAAATCACTAACAAACCTTAAGTTCAAAATTTCAAGAAAATTACGTCAGTAGTTACGGCTGAGGTAGCGAAATACAGAATTGTGGGAACAGCACTTTTTTCGTGTTCTCTATAAATATCATCGTAATGTCAGATTTAATTACAATCCCGGGGGTGGGTATCCAGTGGCGATTCCTCTCAGTTGGCTAGTATGGCGGCGCCAAACCTAAAATTTCAACTTAAATATAAATACTACAAACAAATTATTTGTATTAAAACTTAGATACAGAACATTCTTTTAAATACAAAAAACATAACATCCATTTGCGTTTAAATCATTATAAACGCAAAAACCTATTCAAATCACTACAACCCCTACGTGCTATATTAATCCCATAGTCCAATATAGACACTGTCACGTCATACTTTGCTTCATATTTCGCTTTCAACTTCGGTGTTGAGTTGGCTACAAAATTTGGCCATCAAATCTTATACAAACTACACTATTATTCCCGATGTGCAGTCTCATTCTTTCTTTAAGAACAGACCGACAAAATATTCACAAAGGTTGGCTCTAATAAAAGAGCCAAACTGAGTAGAGAAATGCGAGACAAAATGTAGTGTTTGATTTTTATCTTTTTAAAGGGTAGTATAAGGCTGAAATTTTGGCAGATGGTAGAAATTACTAATCTAAAAATGAATACAAAAACTTATAGCCCTAGAATACCCTTGAACGGTGATAACTGCAATTTTTGAGCGCTCTCACATATGAACTCATATCTCTTGAGTGCATAAATGGATATCTTTAGTTTTTATTAACTTTGCATATAAATAAAATTACGGTTATTTCTATACCTCACTTATTATTCTACGTGGAATGTAATCATCACAATCTTGATTTTAAATTGATTGAAAAATAAAAAAAAAAATGGCATTTAAATTACCGACCAGAACCCACCAGTGGAGAACCCCGTTATCTGAATCGAATGTTATAATTCGAATTTGATACGATTGGCTTTAAAAAATCATAACTCTCGTTCTCCTAATTAGATCTTCAATGTTTAGGCATCTGACTGAAGCCAACATAACACGCTACATTATGTAAAAAAAATCATTGAAGAGGGGCAGGCATTTTTATACTAAAAGGGTGAAAAAGTCACCCCTCAATTCGATTTGCAGTATTCTGAATTCAAAAAAATCACAATTTAAAAAATCAAAAAATGCTTATTTATTGCTTAACCTCTCTTTATTTTTTTTTTTAAATTTTTAACAAACAAGCCCCAACGTTAAATTTACCATCAAAAGAGCCTACACAAATATCGTGGAGGGAAGGGGGGATTTTGTGGCTGTATCAAACAGAAAATTTTAATTTGGTTTTATTAAAATATGATAAATTATTGGGAAAGGTATTTTTTAATGCTGAATCTATAATGACAGCATACCTTAAAAAATTCCTAGACCTTGTTTTCATGTAAGGATGACTATATTTTCAGTATAACAAGCAAATATTACCGAAAACCTTTTGAAAATAATTACCCGTGAAAGAAATTTAGTACAAGTTAGATTTTTCATACTGCTGCAATTTCATGTTCGATATTCGTACGAAGTTCATCAATCGTCGCTGGCTTGTTGGTATAGACCAAAGACTTGACGTAGCTTCACAGGAAATAGTCTAACGGCTTCAAATCGCACGACCGAGGCGGCCAGGCGACTGGACCATTTCGTGAGATAACACGTTCTCCAAACTTGGTTTCCAATAAATTGATTGTGACATTCGATGTGTGGCTTGCGGCGCCGTCCTGTTGGAACCACATGTCCTCCAAGTCCATATCATCCAATTGAGCCCAAAAATATTCGGTTATCATTGAACGGTAGCGATCCCCATTCACAGTAACGTGCCGGCCTTGATCATCACGGAAGAAGTACGGCCCAATGACGCCGCCGGCCCATAAATCACCCCAAACCGTAATTTTTTTCGGGATGCAATGATGACTCATATAGTACGTGTGGATTTCTGCCTGACCAATACCGCATATTTTGTTTATTGACGAAGCCATTCAGCCAGAAATGAGCCTCATTGCTGCAAATGATTTTTCGATGAAAATCCGAATCATTTTCGAGTTGTTGCTCAGCCCAATTCACGAACATACGACGCTTCTGGTGGTCAAGCGGCTTCAGTTCTTGCGTCAATTTAATCTTGTAAGGATGTAGGCCAAGATCTTTTCGCAAAATTCGCCACAACGATGTCACAGAGATGCCCAACGCTTGCGAACGACGTGTGAGAGACACATTTGGGCTTTCTGCAACTGAAGCCTCAGCGGCAGCAATATTCTCGACACTACCGGCACTTCTTTGTCTCAATGGCACGGGAACATTTTGTACTGTGCCTGTGGATTCAAATTTTTCCACTAGACGCTCAATTGTTGATCTGCTAGGACGATTATGACGACCATAAATTGGACGTAGCGCTCTTAACGTTGAGGCCACTGACTCCGAATTTCGGTAGTAAATTTTAATGATTTCGTCTCGTTGGCTCGTATATCTTTCCATCATGGCAAACCTTACTGAAGAGAAATTTCAAAAGAGCGGCAAGAAATATGGCGTCGTTTACTGTCCCTGTTGCTCTACTTTTGTAGCGTCCCTGTTGAAAAACCCTTTATGTACATACATATTATGTATTTTACTTATCTGATGTTCATTTTAGAGGAACATAAAATTATTCCTACAGGAATAAATATATTCAATGTCAACAAACATCGTTCGTTGATATTATGAAGGTACTTTCAAATACATATACATAAACGTAAAATAAAATTTGTTTTTATAATTAAAATAAAAATATCAAAATTATTAGAAGTAGGGTGTTAACAGAACCGGAACGTAACAGCTGTAAAACCAACAAATATTAACCTGCAGCCCATATACACTTTGCAGGAATTATGTTGAGTATTGTATAGGAATTCCTACTCTTAGCAAAATGTGTCTGTTCCAGATACGGATGAATTTCATCTTCAAATTTAAACCTTAAATAATTAATTCCTAAACAAAACAAAATAAAACATTACATTGCTAATTTAATTTGTGAAATTTCCTGCTTTAACTTTTTGCTTTATTTATTATTAACTTTGTCGGCTCTTAGCGACTTCTATTACTCTGAGTGAATGCTTATAAATCATGTAACAGCTAAATATTTAACTTTTACTACAAAAAGCTTATAAAAACTGTATCAAAATGAACAGTCTGGTTTCTCATGCAATACCTATTATCATGTTATTCTAATCTGATAAGGTACCTATATTATTTTATGTACGTTTCAATTAATGTTTTTTTGTGAGAAAAGAACATCTCATATGACATGCACGACCAATTTATCAATAAGAATGCTCTTATTTTTGTATATAGACATGCAATTTTAGTGTAACAATAGCTCTTGCAGTTGTATTACTTATTTAATTCAATTATTTGACAGTTTAATTGGGCATCAGCAAATTATAGGTAGACCTACATCATTACTTTCGATACACTTTTTTTAGATACCTAATTTAAATTAAATCTCGGGTTATGAATACATTTGTTGACTATTTGCTGTAAATACAGCAATCTATTTAAAAAAATTAAAACTAAAAAAAAAAACAGTTTCATAAAGAAAATATTTTTGTAACGCATGAGTAAAAATGAAAATTGTTTTAAAATGTGACAAAAGTTGATAAATGATTGAACAATAAATTATACAATGGCACGATGCTGCCCTAATAGCAACATTAAGCGGTAGGTATCAAAAACTCCAGTGGCCAATTTCATAAATAAAAATTAAATTGATATAGATAATAATTTTTAAATTCGTTGTTAACTGGTAAATTATAATTACAGTTCCTTCCTACAGGAAAGTTATTTATCAGCAGTTACTTAAAGTCAGTTTACTATTTGGGCAGTTTCGTGAAGAAATTTCTGCTTAAATAACTGTTTAGCAGTAGAAAAACCAAATAAGTATATTTGAATTTTTTATAAGACAAACGGAAAAATGAGAAAAGGTAATATGGTAATACGACTATAGAATCTTTGAATGCATCAAGAACCACTGGGTCTGCATCATACAATGAGTTATATTCAATTAAAAGTTCAAATGGCCTACATCCAAATATGCGTTTTACCCAGATACGACAGTGGCGCTCCTCAGTTAGAATTTCCCTTCTTAGATCAATGTTTATCGACTCTTATAAAAATCTAATGCCGAATTCCTTTCAACAAAAGAATCGATTCTGTTCAAAATTTTTTCTAAACAAAATCGATTCTTTTCTGTCAAAACAAATCTTGCATTTTTAGCAAGATTCCACACTGATTTGCACACACACTATGAAGACTTGACGTTTCTAATACGTCAAATTGAAAGTCGCGGAATTTTTGAAGACGAGTTGTTTATTTTTTGGTTGAAACGAATTCTACATAATTTAATTTTAATATATTCAGTCAATATAGCTATAAAAATAATAATTTATTGTGCGTTGCTCAAAATCAAACAAAAATTTGACAAAAAAATACCTTTCGCGAGTGAAAGACGTAATTAAAATTTTCAGTGCAAGTGAAAACTTTTCAATAATAATTTTCTTTAAAAATATATGTGCAAGTAGAAGTTCAAACAAATAAAATGCACCAACAAATTGCCCCCGTATAAGCTGTCTTATATCTTTAGTTATTAAAATAGAATTACTATAGTAATTAACTTAATTCTATTGGTAAAACATTTTTCTCACAACAAAAACAGACAACCTTAATAGTTTTGTGAAAAATTTCTTGAAGCTGACAAGTAACACAAACACAATCAAACAACAAAAAAAACATATGTGTGTACTGACGTACGCGCGCTCGAAGTAAAACTTCTTTTCTCTCAAACAAAGCCTCTCGCCTCTGTCATATACTTATAAACGTACAAACATTTTGTATAAACCAATATAACAATTAATTGTGGATTTAAGATTATAATGAATTTTTTACAAATTGGTTAGATATTCAAACTAAAGTTGACGATTTTCGCTTAGCCATTACACCCCGACTCCACAGGGCATTCAGATGCCCAACATCACAACCACAATCCAATCAGCGAATTTTTACCGCTGGGCAAATTATGTCATGTCGTTTCACATACAAGGGAAACATACAGAAATTCCTTTCCCCACTACTTCTACCTTTTTCCTTCAACATTTACCACCACATTCAGCGAGAACCACCAGAAAAAAACTCACACACATGAAACGTCAAATCTCATGCCCAAGCTTTGAACAGCGGTCATGTCGTGTTGAAAAAGTAGTTTTCGTCGATATTTTGCTGCACGGACATGGATTTTTGTGCCTCCATTGGATTTTTTCTAGACATGTTCATAATCCGAGCATCGTTCATGCCCAATGGAGGTGGCATGTAAGGGCCAGCTGTACAAACGTCGAAGTCGGTCAAACTTTTATCCGTGGTTCAGCAATTTTAGTCCACCGATTCCGGCGAGTTAACTGAGGTTCTCATTTGATTCAAATTTTTATCCGTGTTTTAGCAATTTCAAGTCACCGATTTCAACTCACCGATTCACCTCAGTAAAATCTCCGAAATTGGGACGAGATTTAAGAAAGGAAACGAGACGCAAGAAAACGAGACGAGAGCGTGACATTATTCACTGTAAGCATTTTGGAATTATAAAACCATTTCTCAATTCAATGGAAAAAGAAGACTTTTGACGAGATTTAACAAAATAATAATATTAGCTGTATTTTATTATCCTTCAAATCTGATCCCGATAAGATCATGATAATAAAACAAACAGGATCACGGTGAAAAAAATGTTATATACCCATCTCTTTTTGTCCTTTTGTGTATTTGTTTGTAGTTGTTCGTTGTCTTCGTTTTTACTCAAAAAGCCATCTACCCGTCAGCGTTAAAACAAATTTTTGCAAGGAAGTACTAAAGGTGTGTGTTCAAAAATGGATTTGCAAATCCAAAAGCATAGCTGGACCTTGAATTGTTTTTGTAATAAATGTATTTTCGTGTGCAAATCCAATCCGGATCAGATCTGGGGGAAATTAAAATACCTACGGCTAATAAAGCTTACTGATTAACAATTTCTTAATCAATTAATTTAACGTAACGTGACGACGTGAAATGCTTTATTATGCATATCCTCGTCATAGTTTGAAACTAATTTAACAAGAACGACGAGATCTCGTCACACTTACGTCTCGTTTTCTTATCGCATCCATTGTGTTCGAGGACTAATTCCAAATGCATATGGCAATGCTGTTTTATATTTGACAGCGGGTTAAGTATTCCTCGTATATGGCAATGCTTGTCTACGTTTGTCAACATTCAACAAGATAGTTTTGTTTACTTTGTGTTTTTCTTATTTTAGGTAAATTTATTTGTTCATTTCAAGTAGTAAGTTTATAAGTTAAGTTGAAAAAAACTGATTTGTGTTATCTAGCATTAACAGCCAAATTAATAAAAGTGGAATAGCGAAGGCTTAGGCCTTATTCCGTGGACTAAGTGCAAAATATTATTTATAAAATAAAATTTCAACTTAGTGACGTTTACTAAGTTAAGCCACCGAAGAAGGTGGTTTAGCGAAGGAATAAGAACCAGATGTGTCAAATTTATTCTGCATTTAAGAAATATAAGTGAAGATTGCAAATTTAATTTTGGATAAAAATAATAATGTCTACTAGGTTTTTCGAGTTCTTAAACCATTTGGAATTATTGGACAATCAGCCATCAAGGACAAGAAAAAGAAAAATATACAAAACCAGACACGATCCATTGCAAGTGCTTAGCGAGGAGGATTTCAGGAAGAAATATAGGTTTTCCAAGGAAAATATGAGGAAAATCATAGCTATTAAACTTACTGGTTTTTTATTTGCATCCAGCAATCTTTTTTCTTCATGTTTGTGTTTGTGTCCACAGATTTGTCTTCTATCGTTGCTATTTTTTCGATGCATAAAGATTTCAGTAAATTCTGAAGAATATTTGTAAGGGAAAAAGTAACTAAAAAATAGTCCTCTTTATTTTTAAGAACTTACTTTATCATTTGAACTCCAATTTTTACTTCTTTTTCTTTTTTTGTTTAAATTTTCCATCTTTAAATAGGTAGGTACCAGAAAATGAGAAAAGCCACAAACACAACACAAACAATTGAAAATAATAACAATATTGACAAAAATATGATAAAAATAACGGAATTTGTAGGTGTGTTTGGTAACGTGAGCTTTATTTTTTTTTTCTTTAAATTAACACAATTTACTGTCAAAACGCATACGAATAAAAACCAAGTTTACGAAACTTGGTGAAAACTTCAAGTTACCAAACAGGCATCTTACTTATCGTAGTAGATTTTCTAAAGGTATTTTTCGTAAACGTCACTTTACTATTCCTCGAACAATTTGTTTTTATTAATGTAAAATTTTAATCCGTAGCTTTACCATTATTCAATGGTTTAGTAAGGTCGTGAAATAAGGGTAGAATAAGCGTTTTTTATTAATATGGCTGTAAGTGTTTAATAATTTAAATTAAAAATATGGTCGAAAAACATATTTGTTTTTTTTTTTTTTTTAATAATGAAAATCGTTTTCTGTTCTGGTGGCTGTTCTTCACTGTGTTTAATTAAAAAAAAAAACAATTTTCATGTGTTTTTTTAATGAAATTATGTGTTTAAATGTTGTGCCGGTTAGTTTTAGTGGCTCTTTTGCCAAAAAAACATTCTTTTTCGGTAAAAAAGAAGTTTTTTTTTTTAAATAATTATTGGTGGGTAAAAGTTTTTATATAGAGCTATGGCAAAATCTGTCGCGAAAAATTCTGTCGGTTTTTGACAGATAAAAAGTGTCGGTTTGACATGTCACTGAAAGCTCCATATGAAAATTTTTACCCACAACGCCGGAAAAGAAGTTTTACTTAAAAAAACTTTTGGAGCGCTCTTATTGAAAAACCCTTTATGTATGTAGGTACTCTTTTTATAAAGTCAATGGGTCGTATTCATAGTTATTTTAGATTATTGCTTAGTTGAACCTAAAACTTGAATTTTTATTTATTTATTTTAATTATTGTAAATGCACTATTTTTGAAGTCGAATAAGTTAAAGCTTCTATTTGGATAAATACAGAAATGGAATTGAAAGAACTTGTATTAATTGATCTTACTTAAACTGTAGCTAAGTAAAACATCAGTTTAGGGAACCACTCAGCCTTATTGTGAGATTCACCCAAAAAATATTTCAGCTTAAAAGTTTTTGTTCACCCGGAATGTCACAAGCTATTGTGAGTTTCGCCCGAACGAAATTTCAATTCCTACTAGAAATTACATTTAGAACAAATAGTTTGGATATGAGCTGTGATGGGATATGAAAATAAATAAAATACCTACGACATAAAAGAAAAATCACAAATTTTGCCCTACACCAATGGAATTGAGATAAATATCTCCATCTCACACAATCTGTCATGTGTTGGATACATGAACATTTTTAGGATTTGTTTTAAGACCATCACACATTGTAACCTTTTTGAAGGTTTGAGGTTATATTGAAACTGATTTGTTATTTGTTTTGATGCAAGTGTGGAAGCAAAATATGATTATCATAAGCAGTTTTACTTAGAGGCCAACAAATTTTATGACCATGATTTTATGACCATGAAACAAAAAATAAACCTTAAATGCATTTTTCGCTACATGTACCATCACTGGATGTAGGTAATTTGACATTTGAAAGCTCTTAAAACAAAGTGCGAGCTACACCGATTTCAAAAAATTTTGTAAATATAAGCGCACCGCGCTGCAACTCTTGTGTGTAACAGAAATTACAGTTAAATAAAAAAGTGATAATTAAATAAAATTGTTCATTGTATTGAAGTTCGTATACAAAGTTAAAACTAACATTAGAAGGCGTTTCAGGGTATATTTTTGAAGTTCACGATGTACCCCAATTTATAAAGGTATACTGCTGATTTTTTTGTTACTGATATAAGAAATTCAATTCATAATTCCGTTTTCCTAGAATAAAGAATTTTCCAGCATGATATCGCTTGTTATTCTTTCGTTCGCCTCCAAAAAAATAAGTGAACATTTTGCATTTGTTAATGATTGCGGTACTTTAAATTATAATATAAAACGCATAGCATAACCATAAGATCACTTAAAGAAAAAAAGAAATTCCATAAATATATTCAAACTAGCTGGCCCGACCGACTTCGCACGCGTAGATATACCTACCTAAGCTTCGCATACAAATTACAAAAGAAAATATAAATAAATATGTAAGCTAATTGATGTGTAAACATCTATGCTGGCGGTAGAGTGAAAAAAACTTGAACGTTCGTGTGCAACGTTACGTCGTGCAACGTTACGGTGTGCAACGTTACGATCTGTATACTAGGATGGGTGCGTTCAGTGAAAAAGATCTTAAGATCCCCTTCAAGCAAAAACAAGTCCGTTTTGGATCCGCGCATACGTTGATGTTTACACACATTAACTGTAAGTCCCGGCACTCACACAATTTTTTTGTGTAATCGAAAACTACTTTGTGGGTTTAAACCTACTTCACGTTATGAATAGCTAAATGTGTAAAACCATGATCTTCTAAAGTCCAACCTCTATTACTTTACCAATACAGAAATAATTTTTGTAATCAAAAACTTTGTATTTTAACCCCATTTCACCCTACAACTAACAAAATTAAAAAAATGATATCCCTAAAGTCGTTTCCTAAGGAAAACCCTTCAAACAAAAAAAGAATTTCATAAATCGTACAATAATTTTGAGTTGAAAAAGAATATCCCAAAAGCCACCTGTTGAACGGTAATTAAATTGAACTGAAAAACGAAATGTGCACTTACAGCACCATATGGTGAGAAATTTCCGACTTTTCTTTTTTCCTAAACCTTCGCGAAGCAATTACGAACAAATCCACAGAAGGAAGTATCCAATTTTGTTAAATCGTTTTCAAGTTTAACGTTCGTTTTCCACTTTGAGACGATCAAAAATGTGGCTGAGGTCCACAACACCGGATATCGGGCTTAACCGATTAGCTTTGTTGAATATTCACAAATAAATCGATGTAATACCTGGAGATATGGTGAATCGATTTGCAAATAACAATAAAGAAGAATGGATTTAATTTTTCACCAAATTTTACTACTTTCGTACATGTTTTTTTTTAATCAACAATTTTTAGAAAAGATCTCTATTTGCAAAGAAAAAATATGAATAAAATTAATTTTAAAACTAGGTATTTTTCGTATTTTCCTTCTGTCGTTTTCTTTTTATTTTAGTTTTGTGCTAGTGATACTTGGAAAAAATGTCTACCAAAATTGAGACTGAGCCAACCCCCCAAAAAAAAAGCCTACGTACGCTACTGCTTGGTGTGTATTCAAAAGATATTTGCAGAAGCTAGTTTGCAATGTTCGTAATTGTTTTGGCAACGAAATCGTTTGTTTTAACCGTTTCATATTTAATTTATCAGGTAGATAATACATAAACCCACATTTTATATTATTTAACCAAACAATTGTCTGAAAAGAGAAGGTCATTTAAAACACAATCTTAAAACTAATTAATTACTCAAATAAACTTGACTAAAAACGAAGTCTTAACAAGAAAAAAATTCATATTTTTAATTAATATAATAATTAAGGAACCAGAGAACCCAACAGGCTAAAAAATCCAGTCAAGTTTAATGAAACGTGATTCAACGGTGTCAATTACGAGAGATTATATGGTATTATAACGCCTAAGTAAACAATATAAACACGACTCTCACCTATAAAAGGGGTGCAGTCTTTGTTATTATTCTTTGTGTTGTGTGAAGACAAAGCTATGACAGGGATAAAAGTGTTGTGAACAAAAAAATATTTAAAACCGCCTATTCGCCTAAGCAGCTACTTAAATGAATTTATAAGGCGTTCTGATTTATGGCATGGCGGTTTGAAGGACGCAGGAACATACATAAGTACCCGGGACATAAGTCCCAGTTTACTTTTCGGGACTTATGTCCCACATAGGTGAGACATAAATCAAATCCCAAAATCTAATTTTAGGTGGGACAATTTTTTTTTAATTGTCCTCGTCATTGAAACTGAATGTCATATTTCTCATCACATTCAATGATGACGACGAGTGTTTTTTGGACGGTTTACACATTGGACTCACTCTACGCGAATTATATCGAAATTTCTTTTCTTTATCTTCTCACTCCATATCATATTAGAGCGTTAGGTATCACGGAGAAGTCAGTTTTTTTTTTTTTTTACTTCAAACCTTTGAGCATTTTTCTGACGTGTTTTTTTTTTTTCATTTTTTAAGCAATTTAGCAATAAAGGAAAATATTATTTTTTTTTTCAAAAACGTGGCCACAGACTATTTAACCTATTTTGATCGAATTTTGTAAAGCAGAAACTTCTTAAAAGTATATTAATCTTCTATATAAATAAAAATGTAAATGTTGGTTTGTTCCCAATCGCTTATCTCTGAAAGTTATTAACCGATTGCTATGAAATTTTGGCACACCATTGCATTCAAATACGCGCGTGTTTGTACTTATACTTTAATTTTTAGAAAAAAAAAACATTGGGATATGTTGGGCATTAAAACAAAATCCTGTGAAGTTATCAAAAAATTGTTTAAAATTGAATTAAAAAATGAGAGTTCCCGGTAGCAAACAAAGAGTTGTGAACATTTTCCAAATAACTTTTTTTTTCTAAAACTAATTTTTCAAAAGTTAATCGCAAATTTATTTTTAGAGGACTCTAATCAGAAGTCCTTTTTTTTAATTTTTTATTTTTTTTTTAATTTTTCTAAGTCTATAAGTAAATTTGCGATTAACTTTTGAAAAATTAGTTTTAGAAAAAAAAGTTATTTTGAAAATGTTCAGAACTCTTTGTTTGCTACTGGGAACTCTCATTTTGTATTTAATTTTAAACAATTTTTTTGCTAACTTCACAGGACTTAAAAACAACACCCGCTTTATTGATAAGCAATACAGGAATTTCTCAGTTCTATTGTCAAAAAATTGAGGAAGTAAAATAGTAAAGAGAGCTGACAGCAAATTTTGGGTGGAAATATAACCAAAAATTGAGTACGTGGGTTTGTAGGTGTATGTAGTGATATTAAAAACAAAAGTCTGGCAGGTGTTTTTGATGCCGGGCGGTGGTGAGGGTGGGGTGTTAAAAATAGCAATTTTTACAATTGTTTTTAGAAGTATTATCACTTACATAAATTCATTTTCATTTTTTTAGATAGGAAACGATAATCTGTCATTTTCCCTAAGTGTTAAGACATTTATCTTGACGGTTCGAATAATAGACTTCAAGATATAAGATTTTTAAGCGAACCCTATCGGGTTTTTGTGGGGACTTGTGTTGTTGATTTTTTGCTATGCATATAAGAGGACTTCGCTCATATCTGAACCTTTATGACATTGGATCTTGCTGCGGACCGAATGTAAATTGCCATCAAACGATCAAACAGAGAAGTTAGGTATAATTTCATACTTGCTTTCAAAATATAAGACCTCCGAAAGTTCTTCATCGATTGCTTTAGAATTTTGACTCAATCACTCAATGCAACGTTGCATTCGCACACGAGCGTGTTTTTCTGTAGGTTTTAAAAACAGCACCAAAGCAAAGCACACTATACTGAGATCACAGAAATCTCAATTAAAAGCGGAAGAGGATTCCTCAGTAAAATTTCTTAGTTTTGCTGAAGAAAAAAATGTATTTACATACTTAATCTCTAAAATCTCATTTTTGAATTTTGATTTACTAATTTCGTGACATTCGTGAGCAAAAGCATATTGCTCTGAAATTTAATGCAGACAAAAAATGTATGTGTTGTGCCACCGGAAAAATTAAACAACCCAACTTGGAGTTTGCAAAACGTCAATTATTTATTTGCCTGTCGGTTTATTGTTTGAATTGTTTTCTTTAAAAACAAATTTAATTCAAAAATTATAAATGATAGATTTTTATGAAGTTTTCCATTGATAAAATAAATCAATTTATTTTGATTTTGATCTGTCAAAATGCCGATTTTGGCCATTTTTACCTTTCCATATACTAACACCAACATAATTTACAGCGGTCAGTTTGTAAATGCGTTTTTTTTTTATTTGGTTAATTTATATCGGGTAGCTATACAAATTATGTCAAAAATATGTGAGAAAAATGAGGTTTAAAATGAGTTGGTAACTTCATCAAGCTTATTTTTCTCTTTTAAAATGCATCAAGGATGAAGATTTTTTGAAATATTGACACAGAGTCGTATTCCATTCGCCAAGCAAAAATATCAATTTTTAAATTGAAATCTGAATTTACCAATGGAAATCCCCACTACACGACTGCTTTTGAGTCGTGGATTTTCTTCGAATGCTTCCTTGAAATTTCAGCTTAGGTCCGATCCTTTACTTTTTGCATCGAAACTCACAGACAGAATATATACATTATACTATCTAATCTGAATGACAAGCTCGGCACTAATTTGGCTTCTTTTTCACTCTCAAAATGACATTTGCTGTGGATTTATGTCCTCAGAAATCGCTTGAACAGAAAATCACAGATAGGGGAAATTTGTAAGTCTCTCGAGAGGACTCTTTTCTGTGTATGAATAAATGAATTTTTTGAGTTATTTTATGGCAGGTATTGTTATATTTCCTCCTACAAAAAACGTTTCCGGGGAATGTACAAAGCTAATAGAAACCAACTAAAAAATCAACCCATGCGTTCAGGCTGAAATTAATTGGATGGAAATAAAATTATACAAAATCGCAATTAAATAGTGACTACAAAATTTATAAATCATACAAAACAAAGTATTGCTACTGTTAAATTTACGCCCAGCGAAGCGGGAGAATTTAAATTGTTAACTTAAATTTTGAAAATTTAAAAAGTCTGTTGCACTTAAAACTCAATATTTCAAAAACGAAATTGGGGAATATTCATAGACATTGTTTAAGCCGTTGCTAAGAAAAACCTGGGTTTATTTTATCTAAATAACATTGAATAAACTCAAGTCTAATATAAACCGGGATTTAAAAGTAACTATGAATATGCCCCATTATGTGAAACCTAAGAGATTTAAAACTTCGCTTTTAAAAATAAATATGTTTCACATTCTTTTATAGAACAATTTTTTATTTCATCAATTTAACCAATTTAAATTAATTTTCTTATACCGAAGCCTTAATATTTTTTGGATTTAAAAAAAAAATATTTTTTTTTTTTGAAAATTTGATATTTTGAAAACGTGTGGATAATTTTTTCGAAATTTTCATTTTAACTCACCTATTTAAATACTAAAAATTGCCGATCAACGTTTTATCAAACAGTCGCATACAAAAGTAAATAAATTCATGTTCTACTACTAAAGGAATAAATAAATTACATCAGCACTTCCACCAATTTATAACTCTTGGAGTGCTTCACAAAATACTTCCAATTAAACTTCATTAAATACACATCAATAATTTAAAAACTCAGATGTAACCTGAATACATTATTTAACCCATTTTGTTAGCAATCATTTTTTAATTAGAACATCAAGGGAAATCATAAGAAACCATGGGAAAAACAAATGCAAACAAAATAATCCTTAAAATAAACCCAGGTACCTACAAACTACAAAACATCAGTGTAAACAAACCTCTATAAAAAGACGACAAAAAAATAACGTCCTTGGCATTATGAAAGCAAAATTGTTGACATTTTGCATGAAAGAATCTCCTGAGAAGCACGAGGAAAATTACCTCTCCCGAAGGGACTCAACATAATTTAAGTCAAGCAAGAACCTCTTGCTTACTTTTGTTTATTCTCACAAGCCCAATGATTAATATAAGAAATCCTGTAATTAGAAGCAATAGTTTTGCAAACTTCTCTACAAAAAAAACACCTCTGGAATGTTACGTATACGCCCTGTCGATCGGAACACCAATTCAGTTAGGGCTTTCACAAAAAAAGGAAAAAATCAATGTTTATCTCGTAATAGACCTCAGACTCAAGGACTTTTAAAGTGTTTTCACTTCCCTCTTAATGTATTAGACCGTTAATATTATTGTTTTATAAAACCAGTTAGCCTTAAAGTGATTGTTATTCATAGATTTTAAGTGCGGTGTTTGATATATTTACCTTGGGTGAAAAATAATAAATTAAAGGATGACAGAGAAACTATTACATTGGAAGACATTCTCCCACATTATTTTTTTGCACTTTAACAACACACCGTTTTTAAATGTAAAAAAGTTTTTGGGAAAAACTTTATTACAGAGTTTGGAGCTCTATTAGTATATGTATGTAAGACAGTTGCTATTTCGTAACAACAATCATAGCACTAAATAAATAAAAAAACGAAATTTTTTTGAGGACAGTAAAAATTTTCATAACACAACCAAAGACGGTCGAGTAACCACAGCCGTTTTATTCGACAGTTTGCGCTCGACTGAAAATGAAGTCACCATGGGGTAGGAAAATTTACCCCGCGACATGAGCATGACTGTGTGGAAAAGTGGAAAAGTAGAAAAGCAAATGTATGGAGTTGCGAAGCAAAAAAAAAAAACATTTAAAACAATGGTGAGAGTAAGACTGATGACATTTATTTTCCAAATACTGGTGATTACGCTTATGAAAAAAGAATGTTTTTTACTTTTGTCAAAAAATCCTTATAAGTGAAACTGGACTTAAGAAAAATTGCGTATTGACAAAGGTCTTCACTAGTTAAGTTTTGAGTCGAATTGGGATCACTACGCCACCAGCTGGCCGGGACGAAAATCCTATTTGTGTGGACTGAATTCCATTTAAAGCTATTTTGAAAAAAGAACTCATGTGAAAAGTTAAGAAATGGCAAAAGTCGTTAGGGAGTGAATCTAGTTCATGTAAATGTTTTCTGAGAGATTTCCAAAATCTTTGAAATATCATCAGCATAATTTCTCAATTTTTCTACCAATAAATTGTTAGATAATGAAGCCACAATTGGACTCGCTTGCTCAGCTTTCCACGACCTCTAGCTAATTAAGGCGATTGTCTATATTCTGATATCACAAATCGACAATTTTGACTTGAAAGATTTTCAAGTTGATTATGGTTTGTGGCCAGATTTACTTTTTATTTAAACTTACTTTTTATATTGAGTAACAAAAAGCGTGAATTGTTTGTTTGTTTTTTAAAATTTAATTATAATTTTGGAGGTGACTGTAAGCTTACCTATCTCATCGCTCCTGTTGTAAAGGGATACCAACCGAAAGCGTAACGCCGATTTTATTCAGTCAAAGCTGGTCACAACTTGGGTACTTTTACTGTCAACTTCATAAATTACATTCATTCACTGGAAGTTGACTAGTTCAACTTTTGAAATAGGGGACTTTACCGAGCAAACTTGGGATTTTTCTTTATTCCTGTTCATTCAAACATTCAGTTCAGTTATGTTGACTGCTGCTCTTAACATTTACAGTAAAAATGTTCTATTTTGTGCTAATTATTTCAGTGAATAGTGGGCATGATCACACCGGTTAGAAAATGCACTTTTACAGTTCCAATTTGGGATAAGTATCTCTACTCCATAAGCGATTTCTATGGGCTATCAATCAAGCTAAGATTTTCCTCATTACGACTCCAATATTTGGAGACACTTTTATTGGTTATTGGAGCAATAATAGGTCTGTTTTGTATCTTTTTTCAGTAAAATGTGTAAAACCTGTCAAAACACCAAAGTGAGAACGAATTTCTCAAAAATGGAGAAACTTACATGAAAGTTAACAAACGCATTGAACCACTTTTGTGTACAAAACCTCGGAATATTGATCCTCACATCACCATCACATGACAAAAGTTTGGTTTTGTTAACAATTTGCGTTTAATTTAAAAAAAATTACATAAACTATTAATTTCCCAAGTTATTAAGTATTTATAAAATTAATTTTCGCATATCAGAAACCACAAAGCCAAAGATGCTAACAGCTGGGCGTTTTGACAGTCGTTACTCTTCTTGCACACAGAAATTTATGTAGCACAAATTCGCAAGTTATCCATTGGAGGGAAATTATGTGCTCTCTCGATGTGCTCTCTCGTTGCAACTTTTTCAAGTTAACAAACAGGAATTTGTGACCATTTGTGGAAATTTGTGCAAATTCGTAAGAAATTTCACGTTGCCAAACAGACCTAATACTCAGACTAACTTTAGGCTTAACTACATATATGTTCAAAACTTTTTTCAAAAAAGCCTGTGTGCGAACAAATTCAACAGATCAAACACAAGTTTCATACGCTATTTTGCACTCAGGCATATCTAGCGCATGTTTTTATTTGTTTCTCTTTGGATTTCATTCTAATTGCAAATACCTTTTAAGCGCTAAGATTTTTAATGAATGTTTACTTTGTACAAGTGAAAAAGTATCATTTACCTGCACTCTTAACTCCACTTGATTTAGAGATGTTAGCTGAGTGGACAAAGAATTGAAAATAAAACACACTTTAACAATTTGTTTTTTGTTCAACCCCAGCAATTTTGCGCTTAAAAATCGCAAGTAGAAATTACATGACTTAAAAGCATGGGAGCAATTACTGACTTCTTCGCGCCGCGCTGGCGCGAAAATACTTTTTGGCGTTTCGCCATTTCAATGATGGTTTCTCCGCTACTTTGAGTGACTTTTTCTTCATTTTTAAATTAAAGGCTCTTCCAAAACGGCGCATTAAAGGATCTCTCAAAACGGCGCAAAACATTCGCAGCAAAGAAAAAAACGACCGAAAAAAATGTATTTACATCATAAAATAGAATTGAATCTGCACAAGAACTTTTGCTATCGTTCGTATACTGACATAATAAGAAGTTTACATTATCAAAAATGATCCATATGGATGATTTGAAAAACATGAATTACAACAACAACACGAGCTCCTGCTCTCTATCGGGATCACGTTTCATGGACCAACAATTTAGTTTTAACTCTCTTCTCAGATTTCCAAATGGTTGTAGAGCAAACTGCAGTGTAAAGAAAAAAGACAACGAATACATGAAAAATTAACAAAAGTAAGGGAGGAGATATTTATACAACACAGTTGTCACTTAGATCCGTGATGTTTTATTTTCATATAATGATCTATATGGATCACCAGCAATATTAAAATGCGGTTATTATTTGCCAACTAAAATTGCCTTGCGAAATGCCCAATATACTGTCATAGCTATTGAAATTTCCACTGCCTCAAATTTTCCCAATGCAGCCACAGCGTTAGTATTCCTAGCTCTTCACAAGCATCGTAGATAAGAAAACTATTTCTTTGACAGTTTATGTCAAGCAATCTCAAACGTCAATTTCTATTCTTTCTTTTTAAAATAAAAACACTGCACGTGGAAATTGGTGAAAATGGCTGAGAAAAAAATTAAATATTTGGTTGCAGATACGACGGCATTCATAAATGTCGTTCAATTACACGTAAGATATATCATTTTCTTATGAAAACTTTAACAATATACCTCTCAATCGCAGGAGTACGCTGAAAATATTCTCACAGTTCCCGATGTAATTGAAGAAGTTAAAAACAAACGGCAAATTCGCCGTTTGGTTGTTTTGCCATTTGATCTTCAAATTCGGGAACCTCATTCTGAGTGCCTGAAATTTGTTACAGAATTTTCCAAGAAAACCGGAGACTACGCTAGTTTATCGGCAATCGATTTGAAAATAATTGCTCTATCTTATGAATTGGAGAAAGAACATATTGGATCGGATCATATCAAAACACAACATTGTATTTCCAGGGTAGTAGCTTCTAAGGAAAAACCAGAGGAGCTTATCGGGAACAATAAATTGGTCGGGTTCTATGTTCCAAAAAAAGGTGCTCGAAAAGATGGTAGCTCGGATTCCGAAGAAAGCGAAACCGAGTCGGAAGAACATTTTGCGGAAACTACGCAGCATAATTCGGGATCGGCAGAATCATCTGCTGACCAAAACATTGAAACCACAGAAAAGTTAGGAAAAGGAAATACTGAACCTAAGGAAGAAGAATGTGATGATGATGTGAATGAAAACGACGAATATACCGAAGAAGAATTAGAAAAATCGTTCGCCAATTTAAACTGCGATTCTGAGCATTCCACTGACCTCCTAGCACCTACTGAACTTCCAGATACTGAGTGCTCATCGGAGGAAGATAATGAGCAAAGTGAGGAAAATGAAGAACTAAGTGCGGATGAACAAGAAGACTACAACGATGATAGTGGTTGGATAACTCCATCAAATATTAAAAAAGTAAAGAAAGATCTTGAGGGAAAAGTTGAAGACGAAGTTATCCCAACTGTTGCTTGCATGTCGACAGATTTTGCAATACAGAACGTCCTCAAACAAATGAACCTCAGTGTGTCCGCTTTGAATGGTCGTGTCATCAAACACGTTCGCACATACATTTTGCGTTGTTATACTTGCTTTAAAACAACTAGTATCATGACAAAAGTTTTCTGTCCCATTTGTGGTAATAAGACGTTGAAGAAAGTCGCAGTCAGCCTTGACGAAAATGGACAGCAAGTGGTAAGTTTGAAACAACAACTATTTCAAGTTGTTGATTCATAAATATGTACATTCAATTTTCTTTTAAGATTCACATAAACACAAGAAGACCACTAACCTCAAAATTCAAAAACCAGAGCCTACCGAGATTCAAAGGGGGTAAGCACTCGCGAAATCCACTTCTGTTTGAAGATCAACCAATGCCAAGGCAGATGCCAACACGTGTAGCCAAAACCAAAACCAACGCCTTGAATGAAGATTACACAGCTGGGTACTCGCCATTTGTTATGCGTGATGTAGATTCCAAATCTGCTCTTTTGCGTTCAAAAGGCAATTTAAAGGAATGGGCGCGTAACAACAACTTCGAGGAGGATAGGCGCCGAAAGCATTATAATAGATTGGTTAAATAAATGTTCAATCAATTCTAATATTCTTTTCTTACTATGACGTAATGATCAGGACCCTTTAAAATCAATTGACTTTCTTGGTGTTTAATAATGAGAAAAATGTCTGTTTTTCTCTGTGGGTTAGGTATATCTGAGCCGCCATTGAATAAAATATAATAATAATGGAAGTGATTGATTCCAATCATAACAGTTTTGGTTTATAAAAGTACTGTTTATGCGGCCCCACAGGGCCAGCGCCCTCCGCCGGTGGGCATACTTCAGGCACTCGGAGTTTTTTTTGAAGTCGCGCGAAGCACGTTAACGCACGCACACTTTAATGGCGAAAAACTGTTTTAAATTGGCATGTCTCTAGTCTCGTCCAATAATAATACCATTGAACAGTACTGCCTCCGCGGTACGTATGTATATTATGTCACCGAAGCCACTTGATTTCATTTAGGGAAAAATCGATATTTACAATGAAAATGTTTTCGGGTAGTTTTAAGAAAAAATGGTGTGAGTATAATGATTAAAAGGAATACAAAAATATGAGTCATCAGCTAGTGTAAAAAGTAAGATCTGGAATTATCGATTATGCGGGTAATAAGGGCCACCAATTGTATGTCTGAACCTCGACCTACAGCCCAAAACAGCAAACCACATTTTTTTTATTTATGAAATTCGAAATATATTTTTGATGCATTTTCTTGAATATTGCGCAATCTATCACTAGGCCAAGAATACGGAAGAATATTATTCTTAGCTTGCAGTGAACTTAATTAATTAATTAATTAATTTGAACTTAATTAGAAACTTAGTTTGTAATGTTTTGGTGCTTTCATCAATCACTGCGAAGCTATGAAACATGAAAAACACGATTAAAATTGTGCGATCAGAAATTATGTTTAACAATGTACCGTAAACTAACGTTTTAATGCTGGCTTGAATAAAAACGTTGATTTTGAAACTATGTATAGCTCATCAGCAGCAGTATTTATCGACCTAAAAAGGACATTTGAAACATTATATAGAGTGATTTTGTTAAGAAAATTGTATGGGTACGGAATAAGAGGAACTGAGTTTAATTGGTTTAAGTCACATCTGATGGGGAGAAAACAAATCGTAAAGTTTAATGGTGTAAGTTCAGATGCATTAGATTCAAACTTGGGAGTGCCACAAGGTTCAATTTTGGGTACGTCATTATTTGTTATTTATATTAACGATATAAAAAAAGTTTTAAGATTCTGTAAGCTCAAGTTATTTGCTGATGATGGTTTATTTTATATTGAAGATAATAAGTTACCTACCAGTGTAAGAAAATTGATAATAGATATTAATAATATTAAAAATTATTTGGATATGAATAAACTTAAATTAAACACAGTAAAAACTAAAATAATGTTACTACCTGAAAATAAAATAATTTGTAAAATAAATGAATTTGAATGTATACAAGAAACCAAATACTTAGGAATAATCCTTGACAGTAATTTAAATTTTAAAAAACATTTTGAAATGATAACAAACAAAATTGCCAACAAAATCGTTTTTTTTCGAAGAATACGAAAAAAGCTCAGTATTTATATGGCTATTAAAGTATATAAGTCCAATATACAACCCCATTTTGAATATTGTCCCACAATATTATTATTGGGAAATGAACTAATGATAAACAAACTTCAAATTTTACAAAACAAGGGAATGAGATCTATATTATCATGTAACCGATATGCATCTGTAAGAACTATGTTAAATTCTTTAAATTGGCTTTCTGTGAAACAAAGAATTATAATGAGCACCTTAATATTTATTTTTAAAGTAAAAAATAACTTAATACCTATTTACTTACAAAGAAGACTGAGAACAAGAACTGAATTGCATCCGCATAATTTAAGAAATAATAATAATTTGCACTTACCATTTTTTAGAAACAGTAGAACACAAAATATGTTATTTTATAAGGGAATACAAATTTTTAATAGCCTTCCAAATAATGTTAAATTAGAAACAAATATAATTAGATTTAAGCACTCAATTATTTATTTTGTAAAAAACAACTATTAATGTACATATATTGTAAATGAGATTAAAATAGCAAATTTAATGCTAAATAAAATTTTAATAATAATAATAATCATCACCTTTTTAATGATGTTTTTATTTTTTGTAGAAATAAATGAAATTAAATTGGTTGTCCTTATGTACCTATACCTATGTATGTTATATATGATTATCAACCAATTAATTTTTTTCCGCGTCATTAACTCCTTCCTCTGGTTCTGTGCTCTGAAGCTATACTTTTCCCATAATATGCTGTTGAATATATAAATGAAGGGTAGAAACGGGCAATTGCGTTTAAGGGTTTTATTATTTAATATGTTTGTGGGAAACCTTAGCAAAATGTTACTAAATTCACTCGTGCGTAACATAATTATAACATATTTTGGCACAGATATTACTATTCAAACATAACTATATGTTTTGATATTTTTGCAATTTTCACTTGTAATCCCCTTTTTACTTGCAACTATAAAGTGCCAATCCTATATCAAAAGTATTTATTCGAGAAAAAAGACGAGATTTTTATCAAATCTTCTGTCCGTCTTTCTATTTGTAAGCATTAAAACCTACAGACTGAACGGCTAATCGATTAACATAAATATGGTATTTGGTACTGGTACCTGCGATAAAGCCGTTTTAGAAAAACTCATTTTTCAACCAAATGTTTCAAACAAAAATAATAGAATTAAGGCCTACCTTTTAGTAAAAACAAAAATAAAAATACTGTTTTCTATTTCCGAGTTTATCGTTAACAGCTCCACCGATTTACATAGCACCCCATCAATAACCTTATGGCGAATTCCTTTCAAGAAAGAATTCGAATATTTTCTAAACAGAATCGAATTTTTTCTAAACAAAATCGATTCTTTTCTGTCAAAACAAATATTGCATTTTTAGCAAGAATTCACACCAGTGGATCTCTGCCACCAAATGTCAGAAGTGTCACTGTGAAATTAAAAAAAGAAAAAAAAAAACAATCTGACAGCACTCCCTGGTTGGAAAACAAAACCAAATGCAGAAGGCACGAAGGCGAGCCAAAAAAGTCGTTTGTTTAACAATAGTGATTAATATGTAATAAAATTAGTTTTTTTTGTATCAAACACTTGAAAAAATGTTCACTAAAATATTTAAACACTAATTAATACGTAATTCGATCGCAAATTTAAGTTTTCAGTTATAAATACAAAAAACAATCAAATGACCGGATTTTTAATACTGCCAAGAGCATGTCAATATTTTCCAACCACGGACTATTTTTGTTGTTGTTTTTAGATGTCAAATTAGAAAGAGAAAAGACAAAGACAAATCTTGGAAGACCTCTATTTGCACACTCACTATAAAGATTTCACATTTGTAATACGTGAACTTGAACTCGAGGAATTTTTTGAAGACAAATTGTTTTTTTTTTTGGTTGCAATGGATTCTACGTAATTAAAGAAAATATTCAACAATATTTTCAGTGAATATAACTTTAGAAATAATTAATTGCAAGTATCACGTAACACACATACAATCACATAAATAAAATCGATTCTTTTACGAATTCCTTTCAATTGAAAGAAAATATTCGATTCTGTTTATAAAAAAATTGATTCTTTTTTTGAAAGGAATTCGGCATTAGTAACATTCCATAATTCAATTTTAAAAAAAAATGGTTTTTAAAAAATAAAAAGACTAGATTTTTTTTTTAATTTTGGTTATTAAAAATGACATACCAACACAAACCTATCCGGATAGCTTTAGATAGTTACTCGAACGCAGCCAGTATTTTTGAGTTAAAAAAAACTCCACAGATGTCTCTCGAAGATTTTTTGTCTTCTGAATATTTGGTTGGCAACATTCAACATTTCTTTGAAATGTCATAAATTCTGCTGTCGTTTTCGTGCTCCTCTATGTCTATATTGAGTGTGTCTCTTTCTCTTGCCTCTTGTCTGAAAAACCTGAAAACTTAAAAGAACAAAAAAAAAGCAGAAGTTTCTCATCTCTGGTGACGGGGGCGATATTTTTATCTTGTTTCATGAAATTATCATAAAATTTCTGTTTAATTTCTACGAAAATTTATCCAACATGAATCTATTTAGCAGTACAAAATGTATTTTCTTCCAAGTAATCATGGTAAGTCGTTAGGCTTTTCATTTAATTGTCAGCAAAAGTTGCGGCAAATTGATTTCTACCACTGTTAAACGGTAGGAGGGGATTTTGGAAAAAACCCATAATTCATTTTCTTATTGAATTAATGAGAAGAAACGTGCCACGACTTTTGCACACTATAAGTAAACAATTAATATAATATTTTCTGTATATTATGTTGCAGTCAATGATTGGTCCTAACTTTTTTTTTAATCTCTACTGTTTTTAAGACAAAACCTTAATTATGATGCTTTTATTCCACAGATCTTTTATGTTTTTTACAACCCAACCGACAGCGGGGCTGTTGAATTAAATAGTCAAAACATTGATATGACTCTAGGTAAGAAATACAATATATATTAATCAAGATCAAAATTAGTTCCATAATATTCGTTTTAAATATTTTACGTGTCACCAACCATCACCGCCACTGAATTAATTCATGATAATTTAATTACACACACTTCTGATGCTGATGTGTTGATGATATCAGTTGGAACAGTTTTGTGTTCAACTCTTTTTACACTTGAATGATCGTGATACATGTTTGTTTTCAATTTTGTATCTTATCAGTTGCAATTAGTAAAATTGTAACTTAAAATTAAACTTCTACCTTTAAATTGGAAAAATATATCAGAAGCATAGTTATTAAGTATAAATGCAAGATATCTTAGAAATGATTCATTGTACCTACACCTTGAATTTACAATGCACGGTTTTTAAGACTGCTTATTAGCAATATATTGTCTGTTTGTACATAAAATTTTTGATTAGCAACGAAGCTTATTGAAAGCATTTTTAATTTTTAAATAACATAAATTTAGAAATAATTGCATTTATTAAATAAACTGCGTAAGAGTTGAACGATTTTCAAAATTAATTACAAAGTCTGTGGTACGGTGCATTTGTCACAAAAATCGATTTTTCTTTTTTATTACTCAGATGTACATATATGAATGTGAAGAAATTAGAATGAAAAATATTTTTTTCTGAACATAGTTATGAGTAATTAAATTTAAATCTTACCCGTGAGACATGAAATTATACCTTTTACTCAGGGAGGTGACCGTAAGATTACATATCTCATAGTTGCTGTTGAAAAATAGGATACCATCCGGTAGCTTTAGTCAACAACATTAACAAAAACACTGGTTGGACTATCTTTTTCAGGTTGCTATGGCTAGAAAATGCAATTATACCTAATTATAAAATGCTAAGTATCGTACTTCTCTGCTAAAGGATTTTTATAATTTTTACGAATCCAGTGGAATGATTTTAAATCATAACTAGGTAAAAGCCAACCAACAAAATGACTGCTTTTATACCAAAATAAGAAGGAGGAAGAGAAAAGAAACAGAATTTTTTCACCAGGGTGACTTCAGGGTTTTCAAAAAACGCTTTGGGGTGACTTCAGGGGGCTCAACGAACAAACCTTATTTCTTCTAGAAAAAGTAGGCTTTTTGTACTTGGATATCGTAGTGTTGTGTGAGTATACATATACTCACTTAGTTTTAAAGCTTTTTGTAAACGATTGCGGTGGCTGTTATGAAACAAATGTTGGACATTTTATAGGGTAAATGGTCACACCAATGCTATATGGCGATTGGAAATGCATTCCACTGGTGCTTTCAGCCACACGACTCATTGAACCCTCCATGTTCCATTTGGCCGAAAGTTGTTTTAATCATTGAATTCTATCTGATTAATTATCAATCAAAAACAGGTTTTGCTTAAAATTGAAAAGTGTGGTAACAACTAATTTTAAATATATAACTTATCAAATAAAAACTTTTCATTCGCTCAATGTTTTATTCTTGTTTTTATTATCATTACGAAGTTTAACATCTGATTGACGTATTCATCACTCTGCCCGCTTTGTTATCGGGCGAATCGACGTCATTATCACGGTCATTACCCTGGTTTGCACAAGACTTAATTATTCTATATCGAGTTTTATTGAATCGAATAATTTTGTAAATTTATTAGCCATTGGAACCAATTTCCCCATTCTTAAAAGAGTAATTTGTGGTTTAAATTCAGTATGCGCAATGTAAGGACCGAAAATTATTGAATTATAATGCATATTAATATTAAATGTGTGTTATTATTTAATTATTAACTACGTACGAAAACATTTTGCTAGCTAGTTTGATTTAAAAACCAATACCATTTATACTCCAAGTAGGAATACATAGGGCAAATTACTAAATGCAAAACTTGCTCAAATTATGCTAAGCAAACAGCAGATTGTCCCAATACGCAGTGGATTTTTTTTCTTGCGCAAATGTTAACGCATTTGTGCAGATGTAAAAAATATCTTGCGCACTTCACTTGCATTTGAATTTGTTTGGCTCTGACAGGCTAAATTTACTTTATTTGTTTTTTGAAGCAAATGGGTGAACAAAATGAAGAAAAGTTAGTAAAATTTTTAAAAACTGGACACATCAGGAGGTGTAATTGTTGTTAACAATTCGATTAGCGCATGAGGAGGTTTTGTTACTCAAGTAAATGCAAAGATCAAGCGTAAAATCAAGAACTTTATTTATTTTGAACTAAAATTCATAAACAAGTTTTTTGTTTTATATTTGCATTATTTTGTTTTAAATTTGTGTTGTGGTGCAACAATTCACTAAGGTCTTTATTAAAATAATTTTAGTTTGGGACTCCATTATTTATTCCAACAACAATCAACAAATATAGTAGATGTCCGTTCCGAAACGTCATATGCATGAATTGCAGATATATGCTTTAGGCATTTCAACTTGCTTCTTGCATTTGCTTTGCATGTGTTTTGCTTTGCAAATTTTGCTTTAGGAATTTGGCCATGCATATATACATATGTAGGTACTAAGATGTTGAAGCCTTGTTCAAGCACGTTTCAGCATTGCATTTACACGAAGTACAAAATAGTTGTTCCAATGACTTTCCAATAGTTTCGCCTTTACTCAAAATATCTTTCAATGACCTTTAGGCCACAAACATTGATGTTTCCTCCCGGCAATCTCACTAGGACTCATCAGTTGATTAGCCTTTACCATAATAAAGCATAACAAAGTTTTAATACGTCGAAAAGCTATATAAAATCTATTTACTCAATTGCTTAAAAAGAATTTAATGTAAACACGTAAAGGTTTGAGCTTCATTTAGTTGCTCACTTAATTTTGTTTTTGTTTTATATCATATGAGTTAAAAGCAAGATATAAGAACAGCTGAATATACGAGTTAATTTATCAAAAATAGTATAAAGAAAATTACACAAGTAAATACATTTCTCGTGTCTTGGTATATTGAATTCAAAATTTTAAGAAGTTGAAATGAAAACCAAACAAATCTTATTCAGGGTTCAATGTTCTACGTTCAGTATCATTGTTGAGATAACAATACAATTCAAACAAAAAATATGAAGCAATGGTGCTGCAGCAAACGGAATTTACAAACAAAACTTCAAAAATGAAATAAGGAATGAAGAAGTACTAACTACATCGAAGTTCTCATTGTTTCGTCGTGACGCGTCATGACATTGAAAGCAGAAGAAGTGGAGGTGTTCTTATCGCAGTTCGGCGACTACATATATGTATGAACATAGTAAATTCCATTAATCTTATTAATTCATCACCTGAAGACAACATTGAACAGATTTGTGTTTACATAGAAGGAAATAATATAAATTTTTGTTAGTTGTATTCCACCAGATTCAGATATACATCTATCTATTTATCCCATGTATGAAACATTGAAAAAAAAAATTAGGTGATTACACTGAATGTAACATTTCCGTTTGTTTATTAGGCGATTTTATGTAATTTAGGTGGAATTAAGTGGATGCAAATTGCAAATGAAGTCTTGCCAATTGTAATTTCGTCTGAAAAGGAATTTGAGCTTATTGATTCCCTATTTACTTTAGATTTAATTCAATTTGTTTTTTTTTTTTTTTTAATTCATTGCAAAGAATGTTTGATTTTATGTTTATTTTTTGAATATAATTTTGAATATTTTATTTATGTTTTTGTGAAAGAATTGGCTACCTCTTTTTCGCGCATTTAAGTCAAAGTTAATTCTCATCCTCCTTGGTCTAATTTAAGGTTGCGTAGATTACAAAATGCTAAGAATAAAGGCTATTGCTATTGTGACTTTCTCGTATATTCTTGTCTCCGAGGAGAATATGTGTTCCTAGAAGAATTCTGTTTTGGTAACTATGTGCATTTGATTGAAGGCGAATTGAAGCAAAAACAAAAAAAATCTGGAATTTCGTAACCTCCAAACGTAAACCTATTGGCTTCCCTTCACAAATGTCTTATAATGATGATTTTTCTAGTGATTCTCAAACGATTGTCAACTGTTTTGCTCAAAATTTACAAATTACTTTCAATTCCTCGGATATGATAGTTGGAAATAATAACAATGGATTTATTACCTTTCACAGCTTGCTGTAGTTTTTATTTTGAGCTGAAAGAAGTTTCTTCTGCCTTAAAATGAACTGGAAGATTTGGTCAATCCAGATTTTAACGGAATTTTTCCAATTGTTTTAAAACATAGCTTTGAATCTGATGATAGGCGGCTTGGCACCCCTTGAAATAGCTTTATCTCTAGCCAAATAAAAGAGTTATAAATTAATTCGTAAACAATTGGTGGTAGCACCTTTAAGTTGTTGTTGTTGTTCAAAAATTCAATGAAATTTGAATCTTTAAGCTATCCTCTGCAATTCATTTTTAATCCGTCTCTTTCTTGGATGAATGCAAAGTTTCTTACATAAACTCAATCTTCAAGTTCGGGGATAAAAAGCTGATTACCAATTACCGTGCTTTAAATAAACTCGCTACGATGCCAAAACTTCTAGAAAAGATAGTCAAAAATAAATTATATGACATAATAAAAGGTCATATCTCTTATTGTCAACATGGTTTCCTTAGTGGGCGTTCAACTACTACAAATTTGGTTTAGTTTTCTAACCAATGCTTTAATGCATTGGAAAAGCGATGCCAAATGGATGACGTTCATACAGATTTTTTTTAAAGCCTTCAGTAGAGTAAATTACCAAATTTTAGTGAAAAAATTAAAGTTATATGGGTTTGATGGTACCCTACTAAAAAAGTTCTGGTCCTATCTAATTGGTAGAAAGCAAATTGTAAAAATTAATGATATTGAATCGTTCCCGATTATAGTTTATTCAGGTGTTCCTTGAGGTAGCCATTTAGGCCCACCGCTTTTCGATATATTTATTAATGATTTTCCATCAGTTTTATCAGCTTCCGAATGCTTAATTTTTGCCGATGATGTTAAATTAGTGATTGTATTGTATTTCAACAGAACTTTATAAATGTTAATGAATGATGCAAGCAAAATGACTTATTTCTCAATTTGTCAAAATGCTCCACTTTGACATTAATGGCCTTTCCGATTGGGGTCAGAATGACAGTTCTTCTTCTGAAAAGAAGAGAAATTTGCTTCGGATTTTGTTTTCAGAATCGTTCCAGAAGGGTTCACACGTATCAAATCGTTCTCCCGGGTTACCAATCGAAAAGGCCATAAGTCGTTTATCGAGTCCAATTGTTTTTAATTACTTTTAAGGTAGGAGCAGAGTTTTTGACGTCAAAGATTTAGGAGTAATATTTGACAAAAAATTAACTTTTCAGTCACATGTTGCTCATATTGACTCCAAATCAAACTTTATGTTAGGTTTTGTGAAGCGGAATTCCTCGGATTTTAAGGACCCATACACTGTTAAGGCAGTTTATTGTTCAATTGTTAGACCATTGTTGGAATATTGTTCTGGTATTTGGAAGTCTGTTACAAAAAAAAACTTGTTGATAGAATTGCAAATATTCAAAAAAATTTCGTAATGTTTGCTTTGAGAAAGTTCCCAGTTAAAAGTAGATCTTTACTCTTAGGAATGCAGACTCTTGAGTCAAGACGAAGAATGTTCAGGGTTTTGTTTGTTCGTGATATTCTTTGGAGCGATATAGATTGTGGATTTTTACTTTCCTTAATTAATATTTATGCACCGAATGACCTTTAAGAACGAGAGCTTTTACTATTGAAATTCTTCAATCTGTAAACAATGGACAGCGTGAACCTATTTCTCATTGCTGTAAATTTTGTAATATTTATTATAAAGATCTTGATCTTTATGTCTCAAAATTTTAAAACATCTTTGTAAACATTTTTACAAAATTCTTTTTAACTTAGAAAATAGGTTATATTATTTTTAAGTATGATTTTATAATTAAGCAAAAAAATCTATGGATTATATCTATCGTAGATTAAAGAAATAAAAAAAATATGTGTTGATCAAGTCTGTTTGTCCGTATATCGACCTATAGCCTAAATCACTGGAGACATTTTCTTCAAATTTGGTGTCTAAGGACTTAGGGGATTGAGATTTATGTAAAAACTGATTTCTATTAGCTCTATATATACAGCGTCTCTAGTAAATAATGGATAACCTTGCAACCGGTTGAAGCATGCCAATTTTCAATGTGTTTCAATAAATTTTAAATAAATACGACTTTACTCAAATACCTGCATACTACGACCTCGACTGAATAATTCTTACTGGTTTTTTATTTTTATATTCTAGAATAACTGTACTAATAGATAGGCAGTCAAATTTAACACTAGTTGTTGCATTTAAATTTGTTTCATAAAAAAATCCGTAGAAATAATGGGAATGCGTGAAATTTAAACATCCACCCCATTAAAACAGGTCCGTAGCAATAGATTCGTACTAGGAATCTCGAAACAAAAAGTATTATATTATTATAGTAAGGAAAATATTGCCACGAAATTGGGGGCTATCGTTATTACAGCTATGATAAGTTTTTTTTTTGGGGATTCGTAGTACAAATCTATTACGAAGGGGCCTGTGATAGGGCTTTATTTTGGTATCAAAATATTCTCTGATTTTGCTTTAGTCTCAAGATTTATAATGAAATTAATTAAGTTTTATTTAGGCGAGTTTTAAACAATTGAATTGAAACTATGTACATTCTTTATTTCATCTTAACGAAGCAATCTTCAAAAACCCCCAAGAAGTCGTTGATAGTGACGAAACGTTGGGTACAAGATACAAAAAAGTAGTTTTATTTGCATAAAAAACTGGAACTAATTAAATAATTTAAAATTGAATAATTTTAATTGGCCACATAAATTAATATTGAATTTATCATTTCAGCATCAAACGAACTGGTATTTCTTAACTTCTATGCTGAGTGGTGTCGATTCAGTAATATTCTTCAACCTGTATTCAACGAGGCAGCAGATAAAGTAAAAATGAAGCCATTCTCGGTATAATTCTATACTAATTTATAAAACATTTTATACTGAATTAGGTAAGAGAAGCATTTCCTGAAGCCGGAAAAGTTGTTCTTGGCAAAGTAGATTGCGATCGTGAAACAAGTATCGCTTCACGTTTCCACATCACAAAATATCCCACACTTAAAGTAGTACGCAATGGCCAATTGACAAAGAGAGAATATCGTGGACAGAGATCAGCTGAAGCATTTTTGGAATTTGTTAAAAAACAATTGGAAGATCCAATAAAAGAATTTCATTCACTCAAAGATCTGGAAAATCTCGATTCGAAAAAACGTATCGTTATTGGCTATTTTGACCGTCGTGATCAACCTGAATATAATACATTCCGAAGAGTAGCAACGAATCTGAAAGAAGACTGTCAATTCCACGTTGGCTTTGGAGATTCGTCTAAAGCAATGCATCCTCCAGGTAAGTTTTAGACTCTATCAAAAGAAAATTTAAACCTATTATTTATTTTGCTAACATCTCTTATAAATAATTTACTTAACATGCATGACATTTTTTCAATCCTTTCTAAGAACTAAGTGAAGGAGAATCGAAACCTATAGGTAATTTAACTATGTATAATGTTTGTTAAAGTTTCTTTCAACATGTTTAACGGTGAAAATTTCTAATTTCGCTTCTGTTACTATTTTATTTTAAAACAATCTTTGTTTGTTAATTGTATTTTTTAAATGTTTTGATTTCTGAAAATACTAACTACCGTCGATTCACAAACTAACATAATAGAATAAATTGTAAAGAAAATGGAATTTAAACATATTTTTGGAATTTAAAATATCGGATTTCGCAGATATTCAATGATATTCACACTGACTATGTTTTAAATCTCTGTGAAATACGACTTTACAGATTCAAAATAGGCTTACATTAAAAATAAGTTTTTTTTCAGACTTTGTTAGAGGAATGAATTTTTTTTTCAATAGATATACAAGTACGTGAACATTTGTACGAAAACTAATAATTAACTAGATTTATGTTCATATATTTTTTGACGCATATGAGCAACTTTTACCGAATGAAAGCTTATCCATTGCTACATCTGGAGAAGAAAATATAGAAAAAGATTAAAACATCGATTTTTTGCGTGCATAAAATTTAGCAAGTGTACGGGTTTTTCAATAAAACATGGGATTTACATATGTAGCTTATTATTTTCATTAATACGAATATTTCAATTGACTTTGTTAGGTAATCCTTTACTTTGATGACAGAAGTGTGATTCCTTTTGATAAACTTTTAATCAATGTCGCGCATCATTGCTTGTTTAAATTCATACTACCGCATTATATTTCTAAAGTACTCCTGCTTTTTAAATTTGCTTAAAGTTTTTCAAGTACATGAAACGCCACACAACCGGTAAATTTAGTTCTGAAAATGGCTTTATATGGTCCACCGCCATTATTATTGTGTATTTTGGATCATGCGGCTGTTATATATTTGCAAAACGGATCAACAAAACTTTGTTTTTAAGCCTATTACGCTGCAGATGCGAAACGAAAAATCTTATACAAAAATGACACAGCGAAATAATAAACAAAAATTTCATTCTACTTTTCGTTTTGCAGTACGCTGCGCGACGACGAAATTGATAATTGTAGCATATTATTTTTAGAATTGTCCTCTTTTTTCACTCTGAATTAATTGTGCCTGGACCATTAATTTTGTGCGGAAAAGTGACATTTGAGGCTTGTTTGTTCTTGTAGTTTCTTTCAATAGCCGTGTTCCTTTGCAGGTGGCGAACTACTTTGAGTAATTGCAAACAATAATCTGTTATTACGAACTACTCGTGCTCTCATAGCGAGTAGATGAGTTTTGGTAGAAAAAACAATTTTGTGCGTTCCATTCAAAATGGCTAGCAAAGTACTCATGAGTAGCTTCGTTCGTTGAACTTTACCCAGGGTTGACCCAGGTTTTCTTGACAACCTCAAGAATTGTCAAAAAAAACCTGGGTTTTCCGGTTCTCAAAAAACGCTCAATGGCTGTTGACATTTAAAGGAAGAAAAAAAAATTCTATGCTTTGATAATTAAAACTTAAAAATTGTTACAAATATGTCTTAAAAATTAATAAGTAACAACTCCTAACGTTTCCACTTTCTATTTCTGTTTTTTAGCATTAAATTTAATTTGTGTATTGTTTCAATTTATTCTTCAAAAATAAACAATAACCTTCAGCACATGAATCCACAACAAAACATATGCTTTATATCTCATGTCACTTTGGCAGTTTATTCTTTACCTCAACTCGCCACAGCAAAATACCTAGTTCTACTTCAGGGCGAGTTCAGGGCGACCTCAGGTCTCAAAAAACACCGAATTTTTTCTCCAGGGTGACTAGGTTTTTCAAAAAACGCTTTGGAGCGACCCCAGGGTGACTTCAGGTCTCAACGAACAAACCTGGTATTTCTCCACCTCCAAAGGAACACGGCTATTACAGCATGGCTTTCTGTGATTTTTTTATTGGTGACACTGAGCGCATTCACTAATGTAGTTTCTAAGTATTCAACTCACTCTGATTGGCTAAACACAACTAAAAATTTAGTTGAAATTTCCCCTCCGACGAGTGTAAAAATTTCGGCTACAAAGTCAGTGGACAACATTTCACAATCAGCTGTTCGGTGAAAATACAAGTTTAATTTTTGGTGGAAGATATTTTGAGAATGAAATTAATGGTGCAATATTAAAATAACTATGTATATTTATACATTTTGTTTAATTTAAACTGTAAAAAAAGTTTCTTTAAAGTTCTCAAAACACAAATGTTTCTTGGAGGTTTTTATAATACAAATTCTATATACTACTGAAATACATCAGCCAAGTAGAAGACCTAGCACTATTTAATTGGACTTGTTGAATTATTGATTCAAAATAGCTTTTATCGGCCTTTAGTCCATAAAAATTGGCGTTTCGTCCCGGCGATCTCACTTGGACTCATCAGTTGACTAGTGAGTGCCTTGTCAATACGCAATTTTTATTAAGTTCAGTTCAACTTACATGAACTTTTTGACAAAAATCCAATGTGAACTATATCCAACAAGATTAAAATTCTTAATCATTAAGCTGGAAATTTTGCCCAGGGCCAGGCTTTGTTTTTATATGGAGGTTTTTATAATACAAATTCTATATACTACTGAAATACATCAGCCAAGTAGAAGACTTAGCACTATTTAATTGGACTTGTTGAATTATTGATTCAAAATAGCTTTTATCGGCCTTTAGTCCATAAAAATTGGCGTTTCGTCCCGGCGATCTCACTTGGACTCATCAGTTGACTAGTGAGTGCCTTGTCAATACGCAATTTTTATTAAGTTCAGTTCAACTTACATGAACTTTTTGACAAAAATCCAATGTGAACTATATCCAACAAGATTAAAATTCTTAATCATTAAGCTGGAAAGGCACTCACTAGTCAACTGATGAGTCCAAGTGAGATCGCCGGGACGAAACGCCAATTTTTATGGACTAAAGGCCGATAAAAGCTATTTTGAATCAATAATTCAACAAGTCCAATTAAATAGTGCTAAGTCTTCTACTTGGCTGATGTATTTCAGTAGTATATAGAATTTGTATTATAAAAACCTCCATATAAAAACAAAGCCTGGCCCTGGGCAAAATTTCCAGCTTAATGATTAAGAATTTTAATCTTGTTGGATATAGTTCACATTGGATTTTTGTCAAAAAGTTCATGTAAGTTGAACTGAACTTAATAAAAATTGCGTATTGACAAGGCACTCACTAGTCAACTGATGAGTCCAAGTGAGATCGCCGGGACGAAACGCCAATTTTTATGGACTAAAGGCCGATAAAAGCTATTTTGAAACAAATGTTTCTTATTTCATATCTTTACATCTGTAATTAATATAGCAGTTTAGGATTGACTAGCTTTGTAGTGCAATTTTGCATTGCAAAAGCAAGTTGAATTTTGACTACGTAGAAACTACATTAGTGAATGCGCCCACTTTCGATTGCCATTTTTTTGCTGTGGAAATTTCGGATATTGTTGACCTTTGGCTATCAGCCTCTATAAATTAAATTTATTTTGGTGTCCTATTTTGTTCGAAAATTGTCAAAATATTCATTCCTATTTTGCTAAATGTTCGTGTGAAGTAAATTTTAGTTCATAATGCCTATAAAGGCTGTCCCAAACCAACGCGAAACATTCGCGCGAATATGCGACGACTGAATAATGTTCGAAGATTCGCATCGCGCCAGTGTGGGTGCTCCCATTAATCTCCATGTAAATAAATTAAGACAGGCGAAAGTTTCGTCGTCGCTTTGAAATATTCGCGTTGGTTTGGGAGAGCCTTAAATTGCGATAAAAATAACATTAAGAATATGCGATTCTCTTTAGAATTTAAAAAAAAAAATCTCGGTTAAGATTTGCACTCGACAGAAGATGTAAATAATTAATTTGAGGCAAATTGAATGAATCATGAATCGAGAATCGAGAGTTTCGATCGGATCATAGGTATAGCAGAATACGGCTGATGTATGTTTCGGTTTTTACTAACAAATACTTACATAAATATTCTTAATCCTTTATATGGTATAGCAAAGCATTTTTGTTTCGTTTTCTCACAAATTTTACATTTCATTTTTTTTCACTCCGTCATATAGAAAATTTTTGCAACAGCCTTTTATTTCCTTTCCTCACTGTTTTGTGTGATCTCTTTCTCTACTATATACAGTTTATGGACAAAATATTAGGCAATTCGTTTCTTGTATCTTGCTTTGGGGAATATTTTTCATATTTTGTAGAGACTATTGATCAAATTTTCGAGAATTTAAATAATATTGGAAGAGGTTTATGCTCCCATAAGTTCAGTGGCAATTTATGCACGATAACGACGGAGAAAGACAAAAGGTGGCTGAAAAAGCATAGAATCGATTTCTAGTCTCCGGCCAATCTTCAAACCCAGATTTCTTTGAAAATTTATTGGTATTGTTAAAAAGTCTCTAGGTGCTGAAAAATCCAAAAAATACGGAAGAGTTGTGGACCTTAATTGAAAAAGCTTGTTGCACACTCATCGAGTCAATGCGAATAAGAGTACGTGAAGATATACAGAAAAAATAAAAGCAACACTACGAAATATTTAGTTTCTGTTAAGAGTTTAGCAAACAACGAATTGCCAATATCTTTTTAAAGTTGTCCTATTGTTTTGTCCCCTCCTTATACCTATTACTTTCCTAAATTCTTATTTTTTGACTAAAGGTTTAATTTTGTTCATTCCTTCATTAATTATAATCCTGGTTTCATTTAAAAAGTTATACATAAAATTCATCATTTATAGAAATGATATAAAATAATTGAGTTTTCTCATGAAATCCAAACCTTTATTTATTGGTCCTATTGTTTTGTCGGTAACAATTGTAAATTCTTCAATACTCTTCGCCATAGATGGTCGGTATAGAATATTAGTTGATTCTTGTATATTTTTTTTCAGGATCTCCAATTATTGTATTTAGACCCGATGTAGCATTATCTCATGAAAACGACGAGACTTACAAAGGTGGTCTCGTCAATTTTGATGAGCTTAATATCTGGGTACAAGAGAAGTGTGTTCCTTTAGTCCGGGAGATAACATTTGAAAATGCCGAAGAATTAACCGAAGAGGGCTTACCTTTTTTGATATTATTCCACAATCCTGATGATACTGAATCCATTAAGGACTACAAAGCAATTATCGAAAATGAACTGCTCTCGGAGAAACGTAAGTTATTTTTTTTTTATTTTTTTTAATCTACATAAAGTTTATAAATATGAATGTGTTAGTTTTTTATTACATTTGTCTTTTTTTATTAAAGAAAACGTGAACTTCCTAACGGCTGATGGTAAACGTTTTGCGCACCCATTGCACCACTTGGGAAAATCAGATGACGATTTGCCACTTATTGCCATTGATTCCTTCAGGCACATGTATCTTTTCCCCGATTTCAAGGATATGTACAAACCAGGCAAATTAAAGGAGTTCTTACAAGATCTGTACAATGGAAAACTTCATAGGTATGAAATATTATAAGTTTTCTTTTTTTTAAATTTTTATGCAATACATTTTGGTTTCTAGGGAATTCCATTATGGACCCGATCCAACAAATGATCAAGATTCTAATGATATCCAAATAAAATTCATCACATCGCCGCCTGAGTCGACATTCAAGAAACTTGGTCCTTCGAAAAACCGCTACACTCTGCTGAAGGATGAATTATAATTTAAATACCTTTTTTTTTAGATTACAGTTTACAATCCTTATAGATTCTTAATTTCTGTTTTTAGTTGAATTTTTTTTTTTCTCTTCAATGTAAAAAGAAAACATTTGGTTAAGTCGCGTGATGAATCCTTTGGTTCTGATCAGCTGAGCTGCTGTGGGTTATGAACAAAAAAAAAAAAAAAAAGTAACCGGCTTTTTTGATTTATTGTCTTTTAAGTACTATGCCGTAGGTTTAACTTACGTAATATTCTTGTCTCGGAGCTGTATTTATTATTTTTTTTTTTTCAAACATTACGGTGCCTAGGAAGAAAGTCTGTTTTCTTGAACTGTAACTACTTAATTCGGCAGTTGTTTTAAGGTTCTTTTTTTTTAAAATTAAATAAACATCGTAATAAATACTACACTTGTAAATATATATTATATAAATTCTCTCCAGTGTTTTTTCTACTGAATACTTTGTAAAATATGGATATTATTTCAGTTCGTGCTAAAAAAAAAGTATATATGTATGTATCTTACAATAAATTAATAAATCTACGCATGAGTTCGATTTAAATAATTTATATTAAATTATAATAATATTTAATTAAACATAAAAATCAACTAAATATATGTATTTATAAAGGCTGCCGAGATTTCTTGTTTTTTTTTTTTATTAATATTTGGTGCCGGATTTGCTATTTGTTTTCGATATGTCATTTCTTACTACAATATCGATTGAGGTGTAATATTTAGCCAGTTCAAGTTCTGCTATCCGTTTGAGAGAAAAGGTTGCCCAAACGCTTAAACCCGAACCACACTCCTCTCGTATGGTGTGTTGGGGAGTAGTAGTTTCAAAGATTTCAACACAACACATCACACGATACAAATATGGCTCTACACATATGAAATACATTAGAGCGATAGCGACATACCACACGAGAATAGTGTGGATCGGGCTTTATAAATTGTAATCAAAATAAAATTTTAACAGTTAAATCTTTAGAAATTACGTAACGCTATGCTCTCGAAAGAAAATAATTATCGGGAAATTGAATAAAACATTCACGTGAATAGAAAAGCAACTGCTAATAAATCCCTATTAACCACTTCAAGCATATTTTTTGGGGAAGAGTTGTTGCTTTTTATAGATTGATTATGTTGTTCAACCTCATCAGCTGCTGGCTTTTGAAGTAATGATCGTGGTTAAACGCGATGTGCCTGATGCAGAAAAGACGGCAAAAGATGTGATGTATGACATTTTTGAAGTCCGATGTGCGAAGACTACTTTTTTTTTTGATGGTGCTGGAGGTCGAGAATGGGTACGTTCAGCAAACACAAGGGACTACATATGTAGTCAAGTGCATTCATTGAACGCAAATTTTACAAAGGAATCTAGTTATTTTTTGTGATGTCATTCATACCAAAATTGGAACTTTAGTTCCAACCTTTACCTTCCGTTTATAGTGCAGATAGTATTTATAATAAAATTTTGATCTGTAAAACACCTCACACAAATCATTTACGAATTGTAAATTATAATTTTTCAATACTTCTTACTAATGATGCATTTTTTCATTAAATCATTTCTATAATTTTGATAAAGAACTCTTCCACCCAAAACAAACGTTAAAAAAAGAAGTCACTGAACAATGAGTACGTTCAGATGACGAAGGGACTTGAAGGCAAGGCAAGTTTCTCGTCTCTGATTGGCCAGCTGTCGCAAAATTTCCTTCCAATTAAGGCAACTTTTATTGGAAAGTGACTGGAAAGCTAGTCAAGAAATATCTCCCTTCATTTCAAGTCAAGCGCATTTATGTCAAAATATCAGCTGATTATATTTTGTCATTAAACAGCAAGCTGAACTTAATTGTTCAGTGACTTCTTTTTTCAACGTTTGTTTTATTGTTTTGGGTGGAGGAGTTCTTTATCAAAATAATAGAAAAGATTTAATTAAAAAATGCATCATTAGTAAGAAGTATTGAAAAAATATAATTTACAATTCTTAATTGACTTGTGCAAGGTGTTTTTCAAAAAAAAATAGTATTATAAATACTATCTGCACTATCAACTGAAGGTAAAGGTTGGAAATAAAGTTCCAATTTTGGCATTAATGACATCTCAAATTAATAACTAGTTTCCTTTGTAAAATCTGCGTTCCATGAATGCACTTGACTACATATGTAGTCCCTTTTGTCTGCTGAACGTACCCAATGTTTTTGTTTACTATTTGCTTTTGACTTGTCGGGAACGATAAATCATTGTGATTTTCTTTCATTTTATTCTTTTACACTTTGTTTAATAAAAAATATATATTCACATCAATATTCTTGAATTCAAAAGCCAATATAAAATTTTCACAAAAACTACTGCCGAATAAATTAAGCAACCCTCACTTCTGGACTTTTTTATAGCTCGTTCACTGCTTCTGGAAATACAAATTCTCTCAAACATAGAAATTTGATATATTTACATAATGTATGTATGTATGTATTCTTTCAATCATTTTTTCTGTTGTCTCTGGCATTGTTTGAAATTTTGTTATTGAATGAAGCCAATGCAAATCTGATACTAACCTTTTGGTTGAAAATTTTGTGTAGTATCATTCTCATACGGCGATGAGGTAATAAATTTTAAATAATCGCAACAACATTATAATTAGTACACCTTTGCCTCTCAAGTTATGACACACAATAAACGTGAGAGTTGGATTAATAACCGACCGGATGAGCTCGTGATTATGTGCAGCGAATGGAAATTTGATGGGCATTAAAGTTAAAGAATTAGCTGGTGTAAGCGTTTTTACTCACTCCACTAACTTGGCATATAGTTTTATGTTTAAGGATTTAGAGAGTCTGGTTAGTATATCGCTTAAATTCCTCGAGGTTGAAGTTGTCTTCTTATCTGCATTTCCGGGTTAATTCATCGCTCTGTTACCAATGCACTGCTATTATTTTGAAGCTTATTGAGACTCTTCCTTTAAAATCGTCTACGAGTTCTTGAAGCGTTCTCGCACACCGAGCTTCTTCAGAAGAATTTGTCTCATATTGCTCCCGTCCTAAAATTGTAATGCATACTGTATGTATAGGTATAGGTGGTGACAATGGTGGTGGGTGTTGCGGAATTATTAGTTCATTTTCAGATTTTGACTTTTCACATGATGAGGGTTTTGTGGATGAAATCGGTTAGGGAGAAGGAGATCATCGTCATGGGGAAGCACAGTCGAAATCTTAACTAGGAATAAGAATTCTTCAACACCCAATGCCGTTGCCCCCAACTAAACAATGTATTATCCACAGATTAGCCACATTGAGATGAGAATCCCTGGCAGCCATTTTAATTTGCCTACAAGCTTGAACTGGCTGTTATCAGATAAAAAATGAGAATGTGTGTATACAAATCTCACACATAGACAGTAGGGATCTTCACACACCTGGTTAAATTGTTGTTGCAATTCACATCTATTCATCGACGCGGAAAAAATTACAAATACAACAATGTTAACAAATGGGTTTTGGAGGGTGAAACGTACGAAACATTCTCATCTTCATATGGCTAATCTGTGGTATTATCAACTAGTTAGTTAGGTGCCCAACGATATTATTAATTAGCAGTCCAGAAAACTTTGTGAATATGACCTGTAATATTGATTAGTTGACGGTAAATTGTCAACATGCCATCAATACATGCTTTTAATAAGAACTTAGTGCAAAATTCTATCAAACGTTTGTAAAATATCAGTTTCAATGGTAAATCTCAAAATAATTTTTTGAAATTTTCTTCTGAGCTCGATTACGGGAGAGTAAGGAAATCCCGCCACACAGAATCCCGTGTAACGAAATCCCGCCGGAAATATGATCCGTATAGTACTATTTGGCGGGATTTTGAGTACATTTTAAAAAGTATTTTTTTTGAATTCATGGTACTATTTGCCGAGGAAAAGTATTTAAGCAGAAGGGGATGGAAAATAATTTTCATTTTTCAGTTGTTAATAGAATTCCGTAGAGGTAAGACCCCGTCGCTATCAGATATCAACATTGATTAATTTTGGGTAGTTGATTTGTGGGAGTTTGGTTGATGGTAGTTTGTGGGTTGGGTAGGATTTGGATGGGTGGTTAGGTAGGATGGGTAGGTAGGGTAGTTAGGTAGGATTGGTGGTAAGGTTGGTTTGGTGGGTTGAGTAGTTTGGTGGGATGGGTGGTATGGTAGGGAGAGTGGTAAGGTGGGATGGGTGATTAGGTTGGATTGGTGGTAAGTTGGGTTGGGCAGTTAGGTGGTATGGTACGAAGAGTGGTTTGGTGGGATGGGAGGTAAGGTAAAAAGAGTGGTAAGGTAGGAAGAGTGGTAAAGTGGGATGAGTGGTTAGGTGGGTTGGGTAGTGGGTGGGTGTAGGTTGTTTCGAATGGTTGTAGGTTGATTAGTTTGATCGTTTTAGAGAGTGGTGGTATTTGGATGGGTGGTAGGTTGTTTTTGGTGGTAAAAGCGGATGTTTTTATGTTTATTATTTTAAGGTGTTTCTTGTGCAGAGTTCTATTAAGAACTGATATTTATTTCGAAATTGAGTCACCTTTTATATGAAAATAAAAATCAATACAGTCCTGTCGATTTAGTACTGAATCGGCGGGATTTCGTTACGCGGGATTCTGTTATGCGGGATTTTGTTTGGCGGGATTTCGTACCCAACCCAATTAATTTTCATTTAGTTTTTAATTTGATTTTAAAAATTCAAATGGACAGTCTATGTTCAGTCACACATGCGGTGTGTCTTATCAAAAAGCTGTTCACTGCCTTAAATATTGTTCAATTGCATTACTGTTTATTGTTTAAATTTGATGGCATTGTACAATGTACATATACATAAATCATAATAAAATATAGTAACAGTTTTTACAATTGTATTTTGAAGTGATGCGGTATTTTTGAATTGAAGAGCTCGTGGATTGTATGAACTTGAATGCTTGAACTTAAAAATTATTGTAATTTCAGCGCATGAGAAAAAAAAAACCAGCAATCAGAAGATAAGGAATGGTCTGTTTTTGTTATTACACTAACGGTTTAAATGTGTTCATATTACGTGTACGAGTATAGCATGTAAGTAATTACGCGGAATAAATCTATTATAATAGGTAATATAGGTAGGTAATAAAGGTGCCGTGCTACACACAGGGCCGGCCCCAGCCAAACTTGCGCCCTATGCAAGATTTGTAGAAAGCCCCTTTTTTATATTTCCATGAATAAATACACTCATACACATGCATAAGACTTTTCCACATTACCCAGGAGGTAGACTTATTCAATGCGTAGTTCTAGTGGGATCTTTGATTTTACGATATTTTGATCTAAATACTCCTTGAATGCAACAGTGAAAGTGATGCTAGTTATTGTGCAAGAAATAACTGAGCACAGGGGTTATTTGAACAACTTTTGTGGTTAAAATGCAAATGGCAGTACATATTTGTACATTTGCATGCTCCTGGTGATGCCCCCCAGAATTTTGCGCCCTGTGCGTTTGCACATCTTGCACATATGGTTGGTCCGGCCCTGGCTACACATAAGGTCCACGTTTTTAGTTTACACTCCCTCTGCCAGCCGGCCGGCATAGATGGTTACACATAAAAGTCAATTTTATAGGGTATATTCCTTCTGCGACCTACATGGTCCATTCTGAATTTCCAATTTTTGATGACGCGTTCGGGTATTGTACATATAATGCTAATGTTGGCTTCCTATACATCAATCGTAGCCAGCATATTCATGTAGATGTTAGACGTTGCGGAGCCCCAAAGAAATATTCTATAGGTCACTTATATAATTTGGGCCAATTCAACGGTCCCAGCCTGAGATGATTCCACCAGACTATATATAAGCCACACGATTAATAATGTGAGCCAAACACAGCATTTTTTCTTATTGACGTAACTATTAAGGGGGAATACAGAAATGGTCGTCATCGCTGAACAACATTTCAGTGGACGAAACACGAAACACATTCCTCGGATGACATTGATTTTCAAAAGCTGAATAATTTGTTAAAACCTCAATTCACCATAGGATTGCCCTAAATCGTTTTTTGAAAATTCTGAACTAACCCTCGTGAAAAAAAATTCTGTGTTTTATGGGAGCTGGGGTTGCCCAGAACTCATCCTAAAGTAAACATTGGTTTTTTGATATGGTGAGTTGAGGTACCTAACGAATAAATTGTCAAGTGGTGACATACCTACTCGTAAGTATAGTGCAGCATTTTTTTGTTCTGGATTCACGTAATTATTTATTTTTGAAACAGAATTAGTAGGGGCTGGTTCGCGTACGGTTCGCTGTTAGCGAAAAATTTCGATTTTGTCGTGTTAATTGGCTTCGACGTTCGCCGTGTAGAGCCATGTTCTCGAGCAAACCTCATTTTTGCTGTGAACGTCGTTGAGTGCGTGATGTTTATTCTTTGAAGAATCAGAACGACATGAATGTTCGCCAAATGTGTTCGCCGTGTAGGGGATAACGCAAACGAACAAGTTCGGCGAGCGTGTTCGTCGTTTATTTTTTAAATATTTGGAATGCATTCTTTGCATTCCATTCTGGATACACATTTTTGAGACAAATAAAATACACTTTTTTTTAACTAAAATGACGAGTCGACGATCGGCAAGATCGTGGATTGAGGTCGACAGTAAATTGTCGGTTTACCGATCGCTTATTATAACTACAAGGTGGCGCACAAGTCATTACCCTGTCGGAAGATGCTATAATTTGTAATGGTGGCAAATGTCATACTTTTGACATTTGTGAATCAATCAAAAATTAAGAGATCAAATAAACTTAATTCAAAAGCAGAACCAAATTTTTTCATTCATAATAAAAATTACGGCTTTTGCGCCACCTTGTAGTTATATGGGTGTTTTGTCGACGCGGTATGTGGTTTCTTATCCAAATTGTATGTACAAGAATTTAGCTATCTTACTTTTGTCAAAATGTGAAGTTGTTTTTTACATTCCCTTATATTTATTTCCAATTTCACATAAGTGAAGAAATAAAACAAGTTTATATTTTAAAATAATCAGTGAAACATCTCATTTTATTATTGATTTTCTTTTTTTTATTATTTTTTATATATGCCTTATTTCGTAATCATTACCTTATTTCCTGTTTTTTTTTAAGTTTGCTTTTACAATATTTTTCTTCATTTTTTTTGTAACATATTGTTACTTTTAACTGAATTCTTTTTTTGTTTCTAAATTTAAATGTTTTCATTCATTTAATTTACATAGGTACTTACAACAATTGTTCGTTTAGATATACATATAGTGAGTGTATATAATTTTATCTATTTTTTGTATTCAATTATATTTCATGTTTTTTTTTAAGCCATATAAATAAAATTTTATTTTCTAGATTATATTTTTTTGTGTTGTTTTTTTTTTGTTTATAGAATTTCATGTTTAAACTTTAACGAAACCCCAATAAAGTATTATTTAAGTGTGTTTGTCCCCATTGTCTAATTTTATTTTATTTTCTATTCATTCTTACAAATAAACTAATTTATTTATCATAATTTCGTTTAATTTTAGTTTAATTTCTTGGAAGTTTTTATATTCACAAATTCCAAAAAACACAATTTGTTGTATGTTTTATAATCTAATGATATATTTATTTTAAATGTTGAAACTAACATTTTGTTTTCTAATTTAATATTGTGAGAACCAATATTTTTTTATTTTATTTCATATATACTCGTAGTTATTCGACTGGTCCGTTCCAGGGTGATACAAAAGTAAAACAAGTTTAACAAAAAGTTAAATTTATACTCCTCATGAAACTACTTCATATTTTTCTATATTTATTAAAATTTCGATTTTTTAACATTGTGTCAGATTTATTTTGTTAACAGGATTATATATTTTTATTTATAATATTCATTGGTCAATTCGATTAACCACTCGTATCACATAAGATTCCGTTGTTTTTAATGTTGCTTGTTTTAATTATTATGTATTTAATTTTATTTTTAGTACAAGGAGTTGGCATAATAATTATGAATGTTCATTATAAAAAATTACGGAACTTTCAATATACATAAAAAAAAAAAGAATGTCAGATTTTGATTGTTTTAATTTTGTTCTTTATTTTTTTTGTTTTATTTTACTTAAAAAGTACAAGTGAAATGTAAAAAAAGATTAGACAACGAATTTATGTATGTTTAAGAGAAAACCTGGGAAAAAATGTTTTTAAATTTATTTTTCTTTGTTTTTGAAATTTTAATTTTAAATTTTTCTTATTTTCTTATCTCTAAAAACATTGTTTTAGTAATTGGAGAGACAAAACAAATATTTTCTTTTAGATTAGAAGTTATAACCGGTGAGGGTTTTGTTTTGCTTAAAGTTAGAAGATTTAGAACTCATTGCTTTATATTCATCAATAATTTTTACAAGATTTTTTTCTTACTCATTTTTTTTTTTTTTTTTTTATACTATACATACATTAGAGGATTGCTTTTTTGTTACAGAATACCAGTGGAAGTTGAGGTTGATTTAATTTAAGTATTTATTATTTTTTGAAAGATAAGCGAATTATAATTTAAATTTTGTGCGCTTTTGTAATCCTAATGAGTATAATCATAATCAATCACGTAACGGACAATTTAATCTGTATTTATTTAGTGGGCTTTTAAATGTGAAAATTAATTATTAAAATAGGGAACAGGTTTTTTTTTTTTTGTTGTATGAACAAATTTCTGTAAATCTAGCATTCATCAGATCAAAATTCTGAATTTTAATTCTGGAAAAAATTGGCTACTGCATTGTAATATTGTAGAGTTTATTATTCAGAAAAAAATGTTTGACTTTTAGTTAATATTGTATTTTAAAATAAATAAAACAATTGATAGGTTACTTTTTTTTTAATTTGATTTTTAACCCTTTTGCCTATACCAGAAACGAAAAAAAAAAAAACAAAAAATTGATAATATTTATATTGAAATATTATAGTGAATTTTAATAATTTCAATGCATTGTTGAAGCGTGTATCGTTCCATTTTTTTTAATGGCGTAGTTTTTACTTGTCAAATGTCAAAAAATGACAGCTTCAAAAGTGACAGCTACCGAAATAGCGGGCTATTCAAAATAACACCTCTTTTTGGAAAACCCTTATGTCAGAAAAAATTAGTAAACTCTAAATGAAAACTCTTTTTCTGCTAATTTTTAAAGAGGCCATTTAGGCTCTAATAAAGAGTTAGTAGATACACAATTTCTCTGTGCTCTGTGTAACCAATATTTTGTATTTCAAACTTCGACATATTTGTTTGATAATGAAAAAGTGCATAATTTGAAGTACAGCCTTTCGGAATAAATACATTTTAATTTTCAGAATTTTGTTTAGATAATTTTAGAAACGGATGTTAATTTTTAAAATAAAAAAAAAATCGTTTTGTAAATTAAATTTTATTGCTGTTGCATAATAAGCAATCGCTTATACATTTTTATAAAAAAAAAAAAAACAAAAATAAAAACAAAAACGAAAAAAAAAAAACAAATAGGACAATTAACTTTGTTTTAGAAATTAAATTTTGAAGGTCAGTTAACGAGTTAACTTATTAATAAAAATTTGATGGGTTCAACTGCTAATACTAGATTAAAGGTAAGACCGCACTCGACGGAACTGCATCACTTGGCAAAATATTATTTGTATGAGCTATATTGCACTAAGCGACAGTGGAACTGCACGGCGCAACACTAATTTACAAAGTTGATAATCTTAGCAACTTTGTCGCGTCTGTGCAGTTTAGTTTTGTTAGTGCTAGTCAGGGTTGCCACCTTTTAAAAAAAATTCCGAAGTAGATTCAATGTTTTTGCAGTAGATTTATATTTTCAGGAAACAAATTTTCATGGGTAAGGTCTTGAAATTTCTCCCATCGTCGACTCCGTCATTAAGAAAACGCTTAGTTTTTCAAAATCTAACCAAGGATTTATGCCTGCCTAGTATAATAATGTTAAAAGTACTTAGAAATATAAACTTACAAACTTGATCAACACATTGATTTTTCTCTTCTGCAGCCCATTTTTTTTTGTGAATCACTACTAAATAAATACAAATAAAATTATATTTAAATCAATTTTCAACCACTTAAAACAATTTTACTTTTTGCGTTCAGATTTTATTAAAAATTATCCATCCTTTCCCCTTTTCTCACAATAAAAACAAAATACAAACTCAAATAAATAAAAAAGTTAGGTTGAGAGATTATTTGTGACAGCTGTCAAAGCTATATGCTCAAATCAAAGGGTGGATCTCATGAAGAATGAGAATGATGAAGAATGACTCTATTCAATGATAGAATTAAAAAAATTATTTTATAGAATACTAGCTGTTACCCGCCCGCTTCGCTTGGCGAAAATTCAACTTTAGCAATATATGTACTTTGTTTTGTATGATTTAAAAATTTACCCTATCTGTGATTTTCTGAGGACAGAAATTCACAATTCAGCAAAATGTCATACTGAGAGTAAAAGAAGAAGCAAAATATAGTGCCGAGCTTCTCATTCAGATTAGATAGTACGGAATACTGTGAATTAAACAAACCGTTGCTCTTCTTTCTGTGAGTTTCGAATCAAAAAGTAAAGGACCGAACCTATACAAAACTCACAGGCTGAAATTTCACGGAAGAATTCGAAGAAAAGCCACGACGCAAAAGAAGTATACTAAACACTATAGTGTAATGGAATATTCCATTGGTAAATTCAGATTTCAATTTTAAAAATTTATTTTTTTTGAGTGGCGAATGGAATACGATTCTGTGTCAATATTTCAAAAAATCTTCATTCCTGCATTTAGATTTAAATTTAGATTAAGATTAATTTATGTTTATCAACTGTACATGCAAGTATAAGACTTATATTGAGTACAGGTACAAGTTAACATTTGTTTTACATAATTTTAAAGAAAATATTTAGTATAAAAAAGATAGAAAGACTTAAATTCATAATTAAACAGTGTTTTACACAATAGCCAGTAAGAAGAAAAAATTATAAAAAAAAATATAAAACAAGCATAAACATCATCAGTAGATATTTGCAAAATAGTTAAAAAGCAAATTTTTAAATTGATTTGAGTGTAATGATTTTTTTTATGTCTAGAGGGAGTAAGTTCCAAAAATAAATCGCATACATGAAAAAATGTTGAAAGCTCATTAAGTATGTAAGTGAAATGAACTGTAAGGTTCTTTCGGATCTAGCAGGTTTTATTTGGGCGAATAAGTAATAAGGAACTTTATGGACTACGATTTTTTCCAGAGCGAGAACTGTTCGGAAGTTTAAGTAGGCATTTAGAGAACATCCAAGTATTTTTTTAACGAAACCTGAAATATGGTCACGACGATGACGTCTCAAATTAAAGGCATATCTAGCGCAGCTATTAAAAGCTACATTAATTTTTCTGTTGCATTCATTATCCATGTTTGTAAATAACTCACAGCCATATGATATGATCGGTAATATAAATGTTTTAATTAATTTTATTTTGACTGTAGTTGAAAGAAAGCTTGTCGTTGGACCTAATCCACGTAGTATACCATAAATATTTTATCTACAAGTTTATTTATGTGATCGTTTCAGTTTAGATTCTGATTAAAGATAATTCCAAGATTTTTGAATTTGCATACGAACTCTATTCTGGTGTTGTTAAGGAGCAAGGGTGGAAATTGTAAATAGAGCTAAGATTATCATTTTTTTTTTTTTTTATTTGCGCGCACTCAAGGGGTTATGACTACCCTTATAATGATAAACATAGTGCGAGCGTTTAGGAAATTAGGGTAGGGTTTAATAGGAGATACCGATGCACATTGGTTTTGAATTTCTGTATATTACAATGGGAGGGAAAAATAGAGCTAGGCAAAGCATTCCACATTCGAGTTGTGCGGCTAAAGAAGAAATCTCTGTACTTGACTGTACGTCCGAAATTGGGCTCAAGGGTAAGCTTATGTGCATTCCTAGAAGCGCGAGTATTACGGTAGAATTGTTTTAGGGGAGGAATGCAACTGGCTATTTCGCTAGAACACTGTTTGTAGAAATAGCGATAGAACAAAGATATACATGAAACACTGCGGCGGTGTTCAAGAGTTGTAATTGTAACTGTTATATTTCTATCACCTATCATTTTTAAAGCTCTATTTTGAATTCTGTCCAAGAGATTCAAGTGAGTTATAGGAGCACCTGCCCAGATGTGGGAGTTATACTCAAGCTTAGGACGGATAAAGGCTTTGTAGATTATAGCCAGATCAAAAGGAGAGAAAAATTTCTTGCATCGCCGAAGAAAGCCTAAACACTTCGCAGCGTTTTTGGCAACGTTAAATATGTGGTCATTCCACAAGAGGTGGTCTGTGATGTACATTCCCAGAACTGAAAGCTGTTTAGTTTCTTCAATACAAGTAGTTTCTTCATGGATAGCGGCATGGAGGGTTGGTTTCGCTTCAACGACAGGAGACAGCATTGAGTTTTTGAAGCATTAAATTCTACGCGGTTTTTGATTCCCCATTGGACAATGCTATCAAGATCAGAATTTAATGATCTTATCATACGCTGCCGCTCTAGTTCCACATCCGAAGGACAAGGATGTGAATCTAGAAACGAATATGAAAATCTGAGGGTACTGTCGTCAGCAAAACAATTTAATGGATAAGAAGTTTCAGACAGAAGATCATTGATGAAAATGAGAAAGAGAGTCGGAGACAAAACGGAGCCCTGGGGGACACCAGCATTTATGTTATGAATATCAGACTTAAAACCATCCAATACGACTTGTATTGAGCGGTTAGAAAGGTAATTTCTAATCCAACGAAGAAGAGATTCATCGATACCAAATGCACGCATTTTCATTTTAGAAAAAGCTAATTGAAGGGAAGATTTGTGACAAAAAAGTATATGTTTGAACATATCGTCTGCAAATATGTGATGCATGCAGTTTTATATGCATTTTGAAATATCATTAATAAAAAGTGCAAACAACAACGGCCCCAAAACAGAGCCTTGAGGAACACCAAGGCATACAGGCAGAGCAGACGAACTTTTATTTTCACAGAACTCAGCTTGAATTCGATTTCGAGATATGATGCCGCTAGTCTGCAGGCTGAATTTTCAAAACCAAACTGGCATGAAAGTTTTTGAAGAAGAATTTTGTGGTCCACTGAATCAAATGCCTTTGAGAAATCAAGAAAAACTACAAGTGCCATCATATCATTGTCTATGCCAGAACGTATGTCTTCGGTTACTTTTAACAGAGCTGTTACACAACTGTGTTGACTCCTGAACCCAGATTGAAGCCTATTTTATTGAGCTTATTTTAATCCAGATATTTTTTTAACTTGCATTTTAGAAGAGAAATATGTGCTGGATGAAGAAACCGATTCATTTCAAAACATTTTGGTGTTAGTATGTAAATATATGAAAAGGTAAAAACGGTCAAAATCGGCATTTTGACAGATACAAATCAAAATAAATTGATTTATTTTACCAATGGAAAACTCTACAAGAATCCTTCATTTATAAATTTTTGAATTAAATTATAAAAACTGACATGAAAATAAATGATAATTGACATTTTTCAAACTCCAAGTTGAGGCAGTTTAATTTTTCCGGTGGCCCAACACAGCTTTTTTGACTCCATTAAATTTCAGAGAAATGCTTCCGCTCACGAATGTCGCGAAATAACCAAATCAAAATTCAAAAATGAGTGTTCAGATATTTTGCTCCTTCAGAAAGAGATTAAATGAATGAATCGATGAAGAACTTTCGGAGCTCTTATATTTTGAATGCAAATATGAAATTATACCTCACTTCATACCATCATCATGTTTGATGTTAATTTAAATTCGGTCCGCAGCAAGATCCAATGTCACGAAGGTTAACATATGAGCGAAGTCCTTTTATATGCATAGCAAAGAATCAACAACCAAGTCCCCAAAAAAAAAAAGAAATGTTGCCGGTGACAGGAATGGAACCTGAGATCCCTCACGCCTAAAGACCAATTGAAATTTCATTTCTTTTTTTCACAGATTTTGTTTATTTTTTTATAATTTTTTTTGTCCTAAACCTTCTACCCTTATTCCTCTTTAATTTAAAAAAAAAATAAGAAAATCGGTCAACCGGTTTGGCTGGTTAGCGAACGTACACAAAACCAAACTTTAATTTATATATACAGATTTATTGAAGGATTTTTTTTTCGTAAAACCAAAATTGAAGTAGATTTTTTTTATTTTTTGAAAAAAGTGCAGCAGACCTACTGCAATTGCAGTGAAGTGACAACCTTGCTGCTAGTGCGATATAGCAAGTAATGCGACACGGAGCATCGTACATTATTAAAAGTTTTGTTTGATGTTGAAGTGCAGCTTACTGTCGCAGCGCTACAGTTCAAGTGTGGTACATCAAAAAAATTGTCGCGTAGTATTTTGTAGTGTCGCGTAGACGTGTTGAAGTGCAGTTCCGCTGGATGCGGTCTTACCTTCAGTGTCCAAATATGGCCCACCCTTAAATTTTCGGTAATTCACTTGGTTTTTTTTTTATACTTAAAGAAATTATTTTATAATCACCCTTCATAATAAATATAAAACATAAAAAAAAAAGTTTTACTAAAAATAAATAAAAACTAAAAAATACTCATTTTAACACTTTTCAAAAAATTGCTGCTAAATATGGACCAGGGTGGTGTATATGGTACATGTGGTGGGCCATAAATATTATTATCTTCCGATCATTTAAAGTTTCAAAAGCTTTTAATAGATATTTTGTGTTAGTATGGTGAATTATAAAAGAAAACAAAGGTAGAGAGCATGGTTTTGTCACTTTTTGCAAGTTTTTCCAAAAAGTGTTGAATGTAGTAAAAGCCTTGAAGCTTAAAGATCCTATACTCCCATTTAGAAAATAGTGAAGAAGATTTGAATATTTTTCTTTTTTTTTCTTTTTTTCAAAAACTAAAAATTGACAAAAACTAAAAGTAGTACTGAAAAATGTAAAATTTTGCAAAAAATCAGTTTGAACAATTTTTTTTTGTCAAAATGTTGAGTTTAAAAATTAATTAAATTAACTTGATTTAAAAATAAAACTATGTTATGAATTTCTGGCTTTTAAAAAAAAACTATATGGCATTCAATTGTCACAGCCATATTATTGACTTGTTTCAAAACTCGTTTCATGGCAGAACTAGTTTTATAGATGTTTAGAGGTGCTCAAATTGGTATTATTCAAAAGTATTTTGTACACCTTAAACTCGAAAACTTAAATCTAGCTGTGGATAAATCTCTTATTTCATAAGACCGTGTCAATATTGGGACTCCAAACTTCTATAAAACTAGTTTTGCTATTAAACTAGTTTTGAAACATGTCAAAAATATGGCTGTTAGTGTTGCTGTTGTTTTTAATATTTGTTTGATATTAAGTCAGTCATTTTAGAAAGTTGACCCTCTTGCATAAACAGGGGAAAATAGAACTCTTCTTCACAAACGATGTTTTTCTTATCTTAATTCAACCTCAGCCTTTTGTCCCGAATAACCCTAATTTATACATATCTATCAGTAGTACAGGAATGCTTTTATTTTGTGGAATGATATTTATAAGAAGGGATCAGTTATCGAGTAATACGTGCTGAATTATGCGAGTTTGGCATTACCGCTCACGTTAGGTTTTGCCATAGGTTTTACTCGTTCATTAGATCACTGATAGCACTCACTCGATAATTTGGCCCCAGGCTTACGCGACGCCATCGCCACACAGTCGCCGGGAATCACGGTTAAGATTTGTAAACATCTAACCTTCTTCCGAGTGCCTGGGTTTCGCTATCGAACTTAAGTACCCAATGAACATTCATTATGTAAGTTCACAAAAGTCAAATGTTTGTGTAGCGCTTCGGTATCACTGCTTTTTTGCGATGCTGATCGGTTATCTGTTTTACGTTAAAAAACATTTTATGGCGTTTAATTTATCAATGATGGTAGTAATATTATTAAGAACTTAAAAACTGGGACATAGTTTCTGGCCCTAGACCTGAGAAATATAAGTTCTGGCCTTGGGCCTGGAACTGGGACAGAGGTTCTGGATCTGGGACAAAGGTTCTGGAGGTGGATCTGGAACCGGGACAAAAGTTCTGGAGGTGGCTCTGCAACTTGCACAAAGGACAATTTTGTGTGTTTTTGGAATAAACTTTTTTACAATTTAAAAAAAAAATTCTGGAGGTGGGTCTGGAACTTGGACAAAGAACAATTTTTTTTTTGCAAAAAACTTTTTTTAACATTTAAAAAAAATTCTTTTTTGCCATATATTTGGCTAGGTTCTGGATCTGGGACAAAGGTTCTGGAGGTGGATCTCTGGAACCGGGACAGAAATTCTGGAGGTGACTCTGGAACTTGGACAAAGGTCAATTTTTTTTTGAAACAAGGTCCTGGAGATGGATCTGGAACCAGGACAAAATTTCTGGAGGCGGGTCTGGAACTTTGACAAAAGACCATGTTTTTGGTTTTTGGAAACAACTTTTTTACAAATTCAAAAAAAGTTCTGAACTGCAACTCAGACAAATGAAAAATTTTTTTTTGGAAATAAAACATTTTTCCTAAACTTTGTTTTACAAATAAAAAAAAATGCTTTTTTAACTCCTTTTCGGTTCTCTAAACCGCGCAGTCGACAGGGATGAGTCTATGTCAACAGTTTTCTAGCGTAATAGTACTTTGGGTGGCCCGCTGCGGGGGTTCTAAGGATTTTAACTACTTTTTTCGGGTGGTCATCACGTTGCTCCGCTTAGGGTATGTTCAGTCGCCTGGCATCAGGAGCCAATGTCAACACGTTTTCAACAAAAAACAAAAATTAAACTCTTTTTTTCAATTTTTTCAAAAAACTCAATTTTGTTCTCTTTTTTAATTTTTTTTTTTTTCAAAAATCTCATTTTTTTTGTCAAAAAAAAAGTTTAGGAAAAAAGATGTTTTTTAAATTTTTCTAACAAAAAGTTGAAAAAAATTAATTTTTTTTTAAAAAATAAAAAAAAAAATTTTATCTCTGTCCAGGTCCAGAACCATCTTTGTCTAGGTCCAGAAGTCCAGAAAAATTCTTGCAATTGTATTATTTTATTCAACATCACCATCAAAATTCTTCCGATCGTATTTTCAGCGTACTGTGGGATTTCGTAACAATCTCATCAACAACTTATCAAGATATTTCTCGATGCTTCTTTGCTTAAGGTTTGCGCATCAGTTTATGAAACTTTGCAATAATGAACAGTTGGCATCTAAAGTGATGCTAAATGTTTGCGTTTGTGAACGTTTGACTTTAAGGATCGAGCATCATTATTGCAGTGATGCGTTTATGAATTTACACAATGCAACCGTATATTGTAACGTTTTACACATAACGTGCTAATCGGAACGTATGAAACGTAAAGTCCTGAATTTACCCTATACAATCGGCATAGATTTTCCAAAATTGCTGTGACGATTTGGTTCGAATCTCATGTAAAATCCCCAAAATATAGGTCGAAAGTCAAAATTTTGAAAATTGTGTGTTAAAATGCCAAACTATTTAACTCAAAGTGAGGTATACAAATTTCAATTTATTTTCGGATTGTTACCACAGTAAAATTTCATTTAAATCGCTTATGTGGTTCCAAAATTGTATCGAACTTAAATTACCGTTGCCCAAAAAATTTAAAAAAAATATGTAGTGGATTCACTTATATTAAGTAGGATTCACATAAAAAACATTGTATATAGAGCAAAAAGTTTCAAAAAATTTTGATACATTTCATAAGATGATGCGATATCGCAGTCCAAAGAAACAGCTCTTGAAAATCGGACACGTACTTGGATTACAAGAAATTTGGTACAGTTCATTTTTATGTGATTCCCTAGGGGGGGAATTCGAATTTTTTTTTAAGCTCATCTAGAACGGGTAGCAGGCATACAAATATTTTGTTTTTTTTTTTTTAATTTTCTCGACAACTTATCAAACTTCGTACGTGTATAATTACCAAGTCAATTATTGTAAGAAAACTGATTTTCAGGTTTTTCTCAAAAAAAATCACATAACGGAACTGGGTATTCCACGTTTTTTGAGAAAATGGTCTTACACATCTATTTATATTTATCTTCACGGGTGTGTCTACATTACAGTTGTTAACCACAAGAGCAAGTTCGTGTGATCAAGTCTCTGAGGATGCTCCAATTTATGCGATTTTGCGATTTTGTCTACCGAATATTGGACGCAGGTAATAAATTTACACTATTTGCAAACGTTGTTCAGGAGTAAGTCTATTAATTATCATGAAATGGCAAACCAAACTGAGCATAAATCAAGTGACAACTGTCAAAAAGACCAACTCCGAAAAAAGTATTGCCAGACTGAAAACCACACGTCTTAAAAAAACCCCCTTTACTTTAGTTCAAAGGGTAATTTTTAATTTAAATTATGAAGATAGAACATTTCTGGTCAAATTTATTTTCTTTGTCCAATTGTTGTTTTATTTTTAAACGGGTTTCGTCACCAACGAATCCTTGAAATTCTAATAGTGCAGCCAGATGAAAGATATACCTCCATAAATCATAAGCCAAACGGATTCTAAGATCCTGACAAATATTCACCGCATTAAATTTAACATTAAATTGTTCACATTTCACCAAATTCCGTTGAGTAGGTACATATATAGGCTGCACAGATTTGTATTTCATTTTTTTTTTTTTTTTCAATTTAATGCCAATCCAGTGCAGCAATAAAATCTAAATTCTAATTGCCTCTTAACCCAAAGCCGCTTGCTCCATAAAACCCAACCCAACCCTTAAGCAATTCAAAATTCAAATGCAAATTCAGATTTCCCCCGGATTTTCTAATATCCTGCGGTTGGCCAGCAAACCGTCCCGGAATGTTATACAAATTAATCCATTCATAGCTTTTATTTTCAATTAGAGAATAGAACCCGAAAAACCATATATGTACATAATACACAGTACAGCTAAATGAATTCGTTTCATTTTTGTTTTTTTTTTTTTTTGTTTTGGAAAAACAGACGAGGGACAGTTGCTGGACAGTTACTAACGCTGACTAATGGTCCATTCGGATGATGTCGGATTCGGATCCCTTGTGCGTCGTTCACGAGCGCATATAACATGGTAGTCAAATTCAAAATGTAGGTACTTCTACAAGTTTCACACGGCTTTTAGGCATGTGCCATCAAAAAATGACTATTGTGGTTTACCAAGAAAAAAATGAACCATATACCTAACCCAGAATTATACCATCATGAATTCCTAAATTCAAAGCTCGTCCACATCATAATCTGACCAAATCCATCGCACATAAGTCCTGAAGTCAACCTCAGACAGCCACATTTCCACATTTGGAAAGCATAAGGGAGATGGGCATGGGATGGTCGCTTCAAGGGTAAATATATACTCTCTGACACATTCTAATATAGGAATTCAATGTAGAAGCAGAACTATATCACTACAGCTGGATAGACCGAAGAAAGAGACTCGTAGTCGGAGGACATCCTCTCGGAGTAGTTTTCATCATCGTGATTGTGATTGCAAGCGGCGACGATTCACATTCAGTTATTGGCGATGTCATCCGATTTGGATAAATTGCTGCAATAATAGCCTGCTGCATGGATTTGAACTGAGAACAGGATGTGAGTCGCGTCGGCAGGCACGCGGCCGTCTGTGGTGGATAGAGAGAGAGAGTAGGCTGTAGAAGTGTAGAGGGGTCATTATGGTGGAGGACCGCAGAGTTTATTTAAATTTCTTTCGCTGTTGGGTGTTATTTTTGTTATGATCCAGGTATTATATGTAGATACTGTATTTATTGCATCGCCATTGCCAGCGGCTAGATTCATTTAGTTGTGGAAATTAATGTGGAAGTTTGGCTGGTTTGTATTTAGGGTATTTAGCTAAAGTATTGTCATTGGCAGGTCCGGCACCAGCCAAACTCGCGCCCTCTGCAAGATTTGTAAGAAGCGCCCCTTTTATATATTTGTATTCATACGTACATACAATGATACTCACGCATAAGACTTTTCCACATTACCCAGGAGGTATAATGTTTAATTTTACGATATTTTGAGTTAAATTCTGCTTGAATGCAACAGTGAAAGTGAAGTTAGTTACTGTGTGCGAAAAATGACTAAGCACAGTTGGGATGGATGTTATTTTGGGATTATTTGAACAAGTTTTGTGGGTAAAATGCAAATGGCAGTACATATTTGTTTGCGCAAGATCAGATTACATTTTCCTGCTCCTGGTAATGCGCCCCCAGAATTTTGCGCCCTGTGCATTTGCACATCTTGCACATATGGTTGGTGCGGCCCTGGTCATTGGGCTGTTTTTTTTTATATCACTACTTGAATGCAAAAACTGTAAATCAGTTTTCTACTCTTCAAATATCTGGGCAAAAGCGTATATAATATGTCTCTAAATAAAGGGTGTTTTTTTAGACGTGTGGTTTTCAAGAAGAAATAAAACGTATATAATTTAATGTTATGGCCAATAATTTAGCTTTATTATAAAGATAAGGGTTTGCCATTATGTTTTAAAAATGATTTTGGGCAAGTGGCCGTCGCGCCGCGGATGGCTCGAATAAACTCCAGCCGAGAGGCCCAATTTTCGAACACTTTTTGCAGCAATTGGGGCCGTATTTCAGCAATAACGCGCCGAATATTCTCTTCCAAGGCGTCAATTGTCTCGGGCTTATCTGCGTAGACAAGCGACTTCACATAACTACACAATAAATAGACCAGCGGCGTTAAATCGCACGATCTAGAAGGCCACGCCAAAGGCCCACGACGCGAGATAATGGGCTCACCAAAAGTTTCCTTCAATAAATTGATTGTTTTGTTGGCTGCATGGTATGTAGCGCCGTGTCTTGTTGGAACCAAAGGTCGTCCACATCAACATCCTCCAATTCAGGCACGAAAAAGTCATTATTCATGGCTCTATAGCGGTCCCCATTGACTGTAACATTATGGCCAGCTTCATTTTTGAAGAAATATGGACCAATGATTCTCTCTGCCCATAGAGTACACCAAACAATGACTTTTTGAGGATGTAACGGTGGCGTCTCAACAATGGCTTGTGAATTATGATCATTCCAAATACGACAATTTTGCTCATAAACGTACCCATTCAACCAAAAATGAGCTACATCGCTGAACAAAATTTTCTTGTGAAAATCGGTATCGGTGGCCATCTCGTTTTGGGCCCATTCACCGAACGTGCAACGCGCTTGATGATCGTTTGGCTATTTATTATAAAATGGCAAAATAAATTGAGCATAAATCAAGTGACAGCTGTCAAAAAGATAAACTCTGAAAAAAGTATTGCCAGATTGAAACCCACACGTCTAAAAAAAACACCCTTTATATAAAACAAATAATTGGTTGTTGTTCTTATGTACGCCCATAACTCGGCTGAATACGATCCGATTTGCATGAGGATTTTTTGTTGGATTCATATTGAACCAGGTAAATACACCATTATTGGAAATTTTGACCGGAAAAGTTAGAAAATCAGGAAAGCCAGAAATTGCATACTTTCAGCGGTGGATGCGGTGGCGATATCTGAAAATTCCATTTTTTATTGGAACTATTGGAACAACTACGGAATTGACAATCGGGTAATTTTGTCCGTGTAATAAAAAAGATAGCCAATAGATAGCTCTCAGACTTAAGTTCGATAGCTAAGTAGTATATTCGATCTTTCCGCATTGACGATATTGATACGAAACGGTTGTGTCTCGATATACTTAATTCGAAATTTATGGCTGTTTTTGTCACTTTTAAATCGACGAAAGTGTTTTGCTTTTTGATAAACGAAGTGAATAAAGGTATTTATTCAGTGGCCAATTGAAATTCAATGGATTGGTGTTGCATTTGTGCATTTTTCCAGAACACTGTGATTTCATCATCACAAATTCCCTTTAATCATTGACTGTTTTTTCTGAGATTTGATAATTTAATTTAATTTCTAGTGACAGCATCCCGTCGGCTTTGGTTTTGACGTTTGAATGAGCGCTGGACGGTGTTCACATTAGACTCACTCTGCACGACTCATATTGACATTTCTTTGTTTTATCTCACTCCACCTCAAGAAAGAGTCTAGTCTAGTGAGGCAGGATTTTTTCAAAAAAATCAAAAAATCCTGCCTCACTTTCTCATATAGTGAGGTGGAGTGAGATAAAAGAAAGAGATGTCAAAATGAGTCGCGCGGAGTGAGTCCAATGTGAACACCGTCCTGAATGTATCGGAAGGTGTGTTTGTTTAGTTTGACAAATTGGCATTTTCCTGTCTGCCAGAATACTGCCAATTTGTCAGTCGTGTAAATCCAGCATAACTCTGAGTTCCAACTGGTTTTCAACAGGTTTTATCTAAAACTTGTATTTTACGAAAACTTGTGGTTTACAAAAATATATGTGATTGTTTTTACGCCAAAACCGATATTTTCGCGAAAACCGGGTTTTGCGTTTGGTGTGAAAAGGCTTTAAGTTTTATTGGATGCAAAGATTGAGTAGCAATAGTTTTTTTTTTTTTAAATCCAATGTATATAAATTCAAATGAACTTCAACTGCTCTCAGGAAATCAATTTAAGTACTTACACGAAATTTATATTTGGAGAAGATTAATATGTACATAGGTTTAGTAAATCCGGATTTAATAATAATCTGGATTAAAAGTCTATTTAAATTTAAAGTGAATAATATGACTCTGTGCCAATTTTAAAACAAATTCAGACTAAAAGTCGATAAATAAATGCACGTACAGACCAACGGCTTCTAGGGTAGGTATGTCAAAAATCACATTTTAATGGAACACCTTATACGCTTACTTTACGCTTCATTAGAACATCATTATTTTCCTAAATTTGTTTTGTTCTTGTCCGTATAATCTCTCCAAAGAAAATAAATGATTCCTCTCATCATCACTCCAGATTGTTTCTCATTTAGAATCTGCCTCAATTTAAAATACAAATAAAAAAAAAAAGTAAAAGAAGATTCTTTCTCGCGCGAAAAGCAATAGACAGGACATTTTAATATCCGGATCTATTAAGTCTCTTAACGATAAATATATAGAGACAAGATGACAGTCATTATCATCACCTCGAGTCTCATCGCATTAGCATTTCCTTCTGTCTTCACCTTTCACCGAAAATGAGAAACCATGAAGCAAAGTGCTATGAATAACGGCTATAAGCCATCCTTGCCTATATACATATATTATAAATATACAGTCTGTATAATACAGACACAATTCTATATATGTATCAACTCATAAAGTCATTGTCATCCAAATCGATATACCCTCCTTCGCATTATAGCATCCTTTGCATTTTTAAAATTGACCTAAATGTTGATGCTATGTCTCCGCATACCAAAGAGCCCCAGGTCTATGGGGGTTTCTTGATAACAAAAATGTATTAAAAAATATGTGTGTATAGGTATATAGAATGAAAAAAAAAAATCATTAACAAAAGGGTCAAAAACTAACAATGGTTCTGTCACAAATTTTAAGACTGTTTTTGTCGCATCAAGCTCCCCCAATTATGAATTACCACAAGACAATAAGGAAACAGATGAATAATAACAATTTAGGGAACCATCTGGCTGGCAAAGCTTTTCAATAACAAATTTTAGTCGATTGCCGAAAAAGGTTATGGATCGTTTATTTTCAGTACCAATAAAAATCGACAAGAGATAAAATTTTGTTTTCAAATTAATTCAAAGTTATTAGAGGTAGATAGATCTCTCAGTTTTATGGTAGGTTTTGGCTTCGTAAAATTTTATGTATGACTTCAACTGGACAGGTAAACAGTCTATATATTTATATTGAAGTCTTGACTTGGGCAATTTTTTGTAAGTCAATTAGAAAATTTTAGCAGAATCTTAAACGATTTTCTGTTCTATACTAAACTTTAACTTCGGTAACAAAATGGGGTACCAAATACCCTTAAAGGCATAAGAATAAAGATAGCTGTATAGATAGCCTTATGGTAGAAGCCTTGACTTAGCTTGGTTTTGGAAAGCATTTGTTAATACAAAAAAAGACAATTTTACCATTTAACATTCAAAAGATAAGAGATCTCTCAGTATTAATATTTTGAGCACATGTTTGAAGAGTCCGGTGAAGTAGTTGATTTTATTTGATCCACACTAAAGTTTGTAAAGGGTGTTTTTTTTAGACGTGTGGTTTTCAAGAAGAAATAAAACGTATAGAATTTAATGTAATGGCCAAAAATTTAGCTTTGTTATAAAGACAAGGGCTTGCCATTATGATTTAAAAATGAATCTGGACAAGTGGTCGCCGCGCCGCGGATGGCTCCAATAAACTCCAGCCGAGAGGCCCAATTTTCGAACACTTTTTGCAGTAATTGGGGCCGTATGTCAGCAAAAACGCGCCGAATATTCTCTTCCAAGGCGTCAATCATCTTGGGCTTATCTGCGTAAGCAAGCGACTTAACCTTAACATAACCCCACACAAAATAGTCCAGCGGTGTTAAATCGCACGATCTTGGAGGCCACGCAACAGGCCCACGACGCGAGATAATGCGCTCACCAAAAGATTCCTTCAATAAATTGATTGTTTCATTGGCTGTATGACATGTAGCTCTGTCTTGTTGGAACCAAAGGTCGTCCAGATCAACATCCTCCAATTCAGGCACGAAAAAGTCATTAATCATGTATGGGCACAGCTCCAATTGTTGCGCGCGATGGCGGATGGACTAATTCGGGTCTTCTTCGATACTCTGCTCCACAGCAGCAATAGCGTCTTTGGTGCGCACTGTATAGCGTCTCTGAGGATGCGTATTATCCACTAGAGTAAACGTGGTGCGAAACCGATCCATGGTTGTTCGAATTTATGTGATTTTGCGCGCGATGCGTTGCGCGAACCGCACCATTATTGTGGAAATAAATGTGCACAACTTACAAACGTTGTTCAGGAGTACCTAAGTCTATTAATTATGAAATGGCAAACCAAACCGAGCATAAACCAAGTGAGAGCTGTTAAAAATACTAACTCCGAAAAAAGTATTGCCAGATTGAAATCCACACGTCAAAAAAAAAACACCTTTTATAATGGACTAGAGTTTTACTAAACTATTAAAGCCCATTTGATGATACGAATCTGAAATATTTAAGTTGAACATAAGAGCATACGCGACAGTAGCCGTGTTTTTTTGCAAGCCCCGAGAAAATTGATCGAAAAAAACGACTTCGTAGCTTAGCAATTTATATGTCAAATGCAACAACAGCTAATCCCTTTCGGGCTTAGCTTAGGGCGGAGAGTTCTTGGTTCTTAATCTAGGCGTGGAGAAAACTGTGTTACCGACCGGCGCGAATTGCATACTTGTTATCGATAGTTTGTATGAAAACTCCATTTTGTTTCTGTAATGGCGTCGCTAATCCCCGATCTCGTTGTTTTTCAACCAAATCCCTCCGGGCTTGCAAAAAAACGTAGTCGGTTTACGCTGAAGAAAAAGTGGAACATAAGTGTCTAAGTTGAACATAAAAGTTTCATATCAACAAACAGCTGTAAACGTTTCATCATGGAAAGCCAATTTATTACTGTCATAGCTTCACATTTTATCTTCTTTTTTCCTTAAAAATACAAAAAAAAAGAATAAAAAAAACACCACATTAAAATTCAATGATATAATTTAAATTGATTGAAAAACAATTCTAGTATACTCGTAACACAAAAGAAAACTATCCTAAAAAAAAATTAATGTAACTTCACTGTTTGTAATGGACTGTCATGTCGAAACTTTACAAATGAGTCTTGGCAAATCAGAAGGGATCCAGAGTGAACAGCTGTATACTCGTACAATGGATAAGTTGTTGAGGTCCATTTTGAAAGGATATTGTTGTCTTTTATATTTAAGTAAGCCATTAAAAATGTTCCTTTCTAACAGATAAATACAAAGAGTGCGGATGTATGGATGTATTACACTCTGCGTTACATAATAATAGAGCTTATATTTTACAAAATTTAGCACTAACAACACTATTAATATATACAAAATAAATAAATAAGATTGAATGAGAACGATAATCGTTTGAACAATAGCTCTGTCTCTATCACATCTTAGGCAAATGACACAAGAGCGCCTTTTTGCACGCGTCGATTTGGCGAAACATCATGAGAACCAAGAAAACCAATATGAGTGTGCACTGTGCACATGAGCGTCCACGAACAAAAGGAAGTTGGTTTGGTCCTTGGTCGAGAAAGTTCCGTTGTGGCAACTGTCAAAAGTTTTTTCTTAAAAAAAATTCTATCTTCTGTTGTAATGGTCGTTTCTTCAAGATTTAGGCCAATAATCTGGGTACACAATATTTTAACGATTGAAAATTGAAAAATTGTAAATTCGATTCTTGGTATTCTTAGTTCAAAAGTTGATCAATAATTTTTTAAAATTTGAAAAACAAATTTTGCATAATTTGTGGATTTATAGGTAAACACATTTAACAGGAGAGGCAGGGGAGGTACTTCAATTAATTTTTCAGCAAAAAAGCATTCTTAATTCAAAAGTTGATGAAAAATTTCTGAATTTTAAAAAAATAATAGTTATTTTACAATTTTACTGACACTGTCTGGACTCCCATTTAGAAAATTGTCATACATCTTTATTAGATAATCACAACAGGATAGGTGATATCAGACCTTAATTTAATTTTAACCAAATAATTCGATTTAAATTTTAATAAAATCAAAAGTAACTGGGGAAAATATTCCGTCCGTGTGAAAAAAAATTAAGCTCGTGTGACATGAACAAACTTTTATACGGGACGCGCGTCCAAATGGATTCCTTTCCATGTGTGTACTATCAACTGTCAAAATGATATGATCGTTCAATCGATCGTCTTACGTGATCTGGGGCGGCTGTACGAACTAACTCGCAAAAGAGTCAACTGTTAGAGGCATTGACTTATTATATATGGACTGCCAGGAGCCAACTTCACGTTGACGCCACTTTAAGCTATGCGTTACAAGCGCCGAGTTCAGTCCTATCGGAAAATACAGATACTACTGTTTGACATTTGTATCGAGGATTTTTTTGAAGGATTTTTTTCCATCTGATTTTATTTTTCATTGGGTACGTTCAGCAGACACAAGGGACTACATTTATGTAGGCAAGTGCTTTCATTGAACGCAAATTTTACAAAGGAAACTAGTTATTTTTTGAGATGTCATTAATACCAAAATTGAAACTTTACTTCCAACCTTTACCTTCGATAGTGCAGATAGTAGGGGTATTCATGCAATGTCGTATTTGCCTAGTAAACCTCGTAAACTGCATAAGTTTATCACTTCGTAAATCAAATGTCAAAATTTGTATGGAAAATTATATACACAGGGCTGATAAGTTTGCGCGATGATTTTGCCTAGTATTTATAATAATATTTTTATCTGAAAAACACCTCACACAAATGAATTACGAATTGTATATTATAATTTCTCCAATACATGCATTCTGTCTTTCCGACATCCTTCACGTTGTGTGACGCTGAACGTGACTGAGATTTTTCACTTCTTGTCTAGGAGCAAATAAAATTTTCTTTCACTTAAATCGATAACCATTACCGCTGTTTGTTGATTTCATTGGTTGCTATTGTTAATTAGTTTCGTAATGATTCAACTTTGTTTTCATACTTTTTTTAATTAACAACAACAAACTAATAAACAAACATCATCGAGAAGAATTCTGAAACTGAATTGCAAAATAAAAACAAACAATAAATGTCAAACCAGTGCTAAGGGTTATTTGAAAAAAAAATCCCTTAACCAAATCCGAAAATTTTCTTTTTTTTACAAACAACTTCTCGCTTAATTTTCAAAACTGTTAATTCATACAAATTTTAGTCATGTCGAAGTTCATAAAATAAAATAAAATTAGTAGAAACTGGCAGATTTGAAAAGTAAATGAGTAGAGGTAGTATTTTGCTTTACACTTTTTGCTAAGAATATTGAATATATTTAGTAGGCGTGTTTTTTGCAAGTCCATATGGATTTGTCGAAAAAACGACATCGGGACTTCTTACTTACAGTACGTAAGTCCCTATAATTATCTGGACTTAGCTAAGTCCATATAGATTTAAGTTGTTGTTGTATTTACGTGTAAAACAATTAGTTCCGGTGTTGTTTTTTTCGACAAATCCACATGGACTTGCAAAAAAAAAAACGCCTAGTAGTTTTAAGAACACAGTTTAAGCGCGTTTTTATAGGGAATTCTAATCCTCTACAATTTCGGTTAAGATAAGTTTTACTGATAAATTAAAAGTAAGGTTCGTTCCTTTACTCCAAATTTTTGGGCATTTTTGTACAATTTTATTGTTTTTTTATGAACTTTGATCTTTGACAGAACTTTGGACTGAAATGCAAAAAAATCAGAGTTTTAAAATAAAGGAATTAACCTATGAATAAGTTATAATTAAAAAAAATACGAACGTTTTCAAGAAAAATAAGATATCTAAAAAGCTGCTCGGAAGTTGCCTAGTGGGCGAGTCGTATTTATTAGATTTTTGACTAGTTAGACAGTTTATAATTATTTCAAAATAGTCGGAAAATACTTTATTTGATATATGCAAAAAATATTGCAATATTGCAGGTTTAGACAATAGATTCCGTTGTCTTAAGGTAGGTAAAAAGTTAGAAAACTTCAGACATTAAAAATGTTTTTTATAACTTGGACGGCCGTCTTAAGATTTTTTCCTTGAAATAATGTTTTAAAAATATCTTTCTTCACTACATCTCTTGAAATGGAGAAAATAAATTGCATTGAAAAATCTTTTATTTCTAATATGACTCTAAAATCAAAGGTTTTATAAAATAAATCAAAAAAAGATTTTTTTCAGTGCTCCCCCAACACTACGCCGATTGGTGACTTCCTATGACCATAGATGGCCTTACCTTCTATGAATGAAATTTCATTCTAAGTCGAAGTATGTAACAGATGGCGCTAAAAATAGTATTTATTATTGTCGGTAGTCCCGAACTTGTCGCTGATTTCGCTTTGAGAACTGGAACCATCATCTCCGCAGGTTATGTATGGAATTGACAACCAACTAGCAGTCCATATATAATAAGTCAATGGTTAGAGGCATTGGTGATACGTTAAATATTTAGGTTCAACTTACAACGCTTATGTTCTAGTTTTTCCTCAGCGTAAAGTGTCACATAAGCTCTTATACTGAACATAAATTCTTAAGTTTCGTTTCTGTTATTGGGCCTTAATAAGCTAACTCCAACAAAAAATATTGGGAGTTGGTTCATATGAACTAGTACTAGTTTCGTTTCACCAAAATATTGGATTGGCGCCAATTAAAAAAGTATCACACTCATATACCTACGGGGGTTCAAAAATTTATGAAATAAATCCCAAATGTAAATGAACTAAGCCCCTCTAACAACTTTGGCGGGAGTAAGTTCATTTTGGCTAGTGGGAGTTAATGCTTTTGGGAGTTAGTTTGTAGCACCATCTGGGGCCAGGCCTTTATGTAAGTATATGTGGGTACCTCTATATGTCACTTTTTCATGAAAAGAAATACACTTGGAGGATTTGTCACTGCCTCATAAAGTACTACTCACTAACAAATATTTCGGTTTTTAGATGGCAGAGGATGGAATTCAATTCCCTGACCTTTGTCATGAATGTCTATGCAATCACCTTACTCCAAGGGCTACTGCTACTACTACTAACTGCCGAAAAATTTAGATCTGCAAAATTGATTTTAAATCAAAAATAAATCAATTTATTTTGCCTAATGGAACGCAAAAATGGTCAAAATCGGCTTTCTGACAGATCCAAATCAAAAATAAATTGATTTATTTTACCAATGGAAACCCCATTAATTTAAACTAAAGCTTTTATGGGTCGGCCAATTTATAGCGGTACTTCAAATTTGGTAGAGAGCATTTTTTCCGTAGACGTGAAATTCGATTTTTTTTGTTTTAGCTCATCTAAAATGGGTATAACTGTCATACAACGATGTTTGTTTTTTTTTTTTTTAATTTCCTCGAAAACGGACTTGACGATTTTGAACCTGTAATCAAAAAAGTTATATAAACTGCATTTCATGATTTTGGCAAATAATACACATAACAGAGGCATTCCATTTTTTTTTTTTTTTTTGAGAAAATGGTCTTATTTTTGGGTTTTTGGCGTATGTCCTTTTAATGGTTGGACACATTTTATTTAAATGTTGTTTTCTGATTGCAATAATATTCTATTTAAACAAATTTAAAAACTAAACTTTTTAACAAAAAAAAAAAAATAAAATTAAACGAGAAATCCAATTTTGTAGTAGGAATATTTGACTGGTTAAATATATCTAAAATTATATTATTGAACTTTTAACATGAGTGTCTATAATTTGGGGATGGATTACAGATGTGAACCAGCGATCAAGTCACGCTAATTTTTAAACTACAAAAGCTTACAACAATGTATAGGTAATTTAAAGAAAAGGTCTACGAAAAATAGACCGCAATCAATTGATGCGGAGTGTTTATATTTTTAAAATAACATTTGTTTGCTGAAGCCAAAACACTCTCAAAAGTCTTTAAAAGGACAAAAATCATTTATAATATAAAAAAAAGCAAAGACCTGCATAGTGTGAAAATTAAAGGAGACGGAGTGATAGTGAGAGACTATATAAACAGTAGTGACGATAAAACAAATACAAATTCTTCCTCCTTTTCATTTCTTTAATGCTTTATTTTTGTTGTGCAAAGAATAGGTCTAGTTTTTTCTGTTAGAAAATATGCACGACTGAATCGTAAGAACTTGCTCTTGTGGTTAATAACTGAAATGCAGATACACCGTACAAATAAATATTAATGGTTCAGTAATGTGTTTTTAAGAGCATTTATACATACTTAAAAAAACAATTTCAATTTTTAAATCAAAACTAACACTGCGATGATCAGGAAGTTCGAAAAAGTGTGTCCGTGCGTCTGTGCGTCCACTGAGCTAGAGCCTCAACGGGTGGGCCGATTTGCGTCAAATTTGTTACAGAGCCTTTTAATGTGATTCCCAAGAGGAAAAAATTCGAATTTGTGTTTTAGCTCATCTAGAACGGGTAGTGATTTCACCATCGATGTCAACATCAAAGACCCAACATCGATGTCAATTATTATCGAAAGAGAAACTTTGATGTTTTTTAACATCGATATTTTTGTAAATTATTTTTTTATCAATTTTTGTTTGGCCAGGTTCAAATTAATCATAAAATTATGTTAGTTTTTGACGTATTTCCCACACCAAAATAATAGCCAATTCATAGCATACATGAGTTCATCATAATATGCGGTTACGTTCAACTTTTCAAAAAGAAAATTTATCTTTTTTTTTAAATTTAAACTACCACTATCGCTCCAAAAATTTTAAATATCGATTTTTTTCATAGGGTCTTGTGAATAAAATGAAAGCTAAAGCTAAAACTTGGATTTTTTAAGTAAAAGCTATTTTTTTTGGTGAATAAAAATAAGCTTAAACCAGAATATTATAGTTAAAGCTACAAAAAAAATTAAAATTTTTTTTACCTGTCTAGAAAGCTTTGACTAGTTCTTATTTTTATTATTGTGTTAAGTTATAGTGCGAATATAGCCGAGTTTATACGCTTAAGAAAACCAAAATTGTATAAGAAACGGTTGCAAATTAGTGATGATAATTTTCATAGTTTATTTTGGTTTTCAAAAGAATTAGTTTAGTGGCTTTCTGATTACTTTTTAGGAAATTCAACAGAGCGTAGAAGAGATGCACAGATCTTGGAGTTGAACGCTCTTCTGTATGCAAGACTGTTAAGCACGTAGCCGACAAAATAATGGAAAAGGCTCACATTCATATTAGATTTCCGTCGAGTTGCAGAGAAATCGAAATAGAAAAGGCAAAATGGGCGGAAAAATATACGTTTCCCTCCAAACCCCAAAAATTTTCTGATGAATACATAAATCGGAAAGGCTTCCACAGCCTTAATGTACAAGCGATATGCAATGCAGGTGAAGAATTCACAAGTGTGAACGCCCAGTGGCCAGGATCAGTTCACGACTCACGAATCTTGAAAAGATCATCAATTTATGCATCCATGAACGAGAATTTGCACGTCAATGCTATAATTCTTGGAGATTCTGGGTACGGAATTACACCTTGGCTTCAAATACCTAACAAAAATCCTCAAAAAGATGCAGACAAAAAATACAATGAAATATTCTCCTGACAGCGTGTTATAATAGAGAGATGTTTTGGCCAAGTGAAGCAGAGGTTTTCTTGTCTGCAATCAAAAATGAATGTTGCAACACAAGCATTGTTCCCACCCTTGTCATTTGTTGCTGCGTGTGCACCATAATCTGTCAAAATATTTGAATGACTTATTACCTGATGACGATCTACAAGCTTCTTCCGTGGCAGATAGACTAGAAAGACAATAAAAACAACGACTAGACGAAGACCAAATTGATGATAAAAGAAATTGTGTGAGTGCCGGGACTCACGGTTAAAATGTGTAAACATCAACGTGCGCGGATCCAAAACGGACTTGTTTTTGCTTGAAGGGGATCTTAAGATTTTTTCACTGAACGCACTCATCCTAGTATGCAGATTGTAACGTTGCACACCGTAACGTTGCACACGAACGTTCACGTTTTTTTTGTCACTCTACCGCCAGCATAGATGTTTACACATCAAAAACTCAAGCGAAATAAACATTCGTAGACGAGGGCAGTAGCGCAGAAATGAAATGGCTTCAGCAGAAACTGAAGGACAATATGATAAATAGATATTTTACCAGAAACCAATACTTGCTTTATAGAACAGATAAAAAGTTATGGCATAAAAAAATGCAAAACAACCTCCCTTTTTGCTTCGGTTCTAGCTAAACCTATCTAAGTCAAAACATGTGAATAAAAAACCGAGATCTTAAATAGCGACAAGAATTTTTTCAACTCAAGCCATTTAGCATTATCATTTTTTTATTCCCATAAAACAAAGCTTAAGCTAGAACTGTATAGTTTTAGCTTCTGGTAAAAGCTATGACTATGTGGCTTTAGCTTCCTTCAAAAAAAAGTTTTTACTTTTTTTTTCACCGAATACGTTAAAAAAATCATAGGTTTTTGACGAATCTCTGACATAACAGCCCGTTGAGCCTGTTCATAACTCTAGTACCGACATACTTTTATCGTTTTGAAAATTTTAAATATCGATGTTTTCCAACCGCAAAACTTCTTGAAAATAAAATACGTAATTTTTAAATTCAACTGTCTTTATTCTTTTGAAAATTTAAAATATTGATTTTTTTCAAAATCGATATTTTCCAAACATCAATGTTTTTGAAAATATTTTTCTTTTCTTTTTTTTTCACCAAATATAATTTACTTAATTCAAAGTGACTTTAATATTTTGAAATTTGTGTTTTCAACATCGATATTTTTTAACAAAAAGTTTTTTTAAATTCAAACTATCTTTATAGTTTTAAAAATTGTATTAAATTAACACGCCGTGAGAAAAAGATTTCACTGCACGTGTAAATTGAAACTTCATGAAGAAATAAAAAAAACTGCACATAAAAACGGTACTTTACTGTACGGGATAATTTGCTCCCTCTTCATTTTCAAACCATACCAAAAACGATATCTACAAAGTCCATATTGGGACAGGGTAAGCTTCTTTAATAAAAAGAATCATGCTGCCTCCAGATTATTTTTGTTTAATTTGTTTAGTACTTAACACAAAGTTTAATTTGTATTACTTTTAATAAAAATCACAAAACATAATTTAACTTTCCTCTCTAACGTAGAATTGCTATTCTATTATTGAGCTTTGTTTCATTTGATGCAAATATGTATATGAATCGCCTATAGTCCTTTGCAAAAAAATAATAAAAATAACCATCAAATGAAAAAGCACAATTTTAAGTCCCCCTCGCTGCAAGAAATCGTTAAACGCATTAAAGTTAAATAGTATTTTGTTTTGTTGTATTACAAATTTAAATCTAATTTTTAGTTCCCATGTTTAATTTTCCTTACCTTGACATTTACTAGCAATAAATTGTTTTCTATATTTTGTTCATATTAAAAATTAATGTTTTGTTTTTTTTTTTTGTGTTGTTGTCTTCTCTTTTAAGTATATAAATATAAATGTATAGTAAATGTTTTTCCCATGTTTGTGTTTTCGTTTAAATTTTCATACATAATACACTAGAAATTATATTATTTATTTATTTTTTTATAAATATCTATAATTCTTGTTTAAAACTATGTGTTTACCTTCTGTAGTTTAAGTTTTTAACTCTTCAGTAAACTTATAACACAGGTCTGGCAATGTTGGGTTTAGCTGTTGTCGATGCGATTTCGGACAGTTTAATATCGATTGGTACACGAGTGTCGTACAAGGTTGGTGCTTGTAGTATGATTCCAGCTGTTCCAACAACAACAGCTATGGTAAATATCCATAAGAATAATCGATCCAATACCATCGCAACATATTTCCAATCTTCTTTCACCTAGAAAAGACAATAAAACAGTGATACAAAAAAAAGGAACCCAAAAACAATATAAATTTGGTCAAAAGCAAAAATAAGAAGGATAATAGCGAGATACAATAAAAACGGACCCTATAATATTGTCTCAAGTGTTTTCATGACGAATTTTATATAATTTTATCATCTGAGAAGTTACTTTTTTCGCCACAGAGAATATAATGTCACGTCATGTTGTGTGAACGTGTTCGCTCATTCATACGCTTTTTGTCACTTCGTCGTTACATCTGAATCTATAGTATTAAGTGCAGAGAGAAGCTATATTGACAGAAGAGACATGGTTGTGCAGATGTGACAAATCCATCATCTCAGTGGAGAATTCCTATGACAGAAACATTCAAGAGCAGCTGCTTGCTTTTTTTATTTTTATGATATTAATACTTTTTTTGTTTCATGTTTTCACGCTTACATTTCCGGATGAAATTATCCTCGTCCTTGGCGACATATTGGAAGGATATCATTTGGAAAGGCATTGAATCGTTAGCGGTTTTTTGGGTTTGCTTATTGCAGTATTATATGTTTTCATTTCGTATTTCGTGTTTCATTACTTAAATAAAAAGAAATTGATATAATGGGTGATTTTTTAAGAGGTTTAGAACTTTTTTTAAAAAAAAACACAAAAAATTCGAAAAATGAATGAAATATTTATTTGAATCGATAGTTTAAACCTTGCAATTTAATGTTTAAAGATAATTTCATGCAAATGTTGACCGCGGCTGCGTCTCAGGTAGCCCATCCGCTGAGTCCAATTTTGGCATACTCTTTCACACATATCGGCCGGTATCTCACGAATGAATGCATGGATGTTGGCTTCCAGTGCGTCAATCGAAGCGGGCTTGTCCCTATAGACATTAGCCTTGACATACCTCCACAAAAAATAATCTAATGGTGTCAAACCGCACGATCTAGGCGGCCAATTGACCGGCCCGAAACGTGAAATTAACTGTTCACCAAACTCGCCTCGCAATTGCGCCATTGTTTCGCGTGCTGTGTGGCATGTGGCACCGTCTTGTTGAAACCACATATCATGGAAGTCAAGAACTTCCATTTCGGGCAAAAAAAAGTTTGTTATCATCGCTCGGTAGCGTTCACCATTGACAGTAACGCTGCGATTCGCATCATCTTTGAAGAAATAGGCCCAATAATGCCGCCGGCCCATAAACCGCACCAAACAGTGGCTTTTTCGGGATGCATTGGTAGCTGTTGCAATGCTTCTGGCTGATCTTCACTCCAAATGCGGCAATTTTGCTTATTTACGTACCCATTCAACCAAAAATGAGCCTCATCGCTGAACACAAGCAGCGCGCGATGAACATTTCGAACCGAGCACGAATTTTGATAGTAAAATTCAATAATTTGCAAGCGTTGTTCATTTGTAAGACGATCCATGGTTAAATTGCAAACCAAACTGAAGCTGTTTGACAGCGACACAAGGTACTAAACACACGTCAGCTGTCAAAACCAGTGTTGCCAAAACCAAACCAGCTAAAAAATCACCCGTTAACAATCTCGAGTGGAAGCTTTTTTTTATTTGAAAAAAGTACTTGTGTGAATTGGGTAAACACCTGGTGCACATAGTAAAGGTTATTTTGTCGAAAAGAGATTGTACACGCAGGCGTATACGTACTTTTTTTGTTAGTTTAAAATGGAGCTCTTCTTATTGCTCAGCAATCGCAAGTGTCTTTTGGATGTTTTAAGGTATGTAGTTGAAAGAAACGATAACATTATAAAATTGAGTTTTTAAAGCCAGATACAATGTTACGTGACAAAACGTTTTCTCTAGGAGAATATATACCTGAAGGATGAATTTTTTTTGAAGTGGAACTTAATTACGCACGGTAGAATAAATTCGATTTCCGCAACTCAATATGCTATATTCTTCAGTGACTTCTACACTACCATGAATTGGTGCTGCAGTGAAGGAGAGGAGCATCTGATGAGAAGGGTGTGTGTTTGAGTGCGGATATGTGCTGTGAATTCAAATGTGAAAATACGTAGAAAATTTAACTTCTCTAGTGTGATACGCACCTACACTTTTATTCTTATTCTTTGGTGTAAACGTAAACCATGAATTTTGATCTAATGAGACACATCAAGTGGCTGCTTTAGGGAGTATAAATGCCATTAAGTTTGGCTAACCATGACAAACATTTTTCAAATGTTCTTTAAACTACAAAAAATATTAGTTTGTCATTTTTCATAGCTGTTTATCTATTAGACCATTTTTAATTATATTTATAAGAGCCGCGTTTGCTGATACAAAATTTAAATATTTATAATCAAAGGGTTTTGTTCTACTTTTTCCTTAACGTAAACTGTCAAATATATAGGCTCTAGTGTTGAACTTAAATTTCAATTATTAAGGCCAAGTTTTTCAGTGGTGAGTTAAACGAGAGTTAACTAGCTCTAGAAGTAAATTAACCCACATTTAACTTAGGAAGCAGTTTTTCAGTGGAGGATGCATGTGGAACGACTAACAAACTCGGTGAGTAAGACATCAAAAGCATCTGTTCAGTTAATACTGAGTTAACTCACAAAATTTGATGAGTTAACTAGGTTAGGGAAGTCAGTGGTTAAAAAATTGGCTACTGCCTCTTGCGAGGAAGTGACACATTTTTCAAGAGTATCTCTTGTCATGAATAAGTGCTTCCCACCCTAGCCGTTCAGATTCGGAAAAATTGTAGGTCCCCTCCACTCCTACAGACAAACAACACAGGGATAGTTGAGGGTTGTAAGTCACAATTACCTTTGGCTCTCTACGAGATGCGGTAGCAAATTTATTTATTTTTTTTGCGAAAAGAAAGTGAAATGGAAAATGTATTCTTTTTGCATTTGATAGCAATTTAAATTTCAGTGTGTGAAATTTGAAAACTACCGGTTTTGAGTTAAAGTTTGAAAAATAAAAATGGTTTGAAAAAATTTTGTTAAATTGCATATCAGCGGAAAGAGAATGAAAAAACATACCCATGCAAAACGGGGAGTTTTTGAAAAGGATATTTTAAGTTTGGAGATTTTTTCATATATCTAATATTTATATATTTAAGTAGTAGGAGGAAATTTATGATGGCTAAAAATTCTGATATTTGGAGAAAAAATTTGAGTTTTTATAATTACTTGAGTATACTGAAAATTTTACTCGAGGTTTTTTTTTTTAAGTTTATGTTTTAAGGGTTTAGAATAGGAAAAATTGAATTCTTAAAGTACCGTTGAGTTGAGATAACTGAAATATTAAGATCCTTAAATAACCTAGCATACAATTTTTGAGTATAGAGCATGTATTAATTTGAGTATTCTTTAATAATAATTAAGTCCATAAGAAGGCGATTACTTTATAAAAAAAAAAGTTTCCATACAAAATTTTGTTTGTTTGCAAATTGATTTTTACTAAACTTCGCACCTGTTATTATACTGAAAATAATAATTTTAATAGAACTGCGTTTCCCGTATAGAATACCCTACCAATCTGCTATTCTGTGCTTCTAAATCGTCCAAGTAATAGGTACTTCATTTAAAATTTTAAAACAAATAATATTTTCATATTTCCTATTTTTGTTAAAAATTTAATCCTGTTTGTGTGTCTCAGAGGTTAAACTTTTTCTAATTGGTAGAGCAAGAAGACAGAATGTGGTGTAGTGTAGTGGAGTTATTGACATTGAATCACCCAAATTAAGTTTTTGGTTTTTAATTGACTCCACTATTCCCTGTGGATTTTAATTCCTATTTTCTTGTGGATTTTACTTCCAAGAACAAATGGAAATACAACGCATTCACTAAAAATAAAAACAATTTCAACACTCAACACTGCAATATCTTCCTTTAGAATTTGTCAATGGTCAATGGTGTTTTTGGACAACTGTATCTTATGTCTCCTTTTAAGGGGCTTAGGCTCGCTCACGCAACACTGTTTCTCTACTTAGAGTACCTATGTTCAGTCGTCCGGCAGATTCCTATATATGTATAATCAATTTTCTTGGACATCAAAAGTTCATTATTTTGAACAAAATTAGGGATACTTAAGGTACAATTGTCCAAGAAATCTATTGACATAGGGGTCTGCCTGACGACTGAACATACTTTAAGCGAAGTTACTCAAGCAGGACTGAGCCCCCAAGACGGTGGTTAAATAATTTAAACCCGCGAAGCGTTCCACCCAAAAAAACTGTTGACAAAGTAAAAAGGATTTGATTGCAATCTTGAGAGTGCAAAAAAGTCCAAAATGTTTTCAGATGAAAAATAGCTTAAAGCTAAAAATATCAATAACTGAATGATACTTTAAATAAAGGTCATAACTCCCCTGGGTGTTAATGCTGTTTAGTGGTCGGTTTTAATTGTCGCTCTTAAAAGGGAAAATTGTGTTATGGCCCTTGGGTTTTATTTACGCGTATCTTATTGCACTGCACTAATTTTGACTGCATTTTTATAAAGTAAATTTTAAGCATTTTTAAAATAAAAACTGTCAACAAAATAATTCAATAATTTTTAATACAAAAAAAAATATTTTTTAAAACGTTGAATTTTCAAAACAAATGACTTAAAATTTTTTTTAAATTAGTTATTTTTGACAATTGTTCCAGGTTGTTCCCGATTTGTTCCGCATTGTTCCAATTTTTGTTTCAAAAATATTCTAATATCGAATTTTCGAAAGTTGTTCTAGATTGTTCTAGTTCTATGCTGAACATTGTTCCAAGTTTTTGGACCTCCATGCTCAAAATCGCAAAAGTTATGGCCTAAATTCGAAAAAACTCTAGCCTCCCTTTTTTTTCGAAAATGATACTCTTTAATTATTTTTTCTAGGTTTCAAAAAGTGTTCTTTACATTGTCCCAAAAAAATTAACAAAAGTTAATAGTCTATATTTAAAGATACAGCCATGGCCAAAATAATAGCAACACCCCCTAATTTTTAGTAATATTTTGTGTAGTACTTATATTAGGCAAATATTCAAAAATGTGTATGTTGTATATTTGTGGTAAGTACTTTGTTAATTTTGTTTACGTAAAATTTTTTGAAAACTTAAAAGGGTTTGCAAAATTTCCAATTCCGTCTGCAGTAATCTTTCTCACAAGCTGGTCATAAAAATAGCAACACTTGATTTATTTAACAAAAAACAAGAATTTCTGATAACCAATGTCACTTTTCTTAATTTGTGAGCAGAGAAAATTTAATATTTAGTTAAAAAAAACCTTTATTTTTTAAAACTGCATGTTTTCGATTCGGCATAGAGCCTACCAACTTCTGGAACTTTTCCTGGGGGATCCAATACCACATTTCTTGGACAATTCTCCAGAAATCGGCTTTGTTGGAAGGGTTTTGTTTACTAATAACCATCTTTAGCTCATTTCAGAGGTTGTCAATATGATTAAGGTCCGAAGATTGCGAAGGTCACTCAATAATGGCCACTTTGTTTCGTTGAAACCAGAGCTTTGTTGACTTTGTCCTGTGCTTGGGGTTGTTGTCCTGTTGGGGCCTATAATTATTGTCCCACGGCAGCATAACAGTCTGCAGTATGTCCACATACGACACCGTTGTCATTATACGATCTATAACAAATATTGGACCAACGCCCCACCAAGAAAAAAAAACACCATAGCATTATGCTGCCACCTCCATGCCTTCGGTTGATTTTGTGTTCCTCGGATTGTAGGTCTCGCACTTTGGGCGGTGGGCAAACTCTTTACCATCTATTCCGAATGAATTTATGTAAGTTTCATCACTCCAAGTACATTCCTCCACTGTTTCTTGGACTTAAGGGGATCTTTTTTTATATGGTTTCTTTGGTTTTTCTGGAGTTTATAGCATTAAACACTAATCTTGCAGAGCTTCCAATAAATGTTTGCCATTTTTCTAATAGATTCTCCCCTGTTATGCATGGATAAAATGGCTTCACGTTGATCTTCAGTTCAGTGTTTCGCACTATCAATTGCGAAGTGTAATTTAAAAATAAAAATTACTAAAAATTTCAAAACTATTCTAAGACTAAAATCTCACCAAAATTTTGTCTTTTTCAATCAACAAGCTAACTTTTGTAAGCTTTTTTAATATGTTGCTATTTTTTTGGCCAGCTAATTTTGTAGTTGCAATCAACTTAGTGCAGAATATGACTAATGCCTTTTGTTTACTCGGAAGATTATACGTAGAATAGATTGATGTTATAATTACCGTTGGTATAATGATGACATTTTTTCACTCATCCACCTATCTAAAGTTCAACATACAGTTTTACTCAAAAGTAAGAAGTGTTGATATTATTTTGGCCATGGCTGTAAGTCCCTCAAAACTTTTTTGAAAAAAAAACGCAAAAATCGGCTCTTCAATATTTTTATTTTCGTTTTTAACTTTTGATTCATATTTTTGACGATAATAATGTGTTAAGAAAATATTGGGTCCCTACATTTATATTATCACCCTAAAATCAAGTTTTAAAAAAAACATCGAGCTCCCTTTTTTCAAAACCAAAAACACAAAAGTTGTGCCAAGTTCAGAATTGCTCAAATCCAATTGTTCCAAAGATTCATCCAAAAGTATTGAAAATGAAGATTTTAAGCCGAAAAACACTTCAAATGAAAATATCCTTTTATCCTTGTTCTTGTTGATTAAAAAAAAAAATAAAAACACAATTTTAAGAAACGAAATTTTTCCAATTTCTGAACAATGTTCAGAACAAGTAGAAAAATCTAGAACAACTTTCAAAAATTCGATTTTGGAAAAAATTGGAACTAGGTCAAAAACCCCCATTTTTGAATATTCTTCGAAAAAAAAAAAAAATTGGAATAATGCGGAACAAATCAGGAACATCCCGGAACAATTTTCAAAAATAACGAATTCAATAAAAAGGGGGCTAAATTCACACACTCTAAAAAAAATACCGTTTATAACAATTTTGGATAGAATATAATTCAGCATACAAATCTATACAACCAGAAGCCCAATACATGAAAGTGTCAATTTAATTCTCTTTTGACTGAAAACTTGGCTGAAGCAATCACATCCCTTGAGACACCCTGTGCAAAATGAAGTTAAATCATACAAACTTACCCTTGTGCTCTCTTCTTCCTTGCGCGTTTGATCTGCAATGTATGTAACACCATCCATAGCTTTGTGCAATTCAGGACAAGTATGCCATCGATGACGCACAGTGGTACAGGATCTCCCTGAGGAACAACAGGGTGCTTGTCTCTGCTGCTGCTGTTGATGACAACTACTGCTACTACTTGCGCCAGCTGTCCCCGCTAGTGACACATTCTGTTGCTGTTGATGATGTGTGGGTTGATATTGAGCCTGTATGCTGCAGCAGGACTCCGCCAGTGTCGACGCTGTCGCTACGGAATTCACCGTCGTTGTGGACTTTATCACATTTGAGTTGCCCAGCAGGTCGCACGTTGTCGTTGACTGATGCTGCTGATGCAAATGCAGCGGCGCTGGCGAGAAAGTCGCCGACGACGTCGATTGTTGGCGATACAAGTGATGATGCTGCTGCTGTTGCTGTTGCTGGTGATGATGCAGCGTCGATGTGGATGCTGATTGATGTGGATTGTAACTGCCCATGCCATTTGTTTGGCACGAGGTCGATGTCATCTGACGAAATCGTGAGGGCGTCAAGGGGTGGTCAAGCAAACTGCCGCCCGTCTGCTGGTACTGGCTGTGATGGTGGCCGTCAATTAGTGACGATGTCGTCGAAGTTTGCTGGTTGACAGTGGATATTGTCGATGGATATGGCAGCGATGTCATTTCGTCCATCAGATTGAAACTTTGTACTCTGTGCTGGAGATGGGGCGATGTACTCCGTGACGTTGTCTTTGGACTATGGTGGAGTCTGAAAAAAGGACTATGACTAATTAAAACCCCAACGGACACGAAAATCCAATCGATGCGACTTACTTTGACAAGGCAACTGGTGGCGGTAGCGGTGGTATTTGATCCCTCAATTCCAGTCCATTGCATGTCCGGACCATTAGACGTCTAGATGATTGTCTATCAAATCAGGAAGAAAAAAACCAATCGAATTAAAATCAATTTGGGGGTGACAAGGCTAATCAAGCTTCTTCTTACATCATCTCACTGATTGGATAGAGTGGTCGCCGCATCACCAGTATTCGTGGCAACTGATTAATGAACACAGTCCGTACCCATGGGGCCATTGTATGAGTTTGTGGCGAACGAAAATGCACATTCAATACGACTACCGTAACGCATATACTGTTGTGTGTTTCCGGGAGTTCATATAGGAGGATCAAGCGTGTAACGGGAAAACAAGGTAGACAAAAAAATCATAAACATTTGTATGTATATTAACTTTTTTGAGTAGGTATGTATACTTAATAGCTTTCGGGTAAAAATAACGGTTAAGTTCATTTATTGGCTATTTCAATTATTTACTGCTTGGGATGCCGGCCGTCTGGTCTTCTACATAGGCGACCCGAATAAAACGATTACTGGCCGGAAACAAATTATTTTACACTTAAGGCCGAAAGGGTTAAATCAAATTACTGTTGTTGGTGGAGGGTTTCACAGAGTTGATTGGGCGGTCGGTCGGTCGGTCGGTTTGGATTCGTGTAATTGAGTTATTTTTTTTTAACACAAAACTGGGACACATGATGGTAAAAATATACAATTTGTGTTGGGGTTTCCTCAATTTGTTTTAAAGACAGAAACAGAGAAAATCTTACAAAACTTAACGGTCTTGTTTTGTATGTCGAAGTTTTTGTTTCATTACATTATTTTATGATGGTGCGACGCGGTGCGGCGTGGCGGCGTAGATTCCGGGTTTGTAAGTTAAATTAAAAGTTGGAAAGTAAACTCGTTGCACTTAGAAAGGTTTTTGCTCAAGAACATAATTAAGGAAATTAAAAAATTTTTTTAATGAAAGGCGAACTTGTACCTACTAGAAATTCCTCAAAGTGTCTGGGAAAAGTTCATGTTTCTGTAAGCGTCTTAGGCAAGAAATTGGGGCTTACATTGATGTGGACATATTGAGGCCAAATTAATTGGAAAAGAGTTTGTTGTTGTTGTTGCTGGTCCTCCAGGTTGAGGTTCATGCCATAGGGCATCGGGGTGATTTCCCGCTCACGTTAAATTATCTAATTGCGTGAAGCAATAACAAACGAAGGAAATGAGAGGACAACGAACTTAGAATCTGTGCGTGGAATGTAAAGTTTCTTAATAGGCCAAGTTTGGCCGAACAATTAGCGGAGGCAGTGGTATATGTTGGTAAATCAGTTAAGAAAAAGAAAGTTAAAAAAACTGAGGTATATACAGCGGTGGCTGGGACTGTTACCCAGAACAAAATCAGTGCCTTTTGGGAATTGGTTTTGTTGTTGGAGGTAGGCTTAGGTCTAACATTAATTCTCATCAAGGCTTAACTTACCAACATAAGCCTGATATGCATGCATGCCCCTACAGCCCAAAGAGGAGAAAGATGACGATTCCAAAGGCACGTTCTACGAGCACCTAGACAATGGGTACATTATGAGCAGTTAGATAATGTCCTAGGTGATTTTAAAGAGAGAACATTCTTAGTGTAAAAGATGGTATTGAAATATACTGCTTATACGAGCACAATACCAGCTCCAAAACCGGATTGAGGCTGATCGACTATATGTTGCGGGGCAACACATTGTGGTAGACGGAGATCTATAGATCAATCTACTGTAAATCAGATTGACCACAATGTGATTGACGGAAGACACTCTTCCACCTCCAGTATCATGGATATCCGAACGTTCTGGGGCGCCATTATTGACTCGGACTTCTATACCTCGTTGTAGCCAAAGTTCGGCTGCGAACATTCAAAACATGGCAAAGTCAAAGAAATATTGTGACGAAGTTTCACATAAGACTGCTGAAATCACAGGATAATGTTATGTTCTTTTCTAATCGAGTCTCAAATGATATCTTGAGGAGTGCTATGCCACTTTCATCAAGTATCAAAGTATAAAAACCAGTGGCAACATTGCCAAGAAGCCATCAGAGATGCCTCTTCTGTTCTGCTGGGTTTCTCACGACCACCAAAAATAATCCATGGTACGACAATGAGTGCAGGCAAACACATGCAGCTTAATAAGATGCACTAAATACGGCAAGCGCTGCACAGAAGGACCAGAGCAGATCTTGAGTTCTACATGCAGAACTCAAGGCTTCTCAGAATTAAAAATAAGAAGCATTAAAAGCGTTCGATCGAGGAAATACAGGGATATCATAGCAGGAATGAAGTTCGGAAGTTTTCCAAAAGGATACAAAAATGGCGACAGCTAGCTAGATAATGAAATTTCTGGAAGAAGTTTGTTGGTTATATGGTCCTTGTCTACTCGTAACTGAAGCGCCACATTAAGTATAAATAAGTATTTTTTTTAAAAAAAAGCTCGAGAAACTAAATACGTTAATTAAAGTCTCCCATAAAATATCCCAAGGAATATTTCAGCGAATTACTAACTTATTTTCATTTACCTAAAAATCAAATCTAATTTTTCTCAAATGGCCTCTGTAAGTATCAGACGCAATTGGCAGAATTAAAAAAAAACTATCCAAAATCAGTAAGAATATTCAGCAGTATGTAACGGGTGTTATTTTTTTTAAGGTATAAAACTTTAAGTTGGAAACACTATTTTAACTGGCGACCATTTTGTCAGCTGCCAAGTGATTTATTTTTATTTTGGTTTGGCATTTCAATATAAATAGACTGAAACCTGAACAACGCTTCCAAATTGTGCCCAAATAGGCCCAAAACAAGATTGCCGTTGATCTCAATTTTCATAAGCGAATTTTGTTTAGCGATGAAGCTCACTTTTGGTATTTGGAGTGATGATAATTCTCAAGTGTAAGTTGAGACACCGTTACATTGACATAAACTGACTGCTTCCTTAAAAACGATGCTGGCCAGAACGGCACTGTCAATGGTGACCGCTATAAAGCCATGATTATTGACTTTTTCGTTCATTAATTGAACAACCATGATGTGGAGGAGCTGTGGTTTCAATAAGAAGGCACAACATATCACACAGCTCGTGCCACAATTGATTTATTGAAGGAAACGTTTGATAACCGCATATTTTCACGTTAAGGACCCGTGAATTAGCCTCCAAGATCGTGCGATTTAACGCCGCTTGATTTTTTTTCTGTGGGGATATGTGAATTCGCTAGTCTAGGCTGATAAGCTCGAATCGATTGACCACTTGGAGGACAACATTCGCCCCGTTATTGCCGATATACTGCCACAAATGTTGGAAAAAGTCAGCAAAAATTAGACTACGTCAGAGCCAGACGTGGCAGAGTGATATGCCATAAATCATATTTAAATTATAATGCCAACAAATTATCTTTCGAATAAGGTAAATTTCATGTCAATTTAAAGAAATCGTCTCTGTTTTATTCCATTTCAAAGTTCTATATCTCTAAAAAAAAACACCTTTTATAGCCGTTAAAAAAAATAACCTTCAACTTTGACGCATTGAACGAAGTCATAAAATAAAAGTGCCAGCGCAAGCATACCTAATGATAACTTCAAGATACTATCTTCCGCACATCAGTATATAAGCCATAAATACTTTATAATATCACATTACTTGAATTTTGAAGTTAACTTCAATAATATTGAAAATATGCTGTAACTGCATGAAATTCCATTTGAAATTGCTGACCGTAATATGATATGTATGTATATATACATGACACTCTTGGCAAACATATCTATACCTATGCAGACATATCCACATACACAAGCATTAGGGAATGCTTTAACTTGACAAACACGACGATATTAAAATCCAAACGACTTATAACATGCGATATACGAGTAATAATTTCTTATCTAAAGAAAATGCCATCAAAATTCCTTAATTACATTTGTATGTTCACTTCGAAGTTCGAAATGCGAAGATTGAGCGCAGAGTCATCACCGTGCCGCATCGTCACATCGAACCGTGGCAAAATTTCTGTTTACTTTTTCTATTTGGGCGAAATTCCATTCAAACAAATTGAACTTACCACAAGAACGCATTGACATGATGGTTGAGGCAAGAGCCAGTTTCAACTAACCCTCATGGCTTTGGTAATGATCTCAACCGCACCACAACATTTCTACGTATGTATATCACACATCATTATTATATGCGACATGATGAGATAACATCCGACTTCCGTCTCGGCAATGATGGGGGTGACAGTGTGAAGGATAAGGTTATCAGGCCTACATAACGCCACACGGCAATCCTATTCTAGACAACACATAGTTATGAACATTTAATGACAAAATTCGAAGGCGTTAGAGAATTTTTTCAAACTTCCTCTGATGGTATAAAACGGAACTTGGTAAGAAATTTTAGATAATTTTTTCTTAGGGGGTGATTTAAAGAACCCTTTCGAGCTTTCTGCGTTGTCTTCCGGCAGAAACGAGTTGTTATTAAATGGAACACACATTTTTTTGGCTTTTCATAGTCTCGTAATAAATTAAAACCCGCAAACTAAAATCTCAAAAATTAAAATTTCACATATGAAAAGAAATATCAATTCCCTATCACCTTTGTCAAGTAGGTTGTAAAGGGTGTTTTTTTTTTAGACGTGTTGTTTTCAAGAAGAAATAAAACGCATATAATTTATTGTTATGGCCAAGAATTTAGCTTTATTATAAAGATAAGGGTTTGCCATTATGTTTTAAGAATGATACGGGCAAGTGGCGCCCGGCTGGCTCGAATTAATTAATTTGTCAGCAATAACGCGCCGAATATTCTCTTCCAAGGCGTCAATCGTCTCGAGCTTATCTGCGTACACAAGCGACTTCACATAACCCCACAAAAAATAGTCCAGCGGTGTTAAATCGCACGATCTTGGAGGCCACGCCACAGGCCCACGAGGCGAGATAAGGCGCTCACCAAAATTTTCTTCAATAAATTGGCTGTTTGGCATATAGCGCCGCCGCGCCGTCTTGTTGTAACCAAAGGTCGTTCACATCAATATCCTCCAATTCAAACAAGAACAAGTCATTAATCATGGCTCTATAGCGTTCCCCATTGACTTTAACATTATGACCGGCTTCATTTTTGAAGAAATATGGACCAATGATTCCCTCTGCCCATATAGAGCACACCAAACAGTGACTTTTTGAGAATATAACGGGGTCTCAACAATGGCTTGTGGATTATGATCACTCCAAATACGACAATTTTGCTTATTAACGTACCAATTCAATCAAAAATGTGCTTCATCGATGAACAAAATTTTCTTGTGAAAATCGGGATCAACAACGATCTCGTTTCGAGCCCATTTTGCACGATTTGAAAACGTTGTTCAGGAGAAAATCTATTTATTATAAATATATTATTATAAAACTGAGCATAAATCAAGTGACAACTGTCAAAAAGACCAACTCCGAAAAAAGTATTGCCAGATTGAAAATCACACGTCTAAAAAAAAAAAAAAAAAACACCCAATGCAATGGCAATTAATTGCTTGGGTGGGCATCCACATTTTATGTTTAATTAATAAATAGATAAGTACTAATTGAAATCCTTGTTCTCCGAAATTATAATATCAATTTACAACAAAAAATTCAGTACGCAAAAATAATACTGAATTAATTAACATTTTATGAATAAAATTAAAAAAAAATTGAGGTTGGTTGAACAAAAAAAAAAAAAAAACAAATAACGACATAAATTAAAAGAAAAAAAAGAAATTATAATAACAAAGAAAGCTTCCGCTTATACACATACCTACCTATTTATATTTTAATTAATGCCTTTATAAATCTAACCAAAACAATAAACTTTATCCTGTTCTTTTGGACTTACGTATATAAAAAGTTCAAGCAACAACCTTTAAGGCAACTCTTTTCTCTAACACACCTAAATAATGGGTGATTTTTTAAGAGGTTTAGAACTTTTTTAAAAAAAAAAACACAAAAAATTCGAAAAAATGAATGAAATATTTATTTGAATCGATAGTTTAAACCTTGCAATTTAATGTTTAAAGATAATTTCATGCAAATGTTGACCGCGGCTGCGTCTCAGGTAGCCCATCCGCTGAGTCCAATTTTGGCATACTCTTTCACACATATCGGCCGGTATCTCACGAATGAATGCATGGATGTTGGCTTCCAGTGCGTCAATCGAAGCGGGCTTGTCCCTATAGACATTAGCCTTGATATACCCCCACAAAAAATAATCTAATGGTGTCAAACCGCACGATCTAGGCGGCCAATTGACCGGCCCGAAACGTGAAATTAACTGTTCACCAAACTCGCCTCGCAATTGCGCCATTGTTTCGCGTGCTGTGTGGCATGTGGCACCGTCTTGTTGAAACCACATATCATGGAAGTCAAGAACTTCCATTTCGGGCAAAAAAAAGTTTGTTATCATCGCTCGGTAGCGTTCACCATTGACAGTAACGCTGCGATTCGCATCATCTTTGAAGAAATAGGCCCAATAATGCCGCCGGCCCATAAACCGCACCAAACAGTGGCTTTTTCGGGATGCATTGGTAGCTGTTGCAATGCTTCTGGCTGATCTTCACTCCAAATGCGGCAATTTTGCTTATTTACGTACCCATTCAACCAAAAATGAGCCTCATCGCTGAACACAAGCAGCGCGCGATGAACATTTCGAACCGAGCACGAATTTTGATAGTAAAATTCAATAATTTGCAAGCGTTGTTCATTTGTAAGACGATCCATGGTTAAATTGCAAACCAAACTGAAGCTGTTTGACAGTAACACAAGGTACTAAACACACGTCCGCTGTCAAAACCAGTGTTGCCAAAACCAAACCAGCTAAAAAATCACCCGTTATATAAAAACAACAAAAAAGAAAACATCACTTTTATGTTAAACGTTTACATACATACATACATACAACCCTGAAAAAGGTAGATTTACAAAAAAAAAAAAAGAAAAGATAATCAGCCCTCTCCTAATCAATTCAGTCAGGTAACCTTTATTCGCAGCCATTTTTGTTTATTTTGTTTTTGTTCAACCTTTTACAAGACTTTAACTAAAGTGCAACTCTGTAGGTCGTCGCGTCGCGTCGGTCGATTAGAGAGGTAGGAACCTAATACAAAAGTTAAGTTTAGGTATTCAATGAACTTTTGAAAGTTTCGGAATTGCGGTTCCCGAGTGATGTTACTTTTTTTTTTGTGTACCCCCAGTTAGGGTAGTAAATGACCCATGGCAGTGTAAAAAATTTGTTAATACCCAGGCGCGTTTTTTTTTTTTTATTTTCTAAGCCTCATTTGAAGGAACACAAGAAAGACGAAAAGATATAAAATAAAGTAGATGTCTTAAACTTACCTGAATGTATCGAGAATCATTGTAAATAGTACGAATTTTCCTAATAACGGAACAACTAATGATGTTGGGGGTATAATTTCTGCCAGTAGCAAGAAGAACACAGTCAGCGAGAGCAGAATAGATATGCTTAATGATACCTGAAAATAAATCGAAATTGGTAATTGATGAGGTAAAAGTGTTTCTTCAAGTGAAAAACTTAAGAAAATCATAAAACGAATAAAATGCTAATGCGCTTAATTCAATTTTGATTGAAGGACGTGGATGCGTATGATGTGTTTTTGTTGGTTTTTGTTGTAATGAGAGGAGATTAAATATGATAGTATAGCGCGACTAGCTATAGAGTGAAAGGAGATAAACGAGAATAATAACAAATTAAAGAAACAGGAGCTAATTAGTGTTCCCACTTTGTGTATACAAACAAAATAAACTTTTATAGGTAATTATGTATAAGGTATACCTAAGGATTGAAAATTAAAAAAAAAAGAGTAAATTTACTCATTTACTGGGAAATACTAGATTAATCAATTGTGAAGAACAAATAAAAGCAAAATATTTTTTTTTCTTTTTCGATTATGAACAAAATAACAAACAAAAAGGCAACACTCTGCAGCGGACAGTTTGAATTTAATACTGTTATTGTATATTAAAACACTGTCCCCGAAGTATAACCTTAAGTGGAGTGTCTTGGCCCTGCATCTCTGCCGAAACTGTACTTTTATAAACAAAACTAAAGGGTGGTAAAATTTTAAGGGCCGAGGTTGAATGTCAAGTTTTTTTCTGCATTTCATTTGACATTTCTCAATTTCAGATTCAATTTGAACCATGAAAAGATACACAATCGAGCAACGCAACGCGTTAAAGTTATTCAGAATGGTGGCAAGAAATTGCAACAGTGGATGATCAATTTTCGAAGAAAATCATCTTCAGTGATGAGGCATATTTTCACCTCAATGGATTCTTCAATAAGCAGAATTTCCGCATTTGGGCGAATGATAATCCAAGAGTGATTGTCGAAAAACCAATGCACCCACAAAGAGTGACTGTTTGGTGAGGTTTATGGGCTGGCGGCATCATCGGGCTGTTTTTTTTTTCCAAAATGAGGCCGGTCAGGCAGTTACTGTGAATGGTGTTCGCTATCGTGAAATGATAAGGAACTTTTTATGGCCCGAATTGAAAGATATGGATGTGGACGATATATGGTTTCAACAGGACGGTGCCACTTGCCACACAGCTAACGAAACAATGGCTCTTTTGCGCGACAAATTCAATGGCCGTGTTATCTCAAGTGGTGGTGATGTCAATTGGCCGCCAAGATCATGTGATTTGACACCGTTGGACTTCTTTCTTTAGGGTTATTTGAAACAAAAGGTGTACGTCGATAAGCCAGCAACAATTCAAGAGCTAAAAGATGAGATAATTCGGCACATTAACGGCATAGAACCTCAGTTATGCCTCAGCGTAATCGAAAATTCGGACCATCGGATGGAGGTGTGCCACCGAGGTCGCGGCGGCAATTTGGCCTATATTTTGTTCCATACATAATTGAACCATACCAATATTGTCATTATAAAAAGAAATGATAACAATTTCCTAAATAATTTGTGTTTTATTCAAAATCAATATCGGCCCTCAAAATTTAACCACCCTTTTATATACTAAAAGGGCATGAGTAGAGTCACTACCATAAATAAAACTATTTTTGAAATAACAATAAGGTCCAGTGCAAGATTAAAGTTAAACCCGAGGTAACTCAGCAAATTTGATGAGTAAGCTCGGGATTAACTTGAAAGAAGCATTTGATGTTTTATATCCACCGAGTTTTTTCAATTATTCAGCCATGCATTCTCCACCGAAAAACTGCTTCTTCAGTTAACTTTGGGTTAATTTACTTCTTGAGTTAGCTAACTCTGGTTAAACTCACCACTTAAAAACTGAGCCTAAATAAGCCGATTTTAAAATATAAATTTTTTTAAATTTTCGGTTTTTTATATCATAAAAACATATATTTTGAAAATTTTAATATTTTTGTTACATACAACTTTATTCTAAGATTGTTTCAGCGTCAGTATTGTCTGAATGATTATATAATGCTTAGTGCTGCAGCGATTTTAAAATCTTTTATCATATGACGTAGCACGCAGTTTTTATAATCATTTCATAACAGCTTGAAATCAAGTTTAAAACGGCCGTTCACTACCTCAAAAATCTATGATCCCAAATCGGAAGTAGGTCGTCATTTTTACACAAAAATCACACAAACAAAAACAGCTGTTGACTGGTCAGTGGTGGCCTTCCATGTAATTGAATGCAGTTACGCAGTTACGCAGTTACCGTAGAATAGGGATTCTGATAAAGAAATAAATGTTTTTGTATCCTAAATTATCACTTCAGTAACGAAGTTGTTTTTGATATTTTGTTATATCTTTAAAAAAATATATGTTCTACGACCCTCTAATAGTTTTGGATGTTCGACTTCAAATCAAAAAGAGCATTGTAAGTAAGTAAGTAAGTAATTCATTTTATTGCTTATTATTGGTTACAGTTTTAATGAATATAGAAGCTATGGCATTGCCGTCAGCTCGGTTGGCAAGTTTACGTTTTACAATAATTTTATATTTGTTTTTTTTTTTTTTTTTTTTACATAATAACGATAAAGTAAAATAAAATATTTTTATTCGAATCCAGTAATTAATAACATCCTGTATTTATACATTTCTTTCAGAAAAAGGTAAAGTGTTTTCCAGTCAGACTCGTTCAGCACTAAGATTGTTTCTTTCAACGTCATCGTGTCCTTTCCAAAATATGTTAGTCGTTGAGGAGTAAAAATTGGGCATATACTTATGACATGAAAACAGTCTTCTTTGGCTTTCAAATTACATAAAGTGCAAAATTGATTAAAACTTCCGTTGTACGGACACCCATTGAGAGCTAGAAGTTCACATCTGGCTTTAAATATTAACGATATCTCTCTGTAACTCATTGAATCGTTGAAGTAGTTTGCTTCCATTAAATTATGTCTGAGTTGTGAATATAATACTCTGCTTTCTGATTTACGAGCCTCTACTAGGAGCGCAACACGTGCTGAGTTTTCGTATGATTGAATGATGTGGTAAAACTGTTCCTTTAGATAAGTTAAGTTGTCAGGATCTAACGTCACTACTTCTCCACAATCTTGTCCTAAGCTTTTCCACTTCAGCACCCACCAGTCTTTGTTCCTCATTTCGTAAAGAGCCATTTTTTTTTGGTAAACGGTCGTTTGGAAGGGACAGTACCTTAATGATGTAGTCCGCCTGCGACTTAAGGGTACTTGTGTAAAGTTCAGGAAGACCCGTTTCCAGATATAATGCATAATTTGGTGTATTTAGCGGAAGGTTAAACAGTTTTTTCAAAAAATTTCGATGGAACTTTTCTATCACATCGTGCTCATAAACTCCCCATACTTGCGATCCGTAGCAGAGTGTAGATTTAACAACAGCACTAAATATTTTATACTTAGCAGAAAGTATGATGTGTTCGTTTGTGAAGACGGACTTCCAAGATAAATTAATCAAGCTTTGGGATGATTTGGCTTTCTCATCGAGGTGTTTGGAGAAATCAATAGTCTTATTTAGTTTAACTCCCAGGTACTTGTACTCGTCCACTATCTGCAATCGGTTTCCATTGAAATTCCAACTACGTGTGTTTTGGTTCCGGTTAGATCTAGAGAACAACATCACTTTTGATTTGTCGGTGTTAATAGGGAGCCCCCATTTACTGCAATATTCGGCTAAGCGGTTAATCATCAATTGAAGATTTTCAGGTGATTCTGACAGTAGCACTAGGTCATCAGCATATAAAAGTACATTAACACTCTTTTCAACAATTCGAATTCCTTCTGGTAGTTGTGTTACTACATCGTTGATAAATAATGAGAACAGAAGAGCGCTTAGAAGACATCCTTGCTTCACTCCAGTATCTGTTTGGAACCAGTCTGAGTAGTGTGCACCATCCCAGACAGCTGCTTTTGAATCTGCATACATCTCTTTCAAAACATGTATGAACTTGAAGTCAACGAATAATGCGTATATTTTTCTGTTTCTTGCTTGATATGCTCTCACAATAGATGTCAGTGTAAAAATATGGTCCACTGTTGAGTAACCTTTCCTGAACCCAGCTTGAAATTCCGAAAGAATGTTGTTGGTTTCTACCCATCTTTCCAGCCTGTTAGCGAGTACACCGCAAAACAGTTTAGCCATTATGTTCATGAATGAGATTCCGCGATAATTTTCTACATTATTCAAATCTCCTTTTTTTATGGATCGGGAAAATGATTGACGTTTTAAACGAAGTAGGGATATCTTCATTCAGGTAAACTTTATTGAAAAGTGATTTGAGTTGACATATAAACGCAGGAGAAGCATTTTTGAAAAATTCATATGGAATTCCGTCTTCACCAGGTGCTTTACCGTTCTTCGAATTAAGGATAATAGCTTGCACTTCATCTAAGGTTATTTCACTATCAAGGATCTCATCAGAATAAAGAGGCTCAGCATGCGAGTAGAGGAGACCAGATTTTCCATGAAGTAGGCTTTTGAAGTGGATCGCAAGATCTTCAGCAGATACACCTGTACCTATAATAAAGTTTGCTCCATTGATTTCCTTGGCCACCTTCCAAAATTCTTTCGAGTCTTTTGTTAGACTAAGTGTTAGAGCTTGTTTGTTATCGAACTCCGTTTTCTTTTTTATGCATACATTTTTATAATAAGAATTTGATTCGATATACCATTTTTTCAGATCTTGATAGATGTAGTTGGAGTTTCTCATCGCATTAAAAAGAGCAAATGATTTTTTAAAAAGAGCATTGAATACTGAAAATAAAGGTGAGCCTTAATGACGTATATGAGAAGAGCAGTTTTTGATAATAGAAGAAAGTTCATTGACGTAAATTGAAAACAGTAGTGGACCAAGTATGGAACCCTGGGGAACACCGGTTACGTTCGGAAGAGAATTACATAAGCTATACCCGATTTGCACTGCTTGCTTTCTCATTTAGTCAAGTAAGAATAAATAAGTTTCGCAGCACTAGGCCAAAAATTAAAGTTTAGCACAAGCTTTTTACATAAATTGACGTGGTTATGACTGTGTCGAAAGCCTTTGAGAAGTCAAGCAATACCAGAAAAGTAACCCATCCTTATCAAACTATTGCCTTATATCATCGGTAACACTTAGCAGTGCAGTAATACAACTATGCTTTTCACGAAAGCCAGATTGTTTGGGAGTGAGCAGCAAGTTCGTCGCAAGAACTTGTTTTTGAAGAACTGACTTGTTTTTGAAGAATTCTTTTGAAAACTTTTGACAAATAGGGTAAGACAGAAACAGGCCTTAACTCATCAGCATCACCTTTTGCATTTTTGGGAAAAGTTATAATTTAAGCCAATTTCCACAGCTCCGAATAGAAACCTGACAAAAGAATTGATTTGAATAAAAAGTAAGATGAGGTGAGGACAATCGGCAGAAATCATCAGTTTGAAAAAAGAATATTTTTTTTTCTAAATTTTGAGTTTGGTAATTAATTTTTCTAAGACCTTGCACTAAAACAACTTGATTTAAAAAGAAGAAGACAAAATGAAGTCTTGGTTTTAATGTTGTCGTTATTTTTTAATATTTTTTTCTGTTTTAAGTTTTTTTTTTTTACCGAATTTCGAAACACCCTGTATTTAAAATTAAATAACTCCGACCACACAGCGAATGTGGATATGCATTCTTGTGATAATGAATGAATGAGTACGTACCTTTATTGGGTATACAGGTCATTCTTATTGGTTCTAGGCCAGATTTGTCCATTGTCCTTTGACAGTGCACAGAAGCACATAAGCACAGAAGCACAGACCGACGCCGCCGACGACGACGGACGTACGGTTTAACATTACCTACTTTTTCGGACTTCTCGATCATCGTGGTGTTAGTTTTGATTAAAACTTCGAAGTTTTGTTTTTACACGAAACTAAGACTCGTCCTGCTATAGAGCAAGAAAAAATTTTGTTTTGAGAAAATCGCTTCCAAGGTTTTTGAAATTTTGTTTGCATGCATTTTTCTCTTTTTTTCTTTATTTTGCGATTAATACATTTTTTTAGAAGTGTTTTACCAATTTAAGGAACTAGTTCCAAGTTCCTTCACCATTTTATCTAATTCTAAAAATCTTAAAAGTTCGATGAGCAACTTTGAACCAATAGAAGAACTCGTGTGATCCACTAATGCATTTTATTACATATTTTTTTCTTTAAAAATGAATCAATAGATTTGTTTATTCTAATTTCAGTTAGGTAGGTATAGTTGGAAATTATTCCCAATTTTTCTTCCAAAAGCATTTTGCCAACCCAACAGAAAAATATTATATACATATTGCTTACTCTTCAGGCCTTTAGTTTGTGTATAGGCTTTGGAAACCAGAAAACAAACAATAAACCTTAGGTGACGCAAATACAACGTGAAAAATAGAAATCATACAAATATAAGCCTTATGCCAAATTTCAGTCCAACTCAATTAATGAAAGGTTTTTTGCTAACTTTGGCATTCAAATAGGTATATGAAAACATGGGCTTCAGTCGTTTACAAAGGAACCTACATAAGTATATCATGTTTTCATTTCAAAAGCCACAAATGCGCCAGGGGATGTCTATAGGATAAATTGACATCTACCACGGGGATAACTGTAGAATAACCTCTTTCATTTCAATATGGTACCTATGCACTGCAGCTGTTGAAGTACATTTTGTTGGTGTAAATGAGGTATTTAATCGATTTTTAATGTGCAAAGTCAAAGGAAGTCAGGATGCGATAAGAAAACTGACACATATTCCTCGAAGCATAAGTAGGTATCTATACATATATAAACATATCGTTTTTTTTTTTTCATTATTTAATCACCTACACTACACATGTAAAATGAATACACATACAATACATAGACACATACATATCCTTTTTTCGATTATGAGTTTTTATATTTTCCTACGAGATTTGAATTTGAAATGTACCACCATAATACTACAGAAACCTATATCCATTACCCATCCTGGCACAGGGGGTTGTGGATTTGAAATATTTAAACTTCATATGAAATGTGTACAAAGAAATTCTTCCAAATAAATAAAATATAAAATTTAAGTTAAAGCTGAAATTCGAATTTCTCTAAACGGATATAATAAAATGAACGATTGCGTCACACGAACTTGTTCTTCTGTGTGATCACAATGGGGTTCTAGAGTCTGGAATAAATTAATTAAAGGGGCCATAATTTAGTTGCAGGTATATAATATTATGTGGGTACATAAAAATTGAATATAGCGCCGTGTTGCACAAATGCATGCATGGAAATTATAATAGTTAAACTGGAAAATTGTCCTAAATCAACAAAATTAGAAAAAAAAAATATGTGAGTGCCGGGACTCACGGTTAAATATGTGTTAACATCAACGTTTGTCCAAGTGCCTAATTTTTGTTACTGAACGTCATCAAAAGAAACATATTGAATAATTAACACTACATTACCTATCTGTAGGCAGTGCTTAAAAAGCTTAATGTTGAAAGAACGGCAGCGAAATACCCAGTGGGGGAACCGCTGTAACGAAATTTCCAAGCACTAAAAGGCTGGTGGTGAAGTGTCCAACGAACGGTGAAGGTTCGGTACTGAAAGGTCCTGCTTCGTAGTTCACTCTCAACTTTAAGATGACTTCACATTACACATGGTTATTGTTTATGGTAATCACTCTCTGAGCATCGACAAACAACAACTGTCAGCGGAGAGCACTAAAATCGTGGTTTCAATTAAATGACACCGTACCCAAATTCCAAAGGAACTTATTGGTTTGACTGACAGGGGTAGAATTAAAATATCCAGTTAGAACTGTCAAAGAACTTGCAACCCTTATGAAACTCCATCTTTCCATCGAGTAAAAGTTCAATCTTAATTTTATACTGAACGAACCTCAAATGAATGGCACTATGAGATAGCCGGCGAATTATATATCTTGATTTTTTAGAATATTTAGTTGCAGTTGTTGTCAGTGGAAATCACTAAAATCGCAGTTTCAATCGATTGACACCATCAATCGCCTATGGAATTGGACGCTGTGATTTTTAATGAATGTAAGCTTTGTGCAAGTACAAAGGTAGCCGATAACTCTGCAATTTGTTCAACCTCAGCTATTTTGTATATCACAGCCTACAAATTGCAAGAAGAAATTGCATCGTTTAAGAGCAGTATAATGTAAACGTAGAATTTAAGTTCAGATTTGTATCACTGAACGCACCCGATATCCTACCATACCTACGGCCATTGATCTACCAGACCTACAGTCAATTGTCAATCCCTACAGCTGGCTATTATTATTTTTGTTTTGATTTTGTTTTCTTTTTAATTACTAGTGTTGCGTCCATTTTGTTCGGGGAATAATTAAAAATTAAAGAAAAAAATATAAAAATATAAGTGTTAAAATGATAAAATCGTCGGTAGCGCTAAAAACAATTTGCTTTCGTCTTTGGCAAAAACAATATAAATGAGTGGTCGCGATAAAGTATAATCTAATTGTCGGTCGCGTTAAAATCAATTTGTTTTGGTAGGGGCAAATCAGATTTCGTAACGTAACGTGCTACAACGTAAAGTGCACGACGTAACGTTGCACACGAACTTTCACTTTTTTTTTCACTCTACCGCCAGCATAGATGTTTACACATCAAAAATTATTAAAATACTAGAGAAACTGTTTTGAACCCACCAAAACTTACACCATCTACAAATCCTAATTTATGAAAAAAATATTAAAAATCGATGGAGCCGTTTTACAAATACCTACACATGTAATTAATTATTTATTTTTAAAATTTTGTTAAAATTTTTTAAGAATAAAATTAGCTACGCCAATTTATTTAAGTTATGTGGAAAAAATATCGAAATATCGAATTTTCAAGAAATAATTTTGATTTTTTTTTGAAAAATTTTGATATGCAATATTATTTAAACATATCACAAGCTTTTGTATACAAGAATTAATTTTATTTAGTTAATCTGGTAACGAGATAGTCGAAATAAGTAAAAAAAAACCGCATTATATGAGAGTAACTGATAATACTGGTTAAAATGTAAAATTGAATAATGTTAAATGGTACATCGGACTAATTTTGACACACAGAATATATTTTATAAATATTGTGGGAATCGTGTTGGAGTAAACTGAGATTTTCCTTAACGGTTCTTAAAATATTTGTATGGGAGGTACCGTTATTTTCGCTAAATAGGCAACTACAATACCTATATCAACAAATAGGACAGATATTGGTACAGCCAACCAACCGCCTTTACGCACTTCGCTTAAATTAAACTTTCGGTTAGATGCAACAAGAATTTTATCACGCTTTTTTCAGGGCTTTTTCACACAAATTAGTACGGATAACTGCACTCCGCTTATTTGAAACATTTTTCTCCTATCAATTGAAACATTTTTCTTTCCCCCAAATAATTATTTTGTTGAAACAACTCCACTTAAGTGAAACACTGAACGCATCCATTCAACCATATTTCTTAGGTTTAGTTTTTGCATTTGGAATAAAGTTTCATCGTGAAAATCAAATCTATAGTTTCGATTACTTGCTTCATACATATATTTTCTGCTCTCATTAACAGTTATTTCGCTTTAGGACCGATGTAGATATCTTCAATGGAAGTGACATCCAATTATAACAGTTTTGTTATTATTATTATTTATTGTACTATTCATACTAGAATGTCAGTTTAGTAGACTTGACCATTCTTTATTCCGTCAATTTCATATAACAGTTTTGGTTTATAAAAGTACTCTTTATGCGGCCCCGCAGGGCCAGAGCCCTCCACCGCGCCAGAGCCCTCCGCCGCGCTGGTGGGCATATTTCAGACACCCAGAGTTTTTTTTTTCAAGTCGCGAGAAGCGCGTTAACGTACTCCCACTTTTAATGGCGAAAAACTGTTATAACTGTTATAAATTGGTATGTCTCTAGTCTCGTCCATCTTCAATACATCATAAGCATAAGGCTTCTTTAAGTATTCCAGTTTGTTAAAATATTTAAAAAAAAAATCCTTTAACTGTGCTCATCAACGTATGGATTTTGGGGTTATCAGCTTGAAATTATGTTTAGTTCCTGTTTTAAAATATAGGATAAATAAGTCAAGTATATTTTATTTGCACAATTAAGTTCAAGCATCTGCTAAGACACAATCTGCTTCAAACTCAGTAAGAAGCAATAAGTATTTTAGATGGACTCATTGCTCTAAATCAGTTGACAAGCCTGGGTTGGTTACGTTTTCCCGACAAACGTTTTCCCGCCGCACGTTTGCCCGAGTAACGTTTTCCCGACTAACGATTGCCCGACAAATCCTACTTTTCTTGATACTTAGCGACAGCGCACTATCGTATTTTTTTCGCACTGCACAGAAGACCACCTTGGATTAAGCCACTCCCCCTTTGAGTATGTGAGATTTCACACTATATCGTGAGCCTGACGAGGATGAATAAAAACGACGAAAACAAATTCGCCGACCAAAAAAAGTATTTAAGCAGGTGTAAGTTCGAAATTATTTTCAGTTCTTATTAGAAATCAGTGCAGGTAGGTTCTCCACCACAATAAATGTTTTTTAAATAATTTTTTGGAATTTTGGTTAGTGGGTTTAGTTGGTAGGTGAGGATGGCTAGCTTGGATGGTGGGTGGGTGGCTGCGTAGGCTGGTGGGTTTGGTTGGTAGGTGGGGATGGATAGCTTGGATGGTGGGTGGGTGGCTGCGTTGGCACGTGTGTTGGGTTTGTATTTAAAAAAAATTCAAAGAGACAGAAACCAAACAGTTCCTTGGGTGGCTCGCTGCGCGGGTTCTAAGGATTTTAACTCCTATATATCCAATCAATAAACGTGCTGCCCCCCCTTACCCCCCTGCTTGCGTCTATTGAAAGATGGCACTCCCTAGATCACAAATATGTAATTTTTAATTCTCTTAGATGCCTAGTTTAACCATAAACCACGTTTGAAGATGTCAACTTTGGGGGGTCTAGGAAGCTCCGTTTAGCCGCAAATCGCGTTAAAAGATAAAAATTAATTTTCTTATTATGTATGTTGTAATTGGTGTGCTTGCAGTATATCCAATCAATAAATGTTAATATGGGCGGCATGCTGCCCCCCCCCACTCCTGCTTGGGTCGATTGAAATATGGCACTCCCTAGATTACAAATATGTAAATTTTAATTCTCTAAGATGCCTAGTTTAACCAGAAATCTCGTTTGAAGGTGTCAACTTTGGGGGGTCTACGAAGCTCCGTTTAGCCGCAAATCGCGTTTAAAGATAGAAATAGTTTTTTCTTATAATGTATGTTGTTAATTGGTGTGGTTGCAGTTTATGTTTAATAAACAGTACTTTGGGTGGCCCGCTCCGCGGGTCTTAAGGATTTTAACTCCCTTTTTCGGGGAAACACCCGCTCACGCGACTCCGTCGCTCCGCTTAGGGTATGTTCAGTCGCCAGGCAGGCGCCTATACCAACAGTTTTCTTGTTTAACAGTACCTTGGGTGGCCCGCTGCGCGGGACTTAAGGATTTTAACTCTCTTTTTCGGGGACACACCCGCTCACGCGACTCCGTCGCTCCGCTTAGGGTATGTTAAGTCGCCTGGCAGGTGCCTATACCAACAGTTTTCTTCATTAAAATACCCATTATTGAAAGTTTCATATCTCCAAACAATCACATTGTTAGCCCTTAAAAGAACCTTTTATAGCTTTAAATTGCTTCAGTAGCATTTGTAAATGGGCAGAAAAATGCTTGATCCATTTAAGATATTTTAACTTTCATCGGCACTGAAATTCGCTTTTGCCATCATCGCCAGCTGTTCACCGCTTCATTTTCAATACAAAAACACATGTTGTAGAACTCACCCTTAATGATGAGAATAATGAGAACGAACATTCGCCGTCCAAATCAAGTAATAATATAAAAAAAAATTTACTTATGGTATGTTCGGCAGGTGGGCTCCAACAAGCAAATTATTATTTTGAAGTAATAAATAATAATAAAAAAAAAACAGAATAAAAGTTTAGGAAAAAGGTTTTTTTTTTTTAATTTTTCAAAAAAAAGTAAGTTTTTTAAATATAAAAAAAAAATTCATCTTCGTCCAAACCCACCTTTGTCCAGATCCAGACCCTCCTCCGTCCAGATCCAGACCCACCTATGGCTAAACTAACATACCCCCAACTACCCACCTAGCCCACTATATCCATCGTACCTACCACCAACTAACCCCACCTAACTGTCAGCCCGCTTAGCCGTCAACCGATCCAACCACAACCCACCTAACCACCAACCCAACTACCTAAAATGAAATTCGGTTAAATATCTCTTATCAACGAGGTGTTACCTCCACAGACTTCCAACTCCTGGTTAAATACTTTTCATCGAACAATATATGTAATATTGTTTCCAAAATATCAAATAATACCTTAAAAAGTATTAATAAAGTATTGGCAATCCCGCCGTCGAAAAAAGTAGTAGCTCATCATCGGCGGGCAAACGTTACTCGGGATACTGATTGTCGGGAAAACCACTCGATCCCACAGTATTAATGAAAATGAACTATGTGAAGATTTTGTTTTAAAAAAAGTAGTTCAGGAAAAAAAAGCAGTACTTTGGCCGTGTTGGCAGTATCGCAGTACGGGATTTCTTAAAGCAGTACCTACAAATACTGCAAGTGCAGTACTTCGACAGCCCTGCCTAACATCCACCATTTTCGTGGTGAAAAGTTGGTGTGTTGAATTTTTTTTTAAAGATGGCTGCTTTATTTACACATACAAAATGGCGGAGCTGTCAAAACAGAACAATCTCGTCAAATTGTTCTTGCAATTGTTAAATTGTTCTTGCAATTCATATCTAGTCGGCGACACAAAACGAAATTACAAAAAACAACAATGTAATCATTTAATCAAATTTGTTTTGAAGGGTGAAACGTACGAATGATTAGCATCTTTATACGGAGTATCTTTGTATACCACTTTGGGTTTTCGGCTTTTTCTACACTAACTAACGTATGTTCTGACATGTTTTAAATGATAGGTACAATACGATTCTTATTCGATATTTCAAGTGTTTTGCATCAAAATTTCGAACTTAAAATTTTTCCACATACGACCTTGTAATTCTTTGCCGGAGATAGTAATAGTACCTATATAAAGGGTTTTCCAATAAGAGGTGTTATTTTGATATTCAAAGAAAAATGGCATTTGTTGAGATAAATGATCGGATGTTTGTTTCATTATAAAGAGGAAGGTATGCCGTTAATAATGGAACACAACATCAGCCAAATGGCCGCCACGACCACGCTTACAGGACCATATCCTTTTCATGAAATTTTCCATAACCAAATCGCAAAGTGGCTGCCCTATGTCCTCGATAGCCTCACGAATTCCATCTTTGAGGTCTTGAATCGACGCTGGGCTGTTGGCGTAGACCTTATCTTTCACGTGGCCCCAAAGGAAGAAGTCGCAAGGTGTTAAATCACAAGATCTCGGTGGCCAATTGTGATCACCTCTTCGAGAGATAACACGGTCCGGAAACTTTTCCCGTAAAAGATCGATGGTTTCATTGCTTGTGTGGCACGTAGCGCCGTCTTGTTGAAAGTAAACGTTGTCCAGATCAATACCATCCAATTCCGGCCATAAAAAATCATTAATCATCTCTCGATAGCGCAATCCATTGACCGTAACTGTTGCTCCAGCCTCATTTTCGAAAAAGTAAGGTCCAATGACCCCGCCGGACCATAAACCGCACCAAACAGTCACGCGTTGAGGATGGAGAGGCTTTTCAACAATAACTTGGGTTTTCCGAGCCCCAGATGCGACAGTTTTGCTTGTTGACGTAGCCTCCGAGGTGGAAATGGGCCTCATCAGTCAAGATGATTTTTCGATGAAATTCCGGATCATTTTCATGCATTTAAAGGACCCAATCAGCAAAGACACGACGTTGTTGATGATCAGCCGGCTTGAGTTCTTGTGTTAACTGAACTTTATAAGCCTTAAGACCCAAGTCTTTATGCAAAATACGGTGTAATGACGTTTGTGGAATGCCTAATTCCAAAGAACGACGAGGAATGGACAAACCTGGGTTTTCTTCAACACCTTGGGCTACAACAGCAATATTCTCAGTTGTTCTTGAGCGACGTGCATGGGTTTTATTCTTCACATCACTAACTTGTCCCAACAGCTCGAATTTGTCCACCAATTTCTGTATTGCGGTCCGACAAGGTGCTTCACGACGACCCAAAAATGTTTTAGTTTTACGAACCGTCTCTGCCAAATTTTCACCATTTTTATAGTGAATTTTAATAATTTCAATGCGTTGTTGAAGCGTGTATCGTTCCATTTTTATTAATGGCATAGTTTCTACTTGTCAAGTGTCAAAAAGTGACAGCTTCAAAAGTGACAGCTACCGAAATAGCGGGCTATTCAAAATAACACCTCTTATTGGAAAACCCTTTATATTGCAAGTAAAAATCAGGCTCTCATCTTGCGCATGCTGTCTTGAATCGCTTTATTACAAAAAGAAAAGAAGAAATTGGAAGCGTAATCCCAGATAGAAGTGCTAAGTTGGCATTGTGAGTTCAGGCATTAACCCAGACGTCATAAGACCGAGTATTGGCTTTAGCGAGTTGCAATACACTCAATTATTTTAAGACTAACACAAAGACATTTGTGAGAATTTTTTATGTGTAAACATCTATGCTGGCGGTAGAGTGAAAAAAAAACGTGAACGTTTGTGTGCAACGTTACGTCGTACAACGTTACAGTGTGCAACGTTACAGTGTGCAACATTACGATCTGCATACTAGGATGGGTGCGTTCAGTGAAAAAAATCTTAAGATCCCCTTCAAGCAAAACCAAGTCCGTTTTGGATCCGCGCACGTTGATGTTTACACATGTTATCCGTGAGTCCCGGCACTCACACAATTTTTTTTGTTTTCACAACTAATGATTTAGAATTTCTTTTTACATTTCTTTTTATGCTAAATGCATAGTTTTCTTTTACAACTAAGGGCCAGTTTTGCAGTCGACACTTATTGGAATAAGTGGAAATTAAGTTTCATATTTTAGGCTAAGTTTCATAGCCATCGTAAGTGGAACTTAAGTCACCAACATCAGAGACTTAGGTGCCACTAATTCAGTGCACTGTAATATTGCGCTTTACTCTTTCACATTGCCCACTTAAGTCCCACTTTTTTGATTGTGAAACTGGACCCTTAGCCAACAAAATTTTAAGAATTTTTTTTTCCACAACTAATTAACAACAAAAAGCTTCAATTAATTTGATAAGGTAATACTAAATATGTAGGTACATATAATTTTTATTTAAATAAATGGTCCGCCATCTAACGTTTTTTTTTTCAACTGTTGCTTATTTCGTGAATGGTAACACTTAGCTCATGTCTGATTTGACAGATAATTAGTTTTATCCTTCCGCTGAATGAATATGGTTGTGTTTAAGCTTCGCTAAGTGGCCCTGCGATCGACTTAGAGAAGATGCCGATTTTGCCAAAAAAATCATCTTTTCAGATGAAGCTCATTTTGATCTTGGCGGGTAGTAAACAAGCAAAATTGTCGCATTTGGGGCACAGAAAACCCGCACGCATACATTGAAAAGCCCCGATACACCCAAAACGAGTCACTGTTTGGTGCGGATTTTGGTCCAGAGGCGTAATTGAGCCATTTTTCTTCGAAAATGAGCAAGGAGTGGCCGTTACAGTCAATGGCGATCGTTATCGGGCCATGTTGAACGAATTTTTATTCACAAAAATTGAAGAGAAGGCTATTGGCAACATTTGGTTTCAACAGGACGGCGGTGCTACGTGCCACACAGCCGAAGCTACACTCGATGTTTTGCGCGGACCTTTTAGTAGAGCTACAATTTTTTTTCTCCACCATTAATAATTACAATCGATAGTTTATGTTTTGTATTGTATAATCTAGCTAAAACACCCCGTATAAAAAAATTATGCATTCCCTTCTATTTGTAATGCTAACGCATTGATGAGACTTACAAGTGGTAAAGTAGCATCATCATCGTCATACACTAATAATATACCAAAATCATATACACTTAACTCATAGTAAAATAAAACGACATACGATCACTAAGGGAGATATAATGTTTTATGTTGTCGTGGAAGCTTTTCCTACCGCTAGATTTCTATCCTCCATTGCCTCCAGAACACAGAATACGAGGTCATATATAGGAGCCAGAGATATTTATCTATATGTATATTTGTATACGGAAAATAAAAATCTCTTTCCCAGATGCATTACACTACACACATACCGTTATTCGCATGAAATTTATGATGGTTTTTCCTGCAGGCAATTAGAAAGGCAAAGCATCGTGCTTTTGTGCTTTATGAATATTTTGACACCCTCACCCTGAGTTTAATATAATGTTGTTGTTGGCATTTATATACATACAAACCTACATATGTACATACTTTGTTTTTTATATATTTTTATGATTTAGCATTTTGTGGTTAGAATCGATATTAGAAAGTTGAAAATATTATTTCTCATTAAAAAAAACTTTCATCCTGCCATTTCGAGAGTGGCTGTTATTTTATGCTATCCGCAATAATGAACATTCACATATACATACAAACAAAATTTGTTGGATTAGAATTTTAATTGAAAAATTATGAACTCTATTAGAATTTTGATATTAAAAGAGAATAATTTAATATCAAAGTCATTATAATTTAAAGTGTATGATAAAATATTAATGCACAAATTGTTTTACTTTAAAATTTGAATTAACTTTAAGTGGAAAACTACATATAATAGTTTTATTAGTTTTCAGGTAATTCATAATAAAGTGGGAACACTGTTTTAGTAAAAGAATTAATAAATCATGAGGTTTTTGATGTGGATATGGTTTTGATAAAATAACTTACCTTCTCTCCACTATCCGATGGTAGGTAAAAAACTAAAATTGTTAAAAAACTAATTCCCATACAGGGAATAATTAAGTTGACAGTGTAAAATAATGTCTTACGTCTCATTGTAATATTAAATGTTATATCTAAATATGGTTCATCGCAGCATGTGTAGAATTTTTCATTTCTGAAACGGAAAATTAAAAAAAAAAAATATGTTACTATTTTATTTATTATATAAATAATCAGATAGAATAATTAATGTATTTAATAAACAGTCAATAAACGGAGAGGATATATTAATTATTTAGTATTCGAAACGCCAGTAGGTAAATTCACTAAATTATTTATGCCCAATGTGGGAATAGAATGAGGATATGGGATAGAATTTTCGCATGTTGATGATGGTATAATGTTGATAATGATAATGATGATGATATGGTTGGTAGGTGGATGGCGTAGGTGTATGTATGGTAGTTTTGGATTTAAAAGCTAAATTGGTTTGAAGTTGATAGGAACTTAGAGCGTTTTGAGTGGATTTGCAAAATGAGATTATTTTGCAATCCAATTAGGTTCCACTTAAGTGCAGCGTGCGGTTGGTTATGTTGGTATATGTAAGTGTGTGTCATATTGAAGCAATTGGATTTAATGGATAGTGATGAATTATTGTCATGTAGGATGTTTCGTTTTTTAGCACTTTAGGTGATTTATTTATTGTCCTATCAAATGTTTCTTTTTTAAATTAGGTTAGCCCTACAGATATTTTTTGCAAATATATATGTAGGTACTCGTAATTATTTAAAATTGAAAGATTTATAACATGTAATGTAATTAAATTCATAAACTCACATAAAACCGCATATTTATTAAAGACACAGTCGACTCCGCTTATTTGCAACATACAAAATGCAGAAAATTTGTTGAAATTAAGCGGAGTTTTCATATAAACGAACTTCGAATATATGGAAATTTGTTGCACTTAACCAAACTTCGTATAACTGCAACTTTATTTTCGCTTTAAAAGATGTGATATGAAATATTTCCAAAGATAGAAAAATAAAACATAAATAAAAACAAACAACAAACAAAACAAATTTTAATAATTGTGTCAGTTGAAAGGATTGGAACGATGAGAATGGAATGATACTTAAAATGTCATTTTTTAAGGTGTGTTCAAACTTCAAAAATGTATGGATGCTTTCAGTGTTTCACTTAAGCGGAGTTGTTTCAGAACAATATAACTATTTGAAGTAAAGAAAATTGTTTCAATTAAATAGAGTTTTCAAATAATCGGAGGGCAGTTATCTATCCGTACTAATTTGTGTGAAAAAGCCCTGAAAAAAAAAACGTGACAAATTTCTTGTTGCATATATTCGAAAGTTTCATTCAAGCGGAGTGCATATAGGCGGAGTCGACTGTATACGAAAACAAACATTTTTGATGTGTAAACGTCTATGCCGGCGGTGGTAGGGTGAAATAAAAGTGTGTACTTTCTTCTGTGCGCCGTTACGAGGTAGCACGTTACTATGTAGCACGTTACGTTACGAACATCTGCATTGCCCCCGTTCGACTGCTATTCTATTTTTTTGTCAGCGATAGAAAGCAAACTGTTTTTGACGCGACCGACGATTAGATTAATAATTAATAACAAAAAGAATAATAGTCACGTATGGTACTATGGTAGGATATTCGGGTACGTTCAGTGATTAAAATCTAAAGATCTGAACTTTTAAAGGACGCAATTTCTTTTTGCGATTTTTAAGCACGTTGGCGAAGGACGTACATATAATATATATGTGGTGGCTGGGGTACACAAAATTGCTGAATTATCGCTCTTCTTTCTGCTATTCCTTATTGATTGAGTGTGTTTTTTTTTTTCATTGCAGGGAGATGATATTAGCCGTGTTTCTTTGCAAGCCCCGAAGAAATTGTTCAAAAAAAGCAACAAACTTCGGGCTTAGCTAAGCGCTGAGAAATCTCGGGTTTAACTTAAAAAAACCGAGAAAAACATTGTTCCCGGCGCGCCATCGATAGTTTGTTGGAAACTCCATTTTGTTTCTGCGATGGCGTCGCTAATCCCCGATGTATTATTTTCAACCAAATTCCTCCGGGCTTGCAAAAAAACAAATGGCTGCTTTTGCACTTTCAAATACAAAAGTGACATTCATTGGAGGTTTTTCCAGTATAAAATTAAGACTGAAAATGATGTTAGCTTTAGGCCTGGCACCCGTTAGACAACTTAGTTATTTGCAACTTTTTGTTGCTCGGTGTTGCAACTGGAAACTCCAAACAACTAAAGTTGTTTGCCCTCTCGCCCACTAGGCAACTTCCGAGCAACTTCCGAGCAACATTCGAGCAACATCCGAGCAACATCCGAGCAACATCCGAGCAACATCCGAGCAACATCCGAGCAACATCCGAGCAACATCCGAGCAACATCCGAACAAAATCCGAGCAACATCCGAGCAACATTCGAACAAAATCCGAGCAACTTCCGAGCAACATCCGAACAAAATCCGAGCAACATCCGAACAAAATCCGAGCAACATCCGAACAAAATCCGAGCAACATCCGAGCAACATCCGAGCAAAGTCCGAGCAACTATTGAGATTTAATATTTTTATTTTTTGCATTTCGTTGTCTACAAAAACGTGCTTCACCTACGCCCATCTCATTGTTGACCTGCAAATCAATGTAATATTTCAATAAACTAAAAATGAAAACTCAAAAAGTTCCAGAAAATTGCATGGAAGTTGCTCGGAAATAGCTTAGTATGCGGGCACCAGCAAATTAAAGTAGCTCGGTGTTGCAGTTATTCGTTGACAATTTTTTTACTGGATATTTTAATTCGCCAAATTACTTTGGAGGGTGGCTACGGTGTTATTTGATTGAAATCACGATTTTAGTGCTTTCCGCTGACAGTTGTTTGGTTTTGTCGATGTTAAGAGATCGTTCCAATTGTATTGTTGGTGTTGAGTCATCATCATAAACAATAAGCATGTGCATATAATATAGTTCACTTCAACGCCAGCCTTTTAGTGCTTGGAAATTTCTTTAAATCGGTTCTGCCACTGATGGGTATTTCACTGGCGTTCTTCCATCACTAGACTTTTAAGCTCGGGCTACAGGTAATGCAGTGTTAATTATTCAATATGTTTCTAGTACGTTCAGTAACAAAAATTAGGCGCTTGGACAAACGTTGATGTTTACACATAATAACCGTGAGTCCCGGCAATAACAATTTTTTTTCCAGGAAAAGTGTTGTCGAATAAAACTTTTGCTTTATTTTTAACTTGCTCTAAAGGAGAAGTATTGGATTCGTGTATCAAGAAAATTTGAGGTTTTAATCAAAACCAACATCGAGAAGTCTGAAAAAGTCAGTTTCGTCATGCCGACCGTCCGTCGGCGCGCGTCGGTCTGTGCGTCCACTGTAATTTGAGATAGAGCCTATACGGGTTGTTCGATTTGCTTCAAATTCTGTATAGAGCATTTTTTAGTTATTCCCCAGAGAAGAAATTCGAAATTCATTTTTTAGATTTTCTAGAACGAGTACAACAGTTTTGTTAATTTTTCAAATTTTCCCGAAAATAGCTCTAACGATTTTGATTAAACTTCACACCTGTAATGACCAAAATGATTAAAAGAAACCAACGTGCATCTAATTCTAATTCAATAAGCCTCAGTAGCACCTTCTTTGAGTATAGTCTTTCCATAAATATGATAATTCGCCAGACTATAGTAAATGCAAAATTTAAGTTTTTAAGATTTCGGCTTTCGAAATTTTAGGGACAACACCTGAGTAATGTCTAGCTGGATTATAATAAAGCTTATAAAGGGTAATTTTTTAGCTGGTTTGGTTTTGGCAACACTGGTTTTGACAGCTGACGTGTGTTTAGTACCTTGTGTCACTGTCAAACAGCTTCAGTTTGGTTTGCAATTTAACCATGGATCGTCTTACAAATGAACAACGCTTGCAAATTATTGAATTTTACTATCAAAATTCGTGCTGGGTTCGAAATGTTCATCGCGCGCTGCTTCCATTTTATGATCGGCATTCTCGACCTTCTGAGCAGTCTATTCGGAAGATTGTGACCAAATTTCGCACCAAATTTACTTTGTTGGACATTAAACCACCAACACGTTTACGTACTGTGCGTAGTGAAGAAAATATTGCGGCCGTATCAGCTAGTGTGACAGAAGACCGCGAAATGTAGATTCGGCGCCGTTCCCAGCAGTTAGGCCTTTGTTACAGCACTACGTGGAAAATTTTGCGGAAGGATTTGGGCGTAAAGCCTTTTAAGATACAGCTGGTGCAAGAACTAAAGCCAGCCGACCTACCACAACGCCGAATTTTTGGTGAATGGGCTCTTGGAAAGCTGGCCGAGGATCCGCTTTTTTATCGAAAAATTGTGTTCAGCGATGAGGCTCATTTTTGGTTGAATGGGTACGTAAATAAGCAAAATTGCCGCATTTGGAGTGAAGATCAGCCAGAAGCATCGCAACAGCTACCAATGCATCCCGAAAAAGCCACTGTTTGGTGCGGTTTATGGGCCGGCGGCATTATTGGGCCTATTTCTTCAAAGATGATGCGAATCGCAGCGTTACTGTCAATGGTGAACGCTACCGAGCGATGATAACAAACTTTTTTTTGCCCGAAATGGAAGTTCTTGACTTGCATGATATGTGGTTTCAACAAGACGGTGCCACATGCCACACAGCACGCGAAACAATGGCGCAATTGCGAGGCGAGTTTGGTGAACAGTTAATTTCACGTTTCGGGCCGGTCAATTGGCCGCCTAGATCGTGCGATTTGACACCATTAGATTATTTTTTGTGGGGGTATGTCAAGGCTAATGTCTATAAGGACAAGCCCGCTTCGATTGACGCACTGGAAGCCAACATCCATGCATTCATTCGTGAGATACCGGCCGATATGTGTGAAAGAGTATGCCAAAATTGGACTCAGCGGATGAGCTACCTGAGACGCAGCCGCGGTCAACATTTGCATGAAATTATCTTTAAACATTAAATTGCAAGGTTCAAACTATCGATTCAAATAAATATTTCATTCTTTTTTTGAATTTTTTGTGTTTTTTTTTTAAAAAAGTTCTAAACCTCTTAAAAAATCACCCATTACAAGTATACTTTGTGAAGTTTTCTTGAATTGAAAATTTGAAATTATGCAAACTATAGAAATTTTTACTTAGCTTCTTTGTGACTCATTTAAAAATCCAGTACTCCATTCCAGAAATTCAGCTTAAAAAACCTCCTTAAGAAAAATAAGAAAAAAAAAACTATCTCAACAGAATATACTCATGAATATTACCTCGTTCCATTTAAAAGCTTCAATATTATCCCATTAAAACTACCTTTTATCCTCGCGGCACTCAAAAAACTCCTTAAGTGCCCACTGGCGTTTCTTTAAGGTCCACGTAGGTACAGTGGATCATAGCGTATTTGATATATTGCTTTTTTTTTTAAATCAAATCTCAATAAAGATAAAACGAAGATATTTATCACTCCTAGATTTTCAGTTAGAAATCCTTATGCGGATATAAACAAATGAAAAAAATTTATTATTTAAAAAAAATTATACCACTTTGAATTTTTTCAAATTTTTCAAACAGTCGTTTTCGGATCGCGATACTGAGCCTAATACACAATATTTCGAGTACATACTTCAAAAATTGTCCACAAACATCGTTTTCATCTCTTAATATTCTCCCAACCATGGTTAGTTCAAAAATTGATAAGTTAAAAGAGGACTACTCTACAGGACCTGACGGCCGGCGCGGCTTCACGGCAGTTGTCCTTAAAAAATGCTCAAATGCTTTTATTCAGTCTCTGAGCTCTCTCTTTAGGCTATCTATTTTTCAAGGTGTTTTTCCTCAATCTTGGAAAGTGTCCTTCATAGTTCCTATACATAAAAAAGGACCAAAGAATAATGTGTCTAATTATCGCCCAATAGCCAGATTTTCTTGCATACCGAAAATTTTCGAAAGTATTGTCTATAATACACTAGCTTTTAACTCTAAACCTATTTTGTCTCCCGTTCAACACGGTTTCTTAGCCGGCAGATCAACAACAACAAACCTTGTGGAATTTGTGTCAAAAACGCTTTGCGCTATGGAAAAAGGGGATGAAGTCGATGTTATATCCACTGATTTTAGCAAAACCTTCGACAAAATGTCACACAAAATTATTACTTTCAAATTAAAAAACCTCGGCTTTCCTTCACTTTTCATCACATGGATTGACTCCTATTTGTCTAACAGAAATTACATTGTCCGTTTCAGATCATAACTTTCTTTTCCTTTCAGCGCACCCTCCAGTGTTCCACAAGGCAGTCATCTAGGCCCAATGCTATTCATTTTAGCAATCAATGATGTCGCCAACATTTTGGAGTGTGATCACTTTTGATTTATGCAGACGATATGAAAATATTTAAAAGTATATCATCACCCACTGATTCTCGCTATCTGCAAGACAACCTTGATAGATTTTCTCTTTGGTGCCAAAAAAACCTTCTCGAACTGAATGTAAGCAAGCGCCATACAATGACTTTTTCCAGAAAACGCCAACCTGGGCCACTTCGATCCTATTTAATTCAGGGGGATCCAGTGCCATATGTTACTTCCTCTCATGACTTGGGGGTCATATGCGATAGAGAGAGAGATATGAAATTGGCCATTAGTTAAATTGAAACAAAAATTACAAACATGTCGCAAGCAATACGGGTTGTTAACGAAATCCCGCAGCACAAAATCCCGCAAGATCTACTACAATGCGACAGCGCATTTTTCTTTCCCATAGGAACAAAGATTCCTACTATTTTTTCTGGGCCGACTGAAACTTTGACAAAGGACAAATTTTTTTTTGGAAAGAACTTTTTTATTAACTCACAAATTAAAAAAAAAAGTTCTTTTTTGCCACATATTTTGGTACGGTTCTGGAGGTGGATCTGCAATCGGGACAGAAGTTCTGGAGGTGACTCTGGAACTTAGACAAAGGTCCTTTTTTGAAACAAGTTTCTGGAGGTGGATCATGAACCAGTACAAAAGTGCTAGAGGTGGGTCTGGAAGTTGGATAAAAGACACATTTTTTTTTTTGAAACAAGGGTACAGATTTTTCATACACTTTGTTTTACAAATAAAAAAAAATGCTTTTGAAAACTCCCTTTTTCTGTTCTCTAAACCGCTTACGTATAACTCCGTTCAGTCGCCAGGAGCCTTTGTCAATAATTTTCTTGGGCAACTGTACCTTGGGTGGCCCGCTGCGCGCACCCAATGTAAGCATTTTAACTCCATTTTGTCGGGTGGTCATCCCGCTCACGCAACTCTGTTGCTCCGCTTAGGTTATGTTCAGTCACCTGGCAGGCGCTAATGTCAACAGTTTGAAATTAAAATTAAACTCTTCTTTCAAATATTTTTCAGAAAACTCGATTTTTTTACTCTGTTTTTAATTTTTTTTTGCAAAAAGGAACAAATCTCATTTTTAGTAAAAAAAAAAGTTTATTAAAACAGATGTTTATTTTTAATTTTTCCAAAAAAAAGTTAAGAAAAGTTAATTTTTTTTTAAATATTTTTTTCAAAAAAAATTCAATCTCTGTCCAGGTCCAGAACCACCTTTGTCCTATAGTGACTCCATTAAAGCTCATAGTCGTTGGTACATATATCTGCGCAGAATTTCCATTTTTGTTTTTAATATCTCCTAAACTGGACCACTGTACCATTTTATCTTAAATGCTCATCTTACTTTACCTGATGGTGTAATAAAAATGGCAAAATACTTCCTTCAAGAGACAAAAAAATTAACTTGATGACTGGGTCGTATGTATGCTATGTTTACTTGCTCGTTAGCTACAAGACTTAAAATCGTCAAGCCCAAACGAAAATGAGGAAAAGCAAAGATTAATAAAAAAAACATCGTTTCTCACTTGTTCTATAAGAGGGCCATCGCCATCGCCATTAGTTTTGTTTTTGTCTTAACAAAATGTTTCAGATTTTTATTCAAATCTTACAAATCGAAATCGTACCGGCTGTCGAGTGCCTCGATTGGCGTTGGAGGTCGTACTGTGGGTCTATGCGCCTATTGACTCTATTCTGTACGTACATAAAGCTAAATATAGTGGCTAAATTTGTATTAAAATTGGAACAAAGCATTTTTATGTATAAGCGTAGAACTTTAAACTGAAGTAAATGACAGAAAAATGTTTTGAATATAATTGCAATTTTTGACAGATAATTTTTTTGGCATTAATGTTTGAATATTATGATTTCGGCTTTATATACATATATGGCCGCGGCGGTTGGAACAGACAAGGCGCAATCTGGATCTGGGGCGGTCTAATTTTCACACACCCTTCGCGGTAAATCAGGCTGCATTTCGTCAATAACGCATCAAACGTTTGCTTCCAAATGCTCAATTGTTTCTAGTTTATGGGCTTAGACATGCTACTTGATACTTCACATATCTGATATCTTCAGCAAAAAAAAAATAAAATGCACGTAATGCGGTAATGCCCGATGATTTTCACGAATTGTACCATATTTTAGAAATAAATTTGAACGAATTGCAAGCGTTGCTTCGGCGCGGCGGAAGTCCAATTGCAACCTCAAAGCTATAAAATATGCACTATCGCACGAACTTGTTCTTGTGATTAACAATTGTAATGGAAACACACCTTGAAGACAAATGTTAACGCTTAAAAATAATTTACATGTAAAATACAATAACAATTCTACTTAGTTAACGCCGATAAACCGCTCCGCTTATGAACTTAGTGGATATACAGGCTGATTTGCATAATGTATGACAAAAAGCTAGAGCGTGTAGGTTACGTTAAGAGAAGAAAAAAATCGTATGAGAGAGATGGGTCTATTCCTCCCCGTTTAGCTAGGAAGTGCAATTTTCAAAAAAAAAAAATGTACTTTTAAAACAGAAAAAAAAATTATAAAAAAAAACAAAGGTTGCACTCACAATGCCATGCTATACTTTTTTGTAAAGCCAGACACCTCTTCTTTTATTTTGTTTGTAAATAATGATTTTTTTTTTAAATAGTTTTTGAAAAATTAATTTTTAAACACAAAATTTTGTATAAAATATTGAAAAATTTTTGTTCAAAATTGTACGTTATTTAGTAGTATATTTGTTTTTAATATTCAACGCTCTTTTTAATTTTTAGCCAAATACTTAAAACCAGAAGCTTAAATTTCTTCTAGCTCCTTAGAAAATTGAAAACAAGATAAATACAATTCACTTATGGCGAATTCCTTTCAACAAAAAATTCGAATTTTTTCTAAACAGAATCGAATTTTTTCTAAACAAAATCGATTCTTTTCTGCCAAAACAAATCTTGCGTTTTTAACAAGATTTCACACTGATTTACACACACACTATGAAGATTTGACATTTCTAATACGTCATAAATTGAAAGTCGCGGAATTTTTGGAAGACGAGTTGTTTATTTTTTGTTTGCAACGAATTCTACATAATTTAATAAAATATTCAACAATATATTCAGTCAATACAGCTTTAAAAATAATTTATTGTGCGTTGTTCATTATCAAACACAAATTTGACAACAAAAATACCTTTCGTGAGTGAAAGACGTGTTAAAAACTTTCAGTGCAAGTGATGAAAACTTTTCAATAATAATTTTCTTTAAAAATATATGTGCAAATAGAAGTTCAAACAAATAAAATGCACCGTATAAGCTGGCTAATATCTTTTATTTATTAATTTAATTCTATTGGTAAAACATTTTTCTCACAACAAAAACAAACAACCTTAATAGTTTTGTGAATAATTTCTTGATGTTTTGCGTCAATTGCAGCTATAAAGTCACAAACACAATCACACCAAAAAAAAATCGATTCTTTTACGAAATACGAATTCCTTTCAATTGACAGAAAAAATTCGATTCTGTTTAGAAAAAATTCGATTTCTTTTTTGAAAGGAATTCGCCATTAATTTTACTTCAATCCTATTTCCACTACGAAGCTAGTAAAGTAGATTTAGTTATTTTCAATTTTCTCAAAAAGTACAAGACATTTAAGCAACCGGTTTTCTGTTTTTGACTAAAAACTAATAAGAGCTTTGAATTTCGAAAACAAAATTAGTACCTACTTAATTACGTAAAGTTATGAAATTTTTCAAAAATTTGGGTTTGAAAATTAATTGTTTTTGGGCACTTTTATTGGTTAAAGTGAACAAGTGAGTACTAAAATACACATCTAATATTAGTCAAAAGTAACAGTGCAAATAAATCTTTGTGTTTAATTTGTTTTTTTTTTTTCAATTTTTAATATTGCTACATTGTTTGACATATTGAAAAGCCATGGAAAAGATATACATAGGTTCGTGAATAACACAAAAATAAGACCTTTTTGTAAAAAAAAAAAAAAAAAAATCATGTTATGTCTTTTTCTGTTATTTGAATTTTTGCCAAAAACCTGAAAATCAGTTTTCTTGTTTTCTTACAATTGCTTTGGTTATTCTAGGTACATAGTTTAATCAAAATCGTAAGAGTCGTTTTCGAGAAAATTTGAAGCAACCAGAATTTTTGTATGACAGCTTACCGTTGTAGTTGAGCTAAAACAAATTTTTGAATTTTCCCTAGCTAGCAAATCAGATAAAAATACTTTGTACCAAATTTCATGCAAATCGGACCAGCCGTTTAGGCTCTAGCTCAAATTACAGTGGACGCGCAGACGCACAGACCAACAAATGGACGGCATGACGAAACTCACGGAATTGGACTTCTTGATTATCGTTGTGTGATTAACTTTAAACTAATTTAATAAATACTTATTGATAACGCACGCACTTTTTAATGCAGAAAGGTCGAATCGTTGAATCAGATTGATTCGGTTTTTGTGATTGTGACCCGATCCGTACAGCAATGCATTCCATTCCAATCGTTCAAATGCACGAATTGATTGAGAATGAGTGGAATGAACGAAGCATACTTTCCATTTACGGTAATAACAAAGTTACAATCAATTGTTTTTTTTTTGCTAAACGGATATCAAAGGCCGAATCAATCACGTGTTCAATTATTAATAAACAGATACAAAAAAAAAAAAAAAATATGTGACTGCCGGGACTTACGGTTAAATATGTGCAAACATCAACGTTTGTCCAAGTGCCTAATTTTTGTTACTGAACGTCATCAAAAGAAACATATTGAATAATTAACACTACATTACCTATCTGTAGGCAGTGCTTAAAAAGCTTAATGTTGAAAAAACGGCAGCGAAATAACCAGTGGGGGAACCGCTGTAACGAAATTTCCAAGCACTAAAAGGCTGGTGGTGAAGTGTCCAACGAACGGTGAAGGTTCGGTACTGAAAGGTCCTGCTTCGTAGTTCACTCTCAACTTTAAGATGACTTCACATTACACATGGTTATTGTTTATGGTAATCACTCTCTGAGCATCGACAAACAACAACTGTCAGCGGAGAGCACTAAAATCGTGGTTTCAATTAAATGACACCTTAGCCAAATTCCAAAGGAACTTATTGGTTTGACTGACAGGGGTAGAATTAAAATATCCAGTTAGAACTGTCAAAGAACTTGCAACCCTTATGAAACTCCATCTTTCCATCGAGTAAAAGTTCAATCTTAATTTTATACTGAACGAACCTCAAATGAATGTCACTATGAGATAGCCGGCGAATTATATATCTTGATTTTTTAGAATATTTAGTTGCAGTTGTTGTCAGTGGAAATCACTAAAATCGCAGTTTCAATCGATTGACACCATCAATCGCCTATGGAATTGGACGCTGTGATTTTTAATGAATGTAAACTTTGTGCAAGTACAAAGGTAGCCGATAACTCTGCAATTTGTTCAACCTCAGCTATTTTGTATATCACAGCCTACAAATTGCAAGAAGAAATTGCATCGTTTAAAAGCAGTATAATGTAAACGTAGAATTTAAGTTCAGATTTGTATGACTGAACGCACCCGATATCCTACCATACCTACAGTCAATTGTCAATCCCTACAGCTGGCTTTTATTATTTTTGTTTTGATTTTGTTTTCTTTTTAATTACTAGTGTCGCGTCCATTTTGTTCGGGGAATAATTAAAAATTAAAGAAAAATATAAAAATATAAGTGTTAAAATGATAAAATCGTCGGTAGCGCTAAAAACAATTTGCTTTCGTCTTTGGCAAAAACAATATAAATGAGTGGTCGCGATAAAGTATAATCTAATTGTCGGTCGCGTTAAAATCAATTTGTTTTGGTAGGGGCAAATCAGATTTCGTAACGTAACGTGCTACAACGTAAAGTGCACGACGTAACGTTGCACACGAACGTTCACGTTTTTTTTCAGCATAGATGTTTACACATCAAAAACTTTCAAAAATGTTTAAAAACAAATAACAATCGGCTATTAAGCACGATGTCGCTTAAGGTTTGCTCCTTTTCGAACTTCGAATAAAGTCGTGATTATTTAACCCACGAGCCACTAGTCACGATTCACCAAAAGTCGCTGAATTTTTGTCTCATTGTCTTCTTTTCCTTCGCACTTATTGTGCTGGAAAAGAGGCTTAACCTCAACAGGCATAGCCGACTATGTCCAGTCTTAGTGCTTTTTACTTTGTAAACATTTCTCCTTATATATATGTATATATTTTATGTTGTGAGGCACAATAAATTATGCATCTTATTTATGTACATACATTCTAAAATTTGAAAAGACTACCTCTAAAAGTTATGTAATAACAAACGTGTTTGTTGAACTCTCATATAAATGACCATGGACGACCTTTTAACCAAAACATCATGACCTTTTCTTCAAGTGCCATATTTCTGGTATTGAGTAAATAAGAAATCTTTTTACATATATGTAATTATTTGAAAGTTAGAAACGTGCAAAAAAAACCTTTTTTTTGCGAGCTGATTAAACTTAACACGTGGCAAAAATAAAAAGCTCAACCGGAACGTGCCATCAACAAAAATATTAACACACAACAATAAGTTCTTTGATGAAGTATAGTGTTTTAGAGTTTGTTTTCAAATGAAAATAAATTGACTTTAACATTTTCCAAAGGAATGAAATCATTTGTGTGCTAAACGAAGAAAAAGTGTCATCCTTAACTTGTTCACTACAAAAAAAAAAGAAATAATTTTATTCTTTCCCATAAAAATTAATAAAAGAAAACCTTTATATCGAAAATATATTGGAAAAAAAATTGCAATATTATCTGACCATTTAAAGCAAGTGTTTTGGCTTTTGTAGAATTTAAAATGGGATATTCAAATTTATAGCGTCATAACTATATTCATATAGATACATATGAATAAATTTGAAGAGAGTGAACGAAGAAACATTTCGAGTTCAAGTTTCAAATACTCTGCAATAAGTGCAAAAAATTCTTTGATACGAGAAAATAATACTTTCTATGAATTGAAAGTGCATTCAGGTCCAAACTAGGTCTCTAAGAAGCCCTGAGGAGTGAGGTAATTAAAATCTATACAGTATTAATTTTTTATTTGAATATATTTTGTCCAAGTGACGGTGACATGGCTACATGGGAAAGAACCTCGGATCAGTAAATACAAAATTAAAACACGTTGACTGGCCAGCCTACGTGCAATTAAAAAAGAATTACAAAAGTGCCAAGTGGCATGATAACCTATATTAGACGTGCTTTTGTTTGTTTTCTATAAGTTTACATACAAATTCACCAACAAAACATAGAAACAGCTGAATATAAAGGGTGTTTTTTTTTGGAAAGAAATCAATTTAAAATGGCAACACTGTTTTCTGTGGCAGTGCGGTGAGCGCAATATTGATTCAGGTAGCACACGTAAGTACAAGGTGGCCTCAACTAACTCGGCGTCCAAAATTCGAGCCACCTAGCTAGTGACTGAGCTAGCTGGAGAATCTTACTGGTTGAGGCCCATCAGGTCCACTCCGGACCAGTGGCAGCGATGCCACTTAGCAGCAATTACAGCAGATCTACTGCATTTTCTGCAAGAAATAAATCTACTGCCACAAAAATCAAACCTTTACTGCACATTTTTTTTTTTCAAATTCCAATTCACTGAAAGGTCCAATTTACTGCATTTTTTGAGTGATCTACTGTTCAATTTTTTTTCTCGAAGTGGCAACGCTTCTCCGCTGCTGATGTCCTATTTTAAATTAATAAGTTCTGTAAGCCCTATCAATAATAGCCCTATCAATAAAAACACTATTCCAGAGAAGAATTTCATCCGCTTGATAAATTTTCTTATTGATAAACATATTTTTACTTTCTAGTTTTTTTATGTGGAAGAACAGCAACACTATCAAAATGTAGCAACATTCCATTGAGTGTGTTACATACATAACTGATTGATGAAAACTATGATTGTAGTAGTAAACGGTTGTTTTTTTTTTTTTTTTTTTTTTATATATTTATTTTATTAATATGGTTTTACAATAGTACCTGCGAAGCCGAAGCTTGTCTGCAGAAGAACATTTTTCAATTATATTAAAATAAAAGTAAGCAAAGTTTACGATTTAATATTAAATGCAATTTTAAAGTTCCAATTTTTTTTTTTTTTTTTTTTTTTGGAATAAGTATGGCTTATAATAAAATATATATAAAATTTTAATTTCTACAATTAACGAAAAATGTTTTTGGTTCTTTTTTTCTTTTTTTAAATTTTTGAATCATGACAATTTCTCTCGGTAGTCCGTTGATTATATTTGGTACAATGTGTTGAAGTTTACGTCTTCCGTAGTTGTTGGAGTTTCTTGGTGTCTGTAACATTCTTTGTGCACGTCTTCTGGTGTTTAGTTGGTGTTGTATTGGTTGTTTAAATCGGTTGTCATCAAAGTATTCTATTATGGTCGTCATCTTTAAAATATCTTCAACTTGAAGTGGCTTAAAAAGTGTGTCATATGTATGTCGATTGTTGTCGTTAATTTGTTTTATAGCTGCATTTTGGAGTTTTTGAATTTTGATAATGTGGGTTTTAGCTGCATTACCCCAAGCAAGTATTCCATATCGTATCCTAGATTCCATCAATGAGTAATAAACTTGTTTTAAAACATCGTGGTTAGTGTGGTATTTTAGATGAGATATTGCAAACATCGCTTTCTTTAGGTCCATCCTCAGTTTGTCTATGTGTGTATCCCATAAAAAGTGACTGTCTATTACTACTCCCAGATACTTGTAGTTGCTTACTTATTCGATGCATTCTTTTTGCGTTTTAGGGCAGTCATCATTCTGTAAATAAATCCTTTGATTTGTCGGCTTGAACTGCGGACTTCTGATATGCATCATTTTTGTTTTTGATGCATTCATTACCAACCCGTTGTCGTGACACCATCTAACTGCCATGTTGAATTCTTCTTGAATGATCTTTGTTGCCGTATCAAGAGAACTGTGGTGAACGACAATAGCCGTATCATCAGCAAAAGCGAAGGGAATACTATGTTTGAAAAGTCGTAGCAATTCGTTAGTGTACAAGACAAACAAAATTGGACCCAGTTTAGATCCCTGCGGAACTCCATATCTCATCACTTTTTTCTCACTCATAGCATCTTTGATTTTAACACAAAATGTTCTGTTTTGAAGATATTCTGTCAGCCAATCAGCCATAGAGCCACGAATTCCAATTCTTCTTAGAGTTTCAATAAGATTTGAGTGATTTAATGTGTCGAACGCCTTACTGAAATCCATGAAGATTACTAATACGTGATGTCTCTTATCTAAACTTTCGTTGACACAATTCGCAAACTCACCAAGTAACTTTCCTGTATTTTTACCCTTCTGAAAACCGTACTGGCTTCTATGAATCAGTGCATGTTTGTCAACAAAGCCTTGCAACCTGTTGGCAATCACACCTTCCAAACATTTTTCAATAACTGGAAGAATTGATATTGGCCTATAGTTGTTTAGTTGGTCCTTTGCTCCTCCTTTGTAAATCGGCCTTACAACTGCTGTTTTTAAGGTAGATGGAATTTTTGATTGAGTTATACTCAAATTAATTAATTTGCATAGAATGAGGTGTATGCATAATTGCATACATATTAAAGTGTTTTTTAAGAAGTTATCCATCCCATAAAAGCCATGGATGTGAACTAAGCAAAACAACATTCACCGAGCGCAAAGCGGTTAGGTGGATAATTTTTTTTTTAAATAGTCGTTAATTAGATGTGATAATTTCGAATTAGCAGTTCCATGTTTTCTATTTCCTTTTACTAAACCCTCAAAACATTAAATTCTCAAATTTTATGGCTTTCTACTTAATGATTTGCAGTTCGGTACTAGTATGAAATTAGTTGTGAATATTTAAATTTTGTCATTCTATGTTTTTCTTGCTAATTTGCTAATTTGGTGTCAACTAAGCGAAGGATCTTCTCAATAACGGATAAAAACTTTTTGTATTGAATGATTTACTGCCCAATAATTTGCCATTAATTAGCTGTGACAATTTCAATTTTATCATGCACTTTTTTTCTATGTTTTTGTTTGGTAATTTGCTTTATTCATATGACGTTAGCGAAGCACCCCCCAAAAAGTGTTAAAAGCTTCTTATATTGAATGTTTTATTACTCAATAATTAGCAGTTTATCAGTCGTGACTAATATAGTTCTGACAATTTAAATTTTTTTGTGAGATGTTTTCTATGTTTTTTTCTTCTGCTAATTTGACAAATTCATATGATGTTAAGACAACGCCCCTCAAAAAGGTTTAAAAACTTCTTATATTGAATGTTTTATTGCCTTATAACTTGCCGTTCATCAGTGGTGAACTAGTTAGTCAGTCATTTAGTTTAAAAAGTTTTTACCCCTTTTGAGATTGTGTAGAAAAAAAACATAGAAAACATGGAACGACAAATTCGAGATTATCACAACTATTTAACATTTTTCACACCGTCTTCAAATTGTTCAATTTATTGTACAAGAAGCTTTGAATTTGTTGTTACAAATTTAAATTTTTCTATTTCTAGTTGTTTAAGCCCAAAGTAATCAGTAATAAATACTATCACCATCTATCAACAACATCTCTTTATCTTCGTGTTCTTTTTTTGTATTCTTCTATCGATAAAAGCTTCTTATAAATTGATTGATTTCAATATAAATGAAGGTAATACTTCTTAAATTTTTCATAAGCCATTTTAAACAATACAATTAGATGAATTTCTCCATATTTGAGGCCCTGAGATTAAAGGATAAAATCCAGCACTGGGTGAATTGCATAAAATTGAGTCGAATGTGTTTATTTGCATAAAACCAAACAACGCAACGAATAGAGTATGTTTTATATGTATGTGACATTGTGAGTTCAAATGCAAGCAAAGAATATTTAAATATTTTAAATCTCTCCTTTTTCCTTTTGAATTGGATGTGAAGAAGCAATAAAAAATGTGATCTACATACCAAATAAATGCATCGTCTGAGAAGAAGCAATAACAAAAAGGACAATGTGTAAGGATAAGGATATATGTATGTAGTTGTAGAAGAAAGTGCGTTCTTTGAGTGCAAAATCAATACTTAATGTGTGCATTATAAATTATTCAGGATGACTTCGCAAAAGAGTTAGAGCTTTCTATATACAATATTGTCTGTGTTCTATTGCAACAGTTTATGTATATGGATATACGAATTAGACTTAGATTTGGTCTGAGTAAGTTTTAAAAAATGTAATTTCAGTAGAAACTGTGAAAACTGTGTCACATTTAATTTCAATTTGAAGTTTAATATGTACATACATAACTGTATTGGACAGAAAACCCATCGGAAGTGAGATTATTGTTGATTTACGTGTTAGAAGTGTATAAGTTGTATTAGGGACTTTTTTTTTTTGCTCCAGGCAGGATAATCCAACAATTTAAGTGAATCATTTGAATTCTATTTTTTCGTAGACTTTTTCACGTTTTGGCGATGTCAATTGGCCACCAACCTCATGCGAATTGACACCGTTAGATTTTTTTCTGTAGGGCTACGCAAAAGACTATGTTTACGCGAAAAATCCCCGAACTCAACTGTAATACTTGTAGGTGACTTTAATTTACCTCATTTAGTATGGTCTGAATCTGAGAACAAGATTTATTTTATTGCAACTAATGCCACATCGGAGAAAGAAGTTTTATTCACCGATCGACTTCTTGCTTCTAGTCTTGTTCAGCGATATCAAAAATAATCTAGGAAGACAACTAGACTTAATTTTCACGTCTGACGCTGACAACTCTGTTGTCACGGAAAGTAATCACCTCCTCTCCAAACTTGATAACTATCACCCCCCCCCCCCATTTTTATTAATTTCGCGTATGTCAACGAACATCATAACACTGATCTAAGAGCGCAGCGGCAATTTAATTTTCGTAAAGCTAACTTTGACAAACTCAATGATCTCATTGGTAGAATCAATTTTGACTTCATCTCCGACGAATCTATTCACATTGATTTAGTGATTGACACATTCTATAACCACATCTTTAACTGTTTTTCGAGGTCAGTCCCTATTTTACTTCAAAAAAATTTCACATCTTCTCCTCCTTGGTATAATAAAGAACTTCGTTCACTACGTAATCTACGTAATAAACTTTGGCAAAAGTTTCTGAAATCGAGGTCTAGTTTGGACCTTTCTAATTATCTCTCATCTTACCACAACTTCTCGACCTTATGTGACTCCCTTTATTCCAATTATATCCATCAAACACAGGCTGATCTTATTACCAACCCAAAAAAGTTCTACCAATTTATTAATTGCAAGAAAAAATCGGATGGTTATCCTTCCACATTAAGACTTCGTGAATCTATGTATGCTGACCCTCATACCATATCCAATCTTTTTGCAGATTTTTCCAGCGAAGCATTTTCTTTTAACGATACCGAGGTAGACTTGAACTATTTTAGTTATTTGTACAATTATCCTCATACCTCCTTTACTGATATCAACATTTCCCTATCTTCAGTGGTGCGTAAAATTCCTCAACTGAAAGATGATTTTTCCCCTGGTCAAGATGGTCTCCCAGCAATCGTTCTTAAAAAATGTATTGGAAAATTAGGACAGCCTCTTACAAAACACTTCCACCTCTCCATTGTAAGTGGTATTTTTCCTAAGATGTGGAAAAATTCTTTCATTAACCCTGTTCACAAAAAAGGTTGCGAAAATGATGTTTCCAACTACAGACCCATTGCCAAACTCTCTTGTATACCTAAACTTTTTGAAAGTATAGTGTACGAGTCGCTGTTTGTTCACTGTAAAGCAATTTGTACCTCTAAGCAGCACGGGTTCTTAAAAGGACGATCCACAACAACTAACCTCACTGAATTCGTTTCAAAAACGCTGTCTGCCTTAGAAGAAGGTAAAGAAGTTGATGCCATTGCAACAGATTTTAGTAAGGCATTTGAAAAAATTTCCCACAATATCATTCATTTTAAACTTAAAAAGCTTGGTTTTCCTCTTTTGTTCACCTCTTGGATTCAGTCATACCTTGTTGACCGTCAGTATCGAGTGCTCTTCAGAGGGAATATCTCCAAACCTATTTATGCATTTTCTGGAGTACCCCAGCGAAGCCATTTGGGACCACTAATTTTTGTTTTGACTATAAATGACGTTAATCTGATTTTACCTCAATCTGATTTAGAAATTTACGCTGACGATATGAGAATATCGAAACAAGTTTTTACCCCTGACGACGCACTTATGCTGCAAAAAGACTTAGATAGCTTTTTTACTTGGTGCCAAAAGAACTTTCTTGAGCTAAACATTAAGAAATGTCAACCCATAACCTTCACTCGAAAGTGCCCTCCCTTGTCCCAGAGACAATACTCGATTTATGGAGTACCTGTTCTTATTGTAACCTCCATTCGCGACTTGCGAGTCAACACTCGGGTTCGTAAAATGCTGGTCAAAAGAATTTTCTTGTCCATATGTAACCAAATCCCTTTATATGACTTTTGTTAGACCTCTCCTAGAATATGCCTCACCAGTCTGGTCACCATATATATCATCAAGTTCACATATGTAGATCGTATCGAAGCCGTCCAGCGCAGATGTTTACGCTTCGCTTTGCGGGGTCTTGGCTGGGATGATCCCTATAACCTGCCTTCTTATGCAGACCGTCTTAAACTTCTGAACCTTCAACCGCTCAAATTACGCCGTGATACTGCTGACATCGTTTTTGTTCACCAATTAATCAATGAGGTCACTGCCTACCACCGTACCGATTATGGCCCCAACAAACCTTTGACTCGAATGCTATACGCAAAGCCAACAACATAAATACCTTCAACCCCAACATGAGTAAGCCTGCTTTAAAACAAGCTATTCTTAACTCATCCTTCTCTTAGTCCTTTTTTACTTTTTCTAACTCTCCCATACTGAAAATTTCTACCTTTATATGTTTAAGTTTAGATTTAAGAAATATTATGTTTAGTTTTAAGTTCTGCTTGTATTAAGCCTATAAATAAATATAACTCTAGACGCATTAAAAACCAACATTACTCAAGCTATGGCCAGGATACCACCCGAAATGTGCGAAAAAGTGGTTAAAAATTACCTCAAAAGAAACGCATGCTGAGAATCTTGCCGAGGCGGCTATTTGAATGATATTGTTTTTCACACTTAATGGTAAAGTCCAAATTTTTTAATGAAATAAAATTTTCATCAAAAATGTATCGCTGTGTGGGATTTATTTGGCATTACTTTCGAAACCGAAATATTTATGACCCTTTATAACTAAAATACCATGCTCTCACTTATAGGTAAATCACGAAAGCCTTAAACACCATTTTGATACATATTTAAAAAAAAACAACATCTGTTTCTTTAAATGCATGAAAATGTATGTATTTTGAATATAAAAATACCCCAGAACCGAGGGAAAAATATATATAAGGTGTGATTCTGGGTTAGGAAGAGAAACAATGGTGTTGGTATGGGTTTTTATTTAGAGAATTTATTATAGAATAGAAAAGCTTCTTCCCACTTCAATTCTATTCTGTCGCAGTTTATTTATTAGATTGACCTTAAATTTAAGGATGTGACGTAATCACTTAAGCGTATGACATTGTCTTTCTTTTTCTTTTTTTTTTTAAGACAAAAAAACCTCTTTACAGTTTCAATAGAATCAAATATTTTAGAGAGTAAAAATAAATCCACTTAAGATGGAAAACATGAAAAAGGCGGACATTTTGATTGTTATAATCCAGAGATTTTACAAATCCGAAACGGCAATAGAAAAGGGTAATAGGGATTTGATGGCGTTAGACAATAAATTGATAAGGGTTTCGACAAATAAAAAAACAACAATCTCACGAACTATGACTGTTCATGTTCATATAGGTATCTAAAAGCTATATGTATGTATATGGACCAATTCACACATCTGACAATTACATATGTATGTAGGTAGATATTAAAATCTTGCTTTAAAATGAGGATAACAAGAAAATAAAAAATAAAATAAAAATTTTTTTAACAAATTGATTTGAAAACAAAATCTTAGAATTATTGTAAAAAGGCCTATAAGCGTAAGGATACAAATAAAATAAAATGCACGACTGGGTCCCACGAACTTGCTCTGCTATCACACTCTGGTTGCAAAGTTTGGATATTGTAAACCTATGTAGTTACGTGATTTTAAAGGAAACACATTAGTTATGGGAACCTACCTATATATATTTGATACCACCTGCCAAAAGCATAGTTAAGTTGAAAGGACATATAATATTATGTGATTACACACAAATGAACCATCGTTTGGAACATATATGCATGCATTAAAATTAAATTATTCAAACTGCAAAATTGTTTTAAATCAACAAAATTAGAAATAAATTCATTAAAAAACTTCTCCAAATATTTTGAAATCAATGCGATATACACTATTATCTTCTATTTCTTAATAAGTTAGAAATAAATTTTAAAAATTACAAAGGTGTTTTCTTATACAATATCAAATTTTGTAAATATTTTTAACAAATGTAAATAACCTCTCTTGAAATTAAAGCATGACATGTGTGTGTATTTCTTAGTGCCCAGCCTACTGCCGGCCCCTCCCACATTTCTTTTACTGGAATTATTTGCAATTGCAGTTAATGTAACGGGTGTTATTTTTTAGAGGTATAGAACTATAAGTTGGCAACACTATTTTAACTGGCGGCCATTTTGTCAGCTGTCAAGTGATTTATTTTAAATTTGGTTTGGCATTTCAACATGAATAGACTGACGCCTGAACAACGCTTCCATATTGTGCCCAAATGGACCCAAAAGAACATTGCCGTTGATCCCAATTTTCATAAGCGAATTTTGTTTAGCGATGAAGCTCACTTTTGGTTGAATGGATACGTCAATAAACAAAACTGCCGTATTTGGAGTGATGATAATCCTCAAGTGTATGTTGAGAAACCGTTCCATCTGCAAAAAACTGACTATGTTTGGTGTGCTTTATGGTTTGGTGGAATAATTGGTCCGTACTTCCTTAAAAACGATGCTGGCTATAACGGCACAGTCAATGGTGACCGCTATAGAGCCATGATTACTGACTTTTTCGTTCATCAAACTATTCTATTGTTTTAGATGTGTAAACATCTTTGCCGGCGGTAGAGTGATATAGAAACGTCGACTTTCCTCTGTGCGATGTGACGAAGTCACACTTTACGATGAATCAAGTTACGTTACGAAAATCTGCATAGTAGGATATTGGGTATATGTTCAGTTCAGTGATAAAAATATAAAGATCATCTTCAAGCAAACTAAACTAGTCCGTTTTGATCCGTGCACGTAGTCAACAACGTGTAGACGACTTCGCATACGGATCCGAATATTGATCCTCAAAACTGCGCTTGGACAAACGTTGATGTTTACACTTATATTAACCGAAAGTCCTCGTACACACACATTTTTATTTATAAAGAACACCTGCTAGGCTCGCAGGGTTTCTCCTTTTTTGATCTCAAAATAGATTTATTCCAATAAGTAAATCTCATTTCCAAAGGGCGGCAAGACTTTTTTTTTATCTTTCGAATTTAACTTGAATGACGCTGTATACCTAACAACTCGACTCATCATCATAGTCGGCTCGACAACCGGGGTCCGGTCCTGGCCTCCTTCAACAAGTCTCTCCACCCATCCCGGTCTCGAGCCGCCGCCATCCAGTTGCGCACCCCAAGGCTCCGGGCGTCCTGGTCTAGGCCATCTCTCCAGCGCAAGCATGGCCTACCACGCTGTCGTCTACCATAGAATGTACTACAAAGAACTTTCCGAGCAGGTTCCTCTTCGCTCATGCGAGCTAGGTGCCCTGCCCACCGGAGTCTACCGAGCTTAATTTTTGTCACGCTATCTGCTTCAAGGCAGATTGCGTACAATTCATGATTTTACCGTCTCCGGAATCGTCCTTCCTCACATATGGGGCCAACAATTCTCCTTAAGACTTTTCTCTCGAACGCGGCTAAAAGGTCGGAGTGCCTTTTGCTAAGCACCCAAGTCTTGGATCCATATGTGAGTACTGGCAGGACCATGGTGCTGTACAGCAGCAGTTTTGAAGTTATGGTGAAATTTCTGGATTTGAAGAGCTTTGACAGACTATATTAGGCTCTGTTGGATTTGAGAAGCCGCCCGCGTATTTCTTCTTCTATATTGTTATCGGCTGCTACTATTGACCCAAGGTATTTAAAGGATTGCACCACTTCAAATTCGTGCTCCGCTACCTTGATTGTTTGACCAACTGTTCCTCTCGCATTCGACGCCACCATGTACTTTATTTTACCTTCACTAATGTACAGCCCCAGATTTTGTGCCGCCTGCTCGATCTGGATGAAGGAATCATGTACAGCTTGCTCGGTTCTTCCGATGATGCCGATGTCGTCTGCGTAAGCCAGTATCTGGCTGGACCTGTTGACGATGGTCCCTCTTGTTGCCGTGCCAGAGTCACGCGGATTGCTTTCTCCAACGCCAAGTTGAAGAGGAGGCAGGCCAAACCATCCCTTTGTCGGAGTCCATTAAATATGTTGATTGGTTTGGATAGCAATCCGGCTATTTTTACTTGGCTTGTTACGTTGGTCATGGTCAACCTACATAGTCGTGTCAATTTATTTGGGATTCCGAATTCTCTCATGGCTTTGTAAAGTTCTACCCTGGCTATGCTATCGTAGGCGGCCTTAAAGTCTATCAACAGATGGTATGTTGGGATGTTAAATTCTAGACATTTTTCCATCGCCTGCCTAAGGGTAAAGATCTGATAAGTTCTCGACTGATCAGATCTCGACTAGTACTTCTTATTCTTATTTTTGTTTAAACTTAAAATTGTTTGTTTTTATTGAAAATAAAACAAAAACACAAGTTAAAATTGCAAACTAATAAGCCAATTGTGAAAACCTCATTATCATTCTTAAGCTATTAAATATGTTTACGCGGATAACAAAACCTGATCTATATAAAAAAAGAAACAGCATCTCACAAAAAAAAAACTAGCCATCTAATCCTCTTCCACAAACCTCTTAAGGTTTCAAAAAAAAACCGGAAAAGAGTCTTTCATAACCTCTTCATCCCACCTGAATGGATTCACCCTAAACCGTTATATCCTTGCATATGAATAGAAACCTAACTACTTTCCTCTCAAAGCCAACCCATCAGCCATCACCTTATCACCCACCTCCGATGCAACGAATGGTTCGCATTAAATGTGAGTTACTCAAAACATCACGTACCTGCTTGCTTGCAGTACAGAACTACCCTAGCGTAGCTAGCTCCCACTAATGCCACATCTACAATATATGATGCTCAATGGCTTTCGCTCATGCAAAATTCATCCTCCTCAAGGCTTCTTCCTTAAACATGCTTTTGAAATTAAACAAAAAAAAAAAAAAATGCCTTCCAAAAGGACGAGTACGGAAGCAAACTTTAAATGAAGGAACTTTTAAGTATCCTGCATTCCGCAGCTCCTCTCGAGATCTTTTCCCAGCACCCGCCCACGCTCTGGAGTGCAAAACTTTTGAAAATTATCCAATTCGATGGCAAACACCTTCACAACTTATGTATACCTTCTAGTTTCGAGGTTAGTTTATTCTGTAGGGCCAACCATATTGACTTGTGTTCTTGTGGCGATGGAGCGGCCGGCGCGGCGTTTCATGCTCATCGATCGCCTGTTTTGTTCTGTATGATGTTTATGTAAACACCAACAGCCACAGCAGCCAAAGCCAAAAAAATGGAGGTCCTGGAGGACATCATGGCTGAAGACAAATCATAATTTGAGTTATATGCAGTAAGACGGACCTTTTTATGCCTTCCGTCAAGAATTAATGCTGAAACTTATTATGAAACAATATCCAAAGCGTCGAGGCTTTTTTCGGGACATTTGAAGGTTTTTTCGAAAGCATAAGCCCCTTCAATCAACTTTACCTGGATGTGGATGTTCGTGACCGTGTGAAAGTATATCCCTATATCCCACCAACTGTGTGAGCTTTTTTCCTTGATGGTTGTCGAAGAGGTTTACCTTTTCTATATATGTAAGTAGAGGGATATGCTCTAGCACTCTCCTTTAGCCATACCCATATCAGCTAACCTGAACGACTTAACATTGCTGGTCACGATTCTCAATTTCCGTCGGTGTAATTTTATCTTCTCCTATTTTTTGAGCGATGTATTTTTATGTTTACTTTTTGATGCATAAGGATATTTGGAATGGAGAGAAAATGGTTCAATATGCTACGGTTAACAACTAGAAAACTCTGAAACGTGTTTTGGGGCAAAATTGTGTCAAGGGGCTAAAGTTTGGTATTTATAGGTTCACTCTCTCTCTGATGGGTAGTTATTTCATTTGAAAGGTTCTCTCTTTTCGGGGATAAAGACTTACATATCTTTGAATTGGTATTGATTGAATTCTATATTTTTTTGATGAACATTCTCGTTTACCAAAGGGACATTTTGATTGAATATTAGTCGAGTAAAATAGGATTTGGGTCATGGCTAACGTAACGGTGCAGTGGCACATAGCACATACCTAGGTATACGTATATGTGTCAAAAGATGTGTGATGATGAAATTGTTATGAGGAATATGTATAGTTAGAATCAAGTTAGTGATGTGAACTTGCATAATGCTGAAAGAATGATTGGAAATTTTGAATTTGAAATAATATTGTTAAATTAATTTTTGTTTTAAATTTGACGCAAAAATTGTTTTATCACAAAATAAATAGAACCCTAGAGTAACAAGCACTTTTTGGAAATTTGTAATTTAAAAAAAAAAAAAAATTGACGGTTACCCGGCTATATTTTAAAATTGTTGGCAAAATGAAATCACTGAGATTTTTATTGCAATAATATCCCTATCTATTTATTCAATCCGTTAATAAACTAACGTTAGAACTTATATAAGTAATCAGATACAAATACATAAATAATACTCAAGTACAACAATATGTTAAACATTTTTTTTTTTAAATTGTCTTTTAAATTAAAATATAAAGGGTTTTCCAATAAGAGGTGTTATTTTGAATAGCCCGCTATTTCGGTAGCTGTCACTTTTGAAACTGTAATTTTTTGACATTTGACAAGTAGAAACTACGCCATTAATAAAAATGGAACGATACACGCTTCAACAACGCATTGAAATTATTAAAATTCACTATAAAAATGGTGAAAATTTGGCAGAGACGGTTCGTAAAACTAAAACATTTTTGGGTCGTCGTGAAGCACCTTGTCGGACCGCAATACAGAAATTGGTGGACAAATTCGAGCTGTTGGGACAAGTTAGTGATGTGAAGAATAAAACCCGTGCACGTCGCTCAAGAACAACTTAGAATATTGCTGTTGTAGCCCAAAGTGTTGAAGAAAACCCAGGTTTGTCCATTCCTCGTCGTTCTTTGGAATTAGGCATTCCACAAACGTCATTACACGGTATTTTGCATAAAGACTTGGGTCTTAAGGCTTATAAAGTTCAGTTAACAAAAGAACTCAAGCCGGCTGATCATCAACAACGTCGTGTCTTTGCTTATTGGGTCCTTGAAATGCATGAAAATGATCCGGAATTTCATCGAAAAATCATCTTGACTGATGAGGCCCATTTCCACCTCACCTCGGAGGCTACGTCAACAAGCAAAACTGTCGCATCTGGGGCTCGGAAAACCCAAGAGTTATTGTTGAAAAGCCTCTCCATCCTCAACGCGTGACTGTTTGGTGCGGTTTATGGTCCGGCGGGGTCATTGGACCTTACTTTTTCGAAAATGAGGCTGGAGCAACAGTTACGGTCAATGGATTGCGCTATCGAGAGATGATTAATGATTTTTTATGGCCGGAATTGGATGGTATTGATCTGGACAACGTTTACTTTCAACAAGACGGCGCTACGTGCCACACAAGCAATGAAACCATCGATCTTTTACGGGAAAAGTTTCCGGACCGTGTTATCTCTCGAAAAGGTGATCACAATTGGCCACCGAGATCTTGTGATTTAACACCTTGCGACTTCTTCCTTTGGGGCCACGTGAAAGATAAGGTCTACGCCAACAGCCCAGCGTCGATTCAAGACCTCAAAGATGGAATTCGTGAGGCTATCGAGGACATAGGGCTGCCACTTTGCGATTTGGTTATGGAAAATTTCATGAAAAGGATATGGTCCTGTAAGCGTGGTCGTGGCGGCCATTTGGCTGATGTTGTGTTTCATTATTAACGACATACCTTCCTCTTTATAATGAAATAAACATCCGATCATTTATCTCAAAAAATGCCATTTTTCTTTGAATATCCAAATAACACCTCTTATTGGAAAACCCTTTAGTATTTATTAAAGACTGAAATGAATTGGGCTATTAGCACCATAGTTAGTTCGATTAAATATTGGACATAAAGGCAAACCGTGTCCTTATAAAAGTTCATTAATTTTTCGGTTTCGAAAGTAATGTCAAATGAATCCCATACAGCGATACATTTTTGATAAAAATTTTATTTCATTATAAACTCTGGAACTTTGCCATTAAGTGTGAAAAACAATATCATTCAAATGGCCAACTCGGGAAGATTCGCAGCATGAAATTCTTTTGACGTAATTTTTAACCACTTTTTCGCACATTTGTGGCGGTATCTTGGCCATAACTTTTGTAATATTGGTTTTAAATGCGTCTAGAGTTTGGGGATTATTCGCGTAAACACAGCCTTTTGCGTAGCCCTACAGAAAAGAATCTAATGGTGTCAAACCGCATGATCTTGGTGGCCAATTGACGTCATCAAAACGTGAAATTACGCGATCAGTAAACTTCTCACGCAATAAAGCCATAATTGGTCGTGTTGTGTGGCTTGTTGTCCCGTCGTGTTGGAATCACATATCGTTCAAGTCATGATCTTTTAATCAGCGGCAGGTGTACGGCACGTTCAGTTGCTGAGAACGCCGCGCCGGACGGGAAATCGATAAATTCAAATCATCAGCAACACTTGCACTTGCAGCAGCAATATTTTCGACTGAGCGTGCATTACGATGATGCACAGGCCTAACGACATCAGTAATGCTTCCACTCTCTTCAAATTTCTTCACAATTGCTACCTATTGCTTGCGTAGCCGGTCAATTATGACGACCATTATCTTCGCGTAATGCGAAGTGGATATACGCTTGAATCACCACTTTTGTATAGTTTAAATAATTTTAACGGGTTGTTCGATTGTAAAGCGATCCATTATCTTAAATGGCAAACATTGAACTAATATTAAGACACTTAAAATGATAGCTGAATTTGACAGGGTGTCAAATGCCAGTGCTAACAACTTGAAACCAGAAATTAATGACCCTGTATATTAAATCGTATAGTGATAACGTGTCTATAAGAAAGCTATATACCAAAAAAGCAATATATTGAGAACCCTTTCACGTTCAATAGAGACTTTTGAACTTTATGAGTTGATAGCGGCCATATTGTCGGCCGTCATTTATTCAGTCTTTTTTGCCAAATCACAATGGACGGATAAAGCGTTCAACAACACGTGCAAATGATCCAATTGTTTTATCTAAATGGGTGTTCTGTTCAGGGAATGTTCCGCGCGCTTCGCCCATTTACGGCCATCTTCAGCGATGAGGTCCATTTCTGGACGAATGGGCATGTCAACAAACAAAATTATCGAATTTGGGACTTGACCCCATTAGACTTTTTCTTGTGGGATTTTTTGAAGTCGCAGGTCTATGCGAATATAAGCGACTAACGACAACGGTCTTAAAAACAAACATAACCCAAGCCATCGGTCAAATTCATCCTGATTAATGCCCCAGAGTCGTGGAAAATTGGACATTTCAGATCTTAGAGAAGCCGCAGCGGACATTTGAAAGATGTTATATTTCATACAGTCATAACGGCATCGATAGGCCTTTCAAATGAATAAAAAATTTCATAATATCTCACACACTTTGTTTTATTTAAATTTAAAGATAGGAAGCGCTTAATGAAAGACCCTGTACATTACATTACGATTTTTATTTGTGTTCCATTGATAAAATGTAAATTACAAATTTCTTTAAAAAATAACGGCTTTTCTGCCGTAATGAGCTTAGAGCAACCTTCAATCTACAATCAGAAGCCTGTCCCAACCGTTTTTGCCGATAACATGCGCACAAAAATGGTTGAGACATGAGAGTTGTAAATACATTATGCGTTGGTTCTACATGAGCTGTCACCCCAACAAGTTTATTTTGTATCGCTACTAACAGTTTTGAACACTGCAAGTCATGTAGAGGAAACTTAAAAGAGGGGTGCGAGAAAATTGCATTTGTGTTAGCGAATATCGCTTCACTGTGCGCAGCTTAGTAAAAATAAAAATTTACATAAACACTTTTGCATCAGTATACTGTTCGATGAGCGAAAATTGATATTTGTATCAGATTATTTGGAGGAGTCTATACTCTTTTTTCGCACTCAATTGATTGCCCAGACCAGTATTTGAGGAAAAATGTCTTTTGAGATTTATTCGCTTTATCTCTGTTGTTTCTATCATTGTTCGTTAATTGTGTGTGATTTTGTTTGCAATTGGTTGAACTCTCCATTAATATTTTTCGCTGTGAGTTCGCAAGCATTTCGCTGTCTTGTTGGAGACCACACAATAGCTTCCTTGGGCCCACTATCTCTTGTAGCCCGGAATCGAAACTATCAGAACATAGATACTGCGGACTTTATCTATTGCCACTTCTAAACGTTATGCTTTATAAGTCAAACCTATAGATTTTGAAACAATTCACATATGTATTTGCCTCCACTTTGTTTTGTGTATTCGAAAAACTTTGTATAGATACCAGCGGAGAGCGGTAGAGTGTGGGGTATTGTTTGGGAACAAAATATTGATGGAATTTTGGAGAAAATTACGGATGCTTGTCAAAATTTAATTTTCTTTAAACTTTCGGAATATGGGCGCCTGAAAAGAATTTACCAGATTTGTAGAAATAAACGCTAAAGGTAGAAATAGAAGAGGTGGAAGCTGTCGGTAGCTTATGTCAAAACCAACCAAAAAGTAAAGCTTTCCAAAACGTCAATTCCACAAGTCACCCATAATGCACTTTCGTGGTTGAAAGTGAGAAAATAAATGAAATAATTTTTTCTTCAATGTTAATTTTCACAGCAGCGATTAATAGGCTTTTAATTATTTACTTTGCGAAACTACTTAAATTCCATGTGATATATGAAAATTAATTAAAAGAAAACTTCAGATTTTACATCACTCATTCATCGATCAGAAAAAAAAAAATAGAAAACTAAGCACCAAGCGTCAAATTCTTTTCAGTTTGCTTTCACCATTTTGATTTTTGCATCCATCCACCTACGAATGAGCGGGCGATGAGCGCTCTTCACGTCCGACGGCAAAAGTTAACGAAAACTAGACGAACAGTACCAAATCGCAATTATGGGCACCACATACATTTGAATTGTTTGTAAATTTATTTCCTCGGTTTCGTATGACCACTTGCGTGGCCTTCCGACTATTCTAGTTCTTCCTAAAGCTTTGAAACATTTTCACTTTAATCTTCAAACTGTCGTGCGTGAGCAATTTTTGAAGCAAAACAAAATTTGACATTCGCGAGCTTGGCATCCTGGATTTTGGCACTTGGGATTAAATTACAAAAAAATTTGGGATTTTGGAATTCATACCTTCCGAACTCGTTTTCCATCCATTACCTACACTTTTTTTTAAGGATAGATTTAGGTAGGTAGGATAGGGTAGTGTGGATGTTTTTTCGGATTCACAGACTCGGAATATGACAGTTGTGGGGTAGTTAGGCAGTGGAGTTACTACGGGCAGTGGCGTTACTACGGTGGGGCAAAGGGGGCCCTGCCAGAACCATACAAAGTTCCTATTAAAATGTTTGAAATTTTGATAAATTGTTCCAAATAAACATTTAAAAAAAAAAATAGAGGTGCAAATATGTCACTACTTTATCATAAACTGTAAAAAAACATCCTGTACTTGTATATCCACTACCCGTGCTGCTTGTCTTTGCTCTTCAAATTAAAAAAAAGGAACATATACACAGGGTGTATGCATAAGAAGTTTCAAAAACCTTAAGTATGTGGGTTAGTTTAAAACAAAAAAAGGAATCGTATGGTGGAAGGGGGGCAATTTTATGAAAAAATGGTCTTAAAATAGAAAAACAATTATTCAAAAACAACGCGACGCTCACTTTGTTGCGTTATTACTTTTCTTAAAGCTAAAATTGCATTTATCAACTTTCGTTTTAAATCAATTAGTTTGAATGAATACTTTTAGTGAAATTAATTTTATTTTTAATCTGTTTTTTTTTTTTTTTTTAAATATTACTAAGGTACAACCTCCGTTTTTATAATGCTCCTATAAATTGAAGGTCAAACACTGAAAACTCTTTCTTTCACTTATTTTCCTTTTAAATTAAGTTGTTTTAGGGAACCATTTTTGAAAAATTAATTTTCAAACTCAGTTCTAAAAAAAATGAAAAAAGTATTTCAAACATTTTTTTTTTTTTTTTCAAAAATATACGTCATTAATTACTATTTTTGTTTTTAAAATTCAATTCTCTTTTAAATGTTTAGTCAAAAACAGAAAACCGGGTACTTAAATGTCTTGTACTTTTTGAGAAAATTGAAAATAACTAAATCTACTTTACACTATTTTGTATTTTGTATTTATTGATATTAAATCATAAGCATATTAAGACATGCTGTCTTTTTTGGTATACTTAATCATTTGGTTAGTAAATTAATCCATAAAAGTTAATAATTATAAAATAAAAATATGAATAACAGTAATAGATTTCATAGAATAAATGAAGAGAGTACATGTATGAGAATCCCCTAAAATAAATACAATTTGTGAAAAAATAAAGTTTAGAAAAATTTAGAAAAATTTCAGAAAAATTTTAGCATCTTTAATGGTTTTTCAAAGAAACTTCAAAAGTCTTGAAGCTCTCAAGTCCTCTCAGAGCGGCTGGTAGCGAGTTCCAAACACCAGCCGCATACACAAAAAATTGTTGTTTAGAATTTCTATACTTAAAAGTAGGTAAAATGAGAACTTTACTTCTTTGGGATACAGGAAAAATAAGTTTTTCAATAGATATTCCGGATGTTTACTACACATGAGTTTAAAAAGAAAAGTCAATACGAGATAATCTAGATATTTATTTAAGGGCATATCAAAGACATTTTTTGCATACAGAGAAACATGGTCAAAACCACGCAAAGCATAAATAAATCGGACGGTGTTGTTAAATGCAACTTGAAGCTTTCTTCTACTCACAGAATCCATACAACAGAAAATGAGGCTACCATAGAACAAGGCGGGAAAGCCAAGGGTTTTGGCAATATTCATTTTGGTTGCAATTGGAAGACAACCACTAGACATGTGTAATATGCGTAGGGTAGCATATGTTCTTCCAAGAGCACATGCTAAATGACTATCCCAAGTGAGGGTTTGATTAAAGGTTACACCTAAATTTTTCACTTTGCTATCGAAGTTCAACATTGAACCATCAAGCTCAACGCATGATAAACAAGTCGTGTTGAGAACATTATTGCTTATAACAATAGCCTGGCATTATTTCGAGTTCAGTTTCAAGAGATTTTTATGTGACCATTGTACAATACGCTTCAGATCCTCGTTAATTCGAGCAGTTGCATCTTCAACCATTCCAATACGGTAGCTCAAATAAACTTGAAAGTCATCAGCGTACATATGAATTTCGCAATTTCTAAGAACTGAGGGTAAATTATTGTTGAACAGCGTGAAAAGTAGGGGGCCTAATATTGTTCCCTGGGGAACACCAGCGTGAGTGGAAAGGAACTCAGATAACTTGGAATTAGCAGAAACCAAGACCTGTCAAAGAATCAGAATTCCTATTAAAAACTATATTCGCATCATCATTTGTGTAAGAGGAGGAAGCCGCAGATATTTTGTTCAGCTCATTAATGTCACAATTTTCATCATCAATGCTCTTTTGCTGATTTGAGATACCAAGTGACTTGATATTTGTCCACAGTTTTTTGGGGGTTAAATTATTAAATTTAGAGGCATAAAATCTTCGTTTCCCATTTTTTATTTCAACAACTACAGTATTACACAATCTTTTATAATAATCGAAGAAGTGCTGAATCCGAAATCTTTTCCAACGCTTATATGCTGCATTTCTCTTGGCTATAAGTTGTTCAATGTTGTTGTTATACCATCCTAGTTCATTATTTCGTGCTCGGATTGTTTTGATTGGTACAAAAGTATCGAATAGGTTGTTGATCATGTCGGTGACAAAATGAACCTGCTCATCAACATTTGAGAGAGAATATATGCTTTTTAGGTTGGAGTATTAAACATTAGAAATTAATGCCTGCATGTTTATGGATTTAAAATCTCTAAACGAAAAAGTTAGTTTGTTTAAATTCGGATTAATGTCGAGATTATAAAAGGCCAAAATTAGATCATGCTTTGAAAAACCAGGGGTGACGAGCTGCCCATAATAAAGGGTGGTTTTTTAAGAGGTTTAGAACTTTTTTTAAAAAAAAAAACACAAAAAATTCGAAAAAATGAATGAAATATTTATTTGAATCGATAGTTTGAACCTTGCAATTTAATGTTTAAAGATAATTTCATGCAAATGTTGACCGCGGCTGCGTCTCAGGTAGCCCATCCGCTGAGTCCAATTTTGGCATACTCTTTCACACATATCGGCCGGTATCTCACGAATGAATGCGTGGATGTTGGCTTCCAGTGCGTCAATCGAAGCGGGCTTGTCCCTATAGACATTAGCCTTGACATACCCCCACAAAACATAATCTAATGGTGTCAAATCGCACGATCTAGGCGGCCAATTGACCGGCCCGAAAGGTGAAATTAACTGTTCACCAAACTCGCCTCGCAATTGCGCCATTGTTTCGCGTGCTGTGTGGCATGTGGCACCGTCTTGTTGAAACCACATATCATGCAAGTCAAGAACTTCCATTTCGGGCAAAAATAAGTTTGTTATCATCGCTCGGTAGCGTTCACCATTGACAGTAACGCTGCGATTCGCATCATCTTTGAAGAAATAGGCCCAATAATGCCGCCGGCCCATAAACCGCACCAAACAGTGGCTTTTTCGGGATGCATTGGTAGCTGTTGCAATGCTTCTGGCTGATCTTCACTCCAAATGCGGCAATTTTGCTTATTTACGTACCCATTCAACCAAAAATGAGCCTCATCGCTGAACACAAGCAGCGCGCGATGAACATTTCGAACCGAGCACGAATTTTGATAGTAAAATTCAATAATTTGCAAGCGTTGTTCATTTGTAAGACGATCCATGGTTAAATTGCAAACCAAACTGAAGCTGTTTGACAGTGACACAAGGTACTAAACACACGTCAGCTGTCAAAACCAGTGTTGCCAAAACCAAACCAGCTTAAAAATCACCCGTTAGTTAACATAATTAGGCTGGTTAACGAGTTAAACATCTAACAGAGTTGAGCTAGTTGAAGTGAAATGCGTTGGGTACTTCCGGTTTATAGGGAAGAGGTTAAGGGAAACAAGCCTATCACTGAAAGTTTTGACACTACTATCATAAGCATCTAAAAGGTCTACATTCAAATCTCCTGCAGTGAAATTGTGATTGTAGTTCACAGTTAAGTCTTCTAAAATATCTGAAATAGAACTTGGATCAGTGATATTTGCCACCATAATTTCAATGAAAATGAATTGCAGACTACTGTTTCTGTCAGAAACCCTAACAATTTTACTATTAAAATCTTTTTTGATAAATATTGCAACCCCACCTCCCCTAGATTCCACACGATCAGATCTAAACTAATAATCATCCGTACTTAAAACACTATTATCAATTTGTTCCGTCAACCACGTTTCAGAAACTCACACGATATCCACGACGGAGTCATTGAAAGTGCCCTTAAACTCATCCAGATGTTTTCGAAGGCTTTGAGCGTTTATGTGACAGATGGATATTCCATTGTATCGTTTTCGAAAAATATTCAACATTGTCTTTGTTTTGTTAAAACTTGTGGTGCTGCAAGTCTGAGAAACCCGCCTATTGTCAATTAATGAGATGTTCACAGTTACCAGTTTTTTTTACTACCTACGGAAATAGGATGCTAAGAGCAACTTAAGCAACTAAATGGGTATTTTATTTTTGTTATTTTCAATTTTTTAAAGAACAAGAAGAGATTTTAGCATCTGGTCTTGCGTTTGAAAAAAAAAAAAAAAACTAATGAGAGCATTAAATATTGAAAACAAAAATACTACTTAATGAAGTAAAATTTTGAAAAAAATTTTTAAATTTGTTTTCTTCAAAATTTTGAGATTGAAAATTATTTTTTCAAAAACTGTTCACTAAAACAACATTAAGGGTATTCATACAACGGCGCGGCGGAAAACCCGGATAAACCTCAGAAACTAGATAATTTTATCTCCATCTCCGCAGAAACGAACTGTCAAAATTTGTATGGGAATATTTTTCTGAAGATCTGATAAATTTATCTCATCAATTGGATGCGGAAAGCGTAAAGATAAACTTGATAAATTTAGAAATGATATTTGTGGTGTGTATTGATGTGACTCTTCACAAGTATTTCTATGGGGTGTTCATGCAAACGTTCGCGGAAAGTTATATTTTTCTGCGAAGCGGAAATTTATTTCATCGCATGAATACCCTTATTATTTAAAAATAGAATAAAAGAAGAGATTTTAAGCCTTAGAAAAAAGTATAGCATACCATTATAAGTATTACCGTTGTTTTTTTAATAGTCGCCTGAGAATTGTTTTGTCCCATACGCCACTTTTGTGGTTTTTGAGTTAGGGACGGATTCTATAGTATTTTTGTGTGCTCTTTCTAAATCTGTGATCCACTTTGCGCTATGTTATGCCAATCCAGAGATATCCAACTTCGATTTTGTCCCATATCCAGTAAAATCAACGGTTTGTAGAATTGTTTTGTACGATTAACCATTTTTTGGCGTATGGGACAAATTTTCCATACAATTTTCTGAATTTTTTTTGTGAGAATAGTTTTGTTCCATGTGCATATCACGGCGACAAAGGATACCGAAAATGTTTAAGTAGTTCAAAATTGGTTTGTCCCACGTGCATTTGTATTAAGGAAAGCCAATGTATGTGGGACACTTATTGCAAAAAATATTTGAGTATTGGTTTGTACCACCTCCATTACAGGAGTGCAGAAATTTAAAAACAATTGTATTAATTCAGTTCTTGTTTGACTGTCGAAGTGAAAGGACGTGCGGTCGTATATTTGCAGAATTTTTTTTAAATTAGGATATAAGCTCGTCCGAACCCGGTTCTTTAGCCCGCGGAATCCTTGAGTAAGTACTTCCAATATTCTGCTGGGTATGAATTATAATTTATGGTTTATTCTTTTTTCAAATAAAGCATGTTTAATGAAGACTTATCGCCCAAGGACCTAAGCTGTTCTTCTTCATCTTCGGGAGATTTTTCAAGTATTAAAAACTAATAATATTTCCGTCGCACATTTTATTAAAATTCTTTCTGTTAAATGTTTTTGAAAGGTGATGATTCAAGACTTGATCCTAATTATTCAGCTGACAGCATTTGAAAAACATTGAAATTCACAGTCCACTTCACCTGGTCAAACTTTTAACAAACATGAACACCGAGAAAGTTGAACTTAAAATCATTCAAATGCTTCCAGAAGATTTTAAGGCGTATTCTATTTCGGCTAATAAAATGGACTACACCAAAGTACCTTTTTCTAAAGTAAAAATATTGCTTTATGAAAAAAGTTTCGACTTTCAAATCAAATACAAATACTCGGCTAAGGAAAAAGAGTTTCAAACTGTCAACTTGATTAAACCAGCCACTAAAGGTACACTTCAAACACCCAAAAATTTGCTTAGTGCAAAATTAATGAACACTTTTAAGAAACCAATATCGAAAGAAAAAAAGAATGACTTGAAAGATTTGCTTCCGTTTATTATTATTCCGGATATCGATAAGCAATATTTTGAAAAAATTACTTAATTTTTAGAAACTTTATAAGCCTAATTTAAGATTTGATAATTATAATGAAATTAATTGTGATAGCAGTAGAACTGCTTTTATTTTTCTATTTTTTATTTTGTAATTTTTCTTATTAACGAGGATGATTTAATTTAAAGTAATTATATACATAGTTATATTAAGTTAAAATAATCTTGTAACTATAGATTTTTTCAAATCCCTTTGAATAAAAACTTTAATAATGAAACAGAAATCGATTTTTCTTTTCAAATTTTAGCATCCACCTTCATGCCTCCTTGCCTTTCAGATATTTTGGTTGAGAATTGTTTTGTACCATATCCATTTTTTTGTGTCCCACGTGTATGAGAAAACTTTTCAGTTTCAAAATATAGGAGGTGGGACACACGTCAAAAAAGTTGACTTTTACATTAGTGATTATAGCTTCTTAACAGTTTGGCAAAACGCTTTGAAAATTGGAAGGTAAACCCGATCTATGACGGACTTTAGATAAAAAAAATAAAAAAAAATTCCTATCGCACAGTTTTGGAATACCAAGTACGCAAACCTTTAACTTCGTTTTTCTGAAAATGCTGCCAATCGCGTATGGGACAAAACAATTCTCAGGCGACGTAATATATTTTTTAGAAAATTGCCCCTCCTGGCTAAATTGGAGGAAAAGACCCCCCTCTTATGAATTTTTTGTCATTTTTGGACCCAATCTACACGCTCTAGCTTTTTGTCACACCTTATGCGAATCACCCTGTAACATTTTTTGCTTTACAGTCGACTCTCCCTAAGTCGTACTCTCCCTAAGTCAAATTTCTCTCTAACTCGTACTTTTTCGTCATATTTTAACATTCCCTTCAATTTTCCAAACAAAAACCATTCCCTAAGTCGAACTCCCCCTAAGCCGAACCTCTCCCTTACTCGAACACATTCTCTAGATTACTGACATTTTTTTTCACCCCTTAACTCGAATTTTGTTTAGTCCAAAACAAAATAAAAAAACATTGTCCCTTCGGAATTCGTATTTGGATGTATGTATAATGTAACTACGAACCATCAAGTTCAATACCCTTAATATGTGTTTGTAGCATCGCTTATTTTGAGTTTTATGAGTCTATATTTTATTATTATTTTTTTTTAAATAAGCAAGAAGCTTTATTTTTTTGTTAACTTTTTGTAAGTATGTATATTAACCTTTTTTTTTACTAAATAAACAAAAATAAAAAAAAATCTTTCCCTCTATAACTCGAATTTTTCCAAAACTCTTTCTAACTCGAACAAATCTTGGTATCCCGTGAAAATTCGACTTAGGGAGAGTCGACTATTTTTTTCCATCTAAAAAAAATTTTTTGCCCCCCCCCATAACAAAATCCTAGTTACACCACTGGGTTAGTGGTTATATGTATTACACCGCTTAAAACGAACTCACCTTACAGCAGGAACTTCCAGTATATCCCATTCGACTGATGTGTAAAATTCTGATAAATCAACACCAACTTCAACTATATTTGTACCATTTAGTTCATCGATATGCCTCAGGTCCACCTAAAAATAAACACAAACAATACAAATTTTAAGAATGAAGACCAAACTAGAATCAGATGTAAGTTCCTGTGAATATTTTTAACACATAAAAACATTTATATAAAAGAGCTCCAAAGAGCAATGGTCCCCCATTAAAAATATCAAATAATATATCCTTTAGCACTCTGAAAATAAAACTCTTCTTCTTCTAAAAAAAAAACTCCTTAAATCAATCGGTCCTTTTGGCAAAAAAAAATAAAAACTAATACAACAGAAAAAAAGGCCGACAACAGCTTACACAAATTCCCTGACAAGGGAATTCGAAATTGTGAGCATGAAAAGCATGAAACCTGCTGCTGCTGCTGCTGCTGCAAAAAAAAGAAAATAACAAGGATGAAAAGTGATTTCAATTTCTAACATAGTCCCACTGATTGCGGCTGGTTTTTTTTTTCTTCTGATTTTTGGTCCTTTTAACACAGGATACACAATTTGTTCTTAGTTTTCCTCCTACACCACTGCCGATGCCGTGCCGACTATGCCCACCCAAGTGCCCAACATGACCATTTTTCTCTCTTCTGTCTGCAAGACTCCTTTGCCTATCGTTCATTGTTCAGTTCACGTCATTTGTGAAAAGTCAAACGAACATGAAAAATCTTGGCAGCAGAAAGGAGCAAAAGTTTAGCACCAACAAAAGAGCAACAAAATGAAAGAAATGTTTATTCAAATACAAAAAAAAAAAAGGATCAGTATAAAGGATAATATTGGGCTTGTGTGATATTGGATTTGCAGAGGCAAATTGCTGATAGGATATCTATAGAATCCTTTAGGGATGACAATATCTACTATACACACCTTGACAGATAGCAGATAGGTATGCAAGTCTGTGAATGCGAATCCTGATGACGATCGATAAAGGACGACACGTAAATTGCGTCTTTGCTGAAATTAAAGATTTGCATAAACGACCAAAAGGACACCATTTTTCTGCATCGCATTTTCGCATTGAATATGGGCAGCATATGCGGACGAGTGAACAGTTTTTTTTTTTTTTAAATCACCTTTTTCCTTTTTTTTTTTGGTAACTAAACTGTAGTTTCTGTTCTTGTTCCGATTGAAATTGTTGCCAAAAAATCTACTATGGCATGAAACTGCATATTCGATGAAAAACACTATGTTGTCCTATAGTAAAGTAAAGCTCCCTGGAACTTTGAGGATTCGGCAGCTATTTCCGTTTATTTATTACTTGGCATGGCAATCGCCTTCGGTAAGGTAGGTAGCTTCTCCTGTTTATATGATATACACAGCTTCTGGATGGCAGCAGGGGTGATTGGTGCCATGGAGAAGAGAACAGAGCACAACAAAAAAAAAAAAAAAAACCATCAGAAATTTAGCTTCAATTTTTTTATATGTTCAGTATTGGCCCGGCAGGGGCTCTGCTTGTAATTTGAAACGTGTCTTCCTGGCAATTTGCGATAAATTGTGTACACGAAAATCTTGAGGAGATTTTTGACTGGAAAAAAAACTGATTTTTTTCCTCTCTGTGGAAAATACGTGCGCTGCAGGGTGTTGAAGGCAAACAAACAACCTATAACCTATACCAAAACACGTATATTCAAATTGCAAATACATATATGTTGCGGAGTGGAATTTATTTTGCAAAGAGAATGAAGTGGTCCTTATATTTAAATATACGATGAACTGAGATTAATAATATAAATAAACAAAAATTGGTCGATATTTGTGTGTGTGTGTGCTGCATTATTAAATGAATAGGTATAATATGTACAATATATAGAGGGGATTGTAAACACGTCCATTAGGAAGTGTTTTTTCTTGATTTTTCGCACAAGGCCACTTAATTTAGCACGCAGTTTTCTTAAGTTAATTACAATAGCTAGTCAGTGATTTCGGAAAGAGAATTAATGGTGAATAGATGAGGTCATTAGGGAAGGTTTAACAGAAAAAGAATATTATTCTTTTTTATAATGACTTTTAGTCAATAACGAACCAAAGCTCTGTTAGAGGTATTGGTGGAAATAATTGAAATAAACATATTTATATATTGGGAGTTGTATTACTAAATTCACAGGTCATCCTGGATAGTTGAGTGAGTCTATTTGAAAGATGTCGTTGCTGTTTTTATCCATCTTCTTTTTAAGTCAGTTGACCAAGACCAGATTAAATCCTGTTCCTGTCCAAAATGTGAATAAGAAAAAGGATAATATTTCCAACATTCATTCAAAGATACATTGTAACGAAGTTACACCTTTTCATAGCAGCGCCTATCCTCCAACTCAACATCTTCAACATCATCAACTCGATTACAATTTCATAACATACCTCGAGGCGCTCACGAAAATTGATGACGAGGTTTGCCGACAACAACAGCGCACGACAGCACAACACAACCAATGCGCACGACAACAATTCAACGACTTATATGAAATTAATGGGTAGTGTTTTTCTACCTCACTCGATTCACACTTCCTTGTTACCGCCGAATCTATAAGTAAGGGTGAAATGGCCACTGCAAATCAGAAAAATTTTATCCTCCGTGGTTCTGCTAATTCAATCCTTTGAACTTAGTGAGTACCAAGAAGCAAGCTGCTGGGTGTGTAGTACACCAGTGAGAAGTTTCAGTTAATTTTTGGCTTTAAGCCGTAAAAAAAACCCTTCCAATCCTTATTGTTGCCACAACTTCGTGTTGCGGCTAGGGATTAATCCCAAACCAATTAAATCCGCCCCCAATTCGATAAGGCTAGGGAGCTAATCCCAAATAACATTTTAAGAATCGCTTGGAGGCTAGGGAATTATCCCACCGTCCGCCTTCGTACCGTGCCTTCACTTCGGTGTTGGCTCTTCACTTCGGTGTTGGCTAGAGAGTTTATTCCACCGCCTGTCGTCGTACCGTGCCTTCACTTCAGTGGTGTTGGCTAGGGAACCTATCCCATACTCTGTAGCCGTATATGCAATACCGTGTTATTTTTTTAAGTTATAATACAATTGTAAGATTTAAACGAAAATAATCTGTTAATCTAGTTTTAAGTACAACTGAAATAAAAAGTGTCTAAAGAACTGGAGTTCTGAACTTTCTAAACCCGAGTTTTATTGCTTTCTTCGGTAAGAACCCTGGACCCGCTGACCCAACCTACCTCAGTGCGAAACTAAAAAAGCATCACAACATTATACACTTTGATGGTTCACAAATTAACCTTTTTACGCTACTAATGAGGAATATTAGTTTTGGATCAGAAAATCACCTCATAGCTTATTTGATACAGCTAACCTAGTGCACATATACGCTCCAAATTTTGCACGCAATGGATTATAATTTATTTTTTCTGTTGTCACTTTAGGTTTGTTTGCAATTAATTTTAAACTTAATATAAAGGGTGTTTTTTTTATACGTGTGGTTTTCAAGAAGAAATAAAACGCAAATAATTTAATGTTATGGCCAATAATTTAGCTTTATTATAAAGATAAGGGTTTGCCATTATGTTTTAAGAATGATTTTGGGCAAGTGGCCGCCACGGCTGGCTCGAATAAATTTCAGCCGAGAGAAACAATTTTGGCAACAATTGGGACCTTGTGTCAGCAATAACGCGCCGAATATTCTCTTCCAAGGTGTCAATTATATTGGGCTTATCTGCGTAGACAAGCGACTTCACATAACTGCACAAAAAAAAGTCCAGCGGTGTTAAAGTGCACGATCTTGGAGGCCACGCCACAGGCCCACGAGGAGAGATAAGGCGCTCGCACAAAATTTCCTTCAATAAATTGATTGTTTCGTTGGCCGCATGGTATGTAGCTCCGTTTTGTTTGAACCAAAGGTCGTTCAGATTAACATCCTCCGATTCAGGCACGAAATAGTCATTAATCAGCGTTCCCCATTGACTGTAACATTATTGCCGGCTTTATTTTTTAAGAAATACGGACCAATGATTACCTCTGTCCATAGAGCACACCAAACAGTGACTTTTTGAGGATGTAACGGTGGCGTCTCAACAATGGCTTGTATGGAGCATGATCACTCCAAATACAACAATTTTGATTATTATCGTACCCACTCAACCAAAAATGAGCTTCATCGCTGAACAAAATTTTCTTGTGAAAATCGGGCTCAACAACGATCTCGTTTTGAGCCCATTTTGCACGATTTGCAAACGTTGTTCAGGAGTAAGTCTATTCATTATGAAATGGCAAACCAAACTGAGCATAAATCAAGTGACAGCTGTCAAAAAGAACAACCAGGATTGCCAGATTGAAAACAGCACTCTGTTTTTTTAGGACATGGACTCAGGGATATTATTTTTCAAATTTTATTATGTAGGGTGAAATGGGCTAAAAATAATAAATTGTCTGATTTAAAAAACTCTATTTTGCTTGAAGGTTTTTTTTTTTTAGGGAAATGGCTCTAGGGATATTCTTTTCAAATTTTGTTATTTGTAGGGTGAAATATTTTACTTTTAAAATTTGGTATTTATAGGGTGAAAAGGGGTATCTACAAGAAGTGGTATCCGATTTAAAAAAAAAAATTATGTTTGTGTTTGGAAGGATATTTTCAAAAAATGCTATTTATAGAATGAACGGGGACTAAATAAAACAGTGGTTTTCGAATACAACAAAGAGGATCATATATTTACAAATTTAGCCCTTCATAACGTGAAGTGGGTTTAAACCCAAAAAGGAGTACATATTCGATTACGAAAAGTCAAAAAATAATATTTTCTTTTGTAATTTGTATGTGAAGCTTGGGTTTTTCTACCAGTTCGAAGCAGGGCGGTCCAACTAATTTTTTATAATTTCATCTGTGATTTTGTATTCCAATTTTTTTTTGAAAATTGGTCGTGGCACAACAATCGAAGTTCGCGAAAAGGTTATTCACCACTACAAAAGTAAACATTCTATTCGGCAAATTGGAAAATGTGTTAATTTGAGAGCCTCTACTGTGCAGCATATTGCGGAGCGGTTTGTTAACGAAAATCGTATTAAAAACAAGGGAAGAAACTCACCGAACTAAATTTTCAACCAACAGTCTTACGAAAGTTATATGGTTCGAAAAATTAAAACTAACCCGAAGTTATCAGCCCTTAAGCTTGCTACTGTGGTTCAGCAAGAATAAGAGAAGACGTGTTGTGCTGAGACCATTCGCCGTTTTCTTTGTGACTCGCGAGCATGATTTCGAATGGAGGAGTTGATCGAAAAAATCCCCTTATCAGCAAGGAAAACCAAGAAGCCGACTTATTGCCTTTACCAAGAAGCATGTTGTCAAGGACTCCAAATTCTGTGATAGTGTAATTTTTGCGGACAAATCCAAGTTCAATATTTTTGGCTATGATGATGGAATGTGCTACGTCTGCCGAAAACGAAATACAGAGTTTAAAACAGAGAACCTTAAAGCAACTGTTGTGAAGCATAGTGGAGGAAGCGTTATTGTAATGAGTCTGTATGTCTGCTAGCTGGCGGCCGACTTGGGAAATTTGGAATTCATTTTGAGGGAGCGATGGACAAAATTATGTACCTCAATATGTTGAAAAATAATTTGATCCAAAATGCCGAAAAGTTGGGTATTCGTCCAAATTTCCGGTTCTGCCAGGTTCTATACCCGAAGCAAAAGTCAAGAGTTGTGCAGACCTAGCTCCCTTGGAATTGCCTTCACTTGATGATACTCTGCCGCAGTCACCTAACATGGATGTGATTTAAAATTTGTGGGCTTTGTTGAACGACAATTTTAGAAAGCAAAAAATCTTCAACAAAAGTGACCTCAAAAAGGCACTTCTGGAAGAATGGCAGATAATTAGCCCAGAAATTACAAAAAATCTTGTCGATTACACGCGAAAAAGATTGAAAGGCCAAATTCTACAACATAAAAAATGTAACATGCCACGAAAACTTAATTGTGTATAAATTAAGCTGTGACATGGAATTTAACAGTGTTTTTAGTTTTTAGTTTTTAATTGTTATGTTGTTAAATACCAATATTTTTAAATAAATTATTGTTAATTGTTGAAAATTCATTTGTTTTTCTTTCAAATAGAATTAAAATGTTGTCGATAATCTTCCTAGTTTACAAGTCATTGCAACTTAATTTTTAGAAAAGGCACCAAATCAAATAAGCTGTGAGCTTCGGCGTATGTGTGTTTTATACATGCTTGAACAAATTGGGCCTAAGGAATTGAATTTTACAAGCTTAAAGCGTTGGAGTGGTATTCATAGAAAAAATAATTTGTATTCTCTAAAATTCTCCAAGGATAATTTGAGAAATGGTTCCTGGGTTAAGGTATTCTTAGAATAAAATTGTTTTAAAATCCGTTTAAATAAAATTGATATCTTGTTTAAGTCGAAAACGTCAAAACACTGTATCCGTTATGCGATTTTTTGGTATTTTTTTAAGAAAATTCAAAAACACAAAAATCGTTCTAGATGAACTAAAACGAAAATCCGAATTTTTCACTAGGGAATTACATAAAAATGCTCTGTACCAAAATTGAAGCAAATTGATCCATCCGTTTAGGCTCTATAGCTCAAAATACAGTGGGTGCACGGATGCACGGACGCACAGACGCATACAGACACACGGAACGTTATGACGAAACCCCCTTTTTTGGACATCTCGATCACCGTCTCATCAGTTTTGATTACAATCTCGACTTTTATTTTTTAATTGGGCTCTACTTGACAAATTGTCGAGAGCTGTATGAGCCCCTCCTTTAAAAATTTCTTTGTTTTTTCTTTTTTAAGTCATATTTTCCACTCTTTTTAGCACTACGAACTAAAAAATTCGTGTCCTTATTCCTGTTTATGTCTTGTGTACAAGCAAAAGTACACACAATTCCCAAAGACAAATAGTATCTTAGATTAAAATGAATCAAGGCATTACTCCCACGACCAGCTTAGCGGAACACAGTAAAAAAACGAGAAAGTACCGTAAATTGCCTTGGAAATAGGGTTACAGTGACATGGTTACGCAAAAAGTGTCCATAGATCTCCGGAAAGCCCTTCATGAAAAATGGCATAATATAGTGATAGAAGGCGTAAACTGAGGAGAAATCCAAAAAACAAAACAAAAGTTTGCCCCAATTCATTTGCAAAGGGGGTGGGGTGGGTGGGTTCGTGGGTTGGTATAGGATTTAGCCATGTTTATACATACAAAAACACTTAGTCGATTTACGTCTGTTTCAATATCCATCCCGTTCTCAGATTTATTATAAATTTACCCGTCGTCTATTGATGTAGCCTAAGGGGCATATCAGATGAAGGTAGGCCTAAGTTTTTCCAACTTGATGTACAGCAAAACGACACAAAGGCTGAAACCCAATCGATTTCCACAAGATTTGTTAGCCGAAATTTTACCCTCTCCTAGAATTTGCTTTTTTTTTCTTCTACAGCCGAGGAGCATCGGAAATAGAACCTTTCTCAAGTGATGTGTAAATTTAACTTCCGTTTAGGCAGAACGGATGAAATAGAGTGAAATGGTGCTGACTTATATGTGAGGTTATTAGCAGCATTGTAAGCCTATCCGCTATCCCCCTCTACTAAAGCAACTGCCTTCTAGCTACATGGAACCAATAGCGCAATAAAATGGGTCTACCTTGAAAGTAGAGGAGTGTGGCTGAAATATCTACATATGAAGCTTTGTTGAAATGCCAAGGCAATTTTGTTTTAGATCTGGTTTGAAGGAAATTTAACGAAAAAAAAAAAAAAATATGCAAAAGAAAAATGAGGAATATTGGATTATTTTGATCGAAAGAAGAGATGAAAACCTCACGTTATTATTCCCAGAAGTCTAGTTGGATGTGGAACAGCGGCGCGCGGGGCGCGTTTGTTGACAGAAAATTTGTTTTATTTTTTCTCCGATAAATGCAATCAAATATTGAATTTAAATTAAAGCTAATAAATCTGTTTCTCGATGATGAAAACAGAAATTGATTATATGCGAATCGATGTTGAAAATATATGACATATTTTGATTGATTTGATTGGATGAATGAACTTATTTAGATTGGAACGACATTCAGCCTTGGATTGATACTCTCTGTGAGAGAAGCTTCTTTTTGTTAAGGTATTTACATACAGACATGTACTTAGAATTGGTTTTTCAATTTTGAATATAATTTTGAATGAACAAACACTATTATTTGAATTTTTCGATATTAATACAAAAATTGAGTTTGATGTGTCCCATCATGCATACTTTTAGAATAAATAAAGTAGAAATTAATAAGAAGAAAAAAATGAGGTAGAGAAATCAAATTATAAAAATTTATAGCACAAGAGGCTTGGAACTCAAGTAATTGATTGACTTTCAAAAGAATGATTTGTTTATAAATATTTTTTATTTACATAGGAAGATGGGAGGAACCGTGGGAAAATAAGATTTGGAGTAACTTTCTTTTGCATATTATGTATAAATGAATATCTGTATTGAAAAGATGGATGTGGAGAGATTTATTCACTGATGATAAAAATAAGCGTACGGTCTTATCGATCGCCCAAAAACCCTAACACGGAGAAACTTTATGATCAATTTGTTGTTGTAAAATTAGCATTAATTTGAGAATAAGGAAATGATATACCCATTTGGCATACGAACGTTTTTAATCTTTATTTGCATCGTCCAATGTCATAACAATCAAATTCAAAAATGTCATAACTGGACACATCACCTCTCTTAAGAGTCTTAGAAAAAAATGCGTGGCAAAACATAAATAGTAAATATTAGAATAACATATTGCCCACATTAATTTCAATATCATAACGTCCAATTTAAAAATCGCAAACATATTGGGGCATATTCATAGTCACTTTTAAACTCCAGTTTATCTTAGACCTGGGTTTATCCTATCTAAATAAAATTGAATAAGCCCCAGTCTAAGATAAACTGGAGTTTAAAAGTGACTATGAATATGCCCCATTGTGTTCTTTTCTTCAGTTTTGAAATTTGAAAAAAATAAAAAAAATCATTTGACATTTGGAAAGTATCTGGGGCGTTATGACAAATTAAAGTCTTTGTTTCACTTTCTTTCTGGAGCTTGACGATTGCAACATCTACGTCATAAATGACGATCATTTATGTCATTCAAATTGACTTTAATTTGACGTTTTCGAAAATGGGTTAAATGGGCAATATGGTTTTGGGTGACAAGACCGTAGGCCAAATTAAATGCACAACTGATCCATACGAAGTTTTAGTAAAACCTGTAACATAACCAGCAACGAAGATGAACAAGTCTAAAATGAGGGCCCGCAGTTTTAAGCATAATCGAAAATCACCATATAATATATTGCAAAATCAGTGATTATTTTATTCCAAAATAAAGCGAATGATTCAAATAAAATTATTATTTTAATGTTATTTGTTGTCCCTTCAAAAATTCAACTCCTTCGTTTTGAGGCTTGGAATAGAGTGACTTTAATTCTATTCTTATTTCCTACGCCTATGATATTGCCTAGATCTATTCTATTCCATTCGCTGTCCCATAATGCAACATATTTCGCACTTGACATAGTTGCACTACAATAAGTCAGTAGCCAGTATTGCTTTTGTTTGCAATATGACACTGTATCGTATTACGGTATTGGATTGTTTTGGTGTTCATAGTTCGATTGCCGTTCCTATTGTATATAATAATGCATGAGCTTGAGCAGCATGACACATGTGGAACACTTGGTCGTAATCGAACTATGTCAAAGCGATTCATGGGAATGGTGTGAGTTATGTGTGGTCTCTTTAATTTTAGGGCACAACATATTTTAAGGGGTCTGTAAATACTAAAAAACTGGTTTGAGTAAAATTAGTTCGACTAAAAACTTCGCAAACAGTAAAACCAAACAGAAACAAAGCTTCTCGAATTTTGTTATTCTTCCACAGTTATATCATTTCCACTTTCAAATTGATTCGTAAATCAGAAAAAGAGCTTTTTTTTTTTTGTTTATTGCATAATAATTTCAAATTGAAATTTAAAAAAAAATGAACTGACTTTTTGGAGTAAACCAAACCACAGACAGTCGAAGTAGATATCCCCGCCCTCGAACATGAATACGTAAATATGAAAATCTTTTGATTTTGGTGAGACCAAATTTTTGGTTTACTGACACCGACAAATTGGTACTCAAACCAGCCTGCGCAGGCAAGTAAAATCAACTCGGACTTGGTAGTAGAACATAGTTTACTATCACCATTTTCGAGTGTTTACAGATTTTTTAAAACAAATAGTGGATCTGTAGGTCCTATGTACGTAAAAATATAAAGGGTCCGCCATCTAACGTTTTTTTTCAAACTAGTTCTTATTTCGTGAATGGTAACACTTAGCTCATGTCTGATTTGACAGATAATTAGTTTTATCCTTCCGCTGAACAAATGTGGTTGTGTATACGCTTCGCTAAGTGGGCCTGCGATCGACTTAGAGAAGATGCCGATTTTGCCAAAAAAAATCATCTTTTCAGATGAAGCTCATTTTGATCTTGGCGGGTAGTAAACAAGCAATATTGTCGCATTTGGGGCATAGAAAACCCGCACGCATACATTGAAAAGCCCCGATACACCCAAAACGAGTCACTGTTTGGTGAGGATTTTGGTCCAGAGGCATAATTGGGCCATTTTTCTTCGAAAATGAGCAAGGAGTGGCCGTTACAGTCAATGGCGATCGTTATCGGGCCATGTTGAATGAATTTTTGTTCACAAAAATTGAAGAGGAGGATATTGGCAACATTTGGTTTCAAAAAGACGGCGCTACGTGCCACACAGCCGAAGCTACACTCGATGTTTTGCGCCATTTTCAAAAAAAAAAAGAAGTTATTTGGCGGACCCTCTACATTTAGGCAGAGGCGAAACCGATAGACAATTTTCCCTAAACCTTGGTTGATCAATCTTTTGTATATAGGTATTTCCCTAGAAAAAAGTTGAAACTTTAGTTTTAGTTTTTCAAAAACTATACTCGTCGCTACTTTTCACTAACGATTTCATCTTATTTCTCGTTTATAGCTGGACAAATTTGTATTCAAATTTATTAAAAAGTGTCCTTTGTACTTCCTACGAAAAGGACAAAAGTGATGTAACTTATATTGCGAATAAAAGTGTAGAAAATATTTTTTGTGTAGAATTAATTTAAGTTTCCTGAAAAAAAATTATTGTGTTTCTCCCTTCACCTTCCAAAATTAAAACTAATAGTTCAAACTTAGAGTATTTTTACTGATGTGCTTAGGACTGCAAATTAAAGTACCAACATCAATCTTTGTCGGAATAGTTTTGAATTCAAAGTCTAATTTTACTAGCATCTATACATCTATACGTATAATTAAATTTCATTATTTTAACTTGTTCTATAGGGCAAGTATTGATTTCGTGTAGAAAAAAAATTCGAGGTTATAATCAAAACTAACATTACGATAATCGAGAAGTCCGAAAAAGTGGGTTTTGTCATGCCGTCCGTCTATCTGTCCGTCTGTTCGTCTGTGCGTCTGTGGGTCTGTGCGTTTGTGCGTCTGTGCGTCGGTGCGTCGGTGCATCCACCCAAATGGGTCGACCGATTTGCATGAAATTTTGTACAGAGCATTTTTATGTGATTGCCTAGAGGGGATATTCGAATTTTTGTTTAAGCTCATCTAGAACGAGTAGCTGCCATACAATCTTCAAATTTTCTCAAAAACGGCTCTAACGATTTTAATTAAACTTCCTATCTGTAAAAACAAAATCAATTGTATAAGAAAACTGCATTTCAGGTTTTTCTCAAAAAATTCACATTACGGAATTAGGTATTCAACGTTTTTTGAGAAAATGGTCTTATTTTTGGGTTATTCGCGTATATCTTTGCCATGGTTAAATCGATTTTGTTATAATTTTGCAATCGGATGCTTTTCAATAATTTAAACAATAATGCATTTAAAATTTTTTTTAAGACATTATTTTATAAACAAAAAAAAATCTAACGAAAAATCAATTTTTTAGTGCTTTTGACTCTTTTAATATTTACTCGTTATATATGTATGTATATACATCATGCATATTCAATGTTTTGTTACATACAGTATTTAACCACAAGAGCAAGTTCGTGAGATCAAGTCGTGCATATTTTTTTTTTATGGATTAGGCCTAAATGGTGGAAACCAGAAACAAATAAACGCACCTACTTTTTGTACCCTCAAGCGCTGGTTTTGAAAGGAAATTTTTTGACCGTATAATAATAAATCTGTAATGTAATAAATAAACATCTATTAATAAAAATCGCTTGAGAAAGTATTTATAAAACAAAGGAATCGAATTCCGTTCACCTGGGCGTATGTGTACTTTTTTCATTTTGTTGAATGTTTACCCTTTTTATTCGAATTTTGCTTATGTAAAATTATATTATTTATAATTTATTTATAGCGGTTCGAACTTTGTTCTCATATCTGAACTGCTTTAAATAAACTTTCCCTAGATGAAAATGGAGATAGAGTGTCACTTTGAAATTATTTTAAATCTACAATATGACTCAAAGAAAGTTTAAATTAAAAAAAAATATTGTTAAATAATAAATAAAACAAAGTTAACGATAAGAAACATCGAATAAATAACTGGATATACAAAATAGAAGAGAGTTGTAAGATTTGTATACAGGGTGTCCAGTAAATAATGGATTAATTTGCAACGTGGTACTACTGGCCTTAAGATCTTTCAGAAAAAAAAAAATAAAAATATTTCCCACGTGGCCTCTCTATGTTATGAAGTTTTTTTTTTCAAAAAAGTTGAAAGAATTACTACTTAACTCAAATACCTGAACACTGCAACCATGAGTGAATGATTTTTATTGTTTATTGTTTTTAATTTTTATAATATTCGTTAATATCTGTACAAATATTGTTATTAGTACAAATAAGTTGTTGCCTTTTTTTTTTTAAATTTTAATCTTTAAGATTAATTTTTCAATACAAAAATGATAAAATATTTATTTTTACCAAAGTTTGACCATCTCTAAATAATTAAAAATGTATAAGAGCATAAGTGGCCAATTATTTAAGAAACTGTTCTTTCCAAAATCTTACAACACATGATTGCGTTTTTAAGCAATTAAATTAGCGTTTGATCTACTGAAGGAGCTTTTATAATTTTTTTTTTCAAATGAAAATTAAGTTACAGTGAATAGTCAATTATTAGGCCTATAAAGTACTGTTTGCACATAATAAGTTGTAAGGTTTGTCATTTGATGTTAGCTGATTTCAATTCGACTTCCAGCGAAAACCCCAGCTTTACCCAGTTGCATTATTTATAGAACATATAGAACAACCATGTATAACTGATAAAATTTCCAAATACTTTTTCGCTATGTCTTCAATCCTATAAAGTACATACCAACATTTAACTATACATTGATAAATACTCCTTTGGAGGCCTTCAACGTCCTTAAGGATTGTATTCTCAGCTCATATCCATACGAAGTTTGTGCAGCTTCTTGTGAATGTTTGGCCTATGGATTTATGACCCTGTTCCAAAATAATATTGTCTGCGCATTTGCTTTCATCAAAATAAATATAAATAAAAATTGTAAAGGATTTTCCAATAAGAGGTGTTATTTTGAATAGCCCGCTATTTCGGTAGCTGTCACTTTTGAAGCTGTCATTTTTTGACATTTGACAAGTAGAAACTACGCCATTAATAAAAATGGAACGATACACGCTTCAACAACGCATTGAAATTATTAAAATTCACTATAAAAATGGTGAAAATTTGGCAGAGACGGTTCGTAAAACTAAAACATTTTTGGGTCGTCGTGAAGCACCTTGTCGGACCGCAATACAGAAATTGGTGGACAAATTCGAGCTGTTGGGACAAGTTAGTGATGTGAAGAATAAAACCCGTGCACGTCGCTCAAGAACAACTTAGAATATTGCTGTTGTAGCCCAAAGTGTTGAAGAAAACCCAGGCTTGTCCATTCCTCGTCGTTCTTTGGAATTAGGCATTCCACAAACGTCATTACACCGTGTTTTGCATAAAGACATGGGTCTTAAGGCTTATAAAGTTCAGTTAACACAAGAACTCAAGCCGGCTGATCATCAACAACGTCGTGTCTTTGCTGATTGGGTCCTTGAAATGCATGAAAATGATCCGGAATTTCATCGAAAAATCATCTTGACTGATGAGGCCCATTTCCACCTCGGAGGCTACGTCAACAAGCAAAACTGTCGCATCTGGGGCTCGGAAAACCCAAGAGTTATTCTTGAAAATCCTCTCCATCCTCAACGCGTGACTGTTTGGTGCGGTTTATGGTCCGGCGGGGTCATTGGACCTTACTTTTTCGAAAATGAGGCTGGAGCAACAGTTACGGTCAATGGATTGCGCTATCGAGAGATGATTAATGATTTTTTATGGCCGGAATTGGATGGTATTGATCTGGACAACGTTTATTTTCAACAAGACGGCGCTACGTGCCACACAAGCAATGACACCATCGATCTTTTATGGGAAAAGTTTCCGGACCGTGTTATCTCTCGAAGAGGTGATCACAATTGGCCACCGAGATCTTGTGATTTAACACCTTGCTACTTCTTCCTTTGGGGCCACGTGAAAGATAAGGTCTACGCCAACAGCCCAGCGTCGATTCAAGACCTCAAAGATGGAATTCGTGAGGCTATCGAGGACATAGGGCAGCCACTTTGCGATTTGGTTATGGGAAATTTCATGAAAAGGATATGGTCCTGTAAGCGTGGTCGTGGCGGCCATTTGGCTGATGTTGTGTTTCATTATTAACGGCATACCTTCCTCTTTATAATGAAATAAACATCCGATCATTTATCTCAAAAAATGCCATTTTTCTTTGAATATCAAAATAACACCTCTTATTTGAAAACCCTTTACTTTGGCGAATACTTTAGCTTCACTATGCTTCTTTCACACGAAAAAAAAAGTATTGAAATGATTGCTCAACTTTTTCTAGAAATCTATTGTTACTACGAATATAAGTATTACTGAAATCTTTTAGATGTAGAATTGTTTTCAAAAAATAATTGTATTTCACCTCTTGTAAATTATTAAGCATTTGTTTAAATTTCGGGTACTTGTTTAGAAAAGCTTAAGACATAAGAGTAGAAAAGAAAGAGAACCGAAATTCAGCTTTGTTGGAATTTTTTCGAAGTTTGAAATTGTTTAGCAACGTTCAATATTATGTTGACTGGCTTAAATCTCTTGAAGCTTCAGTACAAAACAAAATTCGTTCCGTAGTTTTTGTTTTTGGACTAAAAAGCTGAGTCTCGACTTACCAACATATAGTGTGAAACCTCCGTTTTTTTGAAGCGACAATATGAAAGCCGAAGCATGTGTAAAAGATAAAAATAATTATAATTAAAAGTAGAGTCGACATTTTGACCCAAACTTGGAAGCTCCCTATTACATATTTAAAATTCGTTTAGATTAAATACATTTTTTAAAATGTACATGGTGCGCCATCTTTTAGGTCGCTATGTTTCGGTGGTTTGGCCGTATGCCAACCGATGTGGACGGTCTATCGGCAATATTCTTTGCGTGAATTGTACTTTATAAGGAAAGAAATGCAAATCATCTTCAAAATGCGCCACCAGGTGATTCCACTGACGCTATACAAATCATGGGGTGATTTTCGATCCAGTGTGTGTATCGATAGAGTGTGGGAAGAATATTCAAAAAAGACATATGCAGCTTGAACAGCAACGAACCAGCCTGACAAATCTTCGATTCTACCCCTGATGGACTTTGCACCAGACAAAAGGCCTCACATTAAGTTATGGCAAGCACACAAAAGCGGAGTCTCTGTCACACCAAATTGGTGTGAAAACTAAAAAGACTTGTTGGTTGAGGCCGTGGTCCATAAATTAATGGATGTCGTTTTCGGGTGGAGTGAAAAAGGATTATAGCTTTTCACTCCTTTAATTCCAAATTTTCCATTTTCGATAGGAATGGAACAATTCAGAAATCGAACCGAAAATGGAAATAGTAAGCATCTATACTCAGTTTAAACTTACAACTATACTACAAGATCTTGCATTTAAAAAAAAATTGAGAAAAATGAGAGAAATTTTATCAAACCTAAGGCGGAATATGTGCAATTCTATGCAGTGTGTGTTACGCTTCTTTATTGAAAATCTAACTTTACTTCTGTCCTCAGCTTGAGTACCTACCTAAGTATTTGTTGTCTCATTCAAAATTGTACATTCCAACGAAAAGCAATTTCCTCTTTAAATTTGTGTAGGAAGGTATATACCAACATTACAATACTAAACTGTACGTGCTTCAATATATCGACATAGCTACTTTTTTTTAACTATAGGATATTAAATTGTTCTTTTTTCTCCTTTTCATTGCTTTTTTCTATGGTTAAATCCTAGATATGGGTATTTTTACTTGCTCAATAGGGCAAGTATTGGTTTTGTGTAGAAAAAAAAATTGGAGGTTGTAATCAAAACTAACACTACGGTAATCGAGAAGTCTAAAACAGTGGGTTTCCCCATATGCTATCCATCGGTCTGTGCGTCGGCGTCGTCGGTGCGTCTGTATGTCTGTGCATCCACTGTAATTTGAGCTAGAGCCTAATTGGGAGGACCGATTTGCATCAAATTTGGTACAGAGTATTTTTATTTGATTCCATAAAGGAGAAATTCGAATTTTTGTTTTAGCTCATTTAGAACGGGTAGCTGCCATACAAACATTTTGGTTTTATTAAATTTTCTCAAAAATAGCTTTAATAATTTTATTTAAATTTCGTACCTGTACCAAGTCAATTATAAGAAAACTACGTTTCATGTTTTTCTCAAAAAATTCACATAACGGAATTAGGTATTTTCGTTGTTTTTTTTTTTTAGAAAATATGGTCTTATTTTTGGGTTATTCTCGCGTATATCTTTGCCATTGTTAGACCCATTTTGTTATAATCTGATGCTTCTCAATAGATTCAACAATAATGCATTTAAACATTTAAAAAAAATAAATTTTTTAGTACTTTTGACTCTTTTAATATTTTCTCGTTAAATGAATACATCATGCATGTTCAATGCGTGGTTACACACAATTTTTAATCGCAAGAGCAAGTTCGTGCAATCAAGTCGTGCAAATTTTTTGTTTAACGCAGACATTCCATTGAAACTATTTTCGCCACGTCAGTTTCAGACTCAAGAAAGAAAACCACACGTACAAAATAGATCCCAACAAATACTAACAAAAAATCCCATTTACTGTGAGCACAAGGACGACGTTGATGTATGATTGCAGACAATGATGATGTTAGCAATGAAACGGAGTTCAAACCAAAGATAGGTCATGTTAAGGTACGTACACTGAAGTGATACCTTGTGCTACATTGCTCATTCGAGTACTTAGTATGTGTGTGTGTGTGTGTGTATGTGAGGTAAAATAATGGCAAAGGTATAAGTTGCACATTAAACTCACCTGAAATCCATCGTACGTCCAACTGCCAAACTTCATTACACACGTCTGTTCATCGAACGGGAAGTACTCCACATCGATTTCACACGAACTCTTGTAAATCGCTGGCGGACGCCATTCTACTCGTCCTGTGTAATTTAGTGTTGCCTTGGTAGCTAATGTCACCTCAAAGTTTCCATCGGCACTGTGAAAAGCAAAAACACAAAAGAAAACAGTAAATATAAGAAGAGAAACTGCCGAAAAAGGACTTCTCTATAGCTATGTATGTACATATGTATGTAGAGCTCTAAATAATCACGGTAAGCTTACTTGTTATACAGGACAATATCCGGTCTCCATATGTGATCCGAAGGCACATGCAGCATCTCAACACCACCATACTCTTTGGGTTCCCACTTAAGCTTGTAATCGTACCAAGATTGTTCCACCCACAAGTTGGTTGTCATTATTTGATTTTTCAAATTGACATCAATCAATTGTGAGAGCTTCAGTTTGATGCGAACTGTCAGTGCATCTGTCACATTGACAACGGGACGAACCAATTTATTATAATTACTTAGGAGATCGTCGTAGAGGCGCTTAGCATCTGGATTTGCTGTGCTGCCTGGAAATAAGAAAAAAAAGAAAAGAGATTTTTGTTTTTGTTTTTGTTTTTTTTTTGATACTCATACAATCGCACATGAATAGTTTGATAAAGGAAGAAATAATTCGCCCATCTGTCATGGATTTTAATATCAAAAATCTGCATACTACATTTGGAGGAAATCACACAATTTAAAAATAAACGAAACAATGTATTCGGAAGGGCAAATGACATTTGTAGAATTATAACGTATCTTTTTTTGACATTTTATTTAAAATAGCAAACAGCTATCAAATGGAGTTTTAATATAAAAATACATAGGACTTTTACATTCAGATATTGTTTTGAAATATTTGTTGTATCTTATATGAAGCATATACCTACTATAAGGAAATTACAAAAAAAAACATGGGATAGTATTATATGGGAGTAGAGTGATTCGCATAAATTGTATGGAAGGGGTGTCTTTTCCCACCCGTTTAGCCAGGAGGGGCAACAGTAACCCTCACAATTCCACGATATACTTTTTTGTTAAGCCAGAAATATTTTCTTTTATTGTGTTTTTAAATAAAATTGTTTCAGAGAATAGTTTTTGAAAAATTAATTTCGAACTCAAAACTTTAAAAAAAAAAAAATTTTCAAACAAATTTTTTTCAAAATTTTACATGATAAAGTACCAATTTTATTTTCAAAATTCAATGCCCTTATTAGTTTTAAGTCAAAAAAAGAAAACCTATTGCCTTAATGTCTTGTACTTTTTGAGAAAATTGAAAATAACTAAATCACTTTACTAGTTACGTAGTGGAAATAGGATCTTTAGAGCAACTTAAGCAACGACTGGAGTCAAATTAATGGAATATTATTTCTGTTATTTTCAATTTGCTAAAGAACTAGAAGAGATTTTAGCATCCAGTTTTTGATTTTTGACTTAAACATATAATAATATTAAAAACAAAAATATTACTTAATAACGTAAAATTTTGAAGAAAATTAAAAAAAAAAAAAAAATTTTTTTAAATTTTGATTTTGAAGATTAATTTTTTAGAAACTATTCTCTAAAACATCCATCGGATTAACCCAGATGATGGATGGCACGGCCGGCGCCTTTACTAATTAGTGTATACCATTTTTAGTAAGCACAACTATTTATAAGAAACGACCTGTCAAAATTTCATGACATTCCGACAGTTTAGTGAAAAATTATAAGTGGAAATTAGAATAAATTTATTTGTTTTATAATTATTATGCGGTAAAATAAATCCCCGGGTTTAAAGTCTGCAAGGGCACCAGTTATTTTGGGCAATAGTATCCACACCAGATGATTTCTAAAATTTCAGTGATCATTGGTGAGGTAGTTCAATCATTGAAATAATAAAAGTAGTTACATGTGGACGGTTGGGCGAAAATGAAAAGTTTTTTTTTGGCGGGAACTTATAATTAAGTCACCACCCTTATATTATAAGCATGAAAATTATTACTAATTTTACTTTCTAAACGTCTCAAATTAAACAATAAACATTTTCAATGATAGCTGTAACTGGCACCTGAGATTATCGGAATTTTTATTAAATAAAAAATAAACACTTTTAAAGAAACCGACCTATTTCAAATGCAAGGTTTTGTTGTATATCAGTTTTTTTTGCGAAAAACTAAAATAATTTCGTAATGTAGGAAATTCGGCAACCAACTGACCCCCACCCCCGCCCCTCCCAAGTCCTTGAACAATGCGTTCGCGCTCAAACAGAGGAAATTGATTATGTATTTCACTTTTCATCGTCTTACAGTAAGTATGTCTAGTAATAGTCTATGAGAGGGCACATTAAATTTTTGGGTGTGATAGTTAAGCAATATTTATATTGGTTCTTAGTGTTTGACTAAAATTTATTGTTAAAATCAATAATAGAACTTTAGAACCTTAAATTAAAAAAAAAAAAACAATTACCTACACCGTTTTAAAATTTATTTTTGAAAATTTTGAGTTTGAAAATTAATTTTTTAAAAACGGTTTCCGATTTTATTTGTAAAGAAAATTAAATAATAGATGTGTGGACTTTAAAAAAGCTAATAGAAAATTTTTTTACTTATAATTTTTATTTAAAAAAAAAAAAAATATAAAATAAATTTTAATCAATGGTACACTGTGGCGTATGCGCACTTTTTTTTAATTTCATTTCACAAAGAAAAAATTACTAACTTTTTTGTAGAAAATTGAATTCACTACAATTTGTATAGAAATAATTTTTTAGCGAGAAATTTTAAAAGAAAATGTTATCAACTAAAGCAATAGGTAAAAGTTAAAAACCCCATATTTATAATTATAATTTTTTATTTCTTGCTAAAAAAATATCTAACTAAAATTTTGCAATTCTCTGCAAAAAACTTGCATAAGTTTTACTTGTGATTCTCAAGATATCGCAAAGAAAAACGTTTTACATAGGGGTTTTAACTCCGAAAACGATTTGGTCTACTCACACTGATCCATTCTATACATTTAAAAAAAAAAAAACAATGTTTTCATGTAAAAATGCAAGGTTTGATTAATTTTTTTAACGGTTCAATAGATTAAATGAATAAAATAGCTAAAAGAACACCACGGCCATGTGTATTACTTGCGCTTTCCACCACATCCATTCGATAGATAGAATAGTCATTCGTGAAGAGTTCAGTACTGAGGATGTCGGGTGTGAGGTTGGTTTCGGTAAGGGCAAAGATGTCATAAGGAAGGTTTTGGGAGCTATTAAAGACGGCAGACGTTTTGGACCTTAACCCTCTTACATTTTGGTAATAAAGGCTAAGAGATTTAGGCTTAGTGGTATTCGGGTTAGGAACGATAGTAATTCTTCATATCTGCACGGGATTTTTGGATATGAGATATGCGTTTTGATGAGATAAAAGATGCAAAAGAGGATAGGTCTTCCCTCACTTTTTGAGGAGAAATTTCAAGACCATCATGAAATTTCAAGAATATTCCCATAAGTGCATCACGTTTGGTAGGGAGACCTTCATGAGAGATTAAAACCTTTATATTAGTATTTGTTTTGCCTTCAAAGCAAACAGAATCTGGTTTGTCGTGCAAGAAAGCTAGGTAAAGACGCACATTATTATAGATTTTGTGATCTCTAAGGCGGGACATGACATACCGATCATCAATATTGGCCTCTGATAACTGTTTAGTAAGCCTTACATTTGGGGGGATCAGTGGGTTAAGGAATCCTTGTGGTTCTTGTGAAGAGGAAGATGCGGGATTAAGGTTGTGCGAATGTATGAAATTTGGAAGATACGCGGATGTATTGGTAGGAGGATTAACCATCGGAGGGCGATAACCAAGGCCCGGGTGAGACTGAGAAGGGTTAAAAGAAACTCGTTTGGGTGGAGGCTTTATGGACGTAGGAGAAGTTTTTCGTTTAAGGGACGACAGTTAGGTTAGGGAGAGAAAAGTTAGGAAATATACGTGTTTTAAGAGTCCAGTTGGGTTCAGGATTATTTATGGGATTTGGTTTGGGTTCGTTAGACTTAATTAAATGATTCATTCTGGAAAGCCGCATTCGACCAAGTCGTAAATAACCTCCTTGGTGATGAAACAACCAGTTGTATTTCGAAGCAATCAGGATCTTGAATTTTCTTCCAGACAGTTGATGACATTCACAGATATGGGAGAAAAGGAGCGAATCCATGTGGCATCAGCATATCCTGGACACTTATTCAGCGCGAACCAGGTGTTGTTAGCAGATTCAAGCCTGCGGAGTCTTAAATTCCAATCGGATAGCTTCCAGGAATGACCACATTTGTTGATAACTTCCTCTTCAACAATGGTATTTCCTGGGGTGGTTTGTCCCAGAGGGTCAGCACTCAGGTTCGCCGCGTGGATTTCATCCCGAATGGATACGTTCCCGATTTCGCACAACGGTATGCCGGGTTGTTTGATGACGTCGTAAAGAAGCGATTCAATTTTCTGGGATTGGTCATTTAGCCTTTTAACAACAGCCTCGTAAGTTTTCCCAAATAGCGAGTGGGTACAAAGAGTTTTCGTAGATTTGGTTTCATTTTACAGAGTTCATTGTTTCTGAATTAGGAAATAAGAGCATGAGGGTGCATTTTCTTGTGTGTTAAGTTTTTTTGAAAATATGGACGAAAAATATCTATCATCTCATTTAAAAAGACAAGCAGGTAGACAGATGGAAATAATTGCGAGTGCCACTTTTGTCTTCTCTATTATCGTAATGTCAAGTTTGATCAACTATCATCCATAACTTGCCTTGAAGTACCTACATATAATGCACATACATATATATTGTGTGTATTGCAAGTAAAAATGGAATAAAGTTAGATCCTAATTTGGTAAAGAGTATAATAAATACAATAAAACTGGAAAACCTGGTGATGTGGCCGATAATAAATCGTCTTTTAGACTTACTACGAATCATTTTTACTGTCGGCAAAACAAGTAACCTCAAAACATTAACCAGAAATCTGCTTGAAATAGCGAGTCCCAGCTAAAAAGTAAATAGGAAATCAATACATTTCCATAGGATTGGGTGGGACTATTAACAGTCTCCCAACCAGAGAACCTCAAGTAACACTAAATCTTCCGAAAAATCTTAGCCTTTAACGCTAGCTCATCGTTTTTGATCTCATAAATGTGGAAGGCTTACCAAAAAATTTATTTTTGACGTCGACCAAAAGTATCTAGGTATTGAGAGATCGAAGTCATCACGGAAGAAGTACGGCCCAATGACGACGCTGGGCCATAAACCACACCAAACCGTAATTTTTTCGGGATGCAATGATGATTCATGGAGTACGTGTGGATTGCTGCCTGACCAAAACCGCATATTTTGCTTATTGACGAAGCCATTCAGCCAGAAATGAGCCTCATCGCTGAAGATGATTTTTCGATGAAAGTCCAAATCATTTTCAAGTTGTTGCTCAGCCCAATTCACGAACATACGATGCTTCTGGTGGTCAAGCGGCTTCAGTTCTTGCGTCAATTTAATCTTGTAAGGATGTAGGCCAAGACATTTTCGCAAAATTCGCCACAACGACGTCACAGAGATGCCCAACGCTTGAGAACGACGTGTGAGAGACACATTTGGGCTTTCTGCACCTGAAGCCTCAGCGGCAGCAATATTCTCGACACTACGGGCACTTCTTTGTCTCACTGGCACGGGAACATTTTGTACTGTGCCTGTGGATTCAAATTTTTCCACTAGATGCTCAATTATTAATCTGCTAGGACGATTATGAAGACCATAGATTGGACGTAGCGCTCTTAACGTTGAGGCCACTGACTCCGAATTTCGGTAGTGAATTTTAATAATTTCAACTTGTTGTTGGCTCGTATATCTTTCCATCATAAAATGGCAAACCTTACTGAAGAGAAATGTCAAAAGAGCGGCAAGAAATATGGCGTCGTTTGCTGTCCCTGTTGCTCTACTTTTCTAGCGTCACTGTTGAAAAACCCTTTATATGATAAAATTGCAAAAGACCACGAGTTTGGAAATAAAAGAAAAACGTTTCCAGGTCCGATCTGCATCTTCACAATCACGACTGGTATCATCCGAGAACGGCAAGAGTGTATTTAGAGACGAACATACAAGATTGAATTTTAATCAATAACACTTTTGAAGAATTGAAAATGTTGTTATTCCCAGTCCCAAGGATTTAAGGGTCCAACTTCATCAAATTTCTGTTCCAAGCTGATATCTCACTCAGAGAAAAATCGAAAGTTAAAATCTAGTATTATCGGGCTTCTTTTACATTTTTTACTTGAGTTTTGGTTTCGTGTGAACAAAATTTCGAGATTGTTATCAAAACTAACACTACGATGATCGAGAAGTCCAATAAAGTTGGTTTCGTCATACTGTACATTGCAGTCGGTCTGTGCGTCTGTGTGTTCCAAATTAAAAATTAAAAATGTAAAAGTTTTCAACTGGATGGCATGGAAAATCTGAGTTTAAAATAGTGAAAAAGTTAAAGATGTATGATGGCTGTCCTCAGTTACTAAAGGATTTGTCGATTTTTCCACAACAATATCTTCGTCACAGGTAGCACAAATTAAATCCAAGGTTACTCCATTTTCATTAGAAATATCGTTAAATTGGCGTAGCCTATGTGAGGTTAAATAACCAATATGCTTTGAGTCATGAGAATGAACACATTAGAGGTGCTGTCAAAAAGTTCGCAGTCTTTAATGCCAGCATGCCAGCCATGTTTCGGTACGGGAAATGACAAGCAATTCTATGTCGAATAGTATACCTTAACGATTTTAACAGTTGTATTTGTATTTGTATTTGTATTTATTAACAATTATTCATGATACATATAAGATATAAATTTTACATCTTTTAAGTTGTACATGCTTAAATCATGTTTCAGAGTTTAAATATAAATTTCAATTAAAATCAGAAAAATCCAATATAGTATTTGTAATTCAAAGAGAAGAAAAAAATAAGTAAAAAGAAGAAAAGGGGGAAAAGAAAAAAAAAAGTAATAATAAAGGAAGTATTAGAAGTTTACAGCAAAATATTGAAAAGCTTTTTTTTCGAAAGTGCTCGTGTTGGTTATACACCTTATACTGGGGGGAATTTGGTTCCAAAGATGAATGGCGTGAACAAAAAATTGCCTTGAGGTCACCACAAATTTATGCTTGGGCAGAATTATTTGCAATGTTCGGCCACTTCTAGCAAAATTGATATGATCAAATAGATACTTTGGTCTTCCTGATTGTATGACTTTATGCAATAATATCAACGTATGATATTTCAAAAGGGCTGTTAAAGAACAGCCTGTTATTTGTTTGGTGAAGCCGGAAATATGATCATATCTTCTCAAATTAAAAACATACCTCGCACAACTATTATATGCTACATTAAGTTTTCTATTAGATTCGTAGTCCATATTAGAAAAAAGTTGACAACTGTACAAAAATAAAGGCAAAATAAAAGATTTTACTAAATTAAGCTTAACGTTAGTTGGTAAATATTTGGAAGTAGGACTTAAACCGCGAAGTGCCCCATATATTTTCGAAATTGTCTTGTTGATATGTACATTCCAATCCAAGTTATTATTGAAATAAACTCCAAGATTCTTTATATTTTCAACATAGTCTATAGGAGTCTGATTGAGAAAAAGAATAGGAAATTGTTCATTACATTTACTTCTCGTTAAGATCATGGCTTTTGTTTTCGCAGGATTGAGATTTAGTTTGTTCTCAACCGTCCAGGCAGAGATTTTACATAACTCTTGATTCACTTTTTCTGTGCTTGGAATTAAATTCGATTTTGGAAATATTTTGTAAATTTGGACATCATCCGCATAGATATGATATTCGCAGTCGGAAAAACATTCCGTTATATAATTTATAAAACAGGAAAAAAGTAATGGTCCTAGCACTGAGCCTTGCGGAACACCCAAACTGACTCTAAGGCAAGATGAGCGCTTATTTTTGTGAAACACATATTGCGACCTGTTTGAAAGATATGATTTAATTAAGTTGCATAGGGAGTTCTGAAAAAATTTTGTTTTAAGTTTATTCAACAAAATAAAATGATTGACACTGTCAAATGCCTTGGAAAAATCCAAAAACACAACTAATCCCATCATACCACAATCAAAGCCGGATCGTATATCTTCACACACTTTGATAAGAGCAGTGGTGCAGTTATGCTTAGCGCGAAAACCAGACTGTTGGTAAGAAATCAGTTTTTGTTCATCCAGAAAGAACTTGATCTGATTACTCATAATTTTTTCGAGAAATTTGCTTAAAAACGTAAAATTGCAATAGGTCTGTACTCAGTTTTGCTAGCATGTGACGATTTTGGCAATGGCAAAATCTTAGCAATTTTCCAGATATCAGGAAATACGGAAGTGGTCAAAATTGTATTGAAAATGTGTGTTATTTGGTGAAGCAAAGTGGGAAGTAAAAACTTTATAAAATCTGCTTGGATGTTATCCGAGCCAACAGCTTTTGATTTAATTTTTAAAATTTCTAGGCCAACAATAGATTCGTCAACCCCAGAAAGCGAAAGAGCAGGCTCCGAGTTCAAAAAAAAGTGGGAATCGAAAGAAATACTATTATGGTTTAGATCAGATTGAACAAATTTTTTATTCAGTTCCTCAACATCTATTTTATCTGAGACAGATTTCTTACTTGTGATTCCAGCATGCCGAACATTTTTCCAGAATTTTGAACTAGAATCATTCGCATTAAATTGATTTTTAAAGAAATTCTTTTTGTTTCTTCGAATAAGATACGTTACTGCATTACGGGCAACTTTGAACTCACCATAAATAACCGAACATTTATATCTTCTCCATCTAGCATACGATTTATCACGAGCATTAATACTGTTTTTAACTTCTTGTGTAATCCACGGATAATTGTCTTGCTTAATTGTTCTAGTTTTTATTTTTACGTGATTGTCAAAGAGGTAATATATCTTATTATTGAAATATTCAATCTGCTTATGGACGTCATTTGTTGTGTAGATAGGTGACCAGTCAACATTTCGACTGTCATTGAACAGATTCTCAAGGTTTATATTTGAGTAGTCGTAGTATATAGAAGTGGTCTCTTCTTCATGGATAAAAAGCGCGTTTAGAGACAGAAATATCAAATCGTGATTTGCGAAGGCAGATGCGAACAGTTGGTCATAATGCAATACCAAATTACTATTTGATACCAAAAAAACATCTAACAAAGTAGGTGCACAATTTGTTTTGAAGTGAGTTGGTTGCTTAGAGTTAACGAAACTTAAAGCGAAGGAATCCACCATTTCAATTAAATTCCTATTTTTACTATCTAATAAATTAAGATTAAGGTCACCGCATATCACAATATCTGTGTATAGAGGAGCTAACTCCTCTAACAAATTTCGTATTAGAGTAAAATGCGCTACGTCAGGTGCCATATATACGCAACCAATCAACATTTTTCCACACACTCCCGTTTTTTCCAGAAATAAATATTCTATTGATTCATTCAATGAGGAAATTTTTTTTATATTAAATTTATACGAGTTTCTGATAAAAATAGCTACGCCTCCACCCAATTTATTACATCTATCCGCACGAACAAGATGATAATTATTTAATTTGAAAAGATTATCACACATTTCAGGCTCAACCTTGTTGGTCTTTATCCGATGTCCTCTCACATTTTGATAAATAATGTCAATTAATGGCGACGATTGATATGTCTTGACAGTTTCTCCTGAAAAGGATTACGAACATAATTCTTTTTGATAATATATTTATGAATAATTGAGATTTATCAAGTATAGTTGATTGATTATTTCCTGGGTAACATAAAGCTTAAAAAATGTGTAGCCATTAGTTTTTGTAGACAATTGTTAAATTTTTAGTTTGGCCTTGGAGAAGCGAGAGTTAACGAATTTAATTATATTGTCGCAGCTAGTGGCAGGATCAAAATTAGATGCATTTAAACTTTTCTGCTGCCTTAAGTTGAACTTCGTGACAAAAAAAAAGAAGATTTTTCCACTTGACTTATGTAAGAATTCAACAGACTTTTGTCAACTAATAGGCTTGATTTATCACTGTTTTTTTTTGGTTTATTTTAGCTCGTTTTTTTTTTCTGAGTGTAGTGGGAGTCTTAACTCAACTTGGCGAAAAAATTAGTGAGAATTCAATTTAGTTCTAATATTTTGTCAAATTGAGTTTTAGAGGTTAAAAGTTTGGCAAGAAATTCAAGAAATTAGGCATAAGTGTTTTATTTGATTTCTAACTCATTTTAAATGTTTTACTTTTCAAATTGATCATTCTAAAATCTCTCCCTCTTGACAGAATAAAATTTAAATATTTCCATACGGACAAATAGCTTACTTATAAGAACCAAACCCCTATACAAAGTTTGTATCCTCTTAGTTAATTCCCAATAAAAATTCCAACTTCTTTCATCATATATTCATTATAATTCATTCAATTATGTAAAAAGGTACATTTACAAATAAATATACAAATAAACCTAAAAATGTTAACTCATCTACCATTTCGTACAACATACATACATAATATAAAGCATTCGGTAACGTATAGGTTGTAGGTTGTTACCTGCTTATATACATACTATACAGACCGTATTCCAAATAATCCTTTTCGAAAAGCCTCTTTCGCCCAGAAGTAATTTATTCCCTTTTTCTCGATATGGAAATGTTCGCAACGGAAACACACTTGAGTAATATCCTGACATGACAGACCATCAATTCTATATTTTAACATCCGGAGCATAATAACGAGTTGTGTGTGTGTGTATCTTGTGCTGACAAATAGAAAGGACGACGAAAAAAAAATGACAACAAAAATTGACGTATGGGATAATTTTGATGTCAATATATCCACTTTATGCGAATTAAAGTTTCGCAGACGAATGCAAATAATGAGAACAACGCACCTTCTGCCCTTTTGCTCTGAAAGGGAGAACAATTTATCCAGTTTAAGCCGATGGTCATATATTCAAATATTTCAGACGTCAAGTGAATCGTAAAAATGTTTGTGTGTGTTTTATACACTTTGTATTACTTGATTGAGGTTTTATATCTTTTTATAAGTTACACAAACATAAAAGTGGATACAAGGGTTGCCATCAAGATTGTTCGGGTATTTTCATATAGACTTAAAATTAGCTTTAAAAATATGAGGAACAATCCAAGTTCAACAAAACAACAGCTGCTTGCAATTTCGCAAGCCGTATGCAATACATGAATAATTTGTTTTTAATATTCCAACTTTATTAAACATTTTTTGTAATAATTTGGTATTAAAATTCAGTACATATCCCACTAAAATGTTTTTTTTTTTAATAATTTTCCCCTAACATCTAATCTTCAAATATTAAATTATATTATTTCTATATTGTAATCTATTACCATTATTATTGAAAACTTATATTTCAATAATTTTTTATTTAACTTTAATAGAATATCGGATTAAAAGTGACCATAGTAAAATAAAGTATTGGAATTTAATATTTGATTGTATTAAGATTCAATAAATTTTTTTTTTAGCGCGAAACTCTCGATTCAATGCAAGAAATATTTTTTAACTCGTACTTGAATTGAATATCGAAGTAATAATTTTGAACACATTAATATTAGATTTTAATACATTAGGTATTAATTTTTAACCCTTCTCTGTATTAGATTTTAATACATAGGTATTAATTTTTAACCTTTCAGTATTACATTTTTATATTGAATATAATTTTGTTGAAAGTAAACTCCGTTAGTTTCTTTCAACACGTCGCCGTCGGTCGGCAACATGGAGTTCCTAATGGATAATTTAGTTGGGACTACATTAAAGTGAAAAAAAAAAATATGCACGGCTGGGTCGCACGAACTTGCTCTTATGCGCGATCACATTGTGGTTCTATAGTCTGAAATAAATTAGCTATATGGGAGTCTATTTTTTATCCATTTGCCAAAACTTAATTAAGTTGCAGGTGGTATAATGTGAGTATATACACAAATTAACAATATAGCCTAGTGTGGCAAATATGCAATATGCATAAAAGGAAATTATATTATTTCAACTGGTAAATTGTTTTAAATCAACAAAATTAGAAAGAAATTGATTAAAATAAAGGGTTTTCCAATAATAGGTGTTATTTTGATATTCAAAAAAAAATGGCATTTTTTGAGATAAATGATCGGATGTTTATTTCATTATAAAGAGGAAGGTATGTCGTTAATAATGAAACACAACATCAGCCAAATGGCCGCCACGACCACGCTTACAGGACCATATCCTTTTCATGAAATTTTCCATAACCAAATCGCAAAGTGGCTGCCCTATGTCCTCGATAGCCTCACGAATTCCATCTTTGAGGTCTTGAATCGACGCTCGGCTGTTGGCGTAGACCTTATCTTTCACGTGGCCCCAAAGGAAGAAGTCGCAAGGTGTTAAATCACAAGATCTCGGTGGCCAATTGCGATCACCTCTTCGAGAGATAACACGGTCCGGAAACTTTTCCCGTAAAAGATCGATGGTTTCATTGCTTGTGTGGCACGTAGCGCCGTCTTGTTGAAAGTAAACGTTGTCCAGATCAATACCATCCATTTCCGGCCATAAAAAATCATTAATCATCTCTCGATAGCGCAATCCATTGACCGTAACTGTTGCTCCAGCCTCATTTTCGAAAAAGTAAGGTCCAATGACCCCGCCGGACCATAAACCGCACCAAACAGTCACGCGTTGAGGATGGAGAGGATTTTCAACAATAACTCTTGGGTTTTCCGAGCCCCAGATGCGACAGTTTTGCTTGTTGACGTAGCCTCCGAGGTGGAAATGGGCCTCATCAGTCAAGATGATTTTTCGATGAAATTCCGGATCATTTTCATGCATTTAAAGGACCCAATCAGCAAAGACACGACGTTGTTGATGATCAGCCGGCTTGAGTTCTTGTGTTAACTGAACTTTATAAGCCTTAAGACCCAAGTCTTTATGCAAAATACGGTGTAATGACCTTTGTGGAATGCCTAATTCCAAAGAACGACGAGGAATGGACAAACCTGGGTTTTCTTCAACACTTTGGGCTACAACAGCAATATTCTCAGTTGTTCTTGAGCGACGTGCATTTGTTTTATTCTTCACATCACTAACTTGTCCCAACAGTTCGAATTTGTCCACCAATTTCTGTATTGCGGTCCGACAAGGTGCTTCACGACGACCCAAAAATGTTTTAGTTTTACGAACCGTCTCTGCCAAATTTTCACCATTTTTATAGTGAATGTTAATAATTTCAATGCGTTGTTGAAGCGTGTATCGTTCCATTTTTATTAATGGCGTAGTTTCTACTTGTCAAATGTCAAAAAATGACAGCTACCGAAATAGCGGGCTATTCAAAATAACACCTCTTATTGGAAAACCCTTCATGTTTGCCATTTTATAATAAATAGACTTACTCCTGAACAACTTTTGAAAATCGTGCCCAAATGGGCCCACAACAAGATTGCCGTTGATCCCAATTTTCATAATCAAATTTTGTTACTTTTGGTTGAATGGATACGTCAATAAACAAAACTGCCGTATTTGGAGTGATCATAATCCATAAGCCATTGTTCAGACGCCGCCGTTACATCCTCAAAAAAAATCACTGTTCGGTGTGCTCTATGGGCAGAGGGAATCATTGGTCTATATTTCTTCAAAAATGAAGCCGGCCATAATGTCACAGTCAATGGGGAACGCTGTAGAGCCATGATTAATGACTTTTTCGTGCCTGAATCGGAGGATGTTGATGTGGACGACCTTTGGTTCCAACAAGACGGCGCTACATGCCATACAGCAAACGAAACAATCAATTTATTGAAGGACACTTTTGGTGAGCGTCGTGGGCCTGTGGCGTGGCCTCCAAGATCGTGCGATTTAACACCGCTGGACTATTTTTTGTGGGGTTATGTGAAGTCACTTGTCTAAGCAGATAAACCCGAGACGATTGACGCCAGAGGAGAATATTCGGCGCGTTATGGCTAACATACGGCCCCAATTGCTGTAAAAAGTGACCGAAAATTGGGCCACTCGACTGGAATTTATTCGAGCCAGCCGCTGTGGCCACTTGCCCGAAATCATTTTTAAAACATAATGGCAAACCCTTATCTTTATAATAACGCTAAATTCTTGGCCATAACATTAAATAATATGCGTTTTTTTTTTGTTCTTGAAAACCGCACGTCTAAAAAAAACACCCTTTACTTAGGGATTTTTAGTGGTTTTTGTCAAAGAGCTTTCGGATTTTGTGTCTTTTTGAAGCTCTTAAAAAATATTTGATTATAATGCAAACTAAGAAGCTCCTGGTGGGATCTTTAAGAAAGGACAGGTTAATGCAAGCCACATCAAATTAACGCAGAGGCAAACATCCTATCTTCGGTGTAAACTGATAATTTTTGTTGAACATAAGAGTTCACTCAGGGAACGTAAACGTAAAATCTTTAAAATTTCAAGATAAATATTTTGTGTCTACACGCACTTTTGCACTTCAATGAAATTTACTTGACTTATAAATGAAGTGGCAAAGTCATAGTGTGGTATCCCTATATGGGGGCATCATTTATATAATTCAGTTGGTAGGTATACATGTCTTGTTGCTTGCATTTTCTCTCAAGTAAAATAAATTAATCCCGTTTGGTTCTGCACCCCCCAGCCACAGTGCATCTTTTATTTTCAAGTCGACTCGACATATAGACGAGCAGAGGATTTAAGAAAATATTTAAAGGACTGAGTTGTGCCATCATGCACACTATGCAGCACAGTACATCACGTGAACTTAATACGTTAATTCTTGGGATGAATTAGACAGCTCAGTAATAACAATGTGCAACCAGCAACAGCTTTTGAGTGTGATTTGAAGCTTGGGGCAAACAGCAAGTAGGCAAAAGAAGCAGCAGCAGCAGTAGCAATGAAGCTTGGATTTAAACATGAGTCAATTGACCATGCCCTTATTTCACATACCTTCCTACATTTTTATGAAAAAGGACTATAAGGATAGTCTCTCATGCAATAAATCTGCTCTACAGTTGACAGAATGACAACTAATTTTTTTTTTCTTTTTTTAAATCGTGCAGACGATGAAGCTTCATGCGAGTGGATTTGAAACACACCGCACTGACACTCGTAAGTTGAACCCAACGTCGACGAGCACGATGATGATGATGATGACGCATGACGACGACCATCACGGCCATCAGTGATGGTAGTTCGAGTTTGAGGCAGGTCCTTCTCTTGATTACGTTGCAATAATTTCTTTGCACTTGAAATTACAGGATGAATGTGCGGAAAGGACTTGTGTCTAAAATGGGGGTGAGGAAGAAATTTGGGTGATTCTCTGTCAGAGTTAGGCAAAAATGTGGAAAAAGACTGGCGAGGTGGGTCTCTGTGGCTCTGGCTTATCTCTGAAAACGTGACGATTTTATATGGCTGGAAATGAAAGTAGTGTAAGTGCGGAATTCAAAATGCTGTTCCACATTATTTACCAGCCGTTATACCCTCTCTAATCTATGTTGTTGTGCTTAGGGTGTGGATGGTGTGTCATTAGATTAATGAATGAGGCGTGCGCTTGGCAAATATTTCTTTTTTGTAAAAAGAGAGAGAGAGAGAAGAGAGAGAGAGCTATAGATATGCCATTGGAAAGTGTTTATAAGAAGCTATTTAGACATAACATGGTTTTGTTATTTATATAATCGAGATATATATCTTTTTTTTTTCTGAAAATATGTGCATAATTTATATGTGATATCCTGAAGGCCATAATAATGGGCCTTCTTTTCATATTCATATGGGAAATTTAAAAGTCAGAGCTCACGGTTTTCGTATGCATTTCATCCATTCAAAAAACTACAACTTCGGTATTTCATAGCACACAGTCAAACAAGAGTCTGGAAAAATTATTTGTTTATACTCTGGACTGAGTCTGAACGGCTGAGGTGAGAGCGCACTAAATCATGACAAAACATACTTTTAAAGGAATTCTCACTTCCACACAATAGGTAGTAGCTGGTTTTTTTTTTTTTTATTTATTTGGTTGGAGAAGGCTGGGAATGGAACTCAAACCTCCAGCATGACAGTCCTACGCACTAACCAATACGCCTTTGGATACTACTTTGATTATACTTACCCTACATATTTTTTTTTATTTTTATTTTATTACGTTCTTATAGTTTTATGATATGTAACGGGTGATTTTTTAGCTGGTTTGGTTTTGGCAACACTGGTTTTGACAGCTGACGTGTGTTTAGTACCTTGTGTCACTGTCAAACAGCTTCAGTTTGGTTTGCAATTTAACCATGGATCGTCTTACAAATGAACAACGCTTGCAAATTATTGAATTTTACTATCAAAATTCGTGCTCGGTTCGAAATGTTCATCGCGCGCTGCTTGTGTTCAGCGATGAGGCTCATTTTTGGTTGAATCGGTACGTAAATAAGCAAAATTTCCGCATTTGGAGTGAAGATCAGCCAGAAGCATTGCAACAGCTACCAATGCATCCCGAAAAAGCCACTGTTTGGTGCGGTTTATGGGCCGGCGGCATTATTGGGCCTATTTCTTCAAAGATGATGCGAATCGCAGCGTTACTGTCAATGGTGAACGCTACCGAGCGATGATAACAAACTTTTTTTTGCCCGAAATGGAAGTTCTTGACTTGCATGATATGTGGTTTCAACAAGACGGTGCCACATGCCACACAGCACGCGAAACAATGGCGCAATTGCGAGGCGAGTTTGGTGAACAGTTAATTTCACGTTTCGGGCCGGTCAATTGGCCGCCTAGATCGTGCGATTTGACACCATTAGATTATTTTTTGTGGGGGTATGTCAAGGCTAATGTCTATAGGGACAAGCCCGCTTCGATTGACGCACTGGAAGCCAACATCCATGCATTCATTCGTGAGATACCGGCCGATATGTGTGAAAGAGTATGCCAAAATTGGACTCAGCGGATGGGCTACCTGAGACGCAGCCGCGGTCAACATTTGCATGAAATTATCTTTAAACATTAAATTGCAAGGTTCAAACTATCGATTCAAATAAATATTTCATTCATTTTTTCGAATTTTTTGTGTTTTTTTTTTAAAAAAAGTTCTAAGCCTCTTAAAAAATTACCCGTTAGTTTTATGATATGTATTAGGGAAAAACTATAGGAATAGGAGAAAATCTTAAACACAGTAATATTGTAGTATTTTTGGATGTTTACCTGCACCTGGGCCATATCTCAAAAAATCTACACATTTCTCGCACTTGTCTGCCAAATTTTAAGTTCATAAAAAAATTATTGACAAGTGATATAATATGTCTGTTTCCAAGATTTTTTTCTACTATATAAATCTGGCTACAAGTAAAATTTTGATGATTGGGGATGGAATGCTTTCAGAGAGAAGGAAAATTATGAAAATGTTGGGAATATTTTGCGCATTAAATTGCCAACCCAAGAAAACAAAACATAAAAAAAAAATAAAATTACTTATATCGGGTGTTTTTTTTAGAGACATAGAAGAATACTACTACTAATTTAATGCAATGACCAACATTTTAGCTTTATTAGCTCAAAAATTTTATGGCATTTATTATTTAAAAATAAATTCTGATATATGGCCTCCGCGATTGTGCCTTATGAACGCCATCCTGTCGGTCCAATTTCGCACTATTTTTTCGAGAATACCCGGTCTTATTTCGTCGAATGTTGGCTTCTAATTAATCAATCGTTGCTAGTTTATCAGCTTAGACCAGAGATTTGACGTAACCCCACAAAAAAAGTAATCCAAAGGTGTCAAATCACACGAACGAGGTGGCCAATTCCACTTCTTGAAATGATTCGGTTACCAAACGTTTGGCTCAACAAAGTGATGGTTGCACGCGTTGTATGGCATATTGCGCCATCTTGTTGGAATTATTTTTCTTCCAAATGATTTCCAATGACATGAGGAATACAAAAATCACGAACCACTTTCTAGGGTTCGCACCGGTTTTGGATTTAGAGGATGGGCCGATGACGCCTTTGCCATGTAAGCCGCACCAAATAGTGGTTTTTTGGGGCTGTAATAGACTTTTAAGAGTCTCATGAGGATTGTGCTCACTCTAAAAACGACAACTCTGCTTGTTTACCTACCCTTTAAGACAGAATTGAGCCTCATGGCTGAAGATGATTTGGCGATAAAAATCTGGTCCAACTTCCACTTGATTCTCAGCCTGTTCACCGAATTTTGGAAATAAATTTCCACGACTTGTAAACATATTGTTCTGGTGTAATCTTTGCATGGTGATTTGCCAAAGTATACTGTAGAAAAAGTCAAACACAGTTCATTATAGTATGATAGCGAGTTTGTCGCAGTTATCCTCATCGGCAGTTCTATACCTCTAAAAAAAACACCCTTTATTGAGCTTATTAATATCTATATGTATAGGGTTTTTCAGTAAGGGCGGGTAGATGTTGAAATGGAACATTGTGCGTTTGCTGTGTGCCACGTAGCGCTGCCATTCTGTTGGAACCACTTGTCGTTCACATCCATATTATCCAATTGGAGCCACCAAAAATTGGTTATCATAGATCGGTAGGGTTTTCCGTTGATGCTGATGGCAATGACATCGTCGTTTTCCATGAACTTCGGACTCTCACAGACAGTGACGATAGCTGTTTTCGGTTGATCCTGCATTTCGTTGACAAAAAGGTCTTGGCTGATTATTCACTTAAACGGTTGACCTAAAATTTGGTCACAAAACTTTGGATAATCGACTTGGAAGGACAACAATGTAAGCCGTAAAATGAGCGCAACGCATTTATCGTTGCTCTAAAAGATTTTGATTTTAAAGTTTTATCATTTGGACGTGCTGTTCAATCGTGTAGCTTACCATGGTGATTAAGCTGCTAATTTCTTGTCTAAAATTCTGAAAACACCAGTTCCATTGAATTTGAGTACCAACAAAATTCCAGTTTGGAAAAAATAATATTGTAGGACTTAGTGTTTAAATTAGTCCAGTCAACGAAGGAAAAATAAAGGCGAAAATTCATGTAGTCTGGGTTATTATTTTAAAGGGTAGGGGTGACCCCCAGGTACAACATACCAAAAGTCCCCAGGCCAGGCCCCGCGAGCTTTAGCCAGGAAGGGGGGGTAAAGGTCCCCTTTTCTAGTATTTCGCGAATATTTTGAAAACCAAGGGTATTAGCGGAAAAGTATACACTACAAAATGAAAGTATATTAAATTTTCTACAAAAAAAGCCCTAGTCATATTTTCGCTTGGAGCAATAGTAAGGGAGATGCGGGGGTTATAAATGTCAATAAATCTGAAAAATCATGATATTGCGTTACAAATTTAATCTTTATTGATTAATCAACCTAAAAATATTAAAAAAAGTAAATGCATGTTCATTCATGATAATTCCATTAACGTGATGAGATAGATGGTATGTAGTAAAAGTAGGAGGTGGGGCTTAAAACATCGGTATTTAATTTATTTGATACAGTGTTTGTTGTCAAATGAAAAACACTGTATTTTCAAAGGTAAGAACCTTACAGCTTATTTCCAAGTTATTGACCAATACTATGTGAAATGATCTTGGGGGTTGTTCTAAGAAAAAAAATCACTTAAGAGAGGGGGGCCTATTTGCCCCCGTTTATAAGGGAGAGATCATTTTCTAAAACATTGGTTTAAAGTGCATATGCAATCATTTAAAAACAACGGATACAATTACAATACTATACTATAGCTTTTTGAAAATCCAAAAACCTATTCTATTATTTTATTGCTAAACTAAGTTATCTTAGTCAACAGTTTAAAAAAAAAAATGATTTTGAATTAAAAATTTTGAAAAAAAATAAAAAAAAAATTAATTTATATTGATTTTTTTCAAATTTTTGTGTTAAAAGGTACTAAATTTTTATTTAGTATTTGATGCTCCCATTTATCTTCAGTCGAACGCTAAGAAACAGAGGGCTGTAGGTCTTTCAGTTATTGAGAAAATTTAAGATTATGACACCTACTACTTTCTAAAAAAATTCTTTCTTTTCATTGAGTTCTGTAGTAAATTCAAACCGTCAATTTTCTAACGAAAGTTATTAGAGATATAAGGCAGTAATTAACCCCTTTTCCTTGTTTTAGAATAACCGTGGATAAATATATTTTTACTTTTTCCATTTTTTCTAAGTAAAATGGTCAATAAACACTAAATTTGTGAGGTAAATGCCGATTTTTTATATTTTTTGGCACTTCGTTACCCCGCATCTCCCTTAATATCGCTTTTAGCGAAAATATGAATAAAACTTAATTTCCTTTCATTTTGTGGTGTATACTTTTCCGCTAATACCCTTGGTTTTCAAAATATTCGCGAAATACTAGAAAAGGGGACCTTTACCCCGCCCCCCCCCTTCCTGGCTAAAGCTCGCGGGCCTGGGCTGGGGACTTTTGGTATGTTGTACCTGGGGGTCACCCCTACCCTTTAAAATAATAACCCAGACTACATGATTTTTCGCATTTATTTTATGATTCAAGATCTTCGTTGACTGGACTAAATAGTTGACGAACAAATTAATCAAATCAAATATAAAAAAAAAAAATATTTATATTATTTTTTTTTTAAACTTAAGTAGGTACCTACTTTAAAAATGTTTTGAAATCTTATAAAAAATTATAAATAAAGGGTGTCCAGCGGAAATTTTTCAACTTTAAATTGCAATTATCGAAATACTAGCGAGTTGAGGCAAACCGGAAGGGTATAATTCAAAGCGCAGGATTTGTGGAATTCCAAGTCGCCACGAGTCACTGGTCGGGAGCTCACCGCGGGTTTGTGGTGAAGCAATATTTGAATTGGTACGTGCGCGTCACGCTTTTTGTACTCATTTTAATATTCGACGACTAAGTCATGGGCCGAGCACGCAACTTATCTGGTTGTAAATACAAATATTCAGGCAAGAAGCCACAATGTTCAATAGACCAATTCCTGAACCATCAACGTCAGCAAGAACTCCAGAACATGTGCCTCAAGTTCGAAATGAAATTATTCGAAATCCACGTAAATCGATAAGGAAGATTGCGACCTCCACAGGAATAAAAAAATTAGCAGTGCATATTATTTTCCACCCGTACAAAATGCAAATTGTTCAGTATCTCAACGAAACTGACTATCCTTTGCAAGAATCCTTCGCAAGAACAATGCTCTGGAACGTTTTCGGACAGCACTTACCCTTGGAAACATTTTATTCAATGACGAAGCGCATTTCCATATTGATATTTATGTTAACAAACAAAATATGCGATACTGGTGCCCCAACAACCCTAGACAACGCCATCAAAAACATTTATATTTTTTTTGAAAAAAGGACAGTTTGGTGTGCCATTGCAGCGAGCGGGGTAATTGGCCCTTATTTTTTGAACCAAGGTAAGACAGTCACTGCGCCGGTGTATTGCCGTATGATTGATGGGTTTCCAATAAGAGGTGTTATTTTGAATAGCCCGCTATTTCGGTAGCTGTCACTTTTGAAGCTGTCATTTTTTGACATTTGAAAAGTAGAAACTACGCCATTAATAAAAATAGAACGATACACGATTCAACAACGCATTGAAATTATTAAAATTCACTATAAAAATGGTGAAAATTTGGCAGAGACGATTCGTAAAACTAAAACATTTTTGGGTCGTCGTGAAGCACCTTGTCGGACCGCAATACAGAAATTGGTGGACAAAATTGGTGGACAAAGTCTTATAAAGTTCAGTTAACACAAGAACTCAAGCCGGCTGATCATCAACAACGTCGTGTCTTTGCTGATTGGGTCCTTGAAATGCATGAAAATGGTCCGGAATTTCATCGAAAAATCATCTTGACTGATGAGGCCCATTTCCACCTCGGAGGCTACGTCAACAAGCAAAACTGTCGCATCTGGGGCTCGGAAAACCCAAGAGTTATTGTTGAAAAGCCTCTCCATCCTCAACGCGTGACTGTTTGGTGCCGTTTATGGTCCGGCGGGGTCATTGGACCTTACTTTTTCGAAAATGAGGCTGGAGCAACAGTTATTGATCTTGACAACGTTTACTTTCAACAAGACGGCGCTACGTGCCACACAAGCAATGAAACCATCGATCTTTAACGGGAAAAGTTTCCGGACCGTGTTATCTCTCGAAGAGGTGAACACAATTGGCCACCGAGATCTTGTGATTTAACACCTTGCGACTTCTTCCTTTGGGGCCACGTGAAATATAAGGTCTATGCCAACAGCGCAGCGTCGATTCAAGACCTCAAAGATGGAATTCGTGAGGCTATCGAGGACAAGGGGCAGCCACTTTGCGATTTGGTTATGGAAAATTTCATGAAAAGGATATGGTCCTGTAAGCGTGGTAGTGGCGGCCATTTGGCTGATGTTGTGTTCCATTATTAACGGCATACCTTCCTCTTTATAATGAAATAAACATCCGATCATTTATCTCAAAAAATGCCATTTTTCTTTGAATATCAAAATAACACCTCTTATTGGAAAACCCTTTGTGTGGAGCCGCTGGCAAACTTTCACACCATTCTACAAAGGTAAAGTAAAATAGTTGTAGGTATTGCATAATTAATTATAAAATTACAACATTCAATTAAAATGAATTTCTCGTCAAGCTTTATAATTTTTTTTTTTCTAATTTATAGAAAAACTTGTGTAAACATTTGACTTAAGACAGATAATAATCAATATATGGACACGTTGAAAATTTGAAAAAAAAAAACGACAAAACTTTCTCTTCGCGATGTTCAACAAGTTTCCAGCTTAAAAAATAAAATAAAAAACGAAGATAATAAACCATGACCATCTGCAGTTTTCTCACACGTCTATAATGGCGCTTTAAACGTAAATCCCCTAACCCCAAGCGCATATTTTCGAAGGGCATTTTCAAGATTTTCTGCCTCAGGAATCACACAAATTTCTATTTCCTAAACACTTCTTGCTCTCATAGTTCAAGGATAACGATGTGCTCTCGGTGTTCGTTCCTCATTGCTCGACGTTTGTTGGTACCTACATATGTATATACTGAAAGTTTAATGTGTGAAATAATTTAATGCCGCCGCACCCGGTGTGCTAGAAGTGTCAACCTCTCGACTGGCTAGGCGAAAAGTCTTCAGGGCAATGTCACACAAATTTATTTATTGTTTCGTTAATTTTTCAGGGCGTTTTTTCGCTTTTGTTTATCACTTGTCTATTCTTAGCGCGTTGCGTTAGGCCCGCATTCCGTTATAAAGCTGCCTTCAAAAGATGGTTGTTTAACGGGTGGGTGTCTAGGGAAATCCCTAGGATTTGTAACACGATTAAAATTTATTGAGTAAACCACAGAGACGCTAGATGACACAATCATATATATAGTCCTTAACATAATAATCACATAAAAAGGAATACAGCTCTCAAGTTGCCACAATGTGGCAGTAGCAGTGGCAGTGGTTTATGGTATGGTTATTACACACCATCAGCTCAAGGCATATGTAGTGTGCTTTAAAATTTCAGCAATTTTCAAGCTTGCCAATGCTAGCGCCAGCCGTTGCCATATCTTTTGAGTAAGATACATTCCGATTCCCTTCTTTGTACACACTCAACAAAAAAGTTTCGTTTAGTTTAATAGAGAGACCATAAGTTCGATAAAAACCGTGAATATTCATAAAACTGTAGTTTAGAAACTTCAACATGAGAACATGCTGAAAAGGAAATGATAATTCTGCACTTTCTCGCAAGTGCGTCAGAAAATTATCTTCTTAGATTTAACGAGTCCAATTAAATCTTTTCACATGGGTGTGTCTTTTCATATGAACCGCACTGTCTATTAAGAAATGTCTTTTTTAGGGTAATAAGAAAAACCACATTTGGTTATGAAGATCGAATTTTATTTCACATACATATGTACACATATTTGTGAATTTTGAGTGAAATTTTATTTTGTATTTCTTTTTCTTCTGAAAATTTAAAGGTGAGTTATTGCTCGATGTTAAATTGTTATACTATACCTACATACGTTTCCTTTCTAAATTTAAGCTAAGTTTTTAGATATAAAGGTGAGTGCTGCAAAATAAAATTAAAATGTGAAAATTTGAGCCTGATGGGGACGGGGAGGTATAAAGTTTGAGGTATGTAGTGTTGTATAAGAAATTCCATTTAATATGGCTAAGTATGAAATTTGTGGGTTTTATTTACGTGCATGTGATGTGTTGAAGAAATATTTGTGGTTTCATTTTAGAGAAAAAAGTATCTTTACCTGGAATTTAGGTTGCTTTCAGTCAGATGAGAAACACGAACACAAAAAATAAAATTACTTTAAAGTCGAGAATTTTACGATTGTCTTATCGTAAAATATTTTAACACAATTATTGGCGGGGCTCGTATTAAGGAATAAAAGTTATTTAAGAACTTATTTGGAAGACGATGTTTGTGGCATACCTTAGTATGTTTGATATATCTCAGCGTAAAGTTATAAAAAAAGCATTTGAAAGCTTAATATATGTACCTTGCCGATATGCCTTTTGCAGAGGGAAGTATCTCATTTTAAAAAATGGATCATTGCATTGCATAGTTAAAAATTAGGTAATTATTTGGTGCTTCACTGGGAAATAAGTTCACATGGCAAAAAACTTCACACCTAGTGGGAAATAATTTAACTTTTTTGAAGTGATGTTATTTCCCACTTTGGACACAGACTTCAAAAAATTTCTGGAGACCTGAATTTTGGTGCAAAGATTTATCTTGGCATCTTAAGGACACCTTTATGAGTAATCTTAGTTTAAACCACTCGAATATTCAGTTACTCGTTTGTATCTCGAAAACTACCAGTTTCTTTTTGGTGAAGGAGTAAAAGTCTAATTTTCCTGGGCTACAATATTAATATATTAGTGGTAACCCACTCGCTTATTTCCTTGGGTTAAAAAAAGTATCACAGTCCATGTAAGATTGTCCCGGTGGCGTTTAAATTGTTCAAATGTGCAGATAAGCAAATAAGGAGACAGTAATTCTTTGTTTTCATCTCCAACTTAAAATTAAAAAAAAAAAATTTAGGAAGCTTATAGCTTTTTTAGATGAATCCTTGATAGTTTTTACCTTACAAATACTCAAAATTAAAAAATTGTCTGAGTGACGGGACTCTTGGTTAACATGTGTAAACATCAACTCCAGTGGAATTCCAAAAATGTTCGCTGTTCAGAATTTTAGAGCTTGATATTACCCAGGGCCGAACCAACTATATGTGCAAGATGTGCAAATACACAGGGAGCAAAATTCTGGAAGAGCATTACCAGGAGCAAGAAAATGTAATCTGAACTTGTTCAAATAATCAAAAAACAACATCCATCACAACTGTGCTAAGTTATTTCTTGCCCACTAACTAACTTCATTTTCATATTGTTGCATTCAAGGAGAATTTAACTCAAAATATTGTAAAACTAAAGATCCCACTAGACCTCTACGCATTGAAAGAATACCTCCTGGGTAATGTGAATCAGTGTATGTATGTATGGATCAAATATAAAAAGGGGCGCTTTCAACAAATCTTGCACAGGGCGCAAGTTTCGCTGGGGCCGGCCCTGATATTAACTAATGTCACACCCGACGTTCTGGGTTCACTAGAACACTTTTAGTTTGACAGGTGTCACAATGTGCGAAAATTTTTGGTACGGCGCGGCGGATCGAGAAACGGAGTACGCCAAACGTTTTACTCAGTGGAAATTACGTAATGTCATCACGCACAGCTCTGTAGGTCCATTAGAATACTTTTAATTTGACAGATGTCAAAATGTCAAATCAGAATTCCGAGAATACGCGCTACGTAACGTGATACATCGTAACGTTCTACCTCGTATCTTCGCACAGAAGAAAGTCCACATTTTTATTTCACTCTACTGCCGGCATAGATGTTTACACATCAAAAACAACGGCAACAGTAAAAACAATGGGCCTTACCAATAATCGAATTTAGTAAAGAGTTAAACGAAAAATCTCCACGCTTTAGAAAAATCATATACCAATAACGAATTAAGTTGCTAGCAAGACGTTAAAATTGAATACACGGAAATCCATGTTTTAGTCGTACAATATACACACATATGAAATGGCATTTCAATGCAAGTGTTGCCTAGAGTAGTTTTTTAATGGTAGGTAAAAAACTACTAAAAAATACGACAAACTGGAAATGTAAAAGTTCAAAATTTGACACCTGAAAAAATTGATACTGACAAAAGCTTATTCGATCCAATTATTCATTTTCAGACATTTTCAAAATTTAACGGCCAATTTTTCACAGAGTCCTAATGCTAGTACCGGTACTAGTCCTAAAATTAGTACTCAAAGTTCTAGGTTGTAGTCTTGTCAATTGGTACCGAGTATCAGTTAGGACTCGGTACTAGCTGGCTAATCAAAATCAGCTAGTACCTGGTTATAATACCAGTTGTTAGTACTCAAATCGGTACCAAATGATTTCTTCACATAAGTACTAAGCCCTAGTTCTGTCAAATTGGTAACGAGTACTATGTAGGAGTCGATATTAGCTAGGACTTTAAAATCGGCTTGTGTCGCTTATACCTGATTTGGAGTAATTTCTTTCATTTTCTTCAGTGAATCCGTTGGATGGACGTGTGTTAATGCAGTCGTAAAAATAAACAACGTCACATCTAAAACGATTAATGTTGTGGACAGTTTCGACAAGCTATTAAAAAGTCCTTCCGCACATATCCCAAAATTTTCAGATATGCATTGTTGTTTTTGCATTTACTGTTTTCATAAGGGATTAAAACAAACACAATACCTATCCTGAAAGCTCTGGATATTTCTCCGAACGCGACCAATACATTGCATATGGACCGCACATGAAATGCATACAATAAAGGGCATTTCTCCAAGACTTTCACACATATTACACCATAGAAAAATATCCAAAACTCCAAGCAAAAAATAACATACAATGCTCTACTCAAATCAAATGCTTCATCTGGAAGCTGATTCAAAACACTCCTGTAAATATCGGTAGGACTTTATGTGCATTCTTCATCTTCCCACTCTCTATAGGTTTGTAGCAACGATGACGACCGTTTTGCTACTAACTGCGTAAACTGAAGACCGGAAAATTGTTGATCACAGTGACAAATTTCATAGTTGATGCTGGATGAGACATATTATGTCCCCTTTTTGCTAGAATTGACATAATTCATTTGAAATTAGAATAAAATAAAAATCTTTCAGTCAAAATAAATATAAAAATAATATTTGAAATGCCAAAATATTGTCAAAATCAGAATTAGACCACTTTTAGACGTATTAAGTCTTAGTACCGCTTGGTGAATTTAGATCCGGTACTAGTGATGTGAAGAAATGCTCAGATACTTACTTTTCATTAGGACCGAGTACCAGAGCTAGTACCTGGTCTACCTGGTCTAGCTAGACTGGGTAATAGACTGGCTTAGTACTTCTGTGAACAAATTGGAAATTCCATTTTAAAAATAGACAGGTTACTTTTTCTGACGATTTATAATTTGTAATGAACTAAACTTGTGGAAGAAGCTTACACATTGTTTGCTAACACATAATAAATCGACAAGTAATTTCTTTCCAACATTTTGTGTTGAATGTAAATAAATTATGATTGAGGATTAGCACAAAAAAAATACATGTGGTTACTTAATTTTAAATAAAATTAAATATTAATAGTTCTAAATTCTAATACTCTTATCAATACGTACCTACTAAATATAAGAACTGAAATGGTAGCTGTTAAAAAAGAATATGGCAATACTTAAGTGCGAAGGTATCGAAATAATTCTGACGGTTCCTTCTACTATTTTTATTTTCATCTGTGTTGTGAATTTTTTTCTTACAGCAACTTTGACAAAAATTGAAGTAGATTCAAGAAATATCTGAGGACTTTCTTTGCGAAAAGGTTTAATTGCTTATGAGCTGAATTCTGTTTAAGTTGGGGATTTTATTTTAACCTTACAGATAGTTGATAGTCGATATTAGTGCTTGATTAAAAGTAGTAATTCTTTGAAAGATATAAATCTGTAAAAAAATGTGTATACACTGATTTTTTCGAAATTTGGAAATCAAACATTGAATTTTTGTTATTATTCGCTGCTCCTAAGAATTCTAAATAATATATTGAAAATCTGATGGTTCCATATGTATTGTTTTTCGAGAAAATTGAAAATTACGAAATGTACTTTCTCATTGGATATTGATTTTTTGATTATATACGTGAAGTTATAGAATGATAATGAATTCTTTGAACCTGTGAATTTCTGTTTTTCAAAGAAACTTCAGGCGTTGACGCCTGCCTGGCAGCTGATCATTTTTTTTTTATATTTAGCGCCGCACTAAAGGGGTTGTGACTACCCTTAAAATGATATACACAGCATGAGCGATTAGATAGATTGGAGGGGATTGGAAAGGAGATACCGATGCACATTGGTTTTAAATGTCTGAAGATCACAATGGGAGAGGAAAACCGGGCTGGGTAGAGCATTCCACATTCGTGTAGTGCGACTAAGGAAAGAATCTCTGTACCTAACAGTTCGTCCATAGTTGGACTCAAGGGTGAACTGATGGGCATTCCTATAAGCGCGAGTATTACGGTTGAATTGTTTAAGGGGAGGAGTGCAACTGTCTATTTCACTAGAACATTGTTTATGAAAATAGCGATAAAATAATGAAAGACATGAAACATTGCGACGGTGCTCAAGAGATGTAAGTGTTTCCGTTATACCTAGTTCTTTCACCTATCATTTTTAGAGCTCTCTTTTGTATTCTATCTATCAAGTGGGTTTTTGAGGCATCTGCCCAAATATGGGAGTTGTACTCCAGTTTTGGACGAATAAAGGCTTTTTAGATCACAGCCAGATCAGAGGGAGAGAAAAATTTCTTGCATCGACGGAGAAAACCCAAACACTTAGCAGCGTTATTGGCGATGTCACAAAAGCTGGTCTGTGACACACATACCTAGTACTTAAAGCTATTCGGTTTCCTCTATGCAAGTGCCACTCATAGATAGCAGCATTGGGGGTGGGTTCCACTTTCACGACAGGAGACAGCATTGACTTTTAGAAGCATTAAATTCGACACGGTTTTTGATTCCCCATTGGACAATGCTGTCGAGATCAGAAGTTCCACATCTGAAGAACATGGACGTGAATCTAGAAACGAATATGAAAAGCTGAGAGTACCGTCATCAGCAAAACAGTTTAATAGATTAGAAGTTTCAGATAACAGATCATTTATGAATATTAGGAAGAGGGCCGGAGACAAAACGGAGCCCTGGGGCACACCAGCATTTATTTTGTAGATATCAGACTTGAAACCGTCCAATACAACTTGTATTGATCGGTCCGAAAGGTAATTTCTAATCCAACGAAGAAGAGATTCATCAATGCACCAAATGCACGCATTTTCGATAAGAGAGCTTGATGCCGAACTCTATCAAATGCTTTTGAAATATCAAGTGCAATAATCTTACTTTCGCCAAAACGATGTAAAGATTTGATGCACTGTTCGGTGAGATATACCATCAGATCACCAGTGGACCTATTGCTACGAAAGCCATACCCTAACGTAGTTGCGCGTGAGCTGGTTGAGCACCCGAAAAAGGGAGTACAAATCCTGGAAAGCCCCGAAGCGGGCCACCCAAAGGTACAGTTATTTAAGAAAAATGTTGGCATAAGCGCCTGTTCTTATAAGGATGTATTTATATTCAATTAATTTATTAAACCCAACATATTATTACGTATGTAAATATGTACCTAAAAAAAAATCGAATAAAAAGGTGATTTTCGTAATTTTTAATTTTCTTTAAAACTAGAGAAGTTAAAACCATCTAGTTTACAGTTTTCGATACAAAATTAATAAATTGTACTTAATTTCACAAACAAAAAAAAATAAATAAATTAAATAAAATAAATTATTTCCACTTTTTTTTCCAAAATTTTGACTTTGAAAGCAATTTTTTACAAAAATATTGTTAGAAATAACTTGATTTAAGAATCAAATAAGAGAATGGATTTCTGGCTTTCAGAACACGTACACATATTTATATTTACTGTATGTGCTGCCGTTGTTTTTAAATATTTTTGTTCAATATTTAAGTTTATAAATCTTTAAAAAATCTTTACCGCACCAACTCAACCTTCAACCATAATATGGTGGTACACCTTCTTTTCAAACAAAAATTAACTTAAATGGTGGTCTTTTCAAAATGGTGAAGTCATACACAAAAAGTTTTCTCTCAGTCATTCTGGCTGGAAAAAAAAAAATAAATGAAAATGAAATGAATTGACATTTCAAGCCAAATTAAACTTTCAAAACAATAAACTCAATAAAGCGATTGCCATCGCTCCCGAATCCCGCGCACCCACACACTCTCGCAACCAAATAAAATTCTTCCCTTTTAATTTATTATGCTTTTATATGGTTTGCGAAATATCATTTACAAAAATATAGATGGATACCTACCAACCAGAGGTAACACACAAAACCCATCCAAATGGTTTTCAAAAGTTTCCAATATGCAGTAAATTATTTAGAAAATCCATCCTCTTAAAATTGCATAAAATAAAACCCGCATCAACAGACATTTTCAATAAAATATATATTCATACATCCTTCGAACTATCTCCGATGCAGCGAAGTGAACCACCCAGGAGAATTCAATGCAATTCATTGCAAGTAGTTATGAAATTTAAGTGAATTTAGTTTTAAGAGGAGGTTGATAGTATAGTTGCCAGTTTATTTAATATTCAACACATCCTTATTCTTTCCTTAAAGCTCTTTGCCATTTCTCTCAAAATGCCCAACAACAATATCGAATTACCCCAGAGCGTTATGATCCGTAAGTTTCTTATCCTAAAAATTCAGAACATAAAAGGGACGAATTAAAGTAACTTTCTTTTACCTTTTACAAATACAAAATCTATTAAACCGCAGAAGGACCGAATTGAGTTAGCCACCGTTTCCCGCGAAGCTGCTATGCGCGTTTTATTCACAACTTTGTCTCCATAGGGACCATAACATCCATTACAAAAAGTTTGAAACTGATTTTTTTTGCGCAGAAGAAAGTTTCTGGCTACAGCAAAAGTCGAAGGTCAGAACAGGGTGTTCTTCTTTATACTATGAAAAATGAATTGTTTTATTGGTTCAACTGTTTAAAATATTCATAATTGGTAGTAGACGCATCGGGATAACTGCCCTCATTTGTGGTTGAAAATTTGGTCATAAAAAAATGTTTTTCCATCAAATAAAAAAAATACAAGTCTTACACTCCGGTTCGGATGATAAAGTCTTCATTTTACAAAAATATCTTTTTTTTTTAGACGTGTGTTTTTCAATCTGGCAATACTTTTTTCGGAGTTGGTATTTTTGACAGCTGTCACTTGATTTATGCTCAGTTTGGTTTGCCATTTCATAATGAATAGACTTACTCCTGAACAACGTTTGGAAATCGTGCAAATTTATTACCAAAATAATGGTTCGGTTCACGCGACGCATCGCGCGCTGCGTCCAATATTCGGTCGACAAATTTGCCAACAGAAGAGTCAATAATTCGAACAATTATGGATCGGTTTCGCACCACGTTTACTCTAATGGATAATGCGCATCCTCAGAGACGCCGCCGTACAGTGCGCACCAAAGACACTATTGCTGCTGTGGAGTAGAGTATCGGAGAAGACCCGAATGAGTCTATCCGCCATCGCGCGCAACAATTGGAGCTGTCGAAGATTGGGCCTCTCGGCTTTAATTTATTCGAACCAGCCGCCATAACATAATGGCAAACTTTTATCTTAATATTAAAGCTAAATTCTTAGCCATAATATTAAATTATATGCGTTTTATTTCTTCTTAAAAACCACGCGTCTAAAAAACACACCCTTTGAATCACCCCGACACACCCGGCAATATCAAACAAGTTCAAAGGCATCAAAAGAAAGTTCCATCAAGTTAATTTTGAAAATGCTTCGACCTTTTGTCGGGAGTGGAGATGTGGAGATGCCACTAGCAATAGGGCATCATGTTATATGGACTTCTTACTTTCAACCACAAGAAATGGCTGAAATTCGGTTTGGTTATACATACTTTCGTCAAACTTCCTCTCGAAAATGCTAATGGAATATGTTGTGGTCAGTATACAAAAGCAGAAACATCTCCATGGTCTTATTCTTTGGATATATGGACATATAGATAATGCACTTGGTATTATAGTTTAAGGACGTGTTTGTAAACTTTCTCCGAATTAATTTGAATTTTCTATAAGTGTATTAGTGTCAACCCTTAAAGTTTGCTGTGATTGCGACCCTTATGATCCCTTTGCAACAAATATGATAAAAATCATAAAAGCAATATAGTATACCTTCGCACTTAGAGACATTATATGTATACGTATATCTGTAATAAAATAAGAAACAAAATCAAAAGATACACAATACACAATATTGACAGGATGGACGTATTTTTGTTTTAAATTCGTAAAATCTGTCAACATCAAAATGAAGAAAGCGAGAAGATTGGAGAGACAATGACGTGGACAAAATAAGGTTATGTGTGAGGGAGAGGGTGAGCTAACATTTTTGTGTCAATATGTCAACAAAAAGTGTGAGCAAAGAAAGTTAGTTACTAAAAACGGATATTATTTGTCACAGAAGTTCGTAAAAGTTCAATGATGCTGATGCTGAGGCTGACACAAAAGGGATATGCCATGAAATGGATATGAGTTGAAGTAGGAGTAGGTATATGAACATGGGGTCGGCTATGGTGGTTACAAAGGAGACAATGTCATTATGTAAAGTTCGGCAGTAAGGTCATTGGAAAAGGAAAAGGAAAAGTTTTTCTATTTGGTATTCAGGTGGAATTGGAATATTATAGGTATTGGGATATCTAATTTGAAAATCGTATTTATGGCTTGATTGCTAAAAATAAAATACTTTGCAAAATAAACATTCAAGGATATGAGAATACTAAGTTTGTATATACATTATTTATAAGGATTGATGATTGCTTTATCAGATCAGGTGCTTTACTTCATGACGCTGTGGGAAAACACTTTGAAATAAATTTTTTGATTGATATCACAGCAACAAGAGGGAGTGTGTATTTCGAATGAAATTCAATTCTGGTTGCTGAGGTAATGACTTTTATATAATTTCTTTAAAATTTCGGAAGCTAGCTAATTAAGAGCCAGATGTGCACGAGAATTAAAGTGTTTCAAGTTTCAAGTTGTTGTTTTTCCATTCAAATCTTCAATATTAATCAGTGGTGTATCGTATTTTAATTATCATCTAAACCACCCTTTCAATAAAAATCAAAAGATAACATTTTCCAAATTATTTAGGAGTCGGTGCCTACGGTAATTTCAGTAATAGATATATTTTTAGTGCAGGTATACACGCTTACAAAATAATTTCCATGTAAAATTACAACAAAAATTCCGCCTTGTAAAGAGCGATAAACCTCTCCAATAATGAACTTAGAGCAAATAAAAAAAAAAAAACATATACATACGTGAACAACCAAAAAATTAGACCATTTTCTACAAAAAAAACGTGCCATCCCAAGTTACATTTTTCATATAAGATACTCCGAAAACCTTACTAGACTTATTTGAGTTAGCTAAATGCACTCTTGACCAGTTCTTTTATAAGTTTTTATTTACTCCGATCTTCTAATTTCACGCGGGAGTGAATTCCAAAAATTACCCCCATTGACAAAAAATAGTCTCTCTGATGAAGTAAGACAAGAAAAGCTGGGAATTTAACTATGATTAATTTTACTTGAAGTTGAGAACTGGAGTTTATGGTAAAGTTTTAGGGGAAGCCCTAATTTTTAAAAGGTTGCCAAAACTTACACCATGTAGGCTTTTTGAAGAAGATGAGATGTTGCAAAATTTGCTCAGGCCATAAACGTAACACGCAACGTTGTTGATGTTGAAAATATTTATATAATGTAATTACTTTGTAAGAAAACACTCAAGATATCGAAATCATATTTTCATGTTTTAAATATCAAACTGAAAATATGAAATATCTTCAGTTCATTTTTTTTCCCTTTTAAAATCTTTGTTCATTAAAGTTGTTAATAAAGCCTATTTAAATTCTTGTACTTTTGGTCTTCCACTGAAATAGTTAACTTTTAACAGTTGAACACTACGTTTAGCCTCCTCTGACTCACCTCATCGGAGTTGCTGAATATTTCACATATAAAAGTCAATATAAGTATTTTTATATGTAAGTAGATATTTCTTTTTGGCTTTTAAATTGTTTTCATATTTTCCTATATTTTTATGAGCAGTTATAGGTGTAACTGTTGACGAAGTTTAGGTGGAGAAGATTTTAGAGAGGTGTTAGTAGTTCACTGTGTTCAGCGCAAATGTATTCCGGCAACTTATTGCTGTTCTAAAGGTTGTTTTTTTTAGGCGTGTGGTTTTCAAGAAGAAATAAAACGCGTATAATTAAATGTTATGGCCAAGAATTTAGCTTTTTTTTTATAAATATAAGGGTTTGCCATTATGTTTTAAAAATGATTTCGGGCAAATGGCCGCCGCGGCTGGCTCGAAGAAATTCCAGCCGAGAGGTCCAATTTTCGACCACTTTTTGCAGCAATTGGGGCCGTATGTCAGCAATAACTCGCCGAATATTCTCGTCCAAGGTGTCAATCGTCTCGGGTTTATCTGGGTACACAAGCGACTTCACATAACCCCACAACAAATAGTCCAGCGGTGTTAAATCGCATGATCTTGGAGGCCACGCCACAGGCCCACGACGCTAGATAATGCGCTCACCAAAAGTTTCTTTCAATAAATTGATTGTTTCGTTGGCTGTAGGGCATGTTATTCATGTGAACCGATTTTATTGCTTGATTTTCCGAATCTCTTTACAAACTTTGAGAAAATACCGTTTCTTTGTACAGGTAAACTATTTTTGTAAGTTTATTTTTTTGGATAGATTCTGAAACTTTGTTTACAATCAATAATTATAGTTTTGTATCGATTTTCCTGGCCATGACTCACTGTTTAGTGAAATTTAAACGTTTCCTTTATTCAAGTGAACCGTAGCGTATGTAGAATAAAATCACATATCAAAAAATCGATAGAAGAAATTTTCTCACAACGAGAACAACCAAACTTTTGATCGAAATCTAAAATTACAAATGTCACCACCAATCAAATAGCCAACCCAATAGAAACATGAACAAAAGCTTATGTTGTGAACAAAAAGAACACACTGTATAATTCAACTAAAACAGCTGTTCGTTTGACATTTAAAGCTGGCATCGTTGCTCCTATTAGAATCTTTAAAAAAAACTTATAGTCTTATTGATGTCTTATTATGGGAATATATAGACTAAAAATAACGTTTTCAGTTTTAATTTCATAACGATATAATTATATGTCTTTGAAATTTAAAAAAAATGCCTAGCCCTTACAATAAAAATGCTGCGAGACGAATTTGAGTATCATAACAAGAAATTAATTCTTATGTTTAGCAATAGGATATAAAAGAATGTCATGGGAGTCTTTTTTTCAAATTTGAAAGAAATTTGGATAGTATGTTAGTTGGGTTTGCCTATTTCCATTATATCAATTTTCACCAAAATCCTGAAACGAAGTTTACTTACAATAACTTAAGTAGACAAAGTTTAATCAAAATCGTTAAAGTTAAGCTAAAACAAAAATTCGAATTTACCTCTTCGGAATCACATAAAAATGCTCTGCACCAAATTTCATGTAAATCGTGCTGTGCGTGTACATAAAAAACAAAAAAGATGCTTTGACAAGTAAAGAATAATGTTTTTTTTTACAAAAAAAAAGGTCACACAGCTTGATAGACGACGACAAATTTGTTTGTGAAGTTGATTTCATTACATTTGATTCACAGAAACCGTTTTGTAATTAAAAAAAAAAAAAATCGATACCGAAATATCGATGTTTTTTCTCCCAACAACGATTTTTCTAACATCGATGACCATCATTGCTCATCTCTCATCTCTACTCGGTTGTCAAACTATAAACGTCAATTTTCAACCAGAAAAAGTCTTGAAATTTGTATTCCTTCTTTCGATACTTCAATCCCCCTTAATTTCAACACCCCTTGCCATAGCTGTCAAAAAGACGAACCAACCAAAAAAAAGGAATCATGTAATCAGGCTCTATCTCTTGTCATAAATAAGTGCGTCTCTCCACCTTAGCTGTTCGGATTACCCTCCCTTCTCTAATTCCTTTCCAGCATAACACGCACACACACACAGGAATGGTTGGTATGGCTTCGTTCTCCAAGATCTGTCGCGCCACTTAATTTTCAACCATCAGTTTTAAAACGTCTTACATTTGTATCATTATAATGGTATAAATATTTTAAAAGTTCCTATAAGTTTTAAAAAAATATAACTCTTGAACCACAACTGAATGATAAAAAATGACACACAAGAAAATATCTAATTTCCATTCTTGTCACAAAAACTTCTTTAAAAATGTTCGTCTTGTCAATCTCACCTGTCAGATTACAAATTACACATCAAATCATAATGTCTCAAAGTCCCAACAACTTATAGTACATGCCCAAGGACATTTTTCATCATACCAACGGATTTACAAATCTGCGTGATCTATATATGAATAAGTATGATACAAACAGAAATCACAATCCCTCTAGCGAAGCTCATGATAAAGTACTTGAAAAAGTGTCCTTAGGTATATCCTGTGTCTAGGAGACTATATATACTGTCTTCATCATGCAACATTATTAAGGTTGTAAATTTGCACTTAACCTTGTACCACTCCAAAATAGAAAGGACTAAAAATTCACCTAGGTACTTTAGACATCAACAAGAAGAACAACAACCCAGAAACAAATTGGATAGAGAAAAGCGCAAGCCACTTTCAAGCTTTCAAGATGCATTATTGTCTATTCTCACAGCAGGGATGTATTTCCCATCTAAAGTGTATGTATATTGTTCCCCCAGAAAAAAAAAATGAAAGGAGGAAAATCCCTCACTTTAGTCCTTTGTTTTCCTTCCCCAAACAAAATGTAAAAATGTTCGACTATATGACAAGAAAAGGTAGGCAGGATCATGAGGATAAAAATAAGCGGAAGTGCAAATGTGAACTTCATTTCAAATAATGTCGACTGAGAGTCAGTTTAGACAAACACTAATTATGACAAGGAGATATCTCTGTGGGCGATAGCATTTGCAAAACAAAAACAAAAAAACAGATGAAATTCTTTTGGAGGAGGAATAAACAAAGAAATTGCATAAAATATTTTCATTTCATTGTTCTTGGCTTATCGTGGTTAGATATTGATTGAAAAGGCTTATGAAATAGACGTTCATTAAAACAAAAGAGATCTTCTCATTTTGAAAGTTTTGTTTATTCTTCTACAAATAATATATATGTACATATAAGGGTCTCCAAAAGCGACTTCCGCAATTTGACAGTTGATAGTTTAGTTTAGTTTAGTTTATTTGTCAATCAGAGTAACTCTTGCAGACGACTAGCATAACAATTTGTAGATAAAAATAAAAAATTTAACAAACAAAGAAAAAAAAAAAAACAAGATAGATAAATAGATACTAAAGAAATCATAAATTTATACATTTCCGAATTTTAAATAATTAAAGATTTGATAGTAAAGGGTTTTTCAACAGGGACGCTACAAAAGTAGAGCAACAGGGACAGCAAACGACGCCATATTTCTTGCCGCTCTTTTGACAATTCTCTTCAGTAAGACTTGCCATTTCATGATGGATGGATATACGAGAAAAAAACGAGTCGAAATTATTAAAATTTACTACCGAAGTTAGGAGTCAGTGGCCTCAACGTTAAGAGCGCTACGTCCAATTTATGGTCGTCATAATCGTCCTAGCAGATCAATAATTGAGCGTCTAGTGGAAAAATTTGAATCCACAGGCATAGTACAAAATGTTCCCGTGCCATTGAGACAAAGAAGTGCCCGTAGTGTCGAGAATATTGCTGCCGCTGAGGCTTCAGTTGCAGAAAGCCCAAATGTGTCTCTCACACGTCGTTCTCAAGCGTTGGGCATCTCTGTGACGTCGTTGTGGCGAATTTTGCGAAAAGATCTTGGCCTACATCCTTACAAGATTAAATTGACGCAAAAACTGAAGCCGCTTGATGACCACCAGAAGCGTCGTATGCTCGTGGATTGGGCTTAGCAACAACTTGAAAATGATTCGGATTTTCATCGAAAAATCATCTTCAGCGATGAGGCTCATTTCTGGCTGAATGGCTTCGTCAATAAACAAAATATGCGGTATTGGTCAGGCAGCAATCCACACGTACTCCATGAGTCATCATTGCATCCCGAAAAAATTACGGTTCGGGGTGATTTATGGGCCGGCGGCGTCATTGGGCCGTACTTCTTCCGTGATAATCAAGACCGGCGCGTTACTGTGAATGGGGATCGCTACCGTTTAATGATAACCGAACATTTTTGGCCCCAATTGGATGATATGGTCTTGGAGGACATGTGGTTCCAACAGGACTGTGCCACAAGCCACACAGCGAATGTCACAATCAATTTATTGGAAACCAAGTTTGGAGAACGTGTTATCTCACGAAATGGTCCAGTCACTTGGCCGCCTCGGTCGTGCGATTTGACGCCGTTAGACTATTTCCTGTGGGGCTAAGTCAAGTCCATGGTCTATGCCAACAAGCCAGCGACGATTGATGAACTTCGTACGAATATCAAACGTGAAATTGCAGCAGTATCGGCCGATTTATGTTTGAAAACCGTCGAAAATTGGGTTCAGCGTCTGGACTTCTGCAAGCGTGCCCGTGGTGGCCATGCAAAAGAAATCGAGTTCCATACACAATGGCATCAAACTTACTTTCACAGAAATAAAGAATTTCATTGGTATCCAAAACCGTTTTTGTTTTATTTAAAAAAAAAACTTTTGTAGCGCTCTTATTGAAAAACCCTTTATAATCAATATTTTATTTTTAAAAGTTTCTCTAGAACAATCTTCGAAAAAATCTATGGAATTACATATTGAATTTACCTCTTTGATGCATCGTGATATTGGTTCATATGGCAACCATAATTTGTCCGATGAAAGCTCACGAACAACAATACGGTAACACGAGTATCTCTTGGGGGGATATGGAAGCCTAATTGATTTAAGAGAAAAGAACACTTTATGCGAAAAGTAAGCATGTCACAAACAAACACAAACATAATTCAAAAATACTTCCTTCGCAGCGTGAGCGTATGAATTCCCATTAGTAAAAACACCTAGCATTATAACAGGGAATTTCACAATTCCAATTAAGTTTAAAGATGGCATACCTTGAAAATCGCCGTTGCACTCTTTCAATTCTTTCAGATACAGTTGAATAATATGGGTTCCAGACTATACAGAGCAATACTCCAAGACAGACCGAACCAAGCAGAAATACAACGTTTTAAGCGTAAAAATATCAGAGAACTCACGAGCATTTCTTTTAATAAAGCCTAACATAGAGTTTGCTTTATTTATAATTAGATCTTTATGAGGGCTACACGATAATTTTTCATCAAGCATAATGCCTAAGTCTTTCTTTTGCGAAACTCTTTCTAATAAACGGTTTTCCAATAAGAGGTGTTATTTTGAATAGCCCGCTATTTCGGTAGTTGCCACTTTTGAAGCTGTCATTTTTTGACATTTGACAAGTAGAAACTACGCCATTAATAAAAACGATACACGCTTCAACAACGAATTGAAATTATTAAAATTCACTATAAAAATGGTGAAAATTTGGCAGAGACGGTTCGTAAAACTAAAACATTTTTGGGTCGTCGTGAAGCACCTTGTCGGACCGCAATACAGAAATTGGTGGACAAATTCGAGCTGTTGGGACAAGTTAGTGATGTGAAGAATAAAACCCGTGCACGTCGCTCAAGAACAACTGAGAATATTGCTGTTGTAGCCCAAAGTGTTGAAGAAAACCCAGGTTTGTCCATTCCTCGTCGTTCTTTGGAATTAGGCATTCCACAACCGTCATTACACCGTATTTTGCATAAAGACTTGGGTTTATAAAGTTCAGTTAACACAAGATCTCAAGCCGGCTGATCATCAACAACGTCGTGTCTTTGCTGATTGGGTCCTTCAAATGCATGAAAATGATCCGGAATTTCATCGAAAAATCATCTTGACTGATGAGGCCCATTTCCACCTCACCTCGGAGGCTACGTCAACAAGCAAAACTGTCGCATCTGGGGCTCGGAAAACCCAAGAGTTTTTGTTGAAAAGCCTCTCCATCCTCAACGCGTGACTGTTTGGTGCGGTTTATGGTCCGGCGGGGTCATTGGACCTTACTTTTTCGAAAATGAGGCTGGAGCAACAGTTATTGATCTGGACAACGTTTACTTTCAACAAGACGGCGCTACGTGCCACACAAGCAATGAAACCATCGATCTTTTACGGGAAAAGCTTCCGGACCGTGTTATCTCTCGAAGAGGTGATCACAATTGGCCACCGAGATCTTGTGATTTAACACCTTGCGACTTCTTCCTTTGGGGCCACGTGAAAGATAAGGTCTACGCCAACAGCCCAGCGTAGATTCAAGACCTCAAAGATGGAATTCGTGAGGCTATCGAGGACATAGGGCAGCCACTTTGCGATTTGGTTATGGCAAATTTCAAGAAAAGGATATTGTCCTGTAAGCGTGGTCGTGGCGGCCATTTGGCTGATGTTGTGTTCCATTATTAACGACATACCTTCCTCTTTATAATGAAATAAACATCCGATCATTTATCTCAAAAAATGCCATTTTTCTTTGAATATCAAAATAACACCTCTTATTGGAAAACCCTTTATTTTAATCAATTTCTTTCTAATTTTGTTGATTTAAAACAATTTTCCAGTTCAAATAATATAATTTCCTTTTATGCATATTGCATATTTGCCACACTAGGCTATATTGTTAATTTGTGTATACTCACATTATACCACCTGCAACTTAACTAAGTTTTGGAAAATGGATAAAAAATAGACTCCCATTTAGCTTATTTATTTCAGACTATAGAACCACAATGTGATCGCATATAAGAGCAAGTTCGTGCGACCCAGTCGTGCATATTTTTTGTATTCACGGGACGTTGTATAAAGTATTACTTCCCTTAGTTGTTCTTATAAAGTGAAATTTCTTTCTCGAGTAAGAAATTCATAGCTTCCACAATTTCTGACCGATTTTGAAATATGATAGTTCATTCGAATCAGCATGAAAAGAATAATACATTTTTAAAAATGTAGCTTAACACCTTAACTGTCCCTATACAAATTGATTTAAAACCACCCATATGTCCATTTTTATTTCAAGCCATCAGCAATACTTCCCATGTATCAAATTTGATATACAATTTTTTTTGTTCGTGCCACCTACGTCCATGTATCATTTTTGATACATGAATAGAACGGCTTCACTGTCACCATACAAAATTATTTATAAACGCCCATACGTCCGGTACTTTTTTTTTCAAGGAAAAACATTATTATTTAGTAAGATTCAACAAAGAAGGGGTTGGTGGCATACATAATTGGTCACTGCTGTTAAAAAAAAAGTTTTAGTTTTGTGGTCAGTTTTGATACATGGACGTATGCTAACTAATTTTGTGTATGAAATTAGATACATGGGACTTATGAGTGATTATCAGTTTGTATGGATCTGGGATTTACTACTTTATTTTGCAACTTTAAACCCATAAGAGTTTGCGTCAGTCTATAAGCCTCCTCTTGCAAGAGGGAAATGGCTCCGGTGTCCGTTAACACTGATTGCAAGAAATTAAACTTTTCGACACCCGATAGCGATTCATTTTCATGCAATGCAGATCGAAAATTTTCCTAAAAGGGACGATCTTCGTAATTTGTTTGCGAAAACCAGCACGTATTTGTATCTCCATTTTTTTTTTTATAAAGATCGAGAAAGGAAATTTCGATATTAAAAAAAAACACGATTATTACTTTTAAACAAAACTTATTAAATCTCTCTTTCAACACTTCCCGGGTTTCGGCACCATGAAGAAAAATTCTTAAAGTCTGGAAAATGAAAAAAAAAACCTCAAATGTCCAATTTAAATTAAGTTTTATTTTATAATATCAAAATTTGTTCCATGATATCGGTTAAAAAGTAAATCGTTAACTTAACTCATGAATTCATATTTAGGCGACTTTATGTTGAACAAAAAATTCAGTTTTCATGTTCATATAGAGTTATTAAAAAGAGACGAATATAAAATCAAAATTAATTATGTTCCTAATAATTCAATTTAATAATAAGATAAGTGATGTCACTTAACACAATTAAGAAATATCGTATTTATTTTTTAAAAATACATATGTTCATAAAAACGTAAGGATTTACTCAGGCGCGGATCCAGGAATTCAGTTTGGGGGGGGGGGGGGGGGGTCATGGTCCTTACAGGCACTCAACCGAGAAAAATTTATAGAAAATACACACATATAGGTACCTAAAAATAAACATGCTGTACCTACTTAGAATAAACTCAATACAAAATGCAAATATTTATAAACAGTTAAGCAACAAACGAGGATTTATTCTAAACATAATGTGCATATGTGGGTATGTAGATAAATTTTTTTTATTTAATTAAAAAACATTTCTCTTTTTTGGTTTTTCTAAGAAAATCTTGATATTATTTCATCAACATATCGATATCTACAGGTTTGTTCGTTGAGCCCTGAAATCACCCCGGGTTCGCCCCAAACCGTTTTTTGAAAAACCTGAAGTCACCCTAGTTTGTTGAGACCTGGGGTCGCCCTGAACTCGCCCTGAAGTAGAACTAGGTATTTTGCTGTGGGAGTTAAGGTAAAGCAAAAACTGAGAAGTGACATGAGTTGTTATGCATATGTTTTGTTGTAGATTCACGTGCTGCAGGTAATTGTATATTTTTGGAAAACAAATTGAAAGAATATATAGGTACAAATTTAATTTAATGCTAATAAATAGCAACAAAATGGAAACGGTAGAAGTTGCTTTTATGCATTTTTAAGACATATTTGAAACAAATTTTGAGATTTAATTAACTAAGCACAGAACTTTTTTTTTCTTGCTTTAAACGTTTTTTGAGAACCGAAACACCCAGGTTTTTTTGACAATTCTTTGGGTTGTTAAGAAAACCTGGGTAAAGTTCAACGAACGAAGCTTATATCTCGATGAACATTCGTTAAAGAAAGGTAGAGTTTTTCACTTTTCCAACTAATTCTGTTTTAATGTTGTTTCTTTTTAGGCTTATATATAATTTAAAACAATTTAATATCAATTTAAAAATAATTGTCGGCAATATTTTGTTACTTTTAAAACGAAAAGCTTTTCTTATCATTGAATTATTCGCACACGAAAAATATTTTCACTGAAATTTTCTTGGCTATCACATTTATTGGTATTGTTTTGTCTATGACGTAGAAGTGGCCTAATCTCTTGTGGTTCAAGTTTAGTAGAATTTTTAAGATTTCATATTATTAAGGGCGATATTACTATGCCATAAAATATATATCAACATATTTGTTGTATATCAAAGTAGTATTAGGCTATATGTATTTTGTGTCATATAAATTTGACTATCACACTTATATGACACTTGTGTCATATTTTTTTGGCAAACTTGCCATATTTATATGATAATGTAATACTGCCTTAAGAATGGGTAATAATAAATTAGAGAAAATGGTAAAGAAGCATGAAACTCGTTCCTTAAATTATTATAACAATTCCTAAAAAAGTTTTGAGCTCAAAATAAAAAAATACCGCCGCCTGAGTGAAAATTTTTCCTTATTTTGAACGATTTTTAACTAGTTCTACCTATACTAACCCTGTTTTCTTAAAACTTACCTTGAACAGTCCCAGATCGAGCAAAAAAGTAAGCAAACACACTTTTCTCACATTTTTTTTTTTTTTTGTCAAAATGGCATAATGGAGTTAGTATGATACTAAAAAGATAAGATTGCCATTTGAGGATTTTAACTTTAGAGAAATGTTAAAAAGATAGTACGTTGCTAACTCAATTAGAGTTTTGAAAATCGTCTTTTTAACTTAGTATCGTACTAAAAATACTTTAAATCGATACAAATTTAAAAACAGCTAACAAAAATAACTTTAAGCCTGCACAACAAGAGAATAATTATTCTGAGTTAACTACATAGTTAATAAATTCTTTTTCGAAAGATGTGTAATTAGGTATAAATGAAATAAATAACTTAAATTGTGGAATATAAATGCAAATGTATGTACCGAAACAAACAACCATAGTTGTAAATTATAGAGTTTAACCTGCTGTATAAGACAAAATAAATACATTCGTCGCGTTTTAAATAAATTTTTATAAAATCTAGAAAAACGATTTTAGGGAAATCCAAACAAGTGATTCTCGTCTAAACGTTCGTCACGTCGGGTGAGTGGATTCAGTTACAGAGCACTTTTTTTTAATTCCAATCCAATTCCAAATTCCAAAATGTATGGAAGCATGTCAAATGACATGCCCCCCCCCCCTGGATCCACCACTGGATTTACTTATGTGAAACATTTTTTTACTGAAACATTTTTCCAATTTTTTTTTTAACTTTCCTAATGTATCAGACGTTACTTATACACGTTTATATGAAAATTAAGTTTTTAAGCAATTTTGTTCATAAAAAGATAAAAAGACCCTTCTATGACCCAAGACCGAGGTATCTCTAATCTCAATTAATCAGAAATATGTTTGCTTTTATTCTGTATGAGAGGCTTACGAAATGGATTGAGAATGGCAATCGATTAAGCATTTTCCAAGCAGGGTTTCGCCACGGGTTTTCTACTCGGGATCACATTTTTGCCCTTTCTACCATTACAAACAAATTTATAAAAGAAAACAAAAACTTTATTGCTGTTTTGTTGACTTTAAGTTGCTTTTGAGACTGTTAATAGATAACCTTTGATCTATAAGATGGCATCTCTCGGTATTTCTTCTAAAACTTGTACTTCTCTATTTTAATTTTCTGTGTTCAACAAGTGCATCTGTTTTTGATGGTATAAATTTGTCAGAGTGGTTTGAAGGGTCAGAAGGAGTGCCTCAGGGTTGCATTCTCAGTCCAATTTTATTTGCTCTGTTTATTGATGCGGTTTGCGATTTTTTACCGAAAGAAAAAAATTATGGACTTTGTACCAAGGCAACGAAGGAGACTGTCCGAAACTACCTGGTGTCTACACCGTGTGAGAATTGAAGTTGTAACTCAATTTAAATTTCTTGGAGTGTTGTTAACGGCGAACTTGAATTTTTGCATGCATGCTAAGGAGAAAAGCAATGAAGCCAAGCTTGCCCTCTAAACATAATGTGGCCTTCTTTCTTTAACAACCAGAACGTTGATTGTCTCATCAAAATACAGAGTATTCATGCCACAGTTAAGAGGTGAATGTGTTATGGTACACAGGTTTTTGGCTATGCTCGACTCGGAGAATTTGAAACGATTCAAAGGTTATTTCAAAAGATTATTTCGGTTACCTTAGGCAACACCAACCTACATATGATATTCACGTAAAATCCTGCATTGCTCCTATTTTCATTCAAAATCTTAAGGCCCATGCAGATTATGTAGTTAAAGTTATGGAAGAGAAAATGGCCTCCACAAAAAAACATTTATGCGAAGGCTACTTTCAAACGAATAATACGCCCTTTAAAGAACGGAGTGAATTAGCTGTAACTCACCACGCAAGTCTCTCTTTCAGCGAAAACAATTTAGACGAATGGCAAAATATTTTCGCCTCATTTTCGAAAAAGTAAGGTCCAATGACCCCGCCGGACCATAAACCGCACCAAACAGCCACGCGTTGAGGATGGAGAGGCTTTTCAACAATAACTCTTGGGTTTTCCAAGCCCCAGATGCGACAGTTTTGCTTGTTGACGTAGCCTCCGAGGTGGAAATGGGCCTCATCAGTCAAGATGATTTTTCGATGAAATTCCGGATCATTTTAATGCATTTCAAGGACCCAATCAGCAAAGACACGACGTTGTTGATGATCAGCCGGCTTGAGTTCTTGTGTTAACTGAACTTTATAAGCCTTAAGACCCAAGTCTTTATGCAAAATACGGTGTAATGACGTTTGTGGAATGCCTAATTCCAAAGAACAACAAGGTGCTTCACGACGACCCAAAAATGTTTTATTTTTACGAACCGTCTCTGCCAAATTTTCACCATTTTTATAGTGAATTTTAATAATTTCAATGCGTTGTTGAAGCGTGTATCGTTCCATTTTTATTAATGGCGTAGTTTCTACTTGTCAAATGTCAAAAAATGAAAGCTTCAAAAGTGACAGCTACCGAAACAGCGGGCTATTCAAAATAACACCTCTTATTGGAAAACCCTTTATATGTCAAAAACTGCTAGGTTCGAATTTGAAAGAAAGTCGACCTATCGGCTTAAACTGTAGCCGAACACACCTTTCCTATCATCGTTATGTTTAATCAAAATTCCCAGTTCGATTTTTTTACGAATTCATAAGTTGCCTATTTATCGGGAGTAAAAACAGTGTATAAATCTACGCACCACGTGTGAAACATTGATATGAAACTATGAACCTACCCTTACCTATTTAATACTATAACTAGGCATGTTATCTTTTCATAATTGTGTACATAATATACTTTTCTCATTTATTAAGACTACTTTTATCTTCAACATATACACATATCAATGAACTAGATAAATGGCTTAAATATATTATATGCCACAAACCACTTTACCAATGGCGTAATATTTCAAAGTTAAATTTACCATTCTAACGAATAACACAAAAACCAGGACATACATGTATCGACCGAAGTTCATTCATTCCGCCGACCAACCCCATATATTCTTAGGCCTCATGTCCACCTCCGCAATATCTCTCTGTGACTTAATCCAATATACAAAAGCCCCTATCGAAAGTCATAACCTTTCAAACCCAAATAAAGATGTTATACTTCGATAAAATAATCCCCAAGAATATTCTTTATGTTCATCCAATAAACAACCGTATTAATACCATTCTAATGTATGTGTCTCATTCTCTTTCCAATTCTCCAATCTCCATCTCCATCGCCATATTCTGATCTCCAAATCTCATCCTTTATTCACATTTCGATTTCAGATATTCGCCGTACCTTCTCTATGCGAAAGAAAACGAACGAAGATGACGACCCTTTGTCCATTCCGATAAATGGAATATTTTATTTCTTGATTTCGTTCGATAAAACTTTGGGAACAAATTGTGCTCTGCTATACCCCTGCTCCCTGCAGGACCCCGATAATAAAGAGAAAATCCTTTTTGGACTTTTTTTTTGCTGTTGATGTTGATTCCTTTCGGAGAACATTTGTCTTCTTTGTTTGATCGCTTAGCGCCCCCTTCCACAAAAAGTTTTGATTTATCTAAGCTTTTTATTTAATCTAGCTATACCTCTAACTTTCTATCCCAAGACACAACTATGATTCGTAGTTCTTAGACCTTAGAGAATAATAATTACAAAATTGTTTACATTATAGTTTGGCCGTCAGGTCAGGGTAATTGAAGATGTTTTGTCAAGTAACTATAGGTATTTCTAATTGACATCAATTTTTCTAACAGATAAGTTAAAAAGGGTAAAATAACGAGTCAATAATTAATTATAGCAAGAAACATCAACGTATTTTGGTTGGATAATGCGAATTTTAAGTTAAAGAACTGGGACGCAATTTTATTGAAATCTATTTGAATATCGCAAAGGGATTGTCCATCTTACTATATGGAGCTTTGGCCCAAAGTGGACACGAACGATTTTGGTATCAAATGAAAGGTGACGTGAAGCCCAATACATAAGTATAATATATTTTTAAAATCGTTCATGAGAAAGTTGAGATATTTGGGATTGAAGTTTCTGATTGCAAAATTATGATTTTAGTTTTTGTTCCAAATAATTGTCCATAATTGGCATAGAAAAATGATATTAAAATGAAAGGTATTTTTTTTTGTCTTTGAAATAGTATCCAAGTCATTTTTATATTATGTGAAACAAATTTTTAGATATTGAGTTTTAACTTCTAGAAAATCCAGTTTTCCTGCGCGGTATTAGCCGTACCGATATTTCAAAAAAATTCAGTAATGACACATACTTTTTGTTTAGCTCTAGTGAAAAGCTTATTTTATTACCTTTAATTACATATCAAACGAGGTGTACTTACGGCCAATTTCGTCACAGAATCCTAATGCTAGTACCTGTACTAGTCCTAAAATTAGTATAGTCAAATCGGTATCAATTCATTTTTTCACATAAGTTCTAGGTCTAAGGGCCTAGGCTTATGAATTAATGTTCAACAAAAGAGCTTATGTGACAGTTTACGCTGTGGAAAAAGTAGAACATAAGCATAGTAAGCACAGATTAGCCACATGAAGATGAGAATCCCCGGCAGCCATTTTAATTTGCCTATAAGCTTGAACTGTCAGATATCAGATAAAAAATGATCAGATATCAGAAAAATGAAAATGTGTGTAAAAAAAAACCTCACACATAGACAGTAGGGATCTTCACACACCTGGTTAAATTGTTGTTGCAATTCACATCTATTCATCGACGCGGGAAGAAATTACAAATACAACAGTGTAAACAAATGGGTTTTGGAGGGTGAAACGTACGAAACATTCTCATCTTCATATGGCTAATCTGTGATTGTAAATGCGATATTACACTGTCATATATATATGTTCCATTATGCCATATAATCAAAGACCGTACAATTGTTGAAGTCACTTCCGAGTGACACATTTCATATATTTAGTTGATGCTGCTGTCAGGAGAGACAGTCATCGTAGAATGGATATTATGAAATTAAATTAAAATCGCTCAGTCAAATAGATATCAAAATAATATTTGAAATTCCAAATTTTGGCAAAATCAGAATTAGACCAGTTTTATTCGAATTAGGTCTGTTCTCGAGATTTTTCGCACTAAATCTGGCTAAATGTCAAATTTTGAGGAGTGGGGATGAAATGCTATTAGAGACAAAGAAAACTGTCAAAATTTCGGAAATGGTTTTCGCACTACTTTGCACTAATTCAGACCAAACGTCACAATTATATACTCAAATAGGGTTGCCGTAGATCAATTATAAATCTTGATCAACATTTTCAAGAATCACAACTCTAGAAAGTAAATGTTTACAAAAATTAAACGCACAAATCTCAAGTTTATTAATATAAGAACAAAGTAGAAATTCTTTAATAACATTAGTGTGTCTTTTTCATCGAAAAAACACTGAAATTTAAAAGAAATATGTAATATTTAATTTATATTTTATTCCTCTGAAACATTGTTTTGCTTAATGATTTACATTTTATAAAAATTATTTGTTCAGTTGAAAGATTAATAAAATACTTAAAAACATACCCATCTACCAAAACTAAAACTAAAATAAAATTAACACTTGGGCAACTTTGTTATTTGAATTCAACCGACAAATGCTGTCGTCATCTGACAAACGTCAACCTGGCATTAGACAATCAGCTAGAAATAGCCAGAAGAAATTTCTCGTACTAAAACTGGTTAGGAGGAGAAATGTTTTATTCTCATTTGAACGCTCTTTACCAAGAAATAGCACAATTTTTGATGTATAGAACGGCTTCGGACTAAAAATGACTAATATGGGGGCTTTACAACCCCTTAAACAAATATTTCCATATGAATCGTTGTGCACATTCTTTCATCAAAAGATTTTCTAATATCTTACCTCTCTTTGGATATCTTTATCATTAAATTTCTAAGACTGGATCAAAAGTTATACATAATCTAGTGAGGGTCTATCGACATTAATTTTCTTAAATCAAAAAACCATTTCTAACTGAAATCGAGTCGCGGGCAACTACCAATCACATACACATACATAAAGGCTGTTTTTTAGACGTGTGGTTTTCAATCTGGCAATGCTTTTTGTTGTGTTGGTCTTTTTGACAGCTGTTACTTGATTTATGCTCAGTCTGTTTTGCTATTTCATAATAAATAGACTTATTCCTGAACAACGTTTGCAAATCGTGCAAATTTATTACCAAAATAATGGTTCGGTTCACGCGACGCATCGCGCGCTGCGTCCAATATTCGGTCGACATAATCGCCCAGCAGAGTCGGTAATTCGAGCAACCATGGATCGGTTTCGCACCACGTTTACTTTAGTGGATAGTGCGTATCCTCAGAGACGCCGGCCGTAGAGTGCGCACCTAAGACGCTATTGCTACAGTGTAGCAGAGTATCGAAGAAGGCCCGAATGAGCCCACCCGCCACCGCAGGCCACAATTGGAGCCTTCGAAAATTTGGCCTCTCAGCTGTCATTATTAAAACAATCATTTTTAAAACATAATGACAAACCCTTATCTTTATAATAGAGCTAAATTCTTGACCATAACATTAAATTATATGCGTTTTATTTCTTCTTGAAAACCGCAAGTCTAAAAAAACACTTTACTTGGCAAGACTTTTTGCAAAAAGTGAAAAATAAAAACATGCGATACATGAGTCTGCAAAAAAGTGTACGAACATTGTGTTTGAAATGTCATTTCAGATTGATTTGACAGATCAAATACAACTTGTTCGCATACAAGCATCTCTAGAGCATTTTTTTTACTTTTTCACTTTGTGCCACTTTTTTGCAAAAAGTGTTGAATGAAGTTAAGCCTTTTTGCTTTTTAAGTAACACGTTTCATAACAAATAGAACAAAAATAGAAAACTATCATTTTGAGCGACTGTTCATGGAAAAGATGCAACCTGCTCTAACTATTTAAATAAATTCAGTATTTTCGAAGACAAAGACAAAGTTTTTCAGTACTGAGTTAACTCTGAGTTACACCAAAGGTGACTAATCCTTCATTTAAATTATTTATAACTGTTAACAGTTCAAAACAGATATAAGAAGATTTAAAAATAATGGGTTTTCCAATAAGAGGTGTTATTTTGAATAGCCCGCTATTTCGGTAGCTGTCACTTTTGAAGCTGTCATTTTTTGACATTTGACAAGTAGAAACTACGCCATTAATTAAAATGGAACGATATACGCTTCAACAACGCATTGAAATTATTAAAATTCACTATAAAAATGGTGAAAATTTGGCAGAGACGGTTCGTAAAACTAAAACATTTTTGGGTCGTCGTGAAGCACCTTGTCGGACCGCAATACAGAAATTGGTGGACAAATTCGAGCTGTTGGGACAAGTTAGTGATGTGAGGAATAAAACCCGTGCACGTCGCTCAAGAACAACTGAGAATATTGCTGTTGTAGCCCAAAGTGTTGAAGAAAACCCAGGTTTGTCCATTCCTCGTCGTTTTTTGGAATTAGGCATTCCACAAACGTCATTACACCGTATTTTGCATAAAGACTTGGGTCTTAAGGCTTATAAAGTTCAGTTAACACAAGAACTCAAGCCGGCTGATCATCAACAACGTCGTATCTTTGCTGATTGGGTCCTTGAAATGCATGAAAATTGAAAATGATCCGGAATTTCATCGAAAAATCATCTTCACTGATGAGGCCCATTTCCACCTCGGAGGCTACGTCAACAAGCAAAACTGTCGCATCTGGGGCTCGGAAAACCCAAGAGTTATTCTTGAAAAGCCTTTCCATCCTCAACGCGTGGCTGTTTGGTGCGGTTTATGGTCCGGCGGGGTCATTGGACCTTACTTTTTCGAAAATGAGGCTGGAGCAACAGTTACGGTCAATGGATTGCGCTATCGAGAGATGATTAATGATTTTTTTTGGCCGGAATTGGATGGTATTGATCTGGACAACGTTTACTTTCAACAAGACAGCGCTACGTGCCACACAAGCAATGAAACCATCGATCTTTTACGGGAAAAGTTTCCGGACCGTGTTATCTCTCGAAGAGGTGATCACAATTGGCCACCGAGATCTTGTGATTTAACACCTTGCGACTTCTTCCTTTGGGGCCACGTGAAAGATAAGGTCTACGCCAACAGCCCAGCGTAGATTCAAGACCTCAATGATGGAATTCGTGAGGCTATCGAGGACATAGGGCAGCCACTTTGCGATTTGGTTATGGCAAATTTCAAGAAAAGGATATGGTCCTGTAAGCGTGGTTGTGGCGGGCATTTGGCTGATGTTGTGTTCTATTATTAACGGCATACCTTCTTTATAATGAAATAAACATCCGATCATTTATCTCAAAAAATACCATTTTTCTTTGAATATCAAAATAACACCTCTTATTGGAAAACCCTTTACAAGAAATGCCTCCCTTATATTCGAAATTTTCTTGTATGCACACAGCACACACGCATGGTGTATGAAGCCATGATTTCCTCATACTGTCTCTTTACCAATCCTGCGATTAATTTTTAGATGTGTATTATGTATAAACTTACTATAGAGTTAGTTATGCTCCGTCCGGAAGGTTGTGAGCTTAATTAAAGGGTCTTATCACAGAGGGATTGTGACAAAGCTGATTAACTGTGGTTATCCCTAGGTTCAATCTTATTATATTGCTAACCAACAGCATGGCAGTTCCGTATCTATTATTTCTGGTATTTCTGGTCAATGAATCCCAAGCCGAAGCGAAATTCTATTAATGTTATACGGAGATAAATTTCTGTATGTTAGAGGTTTACAATGTGGCCAAATAATTAGAACACGGTAGTCCGGAAAAAAACAAAAACAAAAGGAAAAAGTTATGAGCATGAATAGATACTGATAACATAGGCACATAATGGAGCCCTTATTGCCATCAGCCTTGTTGGATTTTGTTGGCCAAAATATCTGCATGAACGCAGAGTGTGAATGACCTAACATTATGACCGGATGGTATATAGTATATGCGGTCAGTCAGACACATTGCCTGATCTAGTGACAAAGGTGGACAGGAAAATCCGATATAATACTCGTCGGGGATGAAATGACATTAGCCTCAACCTATTGTTTCTCCTTCTCTCTCTCTTTGTCACTCTCTGCCTCTTGGTATATCGCTGTACAGTAATCGATTAAGTGTTTATCTGTAATTATTTGATATAAACTAAATGCAACGCAGCTAAAGCTATAGGCAATAATAATTGATTGCCGTTACGGACATGATTTCAATAGCACTGCCAGCAAAAACACCCTCACACACCATCAGGGCTGAATGTGAAAGATAGGAAGGCTGTTTAATTAAAAGCACCGGGCGATGATGATTTCTGTTTTGTTTTGTAAAGCATTTGAATTTAATTCTTCTGATGAAAATGATATCTTTTAAATAGATTTATAAAACAAGAACGGCTGCACCGATTTTAATGATCTCTGATTTCTTGGTTTTGTATCCGATTGAAAAGACTCTACCTGCGATTACAAGACTATTCTTAGGAAATGGCTTTAAGGATATTCTCTTTCAAAATTTTAATGTTTGCAGGGTGAAATGGGGTCAAAATAAAAATTGTCCGAATTAAGAAACTATTTTTGTGTTTTAGAGATTATCTAGAGTGGATGCCCTATGGTATATTTTTTTTTTCTTCAAAAATTTGGTATTTATAGGCTGAAAGGGGGTAAAAAATTTAAATTAGTATCCGATTTCAAGGGTTCGGGACACAAATAAGTATGAAAAAACTTACTAAAAAGGTAAACAATACAATAGAAAATTGAAATGTTCAAACAATACAAAATTTATCTAGTAAAGAGCTTGAAGAGAGTACGATCTCAATAATATGAAAAGGGAAGAACTTTGCACCTACACCCTTAAGCATACCAACCGAGTCAATAATAGGTAGTGTTGAATAGTGTCAGTGTATACGTAGAAATAAAATTGAATAAAGTAACATCTGAAACCATCAATCAGGCAGGATGTTTCAGTTTTTAATTCGAAAGGCAAAAGAAATAAAACCCAACATTTCTCAAAAAGAGAGAAATTCTCTTAAAAAAGCTGGAGTAGCCATGAGCTCACCAGTTGCTCCGCTAATAGCGAACATATGGATGCAACATTTTGAGAAAAAGACATCTCCAATAAAACCAATCATTTGGAAGAGATATGTTGTATGTATTCTCAACAAAAACGATGTAGACATTTTTCTTCTAAGTCTCCTTAATTCGGTACCCGCAAAAATCCAATTCACGATGGAAATTGAAAAAGAAAACTCCTTACCTTTCTTAGATATAAAGCTAATTAAATTATTAAAAATACGTCGACACAGTTCTTTCAAATAATGGCTACAGTTCCAAGCAATAAAGATCTTGGAAACCGAAACAAAAAAGTGTGGAAACAATTCGGTGGACCTAAACGAAAAACGAGCTTTCCTGCCATATAGAAAAGGAGTTTCTGAAGGAATTGGGAGAATTTTATCCATACATGGCATAAAATGCGTTTTTAAACCACCAGCAAAGATTCTTCAAATTCTACGTTCCCCAAAAGATACAATACCTCTGCAGAATCCAGGTGTATATTCTTTCTTATACAGTTGCGGTTCTTCCTATATTGGGGAAACACGACTAAAGGAACACATAAAAGCCATCCATTCAAAAGAATCAAGTAACTAAATCCGCAATCTGTGAACATTTAGCATACAATGACGATCATTTTATAAGATTTGATAAGGCGAAATCACTTGCAACGGAGAGATAGATTGTATGTACCAAGATTGGTAAGGGAAGCGATTGAAATAAAAGTTCACAGAAATTTCAATCGTGACGAAAGCTTTAACTTGTCTGGTGCATGGGATCCGGTGATAAACAAATTAAAGCTATCCAAAAACAAAAATAAAAAAACTGTTAGTTTTGCTTGTTCGCAAGTTTTTTGTAAATTTACAGCAACAACAACATCAATCAGACCAAACACAACAACAACAACAAATGCAACCGCCAACACACCGGTATAATCTTCGTAGAAGAGATCAAAAAGAAAAAAAAAAGTATAATATACCTACTACCACCTACTACCACCTCCACCATCAGTTGACCCGTGACCACGATAAGTCGAATTTTGTCGAAACGTCGGGAGACCTTTTTATTCAAGTATTTGAAGTTAAATAAAAGCGGTAAGTCCGAAAAAAACATAAACAAAATAAATAAAATTCTGTTTGTGTTTGAAAAGTTATTTTAAAAAAATGCTGTTTATAGGGTGAAATGGGATGAAAATAATACAGTGGTTTTCGAATACAAAAATTCTTTCTTTGTTGGGAAAGCAGTAAAATTTGGACTAAGAGCGTCATATTTTTACAAATTTAGCCTTTAATAACGTGAAGGGGGTTAAAACCCAGAAAGTAGTATTTCTTTTGTAATTTTTATTGCGAAGCTTAGGTTTGTCTACCCGTGCGAAGTCGGTCGGGTCAGCTAGTTTTTCAATAATAAGGGTTCTTTGGAAATATGAAATAAATATATGTCAGATTGAGATTTTTAATAAAGGGTTTTTTACTTGCGATATAGGTACTATATGGTAAGTTATGGATTCGTACAAAAAATCGAACTCGAGATTTTGATCAAACTTTACATTACGATGATAGCGAAGACGAAAAAAGTGGGTCTCGCAAAAACGTCCGTCTGTCTGTCGGTTCGACTACAGCCTAAACGGATGGGTCGATTTTCTTTAAACTTGGTATCTAGCGTTTCTTGGACATTCCCCCCACCCGTTTTTTTCTATTTTTTTTAGGACCAAAATTAACAGTAGCAGTCATACAAAATTTCTTGGCCAAAAAGGAAAAACTTATTTTTCTCAAATCCAGCCCTACCGAATTTGTTTTTAAGAACTCAATAAATTGAAATAGTTATAAGTTGCCGTTTAATAAAAAAATGGTTACGAAAAATGGTTATTAATGGTACCTCCCAAAGAACCATTTTTTTTGATTTTCGCTTTTCTCGAAAACGGTTAAACTGATTCTGATAATTTTTTTTTATGAAAAAGTATTGACAAATTCTAAATAATATTGTGTACCAAAATTTTCAAAAAAAATATTTTTTAGATTTTTAAAAAAAGTTTTAATATTTTTTTTTGAAAACTCAATATTTCAAAAACGACTTCGTCGATTTTTATTAAACTTGGTAAATAGCAGTTTTTTAACTTTATCTAGAAGATATTCTAATACCCAAAAATAACGGTGCCTCCCATACAAATGTTAAAAAACCGTCAAGAAAAATATTTTGTTTCTCAAAAACGACTCCTACGATTTTGATAAAAGTTTTTTTTGTGTGTTAAAATTAGTACGATCTAAAATTTAAAATTTTTAAATTTTATATTTCACGTTTATTAACAGTACTTCTCATAGAACGGTTTGATTGATTTTCGACTATCCTAACATCTGATCAACCGAATAAAATTTGATTTTTTATACAGAAGCTTTTAACAAATATAAATGAAAGTGCCTATCAAAATTTTCTAAAAAATGATTTTTGGATTTGTTAAAAAAAAATCAAAATTATTTTTTGAAAATTCGATATTTCGAAAACCAGTAGCAGATTTTTTTGTAAAGTTCAATTTTTAACTCAAAATTAACAAATAATTAAAACTGGCGTACCAATTTTTTTTTCTCAAAAATGTGAACGAAATTTTATACATACAAAATTAATTATTTTCAAAACCGCTCCTACGATTTTCAAAATTTTTTTCCCATAAATTTAGATTTATATAAGAAATGGTGTACATCGCGTTGGGTTAAAACGGATTCAAAGTATTTTAATCAATTTCTTTCTAATTTTGTTGATTTAAAACAATTTACCAGTTTAAATAATATAATTTCCTTTTATGCTATATATATTGTTAATTTGTGTATACTCACATTATACCACCTGCAACTAAACTTAGTTTTGGCAAATGGATAAAATATAGACTCCCATAACTAATTTATTTCACACTATAGAACCACAATGTGATCGCGCATAAGAGCAAGTTCGTGCGACCCAGTCGTGCATATTTTTTTTTTATATTTAGCGCCCACTCAAGGGGTTGTGACTACCCTTATAATGTTAATACACAGAGCGAGCGTTTAGGAAAGTGGGAGAGGATTTGAAAGGAGATATCGATGAACATCGAAATGGCAAGGAAAAATTGAGCCGGGTAAAGCATTCCACATTCTTGTAGTACGACTAAAGAAAGAATCTCTGTACTTAACAGTACGTGCTCAAGGGTAAACTGATGCACATTCCTTGAAGTACGAGTACTACGGTTGAATTGTTTTAGGGGAGGAATGCAACTGGCTATTTCACTAGAACAATGTTTATGAAAATAGCGATAAAATAATGAAAGACATGAAACATTACGGCGGTGTTCAATTGTTTCAATTGCTTCCGTTATAGTTTTATCGCCTATAATTTTTAAAGCTCTCTTTTGAATTCTATCTAATAGACTCAAATTGGAGCACCTGCCCAAATATGAGAATTGGGGTCCATTTTTGGACGAATGAAGCCAGATCAGAGGGAGAGAAAAATTTCTTGCATCGACGGAGAAAACCCAAACACTTAGCAGCGTTATTGGCGATGTCAAATATGTGGTCGTTCCACAAAAGCTGGTCTGTGACACACATACCTAGTACTGAAAGCTATTCGGTTTCCTCTATGCAAGTGCCACTCTTAGATAGCAGCATTGGGGGTGGGTTCCGCTTTAACGACAGGAGACAGCATCGAGTTTTAGAAGCATTAAATTCGACACGGTTTTTGATTCCCCATTGGACAATGCTGTCGAGATCAGAATTTACTGAGCTTATCATACGTTGCCGTTGAAGACCCACATCTGAAGAACATGGATGTGAATCTAGAAACGAATATGAAAAGCTGAGAGTACTGTCATCAGCAAAACAGTTTAATAGATTAGAAGTTTCAGATAACGGATCATTTATGAATATTAGGAAGAGGGCCGGAGACAAAACGGAGCCCTGGGGCACACCAGCATTTATTTTGTAGATATCAGACTTGAAACCGTCCAATAAAACTTGTATTGAATGGTCCGAAAGGTAATTTCTAATCCAACGAAGAAGAGATTCATCAATACCAAATGCACGCATTTTCGATAAGAGAGCTTGATGCCAAACTCTATCAAATGCTTTCTCTTACTTTCGCCAAAACGATGTAAAGATTTGTTGCACTGTTCGGTGAGATATACCATCAGATCACCAGTGGACCTATTGCTACGAAAGCCATACTGGCGGTCAATAAGAAGCTTTCGTTCCTCAAGATATTTCTTAAGCTGATGGTTAATTAGCGTTTCCATGACCTTGTAAAGAAGGGAGGTAACTGCATTTGGGCGATAGTTAGAGGGGGAAGAAGATTCGCCTTTTTTAGGGACAGGCTGGACAAATGCTGTTTTCCATCCACTCGGAAAGAGACCAGTAGAGTAGGACAGATGGAAAAGCTTACGCAGTGGTTTTGCCAGCGAAGAAGAACACCTCTTCTGAACTATAGGAGGTTTCACTTTAAAGTGCCACTTTAACTAAGCACCATCATTTGATTGCTCAGAGGCACTTGTTTGTCAAAAGTAATTAAAGAACACAACCTTGAATAAAATGAAAATATTTGTTTTTTCCTCAATACAACCCAACAAAAGGATATTTTATTTTTTTTTGCTCAACCCACTCATTTAATTCGCACCTACATAACAAAACAAAATTTAAATTTATCCGTGAAAGTCTTTTACACTTCACACATTCACAATACAACAATACAAGAACTGTTCTTAAATTGCTGCATGCACTCAGAGTCCCGTCAAACACAAAAGAAAAGCAATCTTATGAAAAGCACCTTTCGTCGAAATTGCCTGTCTGTTCTTTCTGGCTCGATTGTTTTGGGCTTCAAGATATAAAACTTCAAAAGAACAAATGAAATAAAATAAAAATAAAAAAATAAAAAAATATATAAAAATTGCGTTGATGCTTTTCTTACAAATATCTAAATCATAAAAAAACGTTTTCATCTTTAAGAAAAAATAAACAAACAAAAGAGCAATCAATCGTGCTATTTGTTTATGAATCTGAAAAAAAAAATATGCACGACTGGGTCGCACGAACTTGCTCTTATGCTTGATCACATTGTGGTTCTATTGTCTGAAATAAATTAGCAATATAGCCTAGTGTTGCACATATGCAATATGCATAAAAGGAAATTATATTATTTAAACTGGTAAATTGTTTTAAATCAACAAAATTAGAAAGAAATTGATTAAAATACTTTGAATCCGTTTTAACCCAACGCGATTGTACACCATCTGATTTCTTATATAAATCTTTATTTATGAGAAAAAATTTTGAAAATCGTAGGAGCGGTTTTAAAAATAATTAATTTTTTATATATAAAATTTCGTTCACATTTTTGAGAAAAAAAGTAGGTACGCCAATTTAAAGCATTTATTAATTTTGCGTTAAAAATTGAACTTCACAATTTCCCTCCCAGTTTTCGAAATATCGAATTTTCAAAAAATAATTTTGATTTTTTTTTTTAAAAAATCCAAAAATCATTTTTTAGAAAATTTTGATAGGCACTTTCATTTATATTTGTTACAAGCTTCTGTATAAAAAATCAAATTTTATTCGGTTGATCAGATGTTGAGATAGTCGAAAATCAATCAAACCGTTCTATGAGAAGTACTGTTAATAAACGTAAAATATAAAATTTAAAAATTTTAAATTTTAGATCGTACTAATTTTAACACACAAAAAAACTTTTATGAAAATCGTAGGAGTCGTTTTTGAGAAACAAAATATTTTTCTTAACGGTTTTTTAACATTTGTATGGGAGGCACCGTTATTTTTGGGTATTAGAATAATTTTTGTCAAAAATCTTCTAGATAAAGTTAAAAAACTGATATTTACCAAGTTTAATAAAAATCGACCAAGTCGTTTTTGAAATATTGAGTTTTCAAAAAAAAATATTACAACTTTTTTTAAAAATCTAAAAAATATTTTTTTTGAAAATTTTGGTACACAATATTATTTAGAATGTGTCAATACTTCTTCATAAAAAAATTGATCAGAATCAGTTTAACCGTTTTCGAGAAAAGCGAAAATCAAAAAAATGGTTCTTTGGGAGGTACCATTAATAACCATTTTTCGGAACCATTTTTTTTTATTAAACGGCAACTTATAACTATTTAAATTTATTGAGTTCTTAAAAACAAATTCGGTAGCGCTGGATTTGAGAAAAATAAGTTTTTCCTTTTTGGCCAAGAAATGTTGTATGACTGCTACTATTAATTTTGGTCCTAAAAAAAAAGAGAAAAAAACCGGTAAGGGAATGTCCAGAAAACGCTACGTACCAAGTTTAAAGAAAATCGACCCATCCGTTTAGTCTCTAGTCGAACCAACAGACAGACAGACAGACAGTCAGACAGACAGACAGACTGACGTTTTTGCGAGACCCACTTTTTTTGACTTAATGTAAAGTTTGATCAAAATCTCGAGTTCGATTTTTTGTACGAATCCATAACTTGCCATATAGTACCTATATCGCAAGTAAAAATGGCAAAAAGATGTTTGAATGAGTTCGAAGGCGAAGAACGAAAACATTTGTTTTCCTTGATGGATGAACAAATATCTGGGTATATGCTTGATGGTATTCTCAAAAGCACCGTGAAATTTTCATCGTTTAAGGAAAATTAGATAAGGAACATTCTTCTTCTTCGTCTTTGTCCGTCTTCCTATTTTAAGTTTCAAAATTGATTAAGGTGTTTGATGATGTCCGGCCTGCCCCTTCTATTCTTTGCAACCCATTCATTTTGAAGGCGCTCTGGGGAGTGTGGAAACCGGAACCATATTCATCATGGCATAAGATCGGAATCACTGGGGTACCTACATACATATATAAGTACTATGCCACAAAGAATAGAAAACAGCAAAACTTCCCAGACTCGTTACAATTTCCCTTACGACTCGACATATCCTTTTCATCGTATGTATCCTTTTAACAGGTAACATGCATATGTAATGTATAGATATATAAAAGTCTATACAATCACCCACCTACCTACTTGCAATGGCAAGCAGAAAACTAGATAAAAATAAAATAAAAATAAAATCAGATATTTTTTGTCCCGTTCCTTTTTATCCGGTTTCGTCCTTTTAAAGAAAGGAGTTTAATTCGTATGACCGACAACAACTTGGCTGAATGCAACCACTTGAGTTGCTGCTTAGAGATTAAGTTGGGGTCGACCAATGGCAACATATCGTGGGTGGATGGCAGGGGTGGCCTGGCTTTCGGTGTTGGAAGCCTAGCTCTGGACCACCGCGCCGCACCGTCTTACCGGCAGTATAGGCTATATACAATTATATGGGGATAATGTGCAAGTGTTTATGATGGTAACTCTGTTTCTAATTCAATATAATAAGAGCACAAGTCGACAAGCTTCGGTCTGATTTCCTTGAGGACAGTTTTATGGGGATTTTTTCTCTCAGACAATTTTGTCTATACCTACCTACCTTCCTCCCTACATATACTTTCTTTTTACTGCTTCACATTACTCTCAAGTGAGGCTATATATAGCTATACATATGTATATATATTTGTAGGTTTACTTGGTATGCTGTATCGACTTTTTGAAAAATAAAGGATATAGGTACATTTATATGGACGGAAACCTATAACCTACCTCCTTTCCTTGAGACTATAACTAGGTGCCTATATGTGTGTATAGTCACATCGTATGAAACGTTATTGACACTTGTGAAAGTGAGGAATTGTGTTGATGTTAGCACTTTAATGAGGGTAGGTTAAATAAGTTTGATCTATATTCTGGGTCAAGTGGTAAGGAAGTTAAAAAAATAATATAATGTACCTATACCAATATAATATATGAACGTACCATATATAGATATTATATATCAAGGACTTTTGGGAGCAACTTGAGAAGCCTTGATTGAATTTTGACGGCCTTTTCAGTCGACACTTATAACAATGTGATATAGGGACTTTCATTAATGAGTCATAAACTAAACATAAAAAAGTATACTTGATTTTCAATCAAAGCGCATAGTGGTTCGAATTTGCACAAATACTTGTAAGGACTAAAGATGAACAGTAAAAAGAACAAAGACAAGACAGATTAGGTAATGTTAATTTTTATTGATAATCAACACTATGAACGGAACCATGTAAAAAAATACTCGGAATCATCATCAGGTTTGCCATAGTTTAAAACTCCATTAAATAATATGGCGAAATATTTTAGACGATTTAGTATTGTGTTAAAGCAGTTTTAATAAAAGGAGTCTGATTATCGGTCTGGCAGGCGTGAAATAGCTATAACTCCAGCCTATAATGACTTGGTGGTAGCTCACTCAGGTGATTGTTGTTTCATTCAAATTAATATGATGGTGCTTAAGCTTTGCAGCCTTAATGCAAGTGTGTTATCACACAAAAATCAACTTGAAAATAATTAAGAACATAAAGGGTCCGCCATCTAACGTTTCGTTTTTCAACTAGTGCTTATTTCGTGAATGGTTACACTTAGCTCATGTGTGATTTGACAGATAATTAGTTTTATCCTTCCGCTGAACGAATATGGTTGTGTATAGGCTTCGCTAAGTGGGCCTGCGATCAACTCAGAGAAGATGCCGATTTTGCCAAAAAAAATTATATTTTCAGATGAAGCTCATTTTAATCTTGGCGTTTATTAAACAAGCAAAATTGTCGCATTTGGGGCACAGAAAACCCGCACGCATACATTGAATAGCCGATACACCCAAAACGAGTCACTGTTTGGTGCGGATTTTGGTCCAGAGTCATAATTGGGCCATTTTTCTTCGAAAATGAGCAAGGAGTGGCAGTTACAGTCAACCATGTTGAACGAATTTTTGTTTGAATTGAATTGAATTGAAGAGGAGGATATTGGCAACATTTGGTTTCAACAGGACGGCGCTACGTGCCACACAGCCGAAGCTACACTCGATGTCTTGCGCCATTTTGAAAAAAAAAGAAGTTATTTGGCGGACCCTTTATATAGCTTAAAGTCTATGATTGTATATTTGTATAAGTTAATTACAGTCATTGGTAAGGATCCTTAAAAAGTGTTAAAGGAAAAAATATGCACGATTGGATCCAACGAACTCTTGTCTTTGATATTTTAAAGATTCATGGAACATGATATATTTAACTAAAAAATGTTTAAAAAATTAAGTTTTTCTTTGAGAAAGGGCATATAATTATAAACTAAATTAAAGGTGAGGAATTAATATTTAAAGTGATCCTTACAAAAATGTATATCATCGTTAATATTTTTAAGATATCGGCGTTCAAATGATAAGTAAACAAAACCAAGAACTTAAAACTTAATATTCAAAAATATACTGTATGTAGTAAAATAATTTGTATCATATTAAAAAGATAAAGAAAATACCTTTCATTTGATACTAAAATTATTATTCTAGTTATTCGGAAAAATAAGTGAAATTCTTCTTCTAAATTAGCCAACTTCATGCTCAAATATCTCAAAAATCCCACTTATGATTTTGGAAATATTTAAACCACATAATTGTCCTCAGCATCACTTTTCATTTGATACTTAATTCATTAGTGAATGCAATGTGCCCAGGCTCCCTAGGAAATTGGGCAATCTCCTTTGTAATTGCTATAATGTTTCAGCACAGAGATGCAAAATTATACTAAAATCGGTCCAACAATTGAAAACATATACACGAATAATCCAGATATAAGACCATTTTTTCAAAAGGCGTAAAATCTCTGTATCCGCATACGGATATATCTACGATCATAAAAAAATTGGTTTCAGAAACAGAGGTTTTATTTTTTTGAAAATCAGGTAATAATAAGCAGTTTATTCATGTCTTAATGCTTTTTTTTTTAATATAAAAGACGTTTTTTTTTAGAGGGGTAGAAATTTTAAATGGAATAAATCAAAGATGATTTTTTTAAATTGACATGAAATTTACTTTATTCGAAAGGTAATCTTCTGGAATTATAATTTAAATACGATTTTTGCCATATGACCGCCACGGCTGGCTCAGACGTAGTCTTATCTGGAGGTCCAATTTTCTATGACTTTTTCCAACATTTGTGTCCGTGTATCCGCAATAACGCGGCGATTGTTGTCCTTCAAGTGGTTAATTGTTTCGGACTTATCGGCGTACACCAGCGACTTCACATATCCCCACAGAAAATAGTCGAATGTCGTTAAATCGCACGATCTTGGAGGCCAATTCACGGGTCCGTAACGTGAAACTATGCGGTTGCCAAACGATTCCTTCTATAAATCAATTGTGGCACAAGCTGTGTGACATGTTGCGCCGTCTTGTAGAAGCCACAGCTCCTGCACATCATGGTTGTTCAATTGATGGAGGAAAAAGTCAGTAATCATGGATCTATAGCGGTCGTCACTATTAACTGTAACGTTCTGGCCAGCATCTTTTTTAAAGAAGTACGGACCAATTATTCCACCAAACCATAAAGTTTTTGTGGATGTAACAGTGTCTCAACATACACTTGGGGATAATCATCACTCCAAATACGGCAGTTTTGTTCATTGACGTAGATATCCATATTCAACCAAAAGTGAGCTAAAAATTGGGATCAATGGCAATCTTGTTTTGAGCCCATTTCATTTGTGCACAATTTGGAAGCGTTGTTCAGGCGTCAGTCTATTCATGTTAAAATGCCAAACCAAACAAAAAATAAATCACTAGACAGCTGACAAAATGGCCACCATTTAAAGTAGTGTTGTCAACTTAAAGTTCTATAACTCTAAAAAAAAAAAACACCCGTTACTTACCTCTGTTTTCTTAAAAAAAAAAAAAAAAAAAAAACAGTACCTAAATATATATTTCATATTTCAACTTTTTTTTCAACTGATCCCCCGATGAACACTGATTTTTAATGTGGTAATCTCCCGATTTCCAAAAATATCTTATGGCAACACTGCTTCAAACCATCTTCTTTAATTCTTAACGGAATGTGCGGGATGATTTTAATATATGACTTATAACATTTGATCCCAATTTATCAATTCCTTATTTCAAAGTCCCTCCAATAAATATCAATAATTGCCATTCCTTTACAAGAATGTATAGAAACCGCACTCAGACAAATTGACCTACAACATAGATAGATAGTAGATACCCAAAATTGTCTGTATCATATTATGTATAACAAAAAAACCCCAATAAATCGTCTCTCTGATGAACTTAACTTTACACAAGATGATTTGATGGGATGGTAGAGCGATAGGACTATTTCAAGGGAATCAATCATCAAAAATCAATATATCTCCCAATCCTAACTCAATCACATCAACACACATTCATGCATATCTACGCACTTACATATATACACATTTACTTACTTGATATGAATGATAGCACAAGAATCATATCTATCGCCACTTGAAACCACTTCATCTCATTTCCCTCTGAACTATTAAAAGTCCTCTGGCAAGGTTCGAAGGATTGATGTATCTCAATGATGCTGAGACTATTTTTGCTCGAACAACAGCAACAACAAGGAAGAGGAATACCCACACGAATACGAAAACCACGACTACCACCAAAGTAGTAGGGCTCCACCGCGTTAACTCGATTTGAATCCAATTTGATTGATTTGTCTATTTTAATGCTGATGGAATGTATCTCTCTCTATATTGTTAATGATGATGTGCGATGTCCTCGACCGCAAAGATGCGCTGAAAGATGACAAGACAGATCGATAAGGATAGTTCAGTAAGCGTGCGAGTGTGTGTTGTAGGTGTATATAGGTTGCGGGTACTATAGTAGTACTTGCACTACAAGCTCAGCGGCAAGGCGTTCGCAATTTCCACTCCTTTTATTCTTCTTCAATTAAAATCTGAAGTCCTTGATGTTGTTCGTGTGCGTGTGTGTGTGTGGCGCGCGAAAGGAATTCATTTATGCGAACCCGCGGATCCCTGTTTAATTCATCATTATTATTCTAATCATCCGCATCATTATATTGGTCCTTCCTTCGTGATGGTATATGAGTATTGGTTATCTTTTTGGCCGCACGTAAAGCGCAAGCAAATTGCTATCTGCCGCTAATGATATCCAAACGCAGGGTCCTTGAAGAGTTATTCATGCGGCAGAGTTGAAGCCAATTGGCGCTCATTTGGTGGCCTTGATTTGCAGGATATTTTTGTTTGGAGTTTCAATTTAACACTCTGGTGGAGTCGTTGTCGTTGACTTTGTCGTTGTCGTTGTCATCCTCGTCCTCGTCGCTTGGTTTGTCAGATATCCTTTAGTTTTCTAAAATTAAAGGAAAAAAAAGGTTTCATTATTTTCTATACGCATTGCGACTGTAAAATAATAATAATAATTTTTCTGGAAAAGGATATCTATTTGAGGTGACAATTATCTATAGAAATTCTAATGTATTTGAGAAGTTCCATTTTTCTATGTCCGTCCAGAGACTTTTAATCCCAGGCTGGGTCAAGGATGGGGGTTCTAATTTTTTTTTTTCATACACTTAAGGATTTCAAATTTCTTTTATTCGGTTTGTTTTTGTTTTTATTTAAAGTTTTTTTTTTTTTTTTTTTTTTTGTGAAAAGAAATGTTGAAAATGCTACACAAACAAGTTTTTGTGTTGGCTTTAATATTTAACATGACTTTTTTTCATTTTTTTTTTGGAATATATACAATAATTTATGTGGCATTTTGTTGATCGTCTCTTTCCAACAAAAGTATAATGGAAATGTGTTTCCTCCTTTCTACGTAGATATAACTGAAATGCGAAACAAGTTTGCAGTTTGGCCTCTTTATAAAATTTTGTGTATGCGTTTGTGTTTTTGTTTTTTATTTGAAAATATTTTGTTTAAACTAGAATTTTGGAAGTTTTCCAAAATGGAGAACAAAACACCAACTTCTGTGGTCTTCAATCGATTTTCCCTTCTGTTATGGTTTAGTTTTAATTGTGAGCATAGAGAAATTGTATATACAATGTGCACTTTCAAGTGTTTAAACAGGAACATTGAAAATGCATCTATAGACGTCTATTGTAGGTAGCTATATACGTATTGAGTTTAAGATGTTCTTGTTCTATATTTACTGGTCCAGGATGAAGTTACTTTGCGTATATAAATTTGGGGCTGAAGTTGAAAGCTTGAGTTCTCTAAATTGATGTGAGAAAGTATTTTTTGTTTAAGTATTTAATCTAGTCTACTTTGATGCTACATCTACATATGTATATATTTTATGGCAAATAATGTGGTCACTTTGAAGCCATGACAAACAGAGAGTCTTGACTGTGCTTTGAGTACTTAAATTTCAGCCTGAGTTTTTAAAGTTATCACCAACAAACTTCAAGCAAAAACTATTGAAGTTTTCTTATGTTGAAAGAAAAAAATATGCACGACTTGGTTAACAACTGTAATGCTGACACGCCTTGAAGATAAATGTTAATAGTTTAATAATGGTTCTGTTTTAAAGTGCATATATCCACTTAAAAAATAGTTCCCATGTGAAAGACATCAACAATTCCCCTTAGTTAATGGCGATAAATCCCCCGCTTAGGAACTAAGGGCATAAAAAACAGGTTAATAAGAATTATTACTGATATAAAGGGTGTGTTTTTAGACATGTGGTTTTCAAGAAGAAATAAAACGCATATAATTAAATGTTTTGGCCAAGAATTTAGCTTTATTATAAAGATAAGGGTTTGCCATTATGTTTTAAATATGATTTTGGGCAAGTGGCCGCCGCAGCGGCTGGATCGAATAAATTCCAGCCGAGAGGCCCAATTTTTGACGACTTTTTGCAGCAATTGGGGTCGTATAAATCAGCAATAACGCGCCGAATATTCTCTTTCAAGGCGTCAATCATTTCGGGTTTATCTGCGTAGATAATTGACTTCACATAACCCCACAAGAAATAATCTAGCGGTGTTAAATCGCACGATCTTGGAGACCACACCACAGGCCCACGACGCGAGATAATGAGCTCACCAAAAGTTTCGTTCAATAAATTGATTGTCTCGTAGCTCCGTCCTGTCGAAACCAATGGTCGTCCACATCAACATCCTCCAACTCAGGGTCGAAAAAGTCATTAATCATGGCTCTATAGCGTTACCCATATTGACTGTAACATTATTGCCGGCTTCATTTTTGAAGAAATATGGATCAATGATTCCCTCTGTCCATAGAGCTCACCAAACAGTAACTTTTTGAGGATGTTACGGCGTCTCAACCATTGCTTATGGATTATGATCGCTCCGAATATGACAGTTTTGCTTATTAACGTTCCCATTTAACCAAAAATGAGCTTCATCGCTGAACAAAATTTTCTTGTGAAAATCGGGATCGGTGGCCATATCGTTTTGGGCCCATTTGGTCACAATTTGGAAGCGTTGTCCAGGCGTTAATCTACTTATTATAAAATACAAACCAAACTGATCATAAATTAAGTGACAGCTGTCACGAAGACCAACTCCGAAAAAAGTATTGCCAGATTGAAAACCACACGTCTAAAAAAAAAACACCCTGTAAAACGAACAAATTCTCCAGTCCCATCGAGTTATAATCAATTTTAACTATATATTTATAATGCGTTCCATTGTATAAACTGTAGGTACCTTATACAAAAATGGTATTTGTATGGTATACAGAGAATTTTACAGTAAATAAATAAAATATGAAACTACAATTAATTACATAATTATAAGAAATTAATCTCTCTTTTGGAGCATTCAGCCATTTGTTTACTTTAACTGAGTTGAGTCTAGCTATGCCTAGCTAATTATATTGGTAATTATACTGAACACATTAACATTTTGGCATAATGCATAATTTCCTGCTAATTAAATTATGACAAAGCCCACTGTTCTCCGTCCTATTGTTGCGATATATCTATCTTTGTACCTATTATAATCGTATGAGTGATCAAGCCAACAATAACAGACATTAAATGATGTAGGTAAGCAAAACCCACTATTCCAGTTATCAAATCTATTATATGGTTGCTTATACCATATTATCTTCCATCCATTCAATTTCAATCCAATGCCATTATTGCCTTTATATTTACCAAACGGCCTCACTATAAGCCTTCTTTCAATACAGTTAGGGTGTATATGTTATTAAAATTATCATGACAAACAAGCAAAATGATCCACTGTGACATGTATTTTGATATTAACATCCTTAATCACACATCTCATCCATTCACATCGCATATCTCGGCGGATTCATCAGCTTATCAAACTCATATATCCTCCACAGACATGTTTAACAAAATTCTTACATGCCCACCTGGGGCATTATCCCAGCCTTTGGATTGAAGCACAACTTTGTCGTACTCGCATAAGGACGCTGTATGCTTGTTAACAAATATTTAGCCCTAATTGAATTAAGGTGCATTCAAAACACACACAAGCCACCCAACACATCATGTCCTCGGGGTAGACAGGCTCATTAAAAACTTAAACAAGCAAATGCATCTTAAAGATACTCGTCTCCTTAGAATTTTGCATTTATTTAAGGGATATACAAATTCCCGAGTATTTAAAATGCTTCCCATTCTGAATCCGATTCAAAATACAATTCATATATACGATTCAAAATTAAAAACAAAAAAAAAACAACAAGCAAAAAAATAATTGGAAAAAGTTTTTTCTTATTTAAAATTCATCCAAGCGTAGTTCTTAAGGCTAATTAAAAATTAATGTTATTTTACCAAACGATGTTGCATTTCGAGCTTTGTACAACTGTAAATTCATTCTCCATGGTTCATGGTTTCGCCGTAAAAAGCATCAAGAACGCAAGCGAATTCATTTGGTCGGTCTTAAGGCGTAAAATTATATCGAAGCGCTTGAGTGGAACGAAGCGATGAGCTAGTGGACGTATAGTATGAAAGTACGAGTTGCATTTTAAATGTAGATGACGTAAAACGTCATCCAATAAAAACAATAAAAATAAAAATGCATTTAGTGCCGCAACAGTTCGTGAAGAACCAGGGCCTAGTAATTTACATACCTCAACCAATCCTGTGTGGAATGGAGGGGACCTACAATTATCTACCTAAACTGAACGGCTAAGGTGAGCGGTACTTATTAATAAGTCATGTAGGATTTGTCACTTCCTCTAATGAAATAAAACATTTTATTTTGTTTTAGGCAGATGAGTCTGGGAATCGAACCCAGACCTATGGGCGGGCGTGACATTCCTTCTAATGAAATCATCCAATACCTTATTTTATTTGTATTTCTTTTCCAATCGACTTATCGCAGAACGACATTCGTGTTTGATTTAGTTTTTTAGATATGGGTTGCTTTTGGGTTACTTTTTGTAAAAAAAAATGTTTTAAGTTAAAATAATATTTCATTCCTACTAAGATTAAAAAAATATTTTCTTAATTTAAACAAAATAGAAAAGGATTGGATTGATAAGACGCCCCAATAGAAAGAGTTTTTATCTATTTATTGACATTTGTGGTTGTTGATACCATGCGTATCAACGTCCGTTTTTCTGGAACAACATAAAACACATAATTTTCGACCATCGAGCGCGGATAGTGGTTGTGTGGTTTTATCACTTTTCATTTTCTTAGTACTGATTTCATGTTCAAAATTTTCAATTTTATAATAAGGAATTAAAAACAATTATTATTAATAGAGTTTTCTGATTTAACTTATGGCAGCTTAGTGCTAGTTTAATGTTTTCTAAGACCAAGTTTTTCAGTGGTGAGTTAAATAAGAGTTAGCTTACTCTAGAAGTAAATTAACATTTAACACACATTGAACTCACTGACTACTAAACAAACTTCATGGATAAAACATAAATAGCATCTGTTCAGTTAATACAAAATTAACTCACGAAATTTGATGAATTAACTCGGGTTTAACTTTAATCACGCACTGAAAAACTGGACCTGAGTTGTAAAGGGTGTTTTTTTAGACCTGTGGTTTTCAATCTGGCAATACTTTTTTCGGAGTTGGTCTTTTTGACAGCTGTCACTTGATTTATGCTGAGTTTGGTTTGCCATTTCATAATTAATAGACTTACACTTCTGAACAACGTTTGCAAATCGTGCAAATTTATTACCAAAATAATGGTTCGGTTCGCGCGATGCATCGCGCCCTGCGTCCAATATTCGGTCGATATAATCGCAAAATCGCATAAATTCGAGCAACCATGGATCAGTTTCGCACCACGTTTACTTTAGTGGATAATGCGCATCCTCAGAGACGGCGGAGTACAGTGTTCACCAAAGACACTATTGCTGCTGTGAAGCAGAGTATCGAAGAAGACCCTAATGAGTCCATCCGCCATCGCGTACAACAATGGGAACTGTCGAAAACTGGGCCTCTCGGCTGGAATTTATTTGAGCCAGCCACGGCGGCCACTTACCCTAAATCATTTTTAAAACATAATGGCAAACCCTTATCCTTATAATAAAGCTAAATTCTTGGCAATAACATTAAACTATATATACTTTTTATTTCCTCTTGAAAACCACACGTTTTTCTGTTAATTATTTATAGGTTAATAAATAGTGACTGATATCTTTTTTCGGATTCCATCATAAAATGACTTTTTTCCACTTTTCGTGTGTTTTCAATTTTTCTAATTTTCCTAGAATTGACAGTTTCTGAGAAAAAAAAATCGTTTAGGATGGGCAAATATTATAAAACATTGGCTCAAAATCGATACAAAATTCAAAAATAAACAACGGCAACACTTACAATATTATACCATTTTTTAAAGTCAGAAACTTAACCTATTAGACAAAAATAGTTATCGGAATTTTTCAAAAAGCAAATCGATTTTAATGTTCTCAGATTCGTTAAATTCCTTTCCGCTCCAAATACAAGAATAACTTTAAAAATATCGCAAAAAAATTCACTTTGTAGGGTGAAATGGGGTAAATTGAAAAGGAACTAGATATTTGATTGCCAAAACTCTACCTGCATTTAAAATGTTATTTTTAGGAAATGGCTTCAAGGATACTTTTTTTTAATTGGTATTTGTAGGGTGAAGTGGGGTAAAAATATAAAAAAAAATTGTCTGATTTAAGAAGTGCTTCTTTTGTTTGAAAGGTTTTCATAAAAAGTAGCTCTGAAGATAATCTTTTTCAAATTTTGGTATTTATAGGGTGAAAGGGGGTAAACACGAAAAGTGGTATCCGATTTCAAAAATTTCGTTTGTGTTTGGAAGGTTATTTAAAAATATACTGTGTATAGAGTAACATGGGATAGAAATAAAACGTTGGGAAAGCAATAATTGTTTGATTTAGGGCCACTTGCACCAAAGTTATCTGACAGCAGTAACTATACTGATTTATCCTGAGATAAGCTAATTTATCTAATTTAAAAAAAACTGGTTGCACCATTACATTTTTCAGCCTATCCATAGATAAATATTTAAAATATTTATCCAGTCTCATTTCTCTGGATAACTCTTATTAACTGTCAATATTAATTTAAAAGGAAGGGAAAACTTTCAAAACTGATTACAAAAAGCGAGAAAACATTATTATTATGCTCATGATGTTTAAGTTTTTCTACATATGTACATATGTATGTGTGTATGTATGTATGTACATATCTACAAGTTCCAATTTTCGTTTGATATAATTAATGAAAGAGGACGTCACTGATGTCTTTTGTTAAGGTCTTCTTCTACCAAAATCATGTTATTTATTTTTAGTTGTACTTATCTATTAAGATTTCAACAGATGTATGCACATAATTATGTAAGCACGTCACAACAAAATATACAAAACAACAATACCTTTGGCCAATTGCTGAATTGCTAAGCTCAAAAAGAGAATCTACAAAGTGGTAAAATTTGGAGCTCTTGAACGCTTTTATAGTGAATTAGACATCGCAAAACCGATAGAGAATGAAACTATTTAAAAAAAAATCAGAAAAAACATGACATTTATGACTTAAGTTTCATTGTTTTTTTTCTAATGTTGCTCTTTCTGTAATTAAATAAGTATCCTATAGTTACTTATCCAAGTTAGTTTTTTCATTTGTGCAACGTCACAACAAAAATAATAAACTTATTTTTATATCCAAGGATAGCTATCTCCAATTTTAGAAATTTATCCTTTGGCTTCGTGCAAGTCGCCCTTAGAGGATTATATTTTTACAAATTTAGCCTTTCATAACGTGAAGTTGGCTAAAACCCAGAACGTGGTATTCGATTACAGAAAGTAGAAAAATAATATTTTCTTTTCTATTTTTTATGCGAAGGAGGGCGGACCACTAGTTTTTTTTTTATAAAAAAAATTATAAATGAAATTTTTTTTTAGTACTTTACACTTGTTTCAAACTTTTTCTTTATTGTGACCCTTTTTTCCGACCTTTTTAATTTCATTATAGTTGCAACACTGATGTGCTTTTCTTTTATTCCTGGCAGACAAAAATTTCATGAGATATCATAATATTGATGTTTATAATGTGTGTCTTATTGCACTGATGGACTAATACAAAATAGTGATTTTTTTTTCCAGAAGTCCCATATGTACTCCTAATTAATTTATGTAAGTGTCAAATTTCATCTTAAATGAAACTCTATATCCCAGACTATATTTATGTGCTACAGCTGCATACTCATAGGGGAACGGTGCCACGAAGATATCGTGTATTTATGGAACGAATGCGAAAATGAGAGAAACAAGTAGTGGGTTGGCTACAGCTAGGCTGCTGTATCGAATTGAATCTCTACCCAAAGAATTCCACTACAGGCGGCATATATTCATTGTTTATTTCCCCATATAAATGTAAGCCTGAAATATTTTTTTATTGAGAGCCAAACAAATTTAAATTAATTCAAAAAAAAATTGCATTTTTATTTATTTTTGTTGGGACCATTGAATTACGGTCAGACATAAGTACTTATATATGCAAGTATAGACTATGTTTGACCGTTATTCAAAAGCCCCAACTATACGACATCAGATAAAAAGGGATACATTTTAAATACAAACAAAATGAAGAAATCAGTTTTATCACCCTATAACGGAAAGAAGGATTGCCTCAATTGTCATAAGGAAACAAAAGAAAGGATGAATGGGATTATCAAACTTAATCCGTGTTGTATCTACTGAATTATTTAAATTATTTTGGTGTAAGCTGATTGCTCACTGCACACCACAGAGTGCACTTTCTTGAGTAGAACGACAGTTTTTTTTTTTTTTTTGGTGAAACTTAATTATCATCAAATTAAATTACAACGGTTGCATTTGACTTTGTTATAATAGAATCCAATTAACGATTTGAATAGCTTTCCTTAACCAATGAGTAGAGTCACATCTTTAAGTTTAATTTTCTTATTTAAAATCCCTGTCACTTAATGGGGGCTTGTTACGAGGTGGTTAAACTTATTAAGTGCCTAATTCGAGATTGAATTTTGTGCCAAACGTTGCATATAATTTAGGTTATATAAGTGCAGAGAATTCTCTGGGTTTCCCTTACGCCAACACAAACTCTGACTATTGACTATGACGTATTGAAGGAAGTAAAGTTAATGTGGATCTTACATTTAATTTTTACTTGCTCTATAGGGCAAGTCTTGGTTTCGTGTAAAAAAAAAATTTCGAGGATATAATCAAAACTAACACTACGATAATCGAGAAGTCCGAAAAAGTGGGTTTCTTCATACCGTCCGTCGATTTGTGCGTCTGTGCGTCTGTGCATCCACTTTAATTTGAGCTAGAGCCTAAGCGGGTGGACCGATTTGTATGAAATTTGGTACAGAGCATTTTTATGTGATTCCCTAGAGGAGAAACTCGAAGTTTTGTTTTAGCTAATCTAGAACGGGTAGCTGCCATACAAATATTTTTGTTTCTTCTAATTTTTTCGAAAATGGCTCTAACGATTTTGATTAAACTTCGTCCATGTAATAACCAAGTCAATTTTAAAAAAACTGCATTTCAGGTTTTTCTCTAAAAATTCACATAACGGAATTAGGTATTCCACGTTTTTTGAGAAAATGGTCTTATTTTTTTGTTATTCGCGTATATCTTTCGCATGGTTAAATCGATTTTGTTATAATTTTGCAATCTGATGTTTCTCAATAATATAAACAATAATGCATTTACAATTTTTAAAAGCATTAATTTATAAACAAAAACAAAATCAAACGAAAAATCAATTTTTTAGTGCTTTTGACTCTTTTAATATTTACTCGTTAAATATTTATATACATCATGCATCTTCAATGTTGGGTTACACACAGTATTTAACCACAAGGGCAAGTTCGTGCGATCAAGTCGTGCATATTTTTTATTCTGCTTATGAGAATAGATCCCACTTTATAGATCTAATAAAGCTTTCTTAACTCCGACGCACAGACGCATAGATACACAGACGCACGGACGCAAAATTGCAAACTTCAACGATTGTTTAAAATTTCCAAACGATCTTATTTAGGAGTTATCCTTAATTCCTTGGTTTGCTGTTTAGCGGATACTTGAAGAGTTAATGCTGGTAGTATAAAATCTGAATAGACTATGGACTAGGGTCGTCTACCTGACTTTACATATTATACATATACAGATTTCTATTAATGAATCACTCACTGAACAACCTGTCGAGCTTACATATTGAAGTTTCGTTCAAGTTTGCCTGGATTCCTTCCGTTTTAAATAACAATACCAGCTTCTTTGTAAGATGAACTCCTTAAGCTGAGGCAGGCCAAGCTTCTAGTTGCAAGCTACAACCAGAAAAGTGTTCTATACTGCATCTCCCCACTGCCCATTGAAAGCTTAGAAGAAACATATTCTGCAACACCCATGAGGAGACACAGTACCACATATTTGGTAGATGTGATGCATGCATCGCACTTATGCACCAAAGACATATAGGCATCTAACTAATCACCAGATAGAAGAGAGCAGATTATACCCTTTTCTCGAGTTCATTAAGGAAACTAATTTTGAGGATGAGCTGTAGAATGACCCAACTCACCTAGTTCTAAATGGGGGCAGGGGTATATTGGAACTCACAAAAATAATTTCTAAACTCTAAAGTCTTTAAAGAAATAATAAATTCATCTCTCATCTCTCATTGAGATGGCACAGCAATTGAATATATTTACCTCTGCTTGTTATTGGGTTATAGGAACATTCCAGGAAATTGCAGAGCTCAAGGTCTTATGCCAGAAGTAGAAAAATAGTACATATTTTGCCAAATAGGGTAAATATAGGTATACACATTGCTATATATGTGCAAACTTATGCTTAAGCTAGATGCAATAGAGAAATCAAACCTAAGGTGGAACAACACATAGCTAGCTACCTGATGCGTGGTAACAAAACAGATATGGCCAAAGCTAGATCTGAAGCGCTCCAAGAGTTTAATATCTCTAAGCACACTGCACATGGGCTCCGAGGAACGGAGTATTTTTAAATGATTTGTGAAGAAGCTGCGTGATGGATGAAGAAGAGGAAGAATCGATTCCCCATCTCCTCTGTACTTGTCCTGCTCTATCCCAACGACGTAAACTCCATCTCGGTCATTACTATACTACAACAATCCTAATGATCTGCAAAATACTGACATAAGTAATCTCGCACGCTACGCGTAAGGAACTCCAAGTGGTTCCACGAATACGGAGGAAAGTTCCTAGATTCTTATTGATCAATTATTCATGGACTAAGTGTGTCAAGCCTTCCAGCTTGGCAGCCACCTTAACCTAACCTAACCTTTAAAAATGTCAAAATTGACATTTAAGCAAAATCCAATTAAGATCTCCTCAAAAATTACCGAAAGTATGCTTGATTTCAAAAGATTAATGGTAAATTCTCACTGACAATAAAATAAAAAAAAAAAAAACAAAGCAAAAAGTAAGTATACGCCATACGAAAATAAATATAATCCAACACAAAAATATCTCCTTTAAATTCTTCAATCATCAGTATAATCAGTGTTATCAGTATTTCTCATTTTGACATCTGCCTACGTTTTGTGTGCTTCAGGAACACACCATCGTTTGGTTACACTTTCCTTCTGAAGGATATAGCCCTTTTTAAAGGATGATGGAAAAACAAGTCCTGCGAGAAACGCGATAAAAAAAAAAAAAAACAAAAAAAAACAACTACAGTGCGGAAGATAATGACAATTTCATAGCGCGAACAAACAACTTTTAACAACACTCTTCCGTCTAATTTATGTTTCTCTTGCAGCTCTTCTCAAAGGAGCGCTATTGTAGAAGAACAATGACAAGGGATGTTTTTGTTTCTTCCAAAAAAAAAACAAAAAAAAAAAATGATATATTTATGTTACACATCAGCAACACCGGTGTCGGTGTCGGTGTCGGCGGCGCCGGAGGAGGCGGTGCTCTTGTTGGAGAGTGAAGGAATTTAATGCAATCAGGGACTTTATAGTTGATTATTCATAAAGTGTCAATCACAAATAAAAATTGAATTTTCATGTTTCGTATCATCAGGCATTCTGAAAAGATACATAATTATTTGCCTCCCAATATATCAGAATAAATAAAGTCTTAAAAAAATATAAAAAAGGACATCAATCATTCCACATGCCTTTTCACTCTGCTCTGTGTATAAATAACTTGGCAAATAAAAAACATGATTTGCATATTAATTATGTATAAGAATACCTACCTATACATTTATTTATTTCTAGAGAACTTGCATAACGATAAAACGTGTCGCTAACTTTCAGGTAGTTAATTGATCATTTGGGACCTTAACCGCAAACCAAAGGACTAAACAAAAATACCTATACCTATACCTATATAAACTCTTTTATGAACTCATGGAATGGGAATTAGGGAAACCAACATTTGGGCTAACAAAAACAATTTTGCTAGATTAAAACTTCGCATAATAAACAACAATCTGTTTTGTTCTAATGTAACTTTTCGTATTATTATTGGTCCTTGGCGCATCGGTTAATCTCCTATGGGTTATTGTCCTCCTGATGGAAGGCGCAAAAGTAAAGTATCCTTAACAAAATAACACTAGTTATCTGTCTCGTTTCATCTTAGATTACAAACCACCAACGCCAACGTCGCGTCGCTTCGTTGATGGTCCTTCTTTTTTTGTGTATGGTACTGGTATGGAAGACGACCTGTCGTCTCCTTAAAAGGATCCTAAAAGGCTTACAAACATCGAAGCGTCCTTTACACCCGCCTATCCAAACATCCCGGCCACACCCTGAAAAATGAAATAAATTTATTTGACCATAATCATTATGGGAACATTTATGAAAGTTGACAAAGCTCGTGGCAAAGGATCTGCGCCGCTATCAGGAGGTAGGGGTGGTCCTGTGTGAAAATGGTATTATTTTTTGGTCGCGTGTGGTAGGTCGTTTGTTGTCGCTGTCGCCAAAATGAGTGTGAGTGTGTAGTTTTGCCCGGGGACTTTGTAGGTACATTTGCATTTTTGAATTTAGTTTCCTCTTTCACTTTGTTCTACTCTCGCTTCCTCTCTAAGCCATGTGTATATAGAAGGGTCCTTATGGACCGCGCGCTGACACAATGCTGATGGAGATGGTTCCCTATCGTCCTGTTTTTTGTGTGTTTGTTGTTTAGCAAGCAAATAAGTTATTTTCACCACTTTGTTTGTTCTATATGTGTGTGTTTTGTGTAATGTGTTTATTTTGTAGGCTGCACGTTGACTTTCATTTACAAAATAGAAACAAAATAACATATTTTTTCTTTTAAATCTTTGAAAACGCAGAGAATATTGTGTTGTGATTTCACTCAGTGTCACAACAGAGAGAGGGGGGAGATTTTATTGAATCATTTTATGTAGAGATTATCCCCACAAGGTTGTGATGGTTTTAATGCGTTTATGTATTTGCTTTTTTCCATTCAATTTGTGTAGTTGGTGTTGGTGTCGTTTTTTTTTTTTTTTTTTCAGAGTGGATGAATTACTTTAGAAATAGGGGTGTTTATTCAGTTTTTTTTTTGTTTTTACTTTCAGCCACTGAAAAAGGATTTACTCTTGAAATGGAAGTTCCTTATAATTTTGTTTGAATAATCAAAAAAGTTTTTTTTTTGATTATTATGGTTAAATTAATGGAAATGGAAGGGAAAAGAGAACATTAAATTTTATTGAGCTGTATATATGTAGGTATAGTTAAAGGGATAATTTTTAAAATTGATCGTAGAAATTGTGAGTGATGTTAAAAATACTAAAATTAACTTAGTCCCTAGTTTGTTGCAAACTTCTGGCTTTTATAATTATTAAAATGAATTTATTTGATTTTTCAAGATAAAACCAAAATTATTTGATTGAATTATCTTAACAACCAAATGAGAATAAGTTGGAATTGCTTCTTCTCTGGGGTTTGTTAATTTCAATTTTAGACTATTAGGATTTTTTTATGATTTATAACGGGTTAAGACTTTATAGAAGGCATTATTTTCTTAATAAAATGTGATAAAGACGAACACATGAACAAAACCACCAAACATTTTTTTTGAACAATTTTTCGTACTAAATATCAATTTAAACGAAACGAAATTTTTCAACACATGTATTTATCATCAAAAAAAAGGTTTTTTTTAAAATGAAATAAAATATTAGAGAACGGTTTTTTGCGTTTTTTGAAAAAAAGTTTAGAAAGCTTTATCTTTAAAAATGGTCCTTTGCACCTTTAATTTTTTGGAACAAAGATAGAAATACTTTTTTTTAAACCTAAACAAAAATTAAATAGTGCGAATTTAAAAAAAAGGTGTACCAACTGGGAACAATGTTTAGAACAACTTTCAAATAAAAAAAAAAATTAGTACTAGGTCCCCCATTTTTGAATACCTATTTTGACAAACAAATTTGGAATAATGCGGAACAAATCGGGAAGAATTTGAAACAATTTTCAAAAATAACAAATTCAAAAAATAACAAATTCAAAAAAAGGGTGGCGTCCAGTTGTAACTGCGGGAATATAGAAAAGAATACTGCCTAGTGTTGCTCAAACCCACACCTCTATGTTAGCGCAGTGAAGCACTTCATCAACTGCGCTTTTGCCACCCACAATAGTTTTGATATTTACAGCAGGGTTGTCATTTTGCTATGCAATTGCAGTAAATCTACTGCACTTTTTTCGACACATAAATCTACTCCCTTTAAATCAAATCTAAAGGGTTTTCCAATAAGAGGTGTTATTTTAATATTCAAAGAAAAATGGCATTTTTTGAGATAAATGATCGGATGTTTATTTCATTATAAAGAGGTATGCCGTTAATAATGGAACACAACATTAGCCAAATGGCCGCCACGACCACACTTACAGGACCATATCCTTTTCATGAAATTTTCCATAACCAAATCGCAAAGTGGCTGCCCTATGTCCTCGATAGCCTCACGAATTCCATCTTTGAGGTCTTGAATCGACGCTGGGCTGTTGGCGTAGACCTTATCTTTCACGTGGCCCCAAAGGAAGAAGTCGCAAGGTGTTAAATCACAAGATCTCGGTGGCCAATTGTGATCACCTCTTCGAGAGATAACAGGGTCCGGAAACTTTTCCCGTAAAAGATCGATGGTTTCATTGCTTGTGTGGCACGTAGCGCCGTGTTGTTGAAAATAAACGTTGTCCAGATCAATACCATCCAATTGCGGCCATAAAAAATCATTAATCATCTCTCAATAGCGCAATCCATTGACCGTAACTGTTGCTCCAGCCTTATTTTCGAAAAAGTAAGGTCCAATGACCCCGCCGGACCATAAACCGCACCAAACAGTCACGCGTTGAGGATGGAGAGGCTTTTCAACAATAACTCTTGGATTTTCCGAGCCCCAGATGCGACAGTTTTGCTTGTTGACGTAGCCTCCGAGGTGGAAATGGGCCTCATCAGTCAAGATGATTTTTCGATGAAATTCCGGATCATTTTCAATTTTCATGCATTTCAAGGACCCAATCAACAAAGAAACGACGTTGTTGATGATCAGCCGGCTTGAGTTCTTGTGTTAACTGAACTTTATAAACCCAAGTCTTTATGCAAAATACGGTGTAATGACGTTTGTGGAATGCCTAATTCCAAAGAACGACGAGGAATGGACAAACCTGGGTTTTCTTCAACACTTTGGGCTACAACAGCAATATTCTCAGTTGTTCTTGAGCGACGTACACGGGTTTTATTGTTCACATCACTAACTTGTCCCAACAGCTCGAATTTGTCCACCAATTTCTGTATTGCGGTCCGACAAGGTGCTTCACGACGACCCAAAAATGTTTTATTTTTACAAACCGTCTCTGCCAAATTTTCACCATTTTTATAGTGAATTTTAATAATTTCAATGCGTTGTTGAAGCGTGTATCGTTCCATTTTTATTAATGGCGTAGTTTCTATACTTGTCAAATGTCAAAAAATGACAGCTTCAAAAGTGACAGCTACGGAAATAGCGGGCTATTCAAAATAACACCTCTTATTGGAAAACCCTTTATATACTGCACTTTTGGTTTTACGAAAAAGAAATCCTTCAATAAATAATTCATAAAATAAGTTTTCAATTGTGTCATTGAATGCAATCATTCTCATTTCTCATGAGATCCACCATTTAATTTATGCATACAGCTTTCGGTTATCGGCTTTGTTTTGATGACAATTGACAGCTGTCACGGCAAATAATGGCAACGATTTTATTTATTTGAGTTTATTTTTTGTTTTTATTGTGAGAAAAGGGCAAATGATGGATACATTTTTAATTAAATCTGCACGGAAAAGGTAAAATTGTTTTAAGTGGTTGAAAATTGATATAAATTTAAATTAACCTTGACTCACTGTACACTCTTTGCTATTTATAATACTAGTTTATATAACATTGAAGTACATACCTGATTGTTACTGTTAACATACTTTTTCTCTTTTCCTTTTAATAAATGGTTCACTTGTGTTCTGAATCTTACAGAGGTAACGTGTTTCGCTTTTAATAGTATTTATTTGAAAATCAATGTTTTGATCAAATTGCTGGTCCCAACATATTTCTTAGTACTTTAAACATTATATAAATATATGTAGGTAATAGGCAGGCAGATGTTCTTGGTTAGATTTTTAAAACCAAGCGTTTTTTTAAATGACAGAGCCGACGACGTTGAGGAGAAATTTGAAGTCCTAACCCATCAAAATTTGTTTCTTGAAATTATAAATCTACTGCAAGAACATTGATCAACTGCACTTTGTTTTGCAAAACTACTTCGGAAATTTTTTTCAAACAGTGGCAACCCTGATTTACAGGAGCGGTACGTTTGCTTAGAGTCAAGCTTGACGTCAAGTTAGCAGGACACCCAATTTCTCGAAATCCTACAGAGCGATTAATTTTTTGTTTGCAACTAAATACCAGCTAATTACTATATATTTTTTATTCCGAATTATGAAGAGTTGCAGTTCTGCTAATTTATACACCTGAGAGTAACAGAATGAATATACTGCATTATTTGTTAAATTGAGGGAGAGTTCCAACAGAAGAGCCAGAAAAAGTGTGTCCCCAATAACATGTGAAGATCAAACACTTATTTTCTCCGAAAATTAATTTTTCCTCAACTATTCACTCAACAACAACACAACTTGGTTTGAAAATCAAATAAAAGAATAACATTTGAGCTTTTGAAAAAAATATGCACGACTGGGTCGCATGAACTTGCTCTTATGCGCGATCGCATTGTGGTTCTATAGTCTGAAATAAATTAGTTATGGGAGTCTATATTTTATCCATTTGCTAAAACTTAGTTAAGTTGCAGGTGGTATAATGTGAGTATACAAAAATTAACAATATAGCCTAGTGTTGCACATATGCAATATGCATAAAAGGAAATTATATTATTTAAATTGGTAAATTGTTTTAAATCAACAAAATTATAAAGAAATTGATTAAAATACTTTAAATCTTTTTTAACCCAACGCGATGTACACCATTTCTTATATAAATCTAAATTTATGAGAAAAAATTTTTTAAAATCGTAGGAGCGGTTTTAAAAATAATTAATTTTTTATATATAAAATTTCGTTGAAATTTTTGAGAAAAAAAAAACTGGTACGCCAATTTTAAGTATTTGTTAATGTTGAGTTAAAAATTGAACTTTACAAAAAAATCTGCTACCCGTTTTCGAAATATCGAATTTTCAAAAAATAATTTTAAATCTTCTTTCAAAAATCCACAAATTAGTTTTTAGAAAATTTTGCTACGCACTTTTATTTATATTTTTTACAAGCTTCTGTATAAAAAATCTTATTTTATTCGGTTCATCAGATATTGAGATAGTCGAAAATCAATGAAACCATTCTGTGAGAGGTACTGTTAATAAACGTAAAATATAAAATTTAAAAATTATAACTGGTTGATCGTACTAATTTTAACACACAAAAAAACTTTTATGAAAATCGTAGGAGTTGTTGTTGAGAAAAAAAAAATATTTTTCTTAATGGTTTTTAAACATTTGGAAGGCACCGTTATTTTTGGGTATAAGAATAATTTTTGCTAAAAATCTTTTAGATAAAGTTAAAAAACTGATATTTACCAAGTTTAATAAAAATCGACAGATTCGTTTTTGAAATATTGAGTTTTCAAAAAAAAAAAAAAATTTTAAACTTTTTTCAAAAATCCAAAAAAAATTTGTTTGAAAATGTTGGTACACAATATTATTTATAATCTGTCAATAATTGTTATTAAAAAACTGATCAGAATCGGTTGAACCGTTTTCGAGAAAAGCGAAAATAAAAAAAAAGGTTCTTTGGGAGACACCATTAATAACCATTTTTCGGCAACTTATACCTACATATGTAAATAGTTGAGTTTTTCCTTTTTGGTCAAGAAATTTTGTATGACAGCTACTGTTAGTTTTGGTCCTAAAAAAAAGAGAAAAAAACGGGTGGGGGGAATGTCCAAAAAACGGTAGGTACCAAGTTTAAAGAAAATCGACTCATCCGTTTAGGCTGTAGTCGAACCGACAGGCAGACAGACAGACAGACAGACAGGAGGCCGTTTTTGCGAGACCCGCTTTTTTCGTCTTCGCTATCATCGTAATGTCAAGTTTGATCAAAATCTCGAGTTCGATTTTGTTTACGAATTCATAACTTACCATATACATAGTACCTATTTCCGCAAGTAAAAATTGAAGATGCATCATGTACATATACAGGGTGATTCACATAAAGTGTGACAAAAAGGTCAAGACAAGAAAAAATCGTTTGGGAGGGGGGGGGGGGGTCTATATCCCGATTTGCTGTGAGGGGGAAGTTTCTAAAAATTTGACTACAAACAGAAACAAAATTATTGAAAAAAACAACAGTTATACTCACAATACCATGATATACTTTTTTGTAAAGCCAGAAATCTCTTCTTTTGTTTTATTCAAAATTTTGAAAAAAAAAAAAAATTTAAAACTAAATTTTTCCAAAATTTTACGTAATTAAGTAGTAATTTTTTTTCAAAATTCAAAGCTCTTATTATTTTTTAGTCAAAAACAGATAACCGGATTCTTAAATTTCTTGTACTTTTTGAGAAAATTGAAAATAACTAAATCTATTTTACCATCGTCGTATAATGGAAATAGCAATAGGACCTTAGAACAACTTAACCAACACATTGTAGTCAAATAAGGGGAATTTTATTTCTGCTGTTTTCAATTTTCTAACGAACAAGAAGAGATTTTTTAATCAGAAAAAGTCTTTACATTTGCGTTCGTGCTTTCATTACGTTATTCCCCCTACATTTCTACACCCCTGACCAAAATCTAAATCTAAGGCAAAGTGTCTAAAAATATGAATCGAATCTAAAATATGAAATTTTAATTTTTGATACTACCGATTATCGATTATTATCGATAATCAAAACTATCGATTATATCGAATGTAAATTGATTTGTTGCCAACACTGCCAAGCAGACAGAGATAGAATAGCCAGACTAACCTTTGTGGAATAACCATTTTATTATTATCTCAATGTCCTCATTCTCTACAAATGTATTCCAAGTACAAAAAAATCTTCTCAGGTAATCCATCCAATATAACCACAATGACTTGCCAAAAGACTACACCAGAATAAAAATATCCTCACCAAAATAAAAAAAAAAAATAAAAAAACCAGCGGACGCATATTTTCCCGGTCGTTAGCATTTAAAACATGTTCTGCATAAATCTCGTCATAATCATGAGTTTTTATTCTTGTCATTATCGCTCCTAAAAAGGGAAAAAGGATTTTTGTTTGTGTATGTATTATGTTTCTATCTTCCTTTGCCATATATTTCCGGACCCACAATGTTCCTTTCCTTGGTCCTCAGACAGACTATGAAGGAGTATGGAAATCAAAGCTTTGCCATAGGTATCAGGAAAGTTCGTGTTTATTTCATCCCCATCTTTTGCCTTGAATCGAATTGCAGGGTAAAAGGCGACGAAAAAGACTTGATTACATTACTCATTAGGCTTGCACAAATTCACAGAACATCCAAATCACCAAAACGGGACATACAGTTGGGGTGTTGATGGGTTTGGCTTGATGAGTGTGATATTATGATGCGATGGAGTTCTGAGCTCGAGTATCGAAAGTTAACATGATAAAGTTCATGTATCTTTGTGTTAGGATCTCTGAAAAACTTCCTTTCCTGTTTCTCTGTTTTTTATTGTCGGAAGTTTTTATTGATTCCTGTGCTACTCTTACTAACGAACAATATCGTCACTTTAGTCTCCATCGTCAGCCCTCATATCCAAAGCTTGATGAGCGTGAATCATTACGTAATGACATCGGATACATGAGTGAGAACTTTGCTGCTGAAAAATGATAAAATATTCATACCACACACATGTTCACTCTATACTAGATGTGATCAGGAAACACCATCACTCTGCACCCTGCATGGTCTAGCGCGTCAATTTAGATGAAACTCTGTATGACGATGGGATATCCTTTAGGATCTCGGTGTGTGTAATTATTTATACATTAGTTCACCCTTAGATTCCCCATTTGATGAGGGAGATCTGAGAGATAAAATAATGACAAGTTGATGGTTGATGAAAATTAATTTAATTTTTCACCTCAAGTTGTCTGATGATGTCCTTTTAGAAATGGAAGTTAATGGTGCTAACAACTTATTGTACGTTGTATTGAATACTGAATAAATATATAGGGACCGGATTTTCCTCTACATGTATATGTATGTATGTAAGTATACGAAGAGCTTGAATATTGGGTCATCGGTACGGTTTGTTTTGGTCAAAAGTTTCTTATATATAGGTTTTTATTTTATAACAAAAGGGAAACCTTTGAATTCGTCGTTGATGTCGGCAATAACAATTGAGGCAAAATATGGGAATCAAATTAGCAACCATTGTTGATGAAAAGTTTCTTCTTCGCAGAACTTAGAAAGTTTTGTCTCATTTTTTGGGTTGTCCTTCTTCTTAAAGTGATTATCCGGACTGAGTGGACAAAAGTTATTAGTTTCGGCGCGGCGGTTGTTGGAGTTAGTTTTAAAGGACTTTTGGTCAGGGTTACGATAATTTCGTAAGAGAGGTCAAATTTTGTATCCTTTAGGTGGTTTTTTTTTCTTGATTAGAACCCTTTGTTCAGAAGTCTGCGAAGCCTTGAACAAAAATTTAATTTTCTAAGTAGTCTATATCATTATGGGTGAAAGTTTAAATTAGTTTGGGATGGACTTATGTTATTAATTTAAATTTCTATTCATGCAATAGGGAAGTTTATTATTTTATTTAAAGTTAATTAATTTCAACCGTTATCCTATTGAATAACAAAAAAAAATATGACCATTTTCTCCAAAAACGTGGAATGCCTATTTGCGTTATGTGATTTCTTGGGCAAAAACATGAAACGCGCAGTTTTCTTACAATAAACTTGGTAATTACTCGTACGAAGTTTAATCAAAATCGTTTTAGCCGTTTTCGAGAAAGTTTGAAAAATTCAAAAAAAATTTTTTATGACAGCTGCCTGTTCTAAATAAGCTCAAATTCGAATTTTCCCTCTTGGGAATAAAAATATAAATATAAAAATATTTTGTACCAAATTTCATGTACCTTAATCCAACCACCCGTCTAGACTCAAGCTCAAATTACAGTGGACCCACCAACGACGCACGGATGCACAGACTGACAGACGCCATATGACGAAACCCACTTTTTTTGACTTTTTTATCATCGTAGGGTTAGTTTTGATTACAACCTCGATTTTTTTTTTTACACGAAACTTGCCCTATAGGGCAAGTAAGAAATTGTTTTAATAGTGAAAAAAAAGTTTGAACTAATTTAGCAATACAAAATTTTGTTACCGAATTTTGGCACATCTAAGACTATAGCCCACTCCCAATTAAATAGCCTTGCAACCTTTAATAACGAAGATTAAAAAAATTACAAAGAATTACTGGCTTTAGGATCTTAGCACCCCATATATGTGGGATGTTAAAAAAAAACGTCAACCATCTGAAAGGTCTTAGTGACCTCATAAAGGTAAGCCATAAATATTTGTTTGGGAGTTTTTTAAGTTTGTATAGATTGCGACGTAGAAAAACTTTTTAAAAATTCACTGAAAGAAACACATGGCTGAACAAATTCTGAAACTAATTGATCAACAAGGCCACTCAGACCTTTCAGATTATAGGGGATACCGGGGTTAGAAGAAACAGGGGTACAGTTACAGCAAAAAAAAAAAAAAACTGTTCCCTTTTATATTGAGAATCTCGTGTGTTTTTTGTCTCCAATTTCATGGTGGGGTTAATTGTAACATTTTTTCGGGGTAAATTGTAACATTTTAAAACTAACCCCGTCATTTTTTTTTTTTTTTTTTTTTTTAAACAATCGTTGTAATTTGTTAACATCGAACAGAATCTGACCATTCACTTCTTGCAGTAGAACAACCCGTGTAGCAGCTGAAATAGGAACAGAAATGGCCGAGGAACCATTTATTTTGCAAGATAAAGAGACACATCTCCTGCTGTTGAAAGAGGTTCATTGGTAGGAGTAGGCCCTCATTTTTCTACTCCTTCGATACCACATTGCTCATCTAGGTCATCGCAGGACTCCAGAAGGTGTCTTTTGCGCCACATTAAAAAAATTAACAAAAAAAGCAGGCTAAGAAAAAGGTTTTAGCTTCTTCAACTGAGGGCGAAAATCAAGAATCTTTGTGCCTCATTTGCTGTGAGCCATTTTGCCAGGATTTTCCTGGTGAAAAATGAGCCCAGTGCGTATTATGCAGAGTTGTAAAGACTGCAGTCTTTTCAGTACTGCAGTTAATTGAATACAAAAACTTTTTTCCTTAAGTCTTTTAACTTGCCAAAAGAATTTAACTGTAATACAATAGTCAGCAGTCAGTACTAACATTCCGACTGTGCGTTAAAAAAAAAGTTAATTAACTTTAAGTTAATTAACTGCAGTACTTTTGACTTGATTTTAGTCTTTTAGTCAGTTGAAAGTCATTTGTACTGCGACGGTTCATCTTTTAGTCAGTAAGTCTTTTAACTGCAGTTAATTAACTGTAAGTCTTTAAACTTTGTTTTTTGTTTTTTATCAAAAATATTTCACACTTGTACATCACGCCGTACGCATATAATGCCAAATAAATAATGCAAACATTTTAATTTATTTTCATTGTATCCTGTTGGGTTATAAGTATAAATCTATATTATTTTAGTTGAAAGACTTACAGCTCATTGACTGCAGTTAAAAGACTTACTGACTAAAAAATGAACCATCGCAGTACAAATGACTTTCAACTGACTAAAAGACTAAAATCAAGTCAAAGGTACTGCAGTTAATTAACTTAAAGTTAATTAACTTTTTTTTAACTGCACAGTCCGAATGTTAGTACTGACTGCTGACTGTTTGCTTTGCAGTTAAAGTACTTACTCACAGTATTAACTTGCATTCAAAAGCTAAGTTAATTAACTGGGACTGTATTAACTGCAGTACTGAAAAGACTGCAGTCTTTACAACTCTGGTATTATGTAAGAAATGGACCGAAGTCAAGTGGACAAAGGCAAAGGGGTCTATTCGCATATAAAAGTTGTTTTTTTTTAGATGTGTGGTTTTCAAGAAGAAATAAAAAGCATAAAATTTAATGATACGGCCAAAAATTTAGCTTTATTATTAAGATTAGGGTTTGCCATTATGTTTTAAAAATGATTTCGGGCAAGTTACCCAAGAGAGGCCCAATTTTCGACAGCTCCAATTGTTGCGCGCGATGGCCGATTGACTCATTCGGGTCATCTTCGATACTCTGGTCCACAGCAGCACTAGCGTCTTGGGTGCGCACTGTACGGCCGGGGTCTCTAAGGATGAGCATTGTCTACTAGAGTAAACGTGGTGCGAAACCCTTTATTTTGCTCGAATTTATGCGATGGTTGCTCGAATTTATGCGATTTTGCGATTATATCGACCGAATATTGGAAGCAGCTCACGATGCATCACGCGAACCGAACCATTATTTTGGTAATAAATTTGCAAGATTTGCAAACGTTGTTCAGTCTATTTATTATGAAATGGCAAACCAAACTGAGCATAAATCAAGTGACAGATGTCAAAAAGACCAACTCCGAAAAAATTATTGCCAGATTGAAAACCACACGTCTAAAAAAAAACACACTTTACAACTTATTAAGGTCGAACATCCTGATTAAGAAAATTCATTCTCCTAATTTTTCCTACAAAAAACTCAACTCTCTAACAATAAATCCTGTCTACACATTTATGTATGTACAAATATACCTTTTTCATCATCATTTTTAGCACACCACTACCACAGCACATCACCCATATAGTTCAGTCCAATTCAGTCAAAAGCGGTTGGGCAAAAATCTCATAAAATCTCTGAACGTACCAATGTACCTAGGTAGGTATATCTAAGGATATAACAAGGATACGAAAATAAAAACAAATAAAACCCTTTATTGTCGCTGTGGTCTGCAGGGCAGGAGTGCAATAATGATGTGTTGGCAAGACCCTTGCCATTATTAAAGCCTGAAAACGGCGACTTCAACTTCTTTTGTTTCACATAATATTCCTTTCCAGTTTTATGTATTAATGTCGGTGTGCTGCAAATGAAAAGTATCTCAATGGTAGTTAACATCGCTGTGGGCGGTTTAAGTACAGTTAGGGGAGATTTTGGCAAGGAAAACGCGATATCGCTACCAGTGGTGGAGTATACAGTTGGTTAAATGACTGCAACAACGACCCACATGGAATACAATTAAACGATTACAATGGGACTTGCCGTAAACTGCATCGGCATACTGGGTAACGAGAACGACACTGCCACTACCACCATAACCACCACGACCATCACTATTGCTGTTGCTAACACAGTAAGGGCTCTAAGCAAGCAGTATTATCCTCGCGGGTAAAAATAAAATAACATCCACCATACAGTTCAGTTTATGTACAGTTGGATGCAAACAAATAAACAAGAAATCGTGCACTCGCAACAATTGCAACACCCACTACCCATCACCCTAAGCGCTATAAAAAAACTCCTCATTGCGTGGGCGGTTTCGGGGGGTAGCTATAGGTAGGCGACTTAAGGACTCGATTATATAACGGCAGTGGAAACATGGCTTATAAGGGTGTATCAAACACAAGCACTTATATACACCTCCACCTAGCAGTATGCCCCTGTCCCTATCAATGTTCTCTGGTATGGATGGAGTGATGATGATAAGGAACATTAGTGCTTCTTTGTTTTTGTTTTTCACTCGCTTAGTTTTCAATGACGGGGAATATCGTAAATGGTGTTGGTATAGAGATATAGTGGACGCAATAACGATAGCAATTATTGCTTTTCGTGCACATTTAGACTGTTATTGGGCTTACTGGTTGATTTCTTTGAAGATTTGCTCATTTAATTCCCCCTGGGATTCAACTGATGCTTTTAAATAATACTGACTTTACTTTGAAACGTGAAACTTTAAGACGCAATTAAGGAAGCTTTCAGTTGGGTAATAAAAGAGAATTATTTTTTTTATGATGATAAGCTCTGTATCCAAAGATTATCATTACTGTTATTTGTATTTATGGTTAGTTGTAGCAGTATTGAATAATCCGATAACACATAGGTATACAGTATTCCCCGCTTAATTGATTTTGCAAGGTAATTGAGCGGAAAATGGGTACTCAATTAATTCCTTTAATAATTTTAATAGTTTTGGGTATAGTTAATTGAATCGTGGTTAATTAATAAACCCGCTTTGATCTTTAAAAATATTATTTCGTAAGCTAATAGGTTTGGTTAAGACAAGAAAAGACAAAAATCGTAAAAAAGGGGAGTCTATTGTCTGCACATTGACAAAAAAAAAAAATAGTATTAAATAGGTTTAGGGTCCGGACACCACCATTTTTATATTGGTTTATTTATTATATGATAATTTCAGAATCGAAATTCTGATGGAGAAATAAATTAAACTTTCCCTAATGGTTTTGATGCGTGATGTTGAGTGCAGTTGCCCCCCCCCTGTCACATCCTAACATCACGCCTTCTTAACATCGTCTAAACGTCGCGTCGCATCTAACATCCCGTCTAAAAAACTCGAAAGAGGAAGTAGAATAGTTTCTTCCTCGTAGTTCCTTCCTCGTGAATTAGTTTTATAGATATAGATTTTGTAACCCATAACCTTAAGTCATTTTTTCTAAATCGAAATTAAATAGAATTTAAAATAATCTAAAGTATTCATCATTTATAATAACCCCAACTATTGTTTCAGCTTCTTTTAGCTTTGATATATTGATATTTGCAGGCTTAACCTTATATAAAGCCTCTATACGGCCTTCTGTGGAAAAGAAATTCTTATAGAAGTCATGAGTATGAGTTCGATAACTACTTCCGTTAAGCCGTTTGGAAATAAGAAAAGGAAGACTAACAGCGGAAAAGAGCTGACACTCTTATAAGGCTCTATAAATGATATTGTCACATATTGAAATGCTATTATGTTCCCCTTAGTGCGAAACCTACCCACTAAGTATAAGGGGTCATTTTTTGTCACACTTGCTGTCTGCAAAGTAAACATCAAGAGTGCATTTTATAGTTATCTGTTTAAATTTCTCTTTCCATCACTATCTTCTTGAGAAGATAATACTGGAGAGATCTTAATTTATCGTAAGCGTAGATCGTAAGTCAAGTTGTAAGTCAGTCCTTAAGTTTGTTTTAGTCAATCGACTTTCTATGTTCTTTTCGTAAAGTTCTTTAACGTGTAATAAAATAAAACATCAAAAATTAAACAAATGTTTTTTTTTTAGTTTAAACATCGAAATAAACCACATAACTGGCGCAGTCGGTTAAAAAAATTAAGGTTGAATTATTTTGAAAAAAAACTATGTACCTACTTATTTAAATAATTACTTAAATTAATCAAAAAAAAAATTACCACGTCATCGAGAAAAAAACTGTATGAAAAAAAAAACAAATTTAAAAAATTATTTGCCCATTTAAAAACTTAAAGTGATTAAAAACAAATAAATAAGAAAAATTATAACAAATGTGGTATTATAAAAATTTACTTTATGAAAACAAAAATATATTATTGTAATAATACTCATTCATAAGGTACTAATTAGTACGGTTATAAAAAGACGCGGGTGTCCTTAATAGTTCAAAAACAAACCCTTCATACACGTTCCCTTCGCAAAGCTTTTCGGTCGTGTAGCACACAAGAAAAAATAAAAAGTTCGAAAACAAGTGCATCAAACCAAGCCATGAAAGCTTTCAGAAAACAAACAACGCTTCTGTTATAGAACCAAGCTAAATTGAACTTTGAATTCATAAAAAAAAAAAATAAAACAAGTTTCAAAATCAACGAACACTTGTAATAAAATCAAACCTATAATAAAAAGCTTCAGTAAGAATAAAAGCTTTAAAGAATTATGAACCAAAACAAATCAAAAAAACAAGTTTTAAAACCAAAATAGTGTAAAGCTATAAATAACAACTCAACTCAAAAACAAAAAAAAAAAATTAAAACCCTATAAAATTTTAAGTTAACACATTATTGAAAAATAAAATTAATTGAAACCTTAGTAAGAAACTAAACTATACTAAAAGCTAAGGAAGGAACATTCATACAAACAATAAATAAAAAAAAAAAGATCTGTGCAAGAATCGTATTGAACAGCAACTAAATCTATGAGAATCTCTTCAACAAAAAAAAGAGGAATAAATCAACACCCAACTATAAAGACACCATCCTTTTCAAGTGAGTAACATCAACACTTCACAATGGATACTTTTAATGCTGTTGATAAGTTCAAAGTAGTTTTAGAGTTAATTAATAAAATTCCAGAGTTTAATGGAAATTTAAGCTGTCTTGTACATTTTCTGGACAGGGTAGATTCGTTGACACCTATTTTGTCAACATTTGATGAAGGTTCCTTGACAATCATTTCAGGGTTTCTAAGAGATAAAATTGTCGGAAAAGCTAGAATTGAGCTTCAGAAGCATGGTAGAGTTAGTGAATGGACACAGGTTAAGGAAATAATAATAATTTTGGAGAAAGACTTTCAATTAACAAATTAATAGACCAAATAAGAACAGCAAGAGTTAAAACAAATATAGGAGAGTTTTACAGTAATATTAATTTCCTATTAAGTAGAATTAATATTGCACTTTTATTAAATAATCAAAATGATGAGCTTATTATTGCTTCTAACAATAGAATTGCCCTTGAGTCTTTCAAAAATAATTTACCTGAGCCCACTAAATCTATTGTGCTCAGACGAAATCTAAAGTCACTAAATGAAGCCTATAAAATAATCTTAGAAATCGACCATAAAAATTTTAGCCATCAAAATTATTTTCAAAACCTTAGACAGGAAAACCGCAATCAAGACTTTAGACAGGAAAATAATTATACTCAAACTTATAGTTATAGAAACAATGCCACAATAATAATAATTATTCAAACTATAGAAACAATAATAATACAAACTATAACAATGCATACAATACTAATGCACACAATAGTAGTTCATACAACTCTTATTCGCAAAACAGTCAAGCACCAAGACAAAATAGAAATCATAGTAACAATACATCACAACAAAATCAAAATGACACCAGAAGTGACCAAACTCTGCGTAGCAATAATAACACACAAAGTGGCCAATCAAGAAGGTCAAATAGGAACAGATCCCAAAATTATAATAACGAACCAATGGAAGTAACCCTTAATCAAAATGGAAATTCTAGTAACAATGAAAGTTCTAATCAAAATCATACAAATTTTTTAACAGACCGCCAAAACAATTACCCTATCTAACCATAAAAAACCATTTACGACATCTTAGATTTATTATTGACTGTGGTGGAGAGTATAGCATAATAAACAAAAATGTATGCAATCCAAAATGGAGAATTCAAACCGGAAATCATACTTTAAAAGCACTCACCCGCAATGTTAATGTAAATGTAGAGTTAAGAATTCCCCTTTTTAGTGATATAAATGGACAAAAACAATGGCGAATCGTTGTTGACTACAGCAAATTGAACACCCAGACAATAGAGGATAGATTTCCTATGCCCAACATCGACGATCTGTTTGACAAACTGGGAAAATGTAACTATTTTTCTACTATCGACCTGGTGAAAGGTTTTCACCAAATCGAAGTTGATCCGCGCGATAGAGCCAAAAAAACAGCTTTTTCAACTAAAAGTGGACACTACGAGGTTTTGAGAATGCCGTTTGGGCTAAAGAATGCCCCAGCGACATTCCAGAGACTTATGAACCATGTTTTGAGAGAATTCATAAATAAAATTTGTGTCGTCCATCTAGACGATATTCTCGTTTTTTCTACAAGTTTTGAAGAGCATTTACAATCGCTTAGCAAAATTTTTCAGAAACTAAAAGATAGTAATTTAAAGATTCAAGCGAATAAATGTCTTTTTGCTGACTTATCAACTAACTATTTAGGTCACGTTATAGTAAATAATGGTATAAAACCAAATGAAAATAAAGTCAAATCAATCACAGAAATTAAACTGCCTACAACCATAACAGGTATAAAACAATTTCTCGGTATAACCGGTTATTACCGGAAATTCATTAGGGACTATGCTAAGGTTGCGTATCCAATGATCAAATACCTAAAAAAGTCCGAAAGATTAACGATCACTGACCCTCCATATGTCAAATCATTTAATACATTAAAAATTTTACTAACTTCTGATTCCTGATTTTACGAAAAAGTTTGTTCTCACCACAGACGCGTCTGGTTACGCTCTTGGAGCCGTACTAAGCCAAGACAACCACCCAATTTGCTATATGCTTCTCGAACGCTTAACAAACACGAGCTAAATTATTCCCCTATAGAGAAGGAACTTCTTGCAGTGGTGTGTCAGACGTTTCATTGTGCAAACAGACCACAAACCCCTTGTGTGGCTTTATGGTATAAAAGAACCCAACTTGAAACTCCAACGTTGGAAAATTATACTCAACGAATATGATTTCGATATCGAGAACCTTAAAGGGAAAGAAAATCGCGTAGCAGATGGGTTGAGTAGATATATCGACAAGTATGAAACAGAAGATAGACCGAAAGCTAATAACGAAGTTAGTCTAGAAGACTTCTTCAACAACGAGATACATTTAAATGAAAAACGCGATGACGAAGAAGTAATCTCTCCAGTTTCTTTGGATAATAACGAAGAAGTTATATCCACTGGTGCTACTGTCCATAGCGCAATAGAAGATGAAACTCGTCACATTTATATAACAGAAAAACCTGTTAATCTTTTTAAAAATCAAATTTATCTGTTTTATGGTACCTAAGAAAAAGTTTCAATGAAAATAGTGCACAAGAAAATTCAAAATATTGTCCAAATAAAAAAAGATAGTAGCGATTTACGAGACATAATGAAAAGGCTTTCGATATCAAAGGGAATCATCTGCATATTTTGCGAAGATTTGCCATTTTTTCTTCATTTCCAAAATTTGTACGTTGAATATTTTTCAATGAATAAAAATCCCAGAATATTAAAATCCAGCATCAAATTGATAGATATCGTAGACAAAAATAATTTATTAAATATAATAAAAGACGAACATTTAAGTAAAAACCACCGTGGTATTAACGAAATGTTTATGGAATTGAAAGCTTTGTGTTTTTATCCCAAATTGGAAGTTGAAATACAAAAATTCATCAATAATTGCGAAATTGGTAATCTTGCAAAACACGATCGCCAACCATTACAGATAAAAATGCAAATAACAAAAACACCTAAACATTTCAATGACATAATTCACATGGACATTTGGTTTCTCGAACGAGGAAAAATGTATCTTACAACTATAGATAAATTTTCTAAATATGCCACTGTCCACACTTTGCACGATAGAAATTGGATCGCAATTTTGAGTGCAATCAAGCAGAGAATCCAATTTCTTGGAAAACCAAATAAAATAGTTTCAGATGGTGATACCTGCATCTTGCACTGTGCAGTCGAACAGTTTTTGAAGGAAAACAAAATCGTGTTCCACAAAACGACAGCATCCCTTAAAACAGGCAATGCCGACCGACGTCGAAAGGTTACATGGCACTCTAAACGAGCATTCAAGGATCATGAATGTAGCAAAAGATAATTCCGAATTGGATGAAAAGTTATTTAAAATAATATCAATTTATAGTGACACCATCCATTCGACGACCAAATTAAAACCAATGGATTTTATTTCCAAAAATATAAGCAAGGAAGACATTGCGTCAGTTGAAGATCGGTTTGAAAAAGAGAAAGAACATAGGATAAATAGCAAAAATAAAATTATAGAATCCACGGATTCAAAGCAATGTAAAAACATTGTTCAAAATACGACAGTCTTCAAAAACAGACCAAAATATAAAAAGTTAAATAATTTCGAAAAAGACGGTAATTATGTTGTTGATAAATCAATAAAACGAAAAACAAAATACCATAAAAAAAAAACAATTAAAAAGAAAATATAAACACCAACATTCATGAATTTCTACAATTTTTCATAAAGCATTCTTCTTCATTGAACATCTGATGAAGTGATTTCAGCGTTGGTTTTGTATAAGTTCGGCATATTTCATCAACATTTGAGGAAAATATAAAACTTTCTGATTCTTGTTTAATGAAAATTATCCATTTTTTTTAAGAAACATTATTAACAAATAACAAATTCAAATAATATGATGAGTTCAACTTACAGTGTATGTACAGGTACCTTCCTGGAAATTGTTATTTCCCCTTCAATTCATCCTATTACTTTTGAGTATCGTTATTTTCCTTTCTATTTTGCTTACATCCATGGTTATATTTCATTTACAATGTATTATCTTTCATTTAGATCAATTTAATTGGTTTAAAACAATAACGGTTGTCCATCTTGATTTCTTAAAATTAATTATTTCCTTCCTTTATTTATTATTTTCGATCTTGCTTTGACATTAACTTTGACATTCCCAACAAAACGGAAATGAAATTGTCATTTTAGGTTTTAGTATGCGTTCAGAAAATGATGGCGTAGGCAGAAAACAATAGGGTTTACATCTTGTAGTTGCAAAAGATTAAGTTTAGCGTTTTAAGTTTACACGTTGCAAGTCATGAACATTATTTTTGGATTAGATTACTTTTAGTTTATGAAAAGAAGTTAACTAAGAATAGGGATAATTTTTAAGGTTATATGGGAAAAATGAATTATCATCAGTAATCTATGACAGATGGTTGTTGACGAAATACCCTTGTCCAAAATAAATACAAAAATGAAAAAAAAACAATGATCTGAGTTATAAACTGAAAATAATTGTTAATTATTTCAAAAACAAGATTTAGAGGAATTGAAAATATAAAAAAAAATTATGTAAATTAAAACTATTTACAATTTATTAAAAAAGAAATAAAAAAACTTTGCAGAAATTTAAATTAAAATTAAAATTAAAATTAAAATTAAAATTAAAATTAAAATTAAAATTAAAATTAAAATTAAAATTAAAATTAAAATTAAAATTAAAATTAAAATTAAAATTAAAATTAAAATTAAAATTAAAATTAAAATTAAAATTAAAATTAAAATTAAAATTAAAATTAAAATTAAAATTAAAATTAAAATTAAAATTAAAATTAAAATTAAAATTAAAATTAAAATTAAAATTAAAATTAAAATTAAAATTAAAATTAAAAATAAAATTAAAATTAAAATTAAAATTAAAATTAAAATTAAAATTAAAATTAAAATTAAAATTAAAATAAAAATAAAAAATATAAACAACATATTCTGTATAATAATATAATTTCGTAAAAGGAAGATCAATTTATTAATGTTAAATAAATTAAATTAAACCAGAGAAAAAACAAAAAAAAAAAAAAAAGATTTAATGAGGGTTTAACTGTGAAGACTGTTTGTATAACTACTTATTGTATAAATTTTTGGAGACCAAAAATACTTATTGGGGGAGGTGTCACATATTGAAATGCTATTATGTTCCCCTTAGTGCGAAACCTACCCACTAAGTCACACTTGCTGTCTGCAAAGCAAACATCAAGAGTGCATTTTATAGTTATCTGTTTAAATTTCTCTTTCCATCATTATCTTCTTGAGAAGATAATACTGGAGAGATCTTAATTTATCGTAAGCGTAGATCGTAAGTCAAGTTGTAAGTCAGTCCTTAAGTTTGTTTTAGTCAGTCGACTTTCTATGTTCTTTTCGTAAAGTTCTTTAATGTGTAATAAAATAAAACATCAAAAATTAAACAAATGTTTTTTTAATTTAAACATCGAAATAAACCACATAACTATATAATAGAAGGTTAAAGTAGCTGTCACTTTATAAAAGCTCCATACAGGATTTTATAGAGGTTGCTGTAAAAAGATATTAATAAGGTTTCTATAAAACAATTTATAGAAGCTTAATCGAGTACAATGTCCACTTCATGGAAACAAATAAAAAAATCAGGTCACTACTTTAGATCTCTTGCTGTGAGACGTAGAATTATGCTTCAGAGAGCACGTCAATTGGATCTGCAGAAGAATGCAGAAGATCAAGAAAGACCACAAGAGCACAAATCAGGTCAGCACAAGAAATCATCAGGTCTCTCCAAATCCAGAAGGTTAGACTACTTTTGTTGTTTTTTTTAATTTTATCTTATGTACATCGTCAATAATTATTTAGAAATTGACCAGCAAACAAACAACGATACACCCTTAAAAGAATCAAGCGAAGATGAAGACAAATTATATATATAGAGTATTGGCATAATGGCATAGAAAACTTCAACTTTAATGAGGACCGACGAAGAAAATTTGTGTCACAGATTAGCCATATGAAGATGAAAATCAACGGCAGCCATTTTATTTTGCCTACAAGCTTGAACAGTCAGATTGCAGATACAAAATGAGAATGTGTGTATAAAAACCTCACATATATGTAGATAGTAGGGCTCTTCACACACCTGATTCAATTGTTGTTGCAATTCACATCTATTCATCGACGAAATTATTATTCAAGCCTGATTCACAATGCGGCGAGAAAACGAGACGTGAGCGTGACGAGACCCCGTTGTAGTTGTCAAACCGATTTCAAACAAGGAAAGCATACCTGGCTATTCACAATGCGGCGTTTCTCGTCATCACGTCACGCCAAGGATTGATTTTTTTTTTACAAAAATGAGTTTTTGTCGTAAAAACACTCGCTGCATTGTGAATTGGGACGATTTTGTAACCAGAAAAAGACGACAGCGTTTCTCGTCACGCTCACGTCTCGTATCCTCGCCGCATTGTGAATCAGGCTTCATCGGATGAAATTATAAGCACATCAACAATTGTAAACAAATGGATTTTGGAGAGTGAAACGTACGAAACATTCTAATCTTCATATGGCTAATCTGTGATTTATGTTTTAACCTCTCAGGAAATTCTTGTCAGCATAAATCTATGTGAAAACGGAAAATATTATTCATCCTTTCGTTTAGAATTTGTATTAATATTCACTTTTTGTTGTTGGAATGTCAAATCTAGCAAGATTTTTCTGTTTTTTGTACGTAACAATGTCGTGACACACGAAAAAAATCGCGGTGAGTATAAGTTTATTTCTTTGGGTTGATTCGGGTGAGTTCGATGAAAAAATTTAAATTATTGTAGCTGATGATTATGGATGTGTTGTAAGAATTCAAAAATCACATTGTTTGTCAAGCTGACAGCTGAAAATTGTATTGGTTTTGGTAAAAACGGTATAAACCTGCTGATAAATATAGATTTGGAAATTTGTTTGAAAATCAATTTATTTTCATGGGGCAAATCGGCGTTTTATATCGGCAGTATATTTGAAGTTTGCGAATATTTCGTTACAAATCACCAAAAAGCTTTAAAATTGCCCTTTTCAAAAAATTAAATTTCAGTTTTATTTTGCGGATTTTTAGAGGTTTCTTAATCCATTGACATTGTAGACATCACCCAATGGAATTTGAAAGTTTTGTGCTTGACAGATAGGGAACAAATTATATTTGATCGTATAGAGAATATTTCGTTCCAAATGTCAACCGAATGCCCTGAAAAAGCATTTTTCTGGAGCAGAAAATAAAATGGAAAAATTTTGGTGTTTTTGGAGGTTTTTTAATCCATTGACATTGTAGACATCCTTCGATGGAATTTAAAGGTTTGTGCTTGACAAACGGATAGCCAACAAACTGTATTTTAACGTCTGTAGAATATTTGGCTACAAAAAATTGAAGTTTTTTTGGTACATGAATTTTAGTTAAAGTTGAGCTGTCCATAATTTTCTTTTCTTTTGAATCCATTTTGTTTGAAAGCTCAACCAAAGTTGTTTACTATAGTAGAGAAAAAGGACGACCCACTTGCAAGCAACTTGCCGCCTACGTCACGCAGCCAGCACACAGATACGAATTTGTCAGAGGCAATGTATGAACTCAACTTGCTCGCCAGTACTTGCCCGTGTGGCTTCAGGGTAGTAGCAATTTAAATGTTCATTAGGCGTGTTTTTTTGGCAAGTCCATATGGATATGTCGAAAAAAACAACATCAGAACTAATAGTTTTACACGTAAATACAACAACAACTTAAATCCATATGGACTTTTAGCTAAGTCCAGATAATTATCAGGACTTACGTACTGTAAGTAAGAAGTTCCTAAGTCCCGATATAGATATAGTTTTTTTCGACAAATCCATATGGACTTGCAAAAAAACACGCATATTGATTCATCGATATTTGAAGGCCATCATGTAAATGGAGCTTTAATTAATATTTTATCGAGACGTGGGCTTATATAAGGAAGCTCTTAGGAGTTCTCAAAAGGAAAAGTATGATCAAGTTCTTGCATCTTCCAATTTACATCTAAGATGGCGCAGTGGCTAAAGCGATGGACTTTTATACAGGAGGTTCCGAGTAAGATCCCTATAGGGAGGTAAGAAAAATGTTTGTGTTTTATAATTATTTCCAATACATTAATTAATAAATAATCCTATGTGATATATACTTAAAGGTAAAAACTATATTAAATACAGAGAAAAACACTTTGAAAAAATTGGAAATAAAATAAATATTTTTTTTAGGTATTTTTATACCTACCTCGTTAAGAGCTGTATAATCTGCTTCTAATAGGTATATTAAAACCACTAAAATAACAACTAACACCTCTATTAAACTTACGTTTTTACCTTTATAGAATCATTTACGAGACTATCTGTCAAAACATAGGTTTCTTTAAAACTGTCCATAGCGCTCGATAAGACTTCGTTTAGATCTTACAAACACTTGTTATAGAATCTCAAACTTTTATAAGAACTGCGCATGGTACCTGCACGAAGATGTACCGAAGTCACTTTAGAAGTTTAAAAAAGGTTATTTGAGTCTCTATAATGTTCTCCTTTTTATGTTTAACGAAGTTTTACAGATTTTTTATAGAAGTTAGAAAGGATTTTCAGTAAAATCTAACCGAAGTTGAAATGTTAGTTGGGGCCCCTTGACCGATTCCAGGATCCGCCACTGGTAAGTAGTGAGGGATTATCAGGTGACGTTATAGAAAACTTAACCGTAAAGTATAGAGATATTACTACATTGAATTATGAACGCAAATCAGAAAAGGAATTAAGTTTCAAGACAAAGTCTTAGAAGCCATAGAAATCATGGATCCAAAAAATAAATCGCCAAGCCTTAAACCACTCATACAACTGTTCCCAAATTTAATTGATGAAGAACTTGTCGATGAGCTAGATGAGCTATTTAGAGCTCTCGCACGTCGCACATCAAAATATTATTAGTAGGAATTTGAAATTTGAGGATTTTTGGAGCGCCACATATAATTTAAAAACGCTTTAAATGCTCCAGTCTAATGTTTCCGCACTTTAAAACATTTATAGCTTCTATTTTATTCTTTTTCGCATATATGTAAGTGCGAGTGCGGAGCGCATATTTTCACAAGTTGCTTTAATAGGCCAGTCATATAAGACATCGTAGAGGTCGCAAGAAATTTCGTAAGTCTGAAAGAATCTAGCTAGTTCCAGAGTTTCCGAAAAAATTCCTGCACCAACTTCAGTGTCAATCTTAGAACCATCAGTGAAGACAGTTATGGTAGATTCATCACTGAAAGGTTGGTTGTTTTTCCACTCCTTTCTATTAGGAAAAGAAGAAGTAGTGAAGGGTCTGTTGAAGTTTAAATGGGGTGTTGTGCAGTCTGTGCAAAACATTAATTCCCACATATCTCTGAAGATTCTTAGTATGGCCCGTTGTGCTTTGTTTCCAGCACTAAGTCGCAAGGCACTGTATGCTGCTGATTCTTGCACGAATGGATCTAGGGGTTTCAAGTTTAGTATCGCTCCCAGTTACACTGTGGGGGTGGTTTTCAACCAACGCTCCCGCAATACCTACGCATGCTAATCTTTGAATTTTGTCAAGGTTTTCAGGTTTGTTGTTTTCTCAGTCGCGTTCCATAAAACTACAGATAACCGTAGGTTAGTATCGGTCTAACTATTGCCGTGTATATCCACCTGGTAATTTTTGGGTTGGGTCCCCATCAGGACTTTCCAAAAATCCTGTTGCAGGAATAGAATGTGGCCTTAGCTTTCTTTGCTCTTTCTTTAGTGTTGAGACACCAGTTCAGTTTCTTATCTAGGATCACACCAAGGTATCTGGTCTGATCTGAGATTTTGAGTGGTGTCATTGGTATTTTCCTTCTGTTAGTGAAAAGAACTAATTCCGTTTTCAATGGAGTAACCATTGGAACAGATTTTTTGTCCAGTTGTTGACCTTTAACAGGGCATATACTCCATTTGTTCACTAATAGTCAGTCACTAGGTCATCTGCATTAATAACTTTTTACTTCGGTTTTAAAGCACAATCAAAGAATATAAAGGGTGTTTTTTTCGGAGTTGGTCTTTTTGACAGCTGTCACTTGATTTATGCTCAGTTTGGTTTGTCATTTCATAATAAATAGAATTACTCCTGAACAACGTTTGCAAGTCGTGTAAATCGTTGTCGTATTTGGAGTGATCATAATCCATAAGCCATTGTTGAGATGCCGTTATATTCTCAAAAAGTCACTGTTTGATGTGCTCTATGGGCAGAAGGATTCATTATGGTCCATATTTCTTCAAAAATTAAGCCGGCCATAATGTAACAGTCAATGGGGAACTCTATAGAGCCATGATTAATGACTTTTTCGTGCCTAAATTGGAAGATGTTGATGTGGACAACCTTTGGTTCCAACAAGACGGCGCTACATGCATGCCATGCAGCCAACAAAACAATCAATTTATTGAAAAAAACTTTTGGTGAGCGCATTATCTCGCGTCGTGGGCCTGTGGCGTGGCCTCCAATATCGGGCGATTTAACACCGCTGGACTATTTTTTGTGGGTTATGTGAAGTTTACGCTTGTCTACGCAGATAATCCCAAGACTATCGACGCCTTGGAAGAGAATTTTTAGCACGTTATTGCTGACATACAGCCCCAATTGCTGCAAAAAGTGGTCGAAAATTGGGCCTCTCGATTGGAATTTATTTGAGCCAGCCGTGTCGGCCACTTGTCCGAAATCATTTTTAAAACATAATGGCAAACCCTTATCTTTATAACATAGCTAAATTCTTGGCCATAGCATTTAATTATATGCATTTTATTTCTTCTTGAAAACCACACGTATAAAAAAAAACACCTTTTACATTTCTGGCTTAAAAAAAAAGGTATAGCAGTTTTTATATTTTAAATTTCCCCTTCCAACTAAATAGGTGAAAATAGAGACCAACGTTTTTTGCTTGTCTTGACCCAACCTACGCGCCCTAGCTTTTTGTCGCATCTTATATATGGAAAACACCTACGAGTAGTATTATTGTGTTTCCCCAATGTAGTGGCCTTTGAATTCAGTCGTGAATTCAGATTGATATCCCGCTGCGGATGAAACCCAAACCCCTACTGGGGAGCTCAAAGAATAAGTGAAAACATCAAAAGATCATTTATAACAAATAAGATGGCGGCATTCTAAAATCCTCAAAAGAAGGTTTATTATAAATTTCTGAGACTTCTGTGATTTTTTTTGGGTCTTGGAATAGTTAACGGTTCACGCTTTTTATATAGTATAACCTTTGAGAAATTGTGTGAGCTTGCCCTTGCATCCTCTTTCCCAAAAAAAAAAGATATCAAAAGAACTTTCCAAATATATGTATGTATACAAAAGAACAAAGAAATCTACCTCCATTTTCTAGGAAACTTTCAACGAGCATCAAGCACGATGCGAGCTCAGTATTTCTTGATTTTCTTTGACTCTTTCAACTTTTGGTTAACTTGGTGCAGCATATAGCACACATAATAATGCCGAATATATATATATATATTTTTTTTTTTTAACAAAACTGCTGTGCATATTGCTTTTGGAAATTCTTTTCAAATGATTTTCTTTCAGCACGGGAGTCACCTTGAGCACCGCATATACCAACGAGGTATTCCGGGCAGGGGTAGGTAAATACATACATATGTCTAATAATTTAACACAAAGCCTTCCATAAATAAATCATGACAAATTGAAAAATAATTTTCGAGATTTTATCATTCGCAAAAAACGCCGATGGAGCAAATTTCTTAGAGCATAGTTACAAATTACAATAAGCATTCAAGGCGAACAAAGTGCGTTTGTGTGAATTTTTGTTTGTGGTAACTCCAGATAAATGATAATCTAGAATTTACTATTTTGTGATTTTCTACATTTTGCTTTATCCAATAAATGTATTCATAATGCACATGGCAAGCATTGGTTTCCGGAAAATAAAATCTGCGAGATAAGTGCAAATTTTTAAACTTAAAATAAATAATTTTGCAATTCCATTACGTACAGGAGCAAAGTACCTAGGAATACATTTCCAAAACCGATTAACTCGATTTATTAGATCTGTAATTAATAAGGCCAAAATGGTTACTGGGTCACTAAAACCATTATTGAACTTAAAGTTCTTGTTAGAAAAAACAAAAATTCTCACGTACAAGACAAGACAGACAAGACTTTTCTGACATATCGATTTTGCACATGGCTTACATGTTCAGAAAACCAGAAATGGTTTTCCAACAAAACTAAATATGATGGAACTAATACTTCGTTTTCACCGAGCACTAAATCGCGATTTTAGTGGATTTAGCATAATACTACGTTTTCACCAAGAGATAATCCGGGATTTAAGGTAGGAGATTTAAAATTAATCTTGAAGTGTTTTCACCACAAAAAAAGGAGATTAAATTGACGTTTTCAGTCTGAATTGCCATTCAATTGTCAACTCAATTTGACAAGAGTAAAACAAATATAATCGGCAAACGTATAGCGAACGGAAAAAACAATTTTTGAGCAATAAAACAATTACATAATTTTGAATAAACTATTTATTAAAAATGAGTCTAGTAACCTAAATCTATTGTTATCACACCATTTTATTCTTCAAAATAACGTTATAGTGAGTAAATTTAATAGGAGAATCCATAATTACAGAAAAAAACACAATTTTTCGGCCCACTCTTCAATGAGAAGCTCCTCATCCTCCAGTGTCTAGGTTGTCCGTTGTTTTGGTTGTTGCATTATCTGGAATTTGTATTGTTTCCAAAATATTATTATAAATATATGAAATACATTGTAATGTAAGTACTCCCATTTTTATTCCTAAAGCCAACGCACAAAAATATTTTATAATTTTTTTTGATTTCAATGGAAAAACTGACGTTAAAAAGGGTGCGTTATACAAAATTAGGATTGTTTGATTTGACAATCTCCTTCTTGCAAGAAGATTTCAAAGAGATTTATTTTAAATCGTCATTTCAGGAGATTTAAATTTGTATGGTAAATCTTCGAGATTTGAAGAGGATTTATGATAAATCCTCTTAAATCGCGATTTTGTGCTCAGTGAAAACGTAGTATTAGTATAAAGTTACTTCCTTAATGATGTAGCAAATAGATCTTCGTTAAAAAAAAAGATGGAACGAATAAGATGGACACAAATACCGCTGACAGTGTAGTTGACAAATATTATCTTTTATCTCTGTTACCATAAAATTTATTAATGAGAGGTCCACCGCTCTATGGACCTCTTCCACCAAATGTCAAAAGTAACAGTGTTAAATTAAAAAAAAAAAAATTAAAACTGACAGCACTCCCTGGTAGGAAAACAAAACCAAATGTGAAAGGTACGAAGGCGAGCCAAAAAAGTCGTGTGTTCAGTAATAGTGATTTTTGTTTTTGTAAAACACTTGAAAAAATGTTCACTAAATGATTTATACACTAATTAGTAGGTAATTCTATAGCAAATTTAAGTTGTCAATTCCAAATATAAAAAATAATCAAATGACTGGGTTTTTTTAACACTGCCAAGAGCATGTAAATATTTTGCAACAAGGGACTATTTTGTTTTTGTTTTTAGATATCAAATTAGAAAGAGAAAAAACAAAGACAAATCTTGGAAGAGCTCTATTGAGACCAGATTTAATTATCTTTTTTAAAGTCCCGTTTTATAGCAAAGGGTCTGAATTCTAGGGGGTGATATTGTTTAAATTTATGAATAGTAGTTGGTAACATAAGTCTTTGTTCAATGTTCACTGCAGTTTCTTAAGGATCCCTATATTTGACATTCATTTCGTGGTTTCAAGTTTCGTGGCATTTGGCACCTGTCAAACTCAGCTGTCATTTGAAGTGTCATGATATTGAGTAAATAATTGCCATTTACGATATTGGATCGCTTAGTTCTCGCACAACTCGTTAAAATTATTAAAACTAACTATATATAAAAGTGTGAATTCAAACGTAGCCACTTTACACTACGCGAAGATTATGGTCGTCATAATTGACCGACAACGCAAGCAATCGGTACAGTTGTGAAGATACTTGAAGAGATCGGAAGCGTTACGGATGTCGTAAGGCCTGTGCATCATCGTAATGCACGCTCAGTCGAAAATATTGCTGCTGCAAGTGCAAGTGTTGCTGATGGTCCGAATTTATCGATTTCCTGGTGTTCGCAGCAATTGAAGGGCGATTGAAGATCATGACTTGGACGATATGTGGTTCCAACAAGACGGGGCAATAAGCCACACAACACGACCAATTATGGCTTTATTGTGTGAGAAGTTTCCTGGTCGCGTAATTCCACATTTTGGCGACGTCAATTGGCCACCAAGACCATGCGATTTGACACCGTTAGATTTTTTTTCTGTGGCGCTATGCAAAAGACCGTGTTCACGCAAATAATCCCCGAACTCTAGACGTAATAAAAACTAACATTATTCAAGTTATGGCCGGAATACCTCCCAAATGTGCGAAAAGGTGGTCAAAAATTACCTCAAAATAATCGCATGCTGCGAATCTTCCAGAGGCGGCCATTTGAATGATATTGTTTTTCGCACTTCTTAATGTCAAAGTCCAAACTTTATAATGAAATAAAATTCGCTGTGTGTTTTATTAAGCATTACTTTCGAAAACAAAAAATTAATGAAGGTAATTTTTAATCTAGGGTGGATCCATTTCATTTGTCAGTAAGTTTTAAATAAGGAATCAAATTATTGGTTTGCTAAACTATAATGGTCACAGCAATATCTCAAGTTTGATTTCTAATGACATGCTTTCAATACAGACCGACTACTGCATACTCCTGCTCTGGATCTTAGTAGGGATTTTAAGGTTTCATTTACATCCAGAATGGATTGAAAGGATGACGTAGTGACGAGAGACTTCGATACAACTAAATTAACTGATGGTTCAAAGATTGAGTGTGGTGTTGGTTCAGGAATTTTTTTCCAAATCCTTGAATATCTCTAAGTCCTTTCGGCTACCTGACTTTTTAAGTGTATTTCAAACCGAATTACTAGTAATCAGGGAAGCATGCAAGATACTCAAACAGCATCGTAATCAAAACCGGAACACTGCTATCCAGACGGACAGTCTGGCAGCTGTTAAAGCCATTGATTCGGCTATATAATCCTCTTAATTGTCGGGATGAACTATCAAGCCTTAATGTCAACCTCGGGGTCACTCTTATCTGGGTTCCAGATCATTGTGGCATTGAGGGAAACGAGCGGGCTGACGCTCACTTGCGGAAAGAGTTAGCATTTCGCTTGGAGTTATGAAGAGCAAAATATTCTCAATTGTTCTAACTGAATCCAATCGCAGTTGGAAAAGTTTAACAAACTGTGTCATATCTCTTTATTTATTTATAACTGAGCTAATTATTAGCTTTGAAAATACATTTATAGTTTATATATAGTTGTTAAAGAAAGTTAATTTAAATTTACTTGACAAATTTAATGTATGATCAAACAAATTAAAATATTTATTATTGAATAAGTTAAATAATTGAGATATTTTATTTAAAGGAGCAAATCGTTCATAATTAGTCCGATAGTTTGAAATATGTATGCATTCGGGCAAATTCCTCAAGTTTCGTTGGGGAATATTAAACTTAATACGAGACAAAAGATGCAAAGAATCTATTTTGCCATTTATTATTTTAAAAAAGAAGACAAAACATAAATAAGAACGTCTGCTCTCAAGACTAGGCATATCGATAAGTTTAAGTCTGTTGTGATAAGGAGGCAGATCAAAGGGATTATTCCATCCTAACCCTCTAAGTGCAAATCTCAGAAACCTTTTTTGCACCTGTTCAAGTCTGGCTATATGACAAGCGTAATTTGGTACCCAAACTTGACAAGCGTATTCGAGAATGGGTCGCACAAATGTTATGAAAATCTGCTTTGTAACAAAAGGATCAGAAAATTGCCTTGACTCTCTCTTTATCCAGCCAAGAATTGAATTTGCTTTATTAGTTATTGAGTTGATGTGTCGTATGAATTCAAGCTTCCCATCAAATGACACACCAAGGACAGACATTTCTCTCACACGTGATAAGGATACGCCATTTAACAAATAATTAAAAGAAATTTCTGAAAGCTTTCTCGTAAAACTTATAGTTTTACATTTATCGATGTAAAGACACAAACAGTTACGAACATACCAGTCAAAAAACGCATTAAGGTCACATTGCAACTCAGCACAATCATTAGAATTTGAAACAGTCTTAAACATTGTTACATCATCTGCATAAATGAGACATTTTGAATACTTCAACACAGATGGTAAGTCATTTATGAATAAAATAAAAAGTATATGACCTAAATGGCTACCCTGAGGTATTCCAGAGTTGACGCTAAACATTTTAGAAGTACGACCATTGAAAAGTACAGAATACGATCTATTAAATAAATAAGATTGAAGCCATTTAATGAAGTGGTCACTGAATCCAATCTTTCTAAGTTTTAATAGCAAAATTCGATGTGATAATTTATCGAATGCCTTACTAAAGTCGGTGAATACACAATCCACTTGACTTCTGTTTTTGAATGAATCAATACAATTTTCAGCCAATTCCATAAGAAAGGTGACTGTAGAGCGCCCTTTTGTAAATCCGTGTTGATTTGGAACAATAATTGATTTAACATAGAAAGATAGAGTTTCACAAATTAAAGCCTCAAAAAGTTTTGGAATTACGGATAATCTTGCAATAGGTCTATAATTGCTAATTTCATTTGTATTGCCTTTTTTATGCAGAGGGATTATAAATGATTATTTCCACATAGATGGAAACATACAAGAAGACATTGAAAAGTTAAAAAGAACAGACAAAGGCAACAATAAATGATTTACACAGTTTTTTAAAATAGTGGAAGGTATGCCATCAAGGCCTGGTATATAGCTTTCGTCAAGGTTAGATATAAACTTTGCAATGTTGTCCGTATGAATATTAAAGTTTATATCAGTCAAGTAAGAGAAAGATTTCAACAAGCTGAGGTTATCGCTATTTTCGTCAAATTCATCACAGTTGGAAATATCACAGTTTAAGGTATCAAAGTCGTTAGTATCACAGTTAAAGGCACTTTGAAAGAAGTCAGAAAAAAGTTGTGCTATCACATGAGGGTCATGACTAGAAATGTCGTTTAACTTGAGAACAGACGGATAAGGACAAGACCTTCTTTTACTGTTAATGAATTTCCAAAAATATTTCGGATTCATTTTAAGATCTCTTTGCACCTTTTGAATATAATTGAGATACTTATAATTTGAGGTTCTATTAAATATATCTCTTGCTTCGCAATAAATCTTAAAGTTCGCTTCATTTGGGGATAGCTTGTAAGTTGACCATAGTTTGTTTCTTCGATTTTTTAATTGTTTTACTTCACTATCGTACCAATCTGGAACAAACGAGCTTGATTTTACAATGGAAAGAGGAACAGAACTAAGAAAACAATCAAATAAAATATTATAGAATTCAAAAACCATAGTATTAACATTTAAACAATTATTTAGACAAGACCAGTCTACTTGTGATAGCAAGCATTTAGTTTTACATAATCTATCTTTTTAAAATTAAAAATGTAAATATTATCAGAAGGTTCGTTATAAAAAGGATCAGAGTCCAAGAAAAGAGTAAAATTTAACGCTGGATGATGGAAGTCTTCTGAAACAAGAGGCTCAGTTGATTTTTCCACAACAATACCATCATTAATGGTTGTAAACACTAGATCCAGCAATTTTCCTTTAGTATTTAAAACATCATTAAATTGATGAAGTCCCAGGGAAATTAAATCATCAATTAGTTTTGAATCTAAGGTTACCAGTTGGTAACATAACGTCAGTATCAGGGCAGCGCATCCAAGCTATATTAGTAAGATTGAAGTCGCCTAAGCATGTGATTTCATCATGATATTCCAGTAATTCGCTGATATAGTTTAAATATTGGAAAGCTTTTAAATAAACATCTAGTGGGCTTCCAGGAACAATGTATAATGTTACAACATATAGTTATGTTTTTATTTTTCATTGATCATTTTATGCAGAGAATTTCCTGGTCAAGTGCAACGGGAACATGAATTGGTGCAGCTACGAAGGAAGACTTTACAGCGATTAAAATCCCACCTCCAACAGTATCGATATTCGAACCAGTGTATCTGTCGCGTCTAAAAACATTAAAAGTGTTGTTAAAGATTTCACAGTCGTTGATACCAGTGTGCAACCAGGTTTCAGTTAAGGCAATTATGTCATAAGAGCAGAATGATTATTATTGATATTATGACCTGGGCCTGATATTCAGGCCCAGGCGAGACATAGCCAGGGTTGTTGCGACATGTTCTGGTGGTCACTGGCCCGTATAGGAGAATATGCGGCGAAGCTGAGCATCCCGCACAATACATTTTGTCGTAGTTGTGGGGACCATCAGCAGAAATAAACAGTACTTCGCTTCATCTGTATATACCCTGCTCTAGCCAGATTGAGAGCGACATCATTTGGAAAGGCTTTTCTTGAAGACCTACACGATCTTTCTGAGATAAAGATAGCTTTTCTCAACGCGACAAAGTGTATCTAGGCCTTCACCACATCCGTTGGACTCCTTAGACAGCGCATAAGCTGAATAAGGGTATCTAAGGACCCGTAAGAGGGTATATCCGCAAACCCCTACAATAAAACCACTTTCAACCAACAGGTCAATACGAGTTATGGTATCAAAGCGGCACGCTCCAGCACTAATTGGGCCACGGAGCTAGATTGCTCTGGGCCGCTATCTCTACCTTCCTACCTACCTAGCTAACAGTAAGTTTTAATTGCCAAAACAGAGCAAAGCAATGAGACAAAAAATTTATTTTATGTTCTTTCATTAAGTTTTGATAATATTTTGTAATATTCAACTACTTTTCTTAAGTCAGACACATCGCTTTAAGTCGACCAAAATGTACTGATTTTAAAAGCCTGAATAAAGTGAACTTATTGAACTTGAACTCGCGTTAAAACAGTCGACAAAGTCAATTTTTTTTTAAAACTAGTTATATGCACATTAAGGTGGTCGTTAAATAAAGTTCATTTTGGATGGTCCAAATCAGCTTCAAATAAATAAATAAACGTTTGGTATAGAGTTAGCATCAAAACTCTTTTTGGCCATTTTTTGGGAGCACCAGTAGCGCGATAATTTTTGATTTTACGTCAATTTTACGGAAATTTTACGGCAATTAATTTGCACCATCTGATATGACATATACTAATCTTATTTTCGACCCGTTTTTTAGTCTTCATGTGTATTATCTGTAAATTTTAGGAATAACGAAAGTCTTTTGTTTTTAATTTGTGTACTAAAAAAAAAAGTTTAATGTAAGTATACGAATTATGTGGCTAAGTTCTATGTAGGTAGGACATACTTATTATTTATGCAAGCAACGTACTTAAATACTATGCATTTTTATTTAAAAAAATAAAACTTAATTTAAAATTAAATTTTAATTGAAACAAAAAAATCTTTGATACTATTATTCTAGATGGCTTACCCATTTGTTGACGATTTACGAGAGAGGGATAAAGTGAGAGAAACCAATACAAAAGAATCATTTTTCCTATGTTTTTTTTTTTTTTTTTTAAAGAGTCACGTTTCAGAATAATTTTCCACTAAATAAATTATTTAAACTTTCATACATTTGCCGTTTCTATATACGTATATGTGTCTGTGAGCCTTCTTTGTTTTTTGTTTTTTTAAATATTTTGCTGTTAGTGTTCTGGGATGTTATCCTTTAGTGTGCTGAATTAATTTGCATGCTGAATGGCGAACGTGATGGTGGTAGGTATTTTGTTTGCTTTTCATATATACGCAACAAACCGTACATCTGAATGTTGTGTTTCTTTTGGGATTGATTTTGCATTAAAGAAAAACATTTTTCAATTTTTTTTTTTTATTTAAAGTAAAAACATTTAATCTGTGATATGATGGAATATTTTTCAAATTAAAGGTGTCCCTTTATTTTGTTGCTTTATTTCTCCATATATTGGTTTTATATTAAAATTTGGTCTACCAATAATTCAGCATAATGACTTTATGTTTTATTGATTGATGACTTCAATTTGGTTTTACCACGAAATCTCGAAAACCAAAATATCAAATGGAATGGAATCAAGAATACAAAAATCTCGAAAGATAAAATCGTCCACTTTTGAGACAGTGCTTAAAATTTGCCAACGAAAATCCATTTATTCTTAAGTCGAGAGTAGAGAAATGCCAATTTTAGGACTTACAACTAGGACTTGACACGGAAGACATGTGCTTAAAATATGCTCCTAAACATGGGAATTCAAATATGTAACAGGTGTTTTTTTAAAGAAGTATAGAACTTTGAAATGGAATAAAATAAAGATATATTTTTTTTTAAATTGACATGAAATTAACTTTATTCGAAAGACAATCTTCTGGCATTAATGTTTAAATATGATTTCTGGCATATGACTGCCACGGCTGGCTTAGACGTATTCTAATCTGGAGGTCCAATTTTCGATGACTTTTTCCAACATTTGTGGCCGTATATCGGCAATAACGCGGTGAATGTTGTCCTCCAAGTGGTCAATCGTTTCGGGTTTATCGGCGCGCGTAGACTAGCGACTTCACATATCCCCACAGAAAAAAAGTCAAGCGGCGTTAAATCGCACGATCTTGGAGGCCAATTCACGGGTTCGTAACGTGAAACTAAATGCGTTTACCAAACTATTCCTTCAATAAATCAATTGCGGCACGAGCTGTGTTATTGTCATGGTTATTCAATTGATGATGAACGAAAAAGTGGGGATATCGTGGCTATATAGCCGTCACCAATGACTGTAACGTTCTGGCCAGTATCGTTTTTAAAGAAGTACGGACCAATTATTCCACCAAACCATAAAGCACACCAAACAGTCAGTTCTTGTGGATGTGACGATGTCTGTCTCAACATACACTTGGATATTATCATAACTCCAAATACGGCAATTTTGTTTATTGACGTATCCATTCAACCAAAAGTGAGCTTCATCGCTAAGCAAAATTCGCTTATGAAAATTGGGATCAACGGCAATCTTGGGTTGGGCCCATTCACTGAATCTACGCCTTGCTAGGTGATCCTGTGGCTTCAATTCTTGCAATGCCAAAACAAACTAAAAATAAATCCCTTGACAGCTGACAAAATGGCAGCCAGTTAAAATAGTGTTGCCAACTTTAAGTTCTATACCTCTAAAAAAAAACACCCGTTACAAAGTTCGCGTTTTAAAAAGTTACCGATACTAAGAGATGAGCTAAGTCGTGAATTTCACAGGTATAACTGTGAATGCTATTTTTCATTCACTGTGAATTTAAACTGTAAATGTAAACTGTGAATTTTATTTCGTAGTGCTGACTTTCTGTGGGTACTGAAAAGAATAAAAAGAAATGCGAAACCGCATAAAAATACAAACGCTGGTTACCTGTAAAAGAGAGTTTTCAAAGACAATGATTTAACGACTTTTCCGCAACAAAATTAGTCAACGGAAATTTTTCAAAAAAAAAACTACAGGGCAACAAACAGTTTGAAATACGGGTTGGGTACGAAATCACGCATCACAAAATCCCGATTCTCAAAATCGCGCATCACAAAATCCCGAATCACAAAATCCCGAATCACGAAATCCCGCCGTTTCATTATTAATTGACAGCACAGTATGGATTTTCATTTCCATAGTAATGGTTAAACGAATCAATGAGAATCAACGAGAACGAAGTTTCCTACTATCGTACTTGAATAATCAATGTGCCTAGTTTAACCAGAAATCACGTTTGAAGATGTCAACTTTGGGGGGTCTACGAAGCTCTGTTTAGCCGAATTTGGCCTTTAGAGATAAAAATTGGTTTTTCGTTAAAAAATTGTTGAAAAAGTTGTAAAAAAACTAAATAAAAAAAAATTTAAAAATTTTCGAAAAAAGTTTCAAAAAAGTTTTTGAAATAAGTTTTTCAAAAAAATCATGTGATACATAAGGTGACACTCTCTAGATCACGAATATGCAATTTTTAATTCTCTAAGATGTCTAGTTTAGCAAGAAATTACGTTTGATGATGTCAACTTTGGGGGTCTACGAAGCTCCGTTTAGCCGCAAATCGCTTTTAAAGATAAAAATAGTTTTTTCTTATAATGTATGTTGTCAAGTGGTGTGCTTGCAGTTTATGTTTAATAAACAGTACTTTGGGTGGCCCGCTCCGCGGTTCTTAAGAATTTTAACCCCCTTTTTCGGGGACACACCCGCTCACGCGACTCCGTCGCTCTGCTTGGCGTATGTTAAGTCGCCTGGCAGGCGCCAATGTAAACAAATGGACAAATGTCCAGAAAAAAATGTATGAAAAATCAAAATTTCTTCAAAAAAAATTATTGAAAAAAATATTTGTTGGAAAAAGAAATTTGATGAAAAAAAATTGTTGAAAAAAAAAATTATTGAAACAAATAATAAGTTGAAAAAAATATTTGTGACAAAATGTCCAAAAATATTTTTGGCAAAAGTCCAAAATATTTTGGTCAAATGTCCAAAAATAATGGGCCAAACCAATCTCTAAAGATGGAGGAGGTTTTACCCCCTCGTAGTTCTAACAAAACAAAAACTGAATTTTTCCCGAACCAACAGCTCCTTAAATACTTTCCATTTGTTTAAAAATAAATCAAAATAAAATATTTTATTAATAGTTGTAAAATAGTATTGAAAATCCCGCCACATATTTCCAAAAATATCTATAAACCCACCTTGACTGTATCATACAAAGTATTGATACAACAAAATTGGCCCTACATACACTGCACCTACAGAGCGCGTTTTTCTATTTTCCAATCAAACACGTATTTATAGTTACATTCTGTTTGCGAGCTTACAACCCTTTTTCTACCTTAACTACTTATTGTCTCAACAACCGAATTCCATTCCACTTCAAATTCAAACAATTGCTTTACGCGATTATGCCTGTATCTCCTACTTTCACAAGCACACAAACACAAGCAGTCCATCAACTCACAGGGTTGCGAATGTAGCTCTTTTAATTCTTAGATTTGGTTCGATAGCATTAGCAATAGCAACGCAGTAAATCTTAAATAGTCGTGAATAGTTTCACATTCACAGGTTTAACAATTCGCAGCTGTGTGATGTATGATGTTGCGTTGTGACTAGCGATTAGAGATTTTTTCATTTACAGTTTAGCCATTCACAGTTTATTCGCAAGTTGTTAACAGGTTGTGAATGTGAATTTTCATTAGCTGTGAATAAGTAGCAGTTCGTGATTTTTGGCTCATCTCTGGATACTAGTAAGTTGATGTTATGTATTTTCTTATAAGTATTTTAAATAATATTTTTTTCTTATTTTGTGTAAATATAGAGACAAGTGCTTATGTGCACTTAAGCGGGTTTTTTATAACTACCTAACCCGCAAAAGTACCTCACAAAACGAGGGATTTATGATAAGGCACCTATCCGGGTTTTACTGTATTTCAAAACTAAAAAAAAAAAAAATAACTGTAGCTCAATGATTTTTTTTAATCTAGGTATTTAGCTCAATAAAAATAGATTTTTAATATTTTCTCTTTCATTGGAACTCATGAATATCAATGAGATGAATTTCTTATGCATTGTTTTAAACTCATCGTGATATTTTAATCATAAATAATTTAAAATTCAAAAAACATAACATGAAAAAAAGAAAAAAAAAAAATTCATAAGCGCGAACCCCAAGAAATTCCAATTACCAATTATTGTTGTACGGGTTCCTTTCCTGTTGTTAAATTTGTTGTCTGTATCTGCTATCTGCACGTATACTAAATATTAGATATGCTAAACAATTCAAATTCAAAGCTTTAGTTTTGGAACCTTGACACACTACTTAGTAAAATTTAAAATATTCACGCGGTGATCTCAAAAGTCTTACTATAGGTACGTTCGTACTTCGTAGAGTAAAACGAGAAAAAGACTCATGAAACGAACATTTCGTTATTTCTTCGTTTTGTTTTTTTTTTTTTTTTTGTATTTCATTTGGCCGGAACTTAAGGGAGGCTTCATTTAACCATTGCGTTGAACCTCAAATGTCGGTACGTACTCCTCAAAGTTTTTCCTTAAATTGCTGTAGGCTATATGTATATGTATGTGTAGGTATACCTACATGTACGAATTATGAAAATCATCATCTTTTAGTTTCGTCATCATCATCATCGTTATCCTAATCGTCGCCTCTTTTATCGTCCCGCTACCAAAATTGTGTTTGCATTAAAAGAATAAAGAGGACTTTGCTTAGGCCTACCACACACTCACTAAAAACTGCATAAAATATTCATGACCGCTTCATAGAAATTCATTATTTACAGGAAGTAATTAACTCATTACGATGAACACTTCATGCCGCATAGGTATAATACTATCGGCAACGCGAGGATGTTGAGGATTCTGCAACAAAACATTATTATAATAACTGTTTGTTCGTGGGGGACAGGAATTTTGTGTTGGTATTGTTATATCATGTTGAACTGAGGGAGAATGGTTTGCCGCCGCCGCAAACTGATGTCACAGCTATTGGGAAAAATGTTAATTCATAAATAATTTGATTATTTGACATAGAGGAAAAGTTGCAGTCAAAATGCAGCTGATTCTATTGAAAATTTGATTTCAATTATCTCGAGTCAGTGAAGCCAGAGTAAAATGAATAATAAATAAATGTGTGCAGTGTTGGGTGATGAGAGTTTAATAAAATATTTTACAAAGGTTCAATGGTTTAATTTTCTGTTTTTATTTCCTTCATACATTTTTGAATGATTTTATTTTTTGGTTAATTTCTGGATGTACTGTGGATTTTTTTTAAAATACCAATCATAATGATTTCAAGAAGATGTCATTGACTCGTAATGGATTTAACATTCTATGGACAGGGACCAGACCGGATCACCCATATGTGCAAGAAGTGCAAATGCACAGGGCGCGAAATTCTGGGGGTGCATTATCAGGAGCAAGAAAATTAATGTAATCTGATCTTGCGCAGACAAATATGTACTGCGCCATTTGCATTTTCACCACAAAACTTTTTATTTCTTGCACACTAACTAACATCACTTTCAATATCGTAAAAATAAAGATCACACTAGAACTAAGCATTGAAAATCTACCTCCGGGGGAATGTGGAAAAGTTTTATGCATGTGCATGCAAAAATAAAAAAATATGCACGACTTGATCGCACGAACTTGCTCTTGTGGTTAAATACTGTATGTAAACCAACATTGAAGATGCATGATGTATATATATAACGAGTAAATATTATAAGAGTCAAAAGCACTAAAAAATTGATTTTTCTTTAGATTTTTTTTTCGTTTTTAAAATAATGTTTTCAAAAATTTTTAAATGCATTATTGTTTAAATTATTGAGAAGCATCAGATTGCAAAAATATAACAAAAACGATTTAACCGTGGCAAAGATATACGCGAATAACACAAAAATAAGACCATTTTCTCAAAAAACTTGGAATTCCTAATTCCGTAATGTGAAGTTTTTTAGAAAAACATGAAATGCAGTTTTCTTAAAATTGACTTGGTTATTACAGGGACGAAGTTTACTCAAAATCGTTAGAGCCGTTTTCGAGAAAATTTGAAGAAACCAAAATATTTGTATGGCAGCTACCCGTTGTAGATGAGCTAAAACAAAAATTCAAATTTCATCTCTAGGGAATCACATAAAAATGCGCTATACCAAATTTCATGCAAATCGGTTTACCCGTTTAGGCTCTAGCTCAATTTACAGGGGACGCACAGACGCACCGACGCACAGACGCACAGACGCACAGACGCACAGACGCACAGACGCACAGACGCACCGACGCACAGACCAACAGACGGCATGACGAAACGCACTTTTACTGACTTCTCGATTATCGTAGAGTTTGTTTTGATTATAACCTTGAATTTTTTTTTTACACGAAACCAATACTTGCCCTATAGAACAAGTAAAAAAAAAAGGCGCTTTCTACAAATCTTGCATAGGGCGCAAGTTTGGCTGGGGCTGGCCTTGTCTATGGGGAAGGTGTAATTGGTTTCGTGTTCAAAGGTTTTAATTAAAACTAACAATGCAATGATAGGATATGTTTGTACAGCGAGCTCAAACTTGGACAGCTACAAATTTGGTACAGAGCTTTTTTATAGAATTTCCTCGAGAAAAAATATACACGACTGGGTCGCTGGAACTCGCTCTTGTGGTTAAGAACTGTATGTAGCCCTACATTGTAAATGCATGATGTTATGATATCTGTAATGAGAAAATACTTTAATTAAGCGCTTCCTATCATTAGATTTAAATAAAAGAAAGTGTGTGTGAGATATCATCATCGAAATTTTTAATTCGTTTGAAGGGCCTATCAATGCGATTATGTATGGAATATAACATCGTTGAAATGGCCGCAGATTCTCTGGGTGGCACGCATCCGAAATTTCAATTTTTCCATGACTCTGCCGCATAAATCAGGCTGAATTTGACAGATGGCATGGGTTATGTTGGCGTTGAGGGCCGCTGTGGTTTGTGTCTCATTTGCATAGACTTGCGACTTCAGAAAATCCCATAACAAAAAGTCTAAAGGGGTCAAATCGAACGATCTCGGTTACCTCCACGTGAGATGGAGGTTGCTGGGTCAGTTGAATTTTGAACGGGTGCAGGCCCCGACGACGCAGAATTCGCCAAGTTGTGGTCAGCGAAAGGCCGAGTTCTTGTAAGCGACGCTAAATCGACTGCCTTAGATTCACCTGCACACTCTCACGAACAGCGGTGCGGTGATATTTTCGGTAGATCTTGGGTTTCGTCCACGTACGTTTGTTGATTAATCGTTTACTGAACCAGTAGACGGAAATTGCCACTACACTGCGAATAATAATCTTGGTAGGACGATTATGGTGACCGTAAGAGGGGTGAAGTGCGCGGAACGTTGCGCAAACAGAACACCTATTTAAATAAAACAATTCTGTCATTTGCACGTGTTGTTGAACGCTATATCCGTACATGCATGGTGATTTGGCTAAACTGACTGCATAAATGACAGTTAATTTGACAGATTTAGCTTCAAAATATGGCCACTATCAACTGTCAAAGTTCGGAAGTCCTTTTTGGAAGACCCTTAATTAAAAGAGTCAAAAGTACTTAAAAAAATTGTGTGAGTGCCGGGACTCACGGTTAATATGTGTAAACATCAACGTGCGCGGATCCAAAACGGACTTGGTTTTGCTTGAAGGGGATCTTAAGATTTTTTCACTGAACGCACCCATCCTAGAATGCAGATCGTAACGTTGCACACCGTAACGTTGCACGACGTAACGTTGCACACGAACGTTCACGTTTTTTGTTCAATCTACCGCCAGCATAGATGTTTACACATCAAAAATGCAATATTATTAAAACTATTAAGAATCATCAGGTGGCAAAATTATAACAAAATTGGTCTTACCATCAAATAGATATGAATGAATACCATATTTTCTCAAAAAAAAACGTGGAATGCCAATATTTCCGCTATGTGAATTTTTTACAAAAAAACATAAAGTGTGTGGGATCTATTTTGTTTTTATTTCAACTATGCTCCAGTTAAATAGCCATTAGCCAGTATCCACTTGCATTTCTTCCCTGTAAAAATTCCCTCTCTGTAATACTCAAACCTTGACTTTGTGGCAGTAACATCGGTCGTACTGTCAAGCACAGTTATTCATTCATTAGCTGCACTTCACGAATGTAGTGTGCAAAATATTGAATTGAATTCCAATGAATTTATTCCATGGGAATCTGCTCCACATGGGAAATTATTGAACTTTTAGTGGGAATCTGTTTCACTTTTGAAAGTGCAGTTTATATGCAACCGAGTGTGACAATTTATTACACCTTAAATTTTGTGGAATTGTTTCCCACCTTAAATTCGAGGGATCATCGATTCTTTAAAACATAAAACTTCAATTTTAATATATTTTAATTGATATTTTTAATAAACAACGCAGAAATGTTACACCTAATTGAATTAATTCATAATCTCCTAAAGATATTTTTTTTTATTAGAGTAGCAGGCCACCGAAGGAACAGTTATTCAAAAAACCTGTTGCCATAGACGCCTGCCTGGGCTGTGAACATGAAAAATCCTAAAGCGGAAGGTATGCACATCCGAAGAAGAGAATTCAAATCCATAAAATCCATGCAGCGGGCCACCTATATGGTGCTGCTACTGCTGATCAAGAAAAGTGTATTATACATATATATTTATTAAAAAATCGTGAAAAAGAAGTGAATTTAATTCTCACACTTATTGGTAGTGGGAAACAAAACACTTGTTTAAAGTGAAGTTCTTTCTCACTGAACAGTGTAATAGATTAATTCTTTCTCAGGGTAGGAAAGAACTTCACTTTTAAAATGTCAGATGCTTTTTGTCATAGACAGAAGTTTGCTCGTCGGGTCCAGGGTTACCAAAGAAGCAACAAACTTTAGTGTATTCGAGGTTTTTTTATTCACCAATCGTTGGTTCTTACAATAACTATACAATTCTTATTTTCTTAGCTTTATGTAATGGGTGATTCTTTAAGAGGTTTAGAACTTTTTTTAAAAAAAAACACAAAAAATTCGAAAAAAATTTGAACCTTGCAATTTAATGTTTAAAGATAATTTCATGCAAATGTTGACCGCGGCTGCGTCTCAGGTAGCCCATCCGCTGAGTCCAATTTTGGCATACTCTTTCACACATATCGGCCGGTATCTCACGAATGAATGCATGGATGTTGGCTTCCAGTGCGTCAATCGAAGCGGGCTTGTCCCTACAGACATTAGCCTTGACATACCCCCACAAAAAATAATCTAATGGTGTCAAATCGCACGATCTAGGCGGCCAATTGACCGGCCCGAAACGTGAAATTAACTGTTCACCAAACTCGCCTCGCAATTGCGCCATTGTTTCGCGTGCTGTGTAGCATGTGGCACCGTCTTGTTGAAACCACATATCATGCAAGTCAAGAACTTCCATTTCGGGCAAAAAAAAGTTTGTTATCATCGCTCGGTAGCGTTCACCATTGACAGTAACGCTGCGATTCGCATCATCTTTGAAGAAATATGGCCCAATAATGCCGCCGGCCCATAAAGCGCACCAAACAGTGGCTTTTTCGGGATGCATTGGTAGCTGTTGCAATGCTTCTGGCTGATCTTCACTCCAAATGCGGCAATTTTGCTTATTTACGTACCCATTCAACCAAAAATGAGCCTCATCGCTGAACACAATTTTTCGATAAAAAAGCGGATCCTCGGCCAGCTTTCCAAGAGCCCATTCACCAAAAATTCGGCGTTGTGGTAGGTCGGCTGGCCTTAGTTCTTGCACCAGCTGTATTTTAAAAGGCTTTACGCCCAAATCCTTCCGCAAAATTTTCCACCTAGTGCTGTAACAAAGGCCTAACTGCTGGGAACGGCGCCGAATCGACATTTCGCGGTCTTCTGTCACACTAGCTGATACGGCCGCAATATTTTCTTCACTACGCACAGTACGTAAACGTGTTGGTGGTTTAATGTCCAACAAAGTAAATTTGGTGCGAAATTTGGTCACAATCTTCCGAATAGACTGCTCAGAAGGTCGAGAATGCCGATCATAAAATGGAAGCAGCGCGCGATGAACATTTCGAACCGAGCACGAATTTTGATAGTAAAATTCAATAATTTGCAAGCGTTGTTCATTTGTAAGACGATCCATGGTTAAATTGCAAACCAAACTGAAGCTGTTTGACAGTGACACAAGGTACTAAACACATGTCAGCTGTCAAAACCAGTGTTGCCAAAACCAAACCAGCTAAAAAATTTATACCATCAATATAATCCAAAAACTTAGAATTATATAGTTCAAATACTTAGCATAGTTTCTCCTAACTTACGGGCTGAGATAGCAGAATTCGCTTTATTACGGTCTGAGATAGCAGACGTCACTAAATTACAGTCAGAGATAGCAGACGTCACTAAATTACAGTCTGAGATATCAAACGTCACTAAATTACAGTCTGAGATATGAGATGTCACTAAATTACAGTCTGAGATAGCAGAGACGTCACTAAATTTTAGTCTGAGATATCAAACGTCACTAATTTACAATTTGAGACACCTGGGCCTCAACTGTTTTTTCTGGCACCTTAGTCTTTCAAATCGGAGACGCACCAATTACTCTGGATTGGTACTTATTCCTACTAAGGCAGAGCTCGATTTTATGATGCTCATCGACAGTCTCTTATATAGATTTTGAACCGAGTGTGAACTATAATTTCACAAACAAAATGATTGGCTCTTTTCTAGAGTCACTGGTAACGGTGATTCAGATTTCTTTTTATGCAATTTAATAAACGGCAGCGGTGAAGAAAGGGTGTAATGTGATATAGATTCTCACCAAAAGTGGATTTTTTTTCCTTTATTGAGCAGATTCCCGTGGAATTATTTCCCTGCGCCGCGCCGCCCGTGCAAAACGATGAACGATACCCCTATTTTTATTTGTTTGATTTAAATAAAGATTATATATTTAAAAAAAACAAACCCACTAGATTTATACAAATACTTTGTAAGATGTCATGACAAATGTTGATGATGTAATGAGCTTGATAACATATCGAAAGTAGTGATTCAAATGAGCAAATCGTTACAAAACGACATTTCTACATATTCTTTTTCCAAAATTGTATCTCTGTTAAAAGTCAAGAAATGATTTTAATATATTTCAATTAACTCGACGATTCATTTAATTGAATTCAAACGCTTGACAAGTTCCAATAAAGTCTCCCCAAAACCTAACCATTAACCATCATTATAACATACAACCTCAATTTTGTGAAGAAATATTTACAATTAAAATCGTCTTCCAAAAATAAATTCAATTATGACATAGAAATATCAAAAATGAAATCTCAGCTCGCACATCTTCAGTCTTCAACTGACACAAAAATTAATTAAATTTACAAGAGAAAAACTTTATTTCAAATACAAAAAATATGTATTTGGCTCTGTATGCAACATTTTGATCTTCTCTCTCTCTCAATGGCAAACCTTATCCTTTTATTCTCACAAAAAAGGATACCATCATATCTGTGCCCGTACATCTCTGTCTTTTCTGTACTTCCATTATGGGTGGGTGTAGTAGGTTCACATAAAAGATACATTTCGCAACAAGAAACGATATGGCGGCAACCATCAAAGTTAGTATAAAAAGTCATCTATTTTGGAGGCGAACTCACAGGATGATGTGGTTGTGTGGCAGTGGTGAGGAGTAGCGCTGGCACTGCCTTGCTAGTATAGGCAGAGGCAGTCACAGACAAGACAACCCTACATCTACTTCACAGGAAAAAGATTATAATTCATTTACACACTCCACTGTGCTTTGGCATTTTAAATGAAAATCCTTCGACTGTAGCTAATCTCCTTCCGAAAATTAAACCACATCAGGCGACAAAAGGCAAAGTTTTCATACAAAAAAAAAAAAAAAAAAAAAATTACATAGGCTTTGCTGGTTCTTAACTATTTTCGGGATCGGAAAAAGTCTTTACAACCCGCCATTTTGTCTCTTGACAATTCAAGAATGGAAAATTCAATGAGAATGAAATAAATTGAATTAATCTAGCATTAGACAATGCCAGATGAAAATCATTGTAAGTCTCCTAAGAAAGACTTCGCGTACTTAAGGATCTGTGGAGTCCTTGTATATCGCATTCGTACTTTTCCTTTCTTGCCTCGCATTGATATTGTAATAATAAAATGGGTCTTAATAGCATCCGCTCCACATCCTTACTGCGAAATTCCAGAATTTATTTTTCTAGTTATACGTATTTCTAACAAGAAACACAGGCGACAGCCAGAGATGGAAACTTTGTTTTTTTTTTTTTCTTATCTGTTGATCCTTTTTCGCTACAAAGACAACAGGAGAAAACTTCAACATAACTTATCAATTGAGAAATAATTGAAATCGTGTTTTAATAAAATGCAAACTTCTAGCAAAAGAGTCCCAATAATATAAGTTTTTTTTTGTTATTTTCTTTCTCGGAAGGATATTATAGCGAAAAGGAGAAGCAAAGGATCGAAAATATTTCTTACCTTACTAATATCATAAATGTGAAAGTGTAAGTAGGTTTGTTTGAATAAGTTTGTCCTTAACTTAAGCTGGAAATATTGGATGAATTTTAATGAAATTCAGCATAGAAGTCAATTACCTGTGTTGTTAAATAGGACATTTGCTTATAAAGTAAGGGGGGCGAGCAAAAGAATGGGTGTTTTTTTTAGAGGTACAGAATTTTGAAATGGAATAAAACAAAGATGATTTTTTTTAAATTTACATGAAATTTACTTTATTCGAAAGATAAACTCCTGACATTATTATTAAAATATGATTTCTGGCATATGACCGCCACGGCTCTGGCTTGGACGTAGTCTAATCTGGAGTTCCAATTTTCGATGACTTTTTCCAACATTTGTGGCCGTAAATCGGCAATAACGCAGCGAATGTTGTCCTCCAAGTGGTCAATAGTTTCGGGCTTATCGGCGTAGACTAGCGACTTCACCTATACCCACAGTCAAGCGGCGTTAAATGACACGATCTTGGAGGCCAATTCATGGGTCCGTAACGTGAAACTATGCGGTTACCAAACGTTTCCTTCAATAAATCAATTTTGGCACGAGCTGTGTGACATGTTGCTCCGTCTTGAGCTCTCGCACATCATGGTTGTCTAATATATGATCGAAAAAGTCAGTAATCACGGCTCTAAAGCGGTCACCATTGAGTGTAACGTTCTGGCCAGTATCGTTTAGAAGTACGGACCAATTATTCCACCAAACCATAAAGCACACCAAACAGTCAGTTTTTGTGGATGTGACGGTGTCTCAACATGCACTTGAGTATTATCATAACTCCAAATACGGCAATTTTGTTTATTGACGTATCCATTCAACCAAAAGTGAGCTTCATCGCTAAGCAAAATTCGCTTATGAAAATTGGGATCAACGGCAATCTTGTTTTGGGCCCATTCACTGAATCTACGCCTTCCTGTGGCTTCAATTCTTGCAATGCCAAAACAAACTAAAAATAAATCACTTGACAGCTGACAAAATGGCCGCCAGTTAAAATAGTGTTGCCAACTTAAAGTTCTATACCTCTAAGAAAACACCCGTTAGCTATAGTTATAAACAAAATCGACTAAAATCGAAAATAACGTCTGCTGCTTTGTCGTTATTCAATGACGAACTTCAGTGGCGAGAGCTCGATATTTATGAAAAATCTCTGAAAACAAGAATAGTTAGTGATCGACGTGTGGGACAAGATAAACATTAAAAACCGTTTTCAAGCACAAAACTGAACATACAAAGTCCGTTCTATAGGGTTAGTAGGAGCCGAGAATATCGCGGTACTAACGCCTTTTTCAAAATGGCACCCACCAAACACGTATTTCGGCCCCGAAAAATGAGATTTTACTTATTCTCGTTATAAATCAATAAATAAACAAATATATTTAGGTAGACGAGGTTGGGAATCGAACCCAGATCTCCGGCATGACAGTCCTACGCACTAACCATTATGCCACCGGTTATGTACTTACACTATCAACCATCCTTTTGTTAGTGTTGATGGTTTCCATTAATGCTGGTTTGCGAAGTCTTAGGCTAGGCGCGCAGATGTAATATCTTTGCAACTAAATAGTTTAATCGGTATAGTTTACGTGATCATGAGCAACTCTTCAAACAATCGACAAATACACAGAAAATATTTTTTTTTTCCTTTTTCATAACCTCAGAGTGAAACTATAGTATCTTTGGCTAAAAGAAAATTTTTTATATATTTTTTTAACTGCAAAAAGAACTGAAAATTTGGACTTACTGCAAGTTTCTAGCGTGCGGAGTTGTTGAAAAACAACATGTAATGCTAAATTAACCGTGAAATTAGCAGTACAGTATGAAATTCATTTTTTTTTAATGTAGGACTTCAAAATAATTTCTGATGGAACTCCAAAAAGAACTGCAAAGGGCATTGACCATTTCTGGCCAAGAGTGTACACTCTACACGAGCAATTTTAGTATGAAATCAAAGGTGACGTTGAGTTTGTTATGTGAGTGAAATATCTTATAAATCCTTCATGGGAAAGTCGTGATATTTGAGTTTTTTCCAAATAATTGTTCATAACGTGCGAAATAATTGACGTAGAAAATTGATATTGGCCGAGTTCAACGCACATCTGAATATTCAGAATTCTGAATTTTTGAGGCTCTTGATTGGCCAGCTGTCAGAAGTCATCTGAATTTTCAGAACTTTTTCAACGCACATCTGAATATTCAGAATTCTGAATTTTTGAGGCTCTTGATTGGCCAGCTGTCAGAAGTCATCTGAATTTTCAGAACTTTTTCTGACAGCTGGCCAATCAAGAGCCTCAAAAATTCATAATTCAGATGTGCGTTGAACTCGGGCATTGATATCAAATGAAAGGCTATACATATGTATGTTTAATATATTTTGAGGTATAAGGTTTTAATTTCTGGAAAAGAAACTTTATTGCGCATCAAAGAAATTCAGTGGTGACATATAATTTTTTTTTCAGTAGTGCAGAGCTTATTTTATTGCTTTTAATTGTATACAAATTATGATTTCTTAATTAAATATATACCTATAATATAATTATAAATTAAACATTCTTCTAAAGGTACCATATTATGCTACCTATGAAAAACCTATGTTTCGCCAGTAAAAATTAGAAAAAAGATTATGTATATACGAAGTTGAGAAAGCGCATTTGAAACTATGCTCTTCCTTATGTAAATACTAGCGTGAGAAAATGATTTTGTCTTTGTCTTTGTGTTTGTCTTTGTTTTGTTTTTTTTTTCTTTTTTCCTGTTTCTTTTCAGTTCCAGTACAAAGAAACTTGAATATGTATTTTTTATCCTTCTTTTATTGCTCGAACAAAAAAGTCGTTTCAAGGCCGCGAAACCATCACACAGATTACATCAGCGTTTATTTATTCGTTAATTTTTTTTTTTTAAATCTATTTTTACCAATGTGATACCAGGCACTTGTTTTTCTTTTATTTTACTTCTTCTTTTTTTCAAAAAAAAAAAAAAAAAAAAAAAAAAAACAAAATATGTACGTATTCAAATCGATAAGGGTGGAGATTTTTCTTTGGGGTCTATAAATTTCGACACTTAAGAGACTAAGCATCTACTGAAACGTTATTTCTAAAAGACTTGGAAGAACAATAAATATTGAATTTGCTTAGAAAAAGAAATTTTCCAAGTGAAAAAAAAGCAAATTTAAAATTTAGAATTAGAGTGGAGTAATCATTTTCCTTATAAGCAAAAGAAATAAAATCGAAATTGACATTTATATTGGTGTAATAATTAGTATAGGTAAAGATGTTGATGCTTATAATTTGATTAAACAATCTAAAAAAGTTAATGAATTAATTTTTTCAAAAATTGTATTTTATTAAAAGGACAGTTTCACAGTCAACACTCACCGAAATAAGTGGCACTTAAACTTTTCATATTAGGACCTTAGGCTTAGTTTCATAGCCAGCTATAAGTGGAACTTAAGTCACCAAGATCGGAGACTTAAGTGCATCTTATTCAGGTAAGTGTGCATTGTGATATTGCGCGTTAGGGCCAGTTTCACAGTTGACACTTACCGTAATAAGTGCACTTAATTTTACCAAATGAGGACACTAGGCTTAGTTTCATAGCCAGCCAGTGTATGTGGAACTTAAGTTAACACCATCGTAGACTTAAGTGTCAATTATTCAGGTAATTATACAACGTTCGTCCAAGCGCAGTTTTGAGGATCCATACGAACTAGTTTGCTTTTTAGATTTGATCTTTAGATTTTCGTTACTGTACGTACCCAATATCCTATTAATCAGATTTTGTAACATTACGGGATACATCGTAAATTGTGACCTCGTAACGTCGCACAGAAGAAAGTTTTCACGTTTTCATTTCACTCTACCGCCAGCATAGAAGTTTACACATCAAAAATGGGAAATCCAAAGGTAAATAGCTTTGTTCTTTATCAACAAAGGCCGGGTTAATTGAGTAGGTATATAGTTATTAAAAAAATCCTGGGAGCAATTGAGCATAAAGCAGCGTAACGTACAACTTTTCTTATTAAAAAGGTTAGTATGTATATGAATTTTAAATATGTATTCCTATCATTACAAAACAAAATGTTTCTATTATACACGTTGATATCGCTAGTAACACAAAAAAAGTCCACATTTACTGTATTCATATTTTATAACTAATAAAAACCTTAAAAGTCAGAAAATATGGTGTTACAACCAACGCAACATCATTTAATTTTTCAAAATTTGTCATCATACTTTTTATATTTAAAATCACTACACAGCCTTACTTCAACACCTATGCTCATGCCTCTCCAGAGACACAAAGCCAACAACAGTTAGGTATTTAACAAAACAATCTAATCTTCAGATGATGTTTTTATTTTCTTTATATGTATATCACCATGCATCAGTGCCTTTTTGCCATTGTTAAAACAACTTCTCAGCATCCTCCACAAAGGAAATTTGCTTCCTTACTTAAGGTGTTGGTGTGAGTTTTTTTTTTTTGTTGTTGTTTTGTTTTCCAGATGCCCGCATTAAAAGAAGTAAATTTGACATTGCATAAAATCTTTCTTTGGTGTTTGTGTTTCTTGTATTTATTATGTTTTTATTTTATTGTATTTTGGTTAAAAGCAATGTTCCAAGGTACCGTAAATTTTCGCTTGATGTATTTATAACACATAGTTTTTGTTTTGTTTATAACAGCGTAAGTATACCTTATAATAAAGGGTCATTAATTTTTCACTAAATAAAGACACAACGATAAATTTTTGATGCAAATTTTATTTCATTATAAAGTTTGGACTTCATTGGAATGGCCGTCTCGGGAAAATTCGCATCATGCGATTCTTTTGAGACTTTTTCGCATATTTCGGGCAATATCTCCGCCATAACTTGAGTAATGTTGGTTTTTAATGCATCTAGAGTTCGGGGATGATTTGCGTAAACACGGTCTTTTCCGTAGCGCCACAGATAAAAATCTAACGGTGGCAAATCGCATGATCTTGGTGGTCAAATGACACTGCCAAAATGTGATATTATGCGACCAGGAAACTACGCATGCAATAAAGCCATAATTGGTGGTGTTGTGTGGCTTTTTGCCTCGTCTTGTTGGAACCACATATCGTACAAGTCATGATCATCAATCGCCGTTCAATTGCTGCGAACACCGGTAAATCGATAAATTCGGACCATTTGCAACACTTGCACTTGATGCACAGGCCTTACGACATCCGTAACGCTTCCACTCTCTTCAAATTTCTTCACAAACTTACCGATTGCTTGCGTAGTCGGTCAATTATGACGACCATAATCTTCGCGTAGTGCGAAGTGGCTGCGTTTGAATCACCACTTTTGTATAGTAAGTTTAATAATTTTAACGCTTTGTTCGATTGTTAAGCGATCCAGTATCGTAAATGACAAACATTTAACTCATATAATGACACTTCAAATGACAACCAACTTGAAACCACTAAATGAATGACCCTGTATAATGAAAAGTAACAAAAATTCAGCCAGCGGAAATATTCAAGTTTATAATATTAATAACTCGACCGATTTTGATACTATTTTGGATCTAATTCTTCTATGTATAGTTAAAATATTAATGGTGCATATAGTTTAAACAATAATGTTGCAATTAAAAATTCCCAAAAAGAATCAAACAAAAAATTTATTTTTTTTTTATTTTTGTTGACTTAAATCATTAACATACTCCTTCAATGCATATCTACATATTCTATTTGTTAAGCACAAGATCAAGTATAATTTTTTTAAGTGAATTCTCTTCAATTTCAAGACAAAAAGGGTGCAGCCAAGAATTATTCAGATATCTTTTCATAAGTGCAACTCTCTGTATGTATAATGCCCAAAAAAATAGCACGCTGCAAAGTCCGATTTATAGTGCATATTCTTTCGAGAAGTTTGATATTTTCTAAACTCAGTATAGCATCACCGCCCGCACATCCAAACGATATGATTCTTTGATTTGATAGTTTGTATCTTTGATAGCTAAGTCCTAAGTGTTTTGTTCATTTTGATTATGTTTTAGTTTGAAATTTCTCTAATTAAAAGTTCAATATTAGGTCAGGGAATCCTGACTTCTGATTCTGAATATAAAATTATTCAAGTAAAATGGGAAATAAAATTTCTCTTAGAATTAAGTTTTGCTCTTTGATTTTAGACAAAACATTGCAATTTGCAGTTGCTAAAGTGTCTTTGAAATGTAATTGGTTTTAAATCAATTAGCTTGAATTTAATAACATTTCCATACTTGTGGTTCTTACTTGAGAATAATAATTAATTTAGGAGAACAATTTTTGCTTTTGAGTGCGATTTTATCCATCAGAACAAACTAAAAGTTTCAGTTGTAGTTTTTGAAACAAGTTTCTTGAATTAATTTTCAGAAGTATGCGTACTTATATCAAATCGGGTTATGTTATATATAGTAATCTAATTAAAACTAAAAGATACCCATATTTTGCAAAACATTATCAAAGATAAAGTAACCGCACATTTTGACATCAGAAATTTGTTTACACACACGTGTTAAACGACTTAAACGTTATCGTAATATTGTTACGAATATTTATTTGAGTTTTTTGTATGTTTAAAGGGAAATGCATTAACAGAAACCCTCAGTTTAAATAAATATGCAAAAAAAGGAAAAACATTAATTTAAAGTGATAAGGTTGAATTCCAATAAATAGCCAATGTTGTTTATGATAAATACTACCACATTAAGTTAAGGAGTAAAAAATTAAATAAATAAGTATTTAAAGGCCAAAATAAATGTATGATTTAATGAATATATAAACGCAAACAGTTAAAATAAATTAATAGGCTTCGCATATACCGTCGCGTCGGCTTTCTGTCCAAACCTCGTAAATGCAAAAATTACATTTAAATTCGAGCGTTCGATTCGGTACATGTATTTGTAAAACACGGACACACGGAATCCGTGTAGTTATTACACGCCAAATTAAAATCCATACCCTTAATACACATGCTTGTTATCCGTTTATCCGGATCTTAAGAATACACGGGTACTGATCTTAATTACACGGATTCTTAATACACGGATTGGTTTTTGAATTTTATCTTTTTAATTTATGGGTTTAGAAGCTTGAAATTTTAAGTGACGATGGATTTTATTCATTTTGATTTTTTGTGTAAATATTGATTTTTTTCTGCGGATAAAACCACAGTTTCACAATGCTTACAGAAATCAGTTAATAAATTTTTAGTGTCTGCATAAGTTGATTTAGTTTTTCACTAATGCACAAGTAAATAAAGTAGCAATTTTTTTCATACATCACACATGACTGTATGTGCTTTACGAGCAACACAAACTTAATTTTTAATCAATCGATAAATCGAAAAAAAAATCAATCGAAATTGAATAATATGTATAGTATATAGGTGCACAATTCCAATCCTCCAACAAATTCGAATTAAAAGACGTTATTGATGTATTTTTGGCGAAAAATTCCCATAAATTACCCCTCTCTATGCAAACTGGATTATTTAAAATAAACACTGATATTCAAAATACCCACGGATCTATGGATGCACGGAATCACGATATACACGAATTCAAATCCGGATATTAAATATACGTGTAATAGGGATATCATAAGAATTAAACCACATAAGACGGGAAGGACTTTTCAAGTTCTGTTAAGAGGAATAATTTCAGACTTAAGAAAACGCGTAGGTACCCCAAGGTAGTCATATATGCCCACTTTTTTGTAGTTTATTTATAATATATTTGAAAGTAAGAGTTACATACATCATAATATGTAAAAATGATTACTATTTTTTTTCTTACGATTACGATATATACTATACATAGTATATATATTATGTACATACATTATCTAGGTACATAAATATATTGCAACTTATGCATTCGTAAAAAAATCGAACTTGAGATTTTGATCATTCTTATTGACATTTCGATTATAGGGAAGACGAAAAAAGTGGGTCTCGGAAAAACTTCCGTTTTTTTTTTGCTATGGAAAATCAAAAAAATGGTTCAAAACGCATCAACTGATAACGATAAATTTTCGAGATAAGCGAAAATCAAAAAAATGGTTCTTTGGGAGGTGCCATTAATAACCATCTTTCAGAACCATATTCAAATTTATTTATATGAAGAAGGACTACTACATTCTGCTGCTACATATTTTGTACCAAAATTTTCAAAAAAAATTTTTTTGGATTTTTGAAAAAAGGTTGAATTTTTTTTTTTTTTTGAAAACTCATTTTTCCAAAAACGACTCAAAAAGGAGATTTTTTTTTTAAATTAACATTAAAATCATCTAGATTTTAAGCAAAAATTATTACTATAACCAAAAAAAAAGGTACCTACCTCCCATACAAAAATGTTTAAAAACCGTTAAACGAAATCTTTTTTTGCTCAAAAATGACTCCTATGATTGTGGTAAAAACATTTTTATGTATCGAAATTAGTAGGTACCATTTAAATTTATTAAATTTTACATTTTACTCTTATTAACTGCTCTTAAAACAGCTTTTTTATACAGAGGCTTGTAATAAGTTTAAATACTATTGCATTTCAAAATTAAGAAAAAAAATATTTTTGGATTTAAAAAAAAAATCAAAATAGTTTTTTTTTTTAAATTCGATATTTCGAAAACGGGTCGAAGATTTTTTGTCAAATTCAATTTTTAGCTCCACAATAATTTTACTTAAAATTGGCGTACCAAATTTGTTGCTTAAAAATTTTAACAAAACTTTATACAATATAAGAAATTTTTTAATTTTACTAACACTTCTACTATTTTTTTAATTTTTTTTCCCACAAATTTAGATTTATTAAAGAAATCAGATGGTGTGTGCATCGTTTTGGGTTCGAAACAGTTTCGGAACAATTTTCCAGTTTAAATAATATAATTTGCGGATGAAACCAGAGAAGTGGGCGTGCGTTAACGAGCTTCGCGCGACTTGAAAAAATAATATAGGTGCCTGAAGTATGCCCACTGGCGGAGGGCCCTGGCCCTACGGGCCGCATTAACAGTACTTTTACAAATCGAAACTGTTATAATTGGCATGTCTAGAGTCACTTCCATAATTTACACGTGGGGCGTGGCTATATTATTAATTTTTGTATACTCACATAATACTACTTTCAACTTAACTATGTTTTTGGCAAATGGTGATCGCATATAAGAGCAATTTCGTGCGACATTTTTTGGATTGCTTTAACTTCTATATAACGGCCTCAGCAAAAAAATTGTGGAAGACAGTTTTTTTTTTTTCAGAAACACACGGTTTTCGAAATATTCGCTCAAGAAAACTCACCTTTCTTTGCGATTTTTTCTTACGAGTAGGTACTATAGGCTTACTATAAAATTGTAAAAAACCGTTTTTGAGAGCGTGACTTTTGGTAGCATGAGAGCTAGGACCACTTCAATTAAGTGTGTTTATTTCCCACTTATTGGGTTAGATCTACTTTTAATTACACTGCCATCTGTAACCTTAAGATCTAGTGTGTCCAGGCGAGAACTCTCTGCTCGTGAATTGGTTCCGTATGGTTTAACAAAAGTGCTAGCACTTTAACTCCATAACTAATGTAGTAGAATTCGGACACGTTCTTTCTGTCGGCCCCCTAGCTTCACCCGGGTCGACAAACCTAAGCTTCCCATAAAAAATTAAAAAGAAAATATTATTTTTTGACTTCTCTTTATTAGAATACTACTTTTTAGATTCTAACCCACTTCACGTTATGAAAGTCTTAATTGTTAAAAATATAATCCTCTAAGTCCAAACTTTATTGCTTTCCCAACACATCAGAAAGAATTTTTGAATTCGAAAACCACTGTTTGAATTTTATCCCATTTCACTCTATAAATACCATTTTTTTTAGAAATAACCTTCCAAACACAAACAGAATTTCTGATATCGGATACCACTTTTCGTGTTTACCCTCTTTCACCTTTTAAATACCGAAATTTGAAAAAGACGATACCTAGAGCTATTTGATAGGAAAAACCTTTTAAACAAAAATTTCTTAAATCGGACAGTTTTTATTATTTCTACCCCCACTTCACCCTACAAATAGCAAAATTAAAAAAAAATATCCTTGAAGCCATATTCTAAGAATTACCTTTTAAACGCAGGTAAATTTTTTTTTTTCAATCGAATACTTCTTTTTCATATTGTACCCCATTTCACCCTACAAAGTGAATTTTCCGATATATTAACAATTATTCTGCTATTTAGGGCGGAGACGAGTCCAACAAATCAGAGATCATTAAAATTGGTTCAGCCGTTCTTGAGTTATAAATGGTTTAACTAAACCGACTTTGGTTTTACTTTTGACTTTTGAATTTAGTCACCTCTTCAACCGAGATCCTTCATTTTTTTAATCAGATTCTTCTCATTATTGATTTGAATCCCCAAAAGCTAATAATTTTATTAAAACATGTAAAAATTATCTTGTTACTTGTTTACGTTTTGAATAGTTTTCCAAATTTATTTTCTCACAAAGAAAAAGCTGACCAATATTCAAATTAAAATAAATTTCCATTAACGAAACAATCTGTAATACATAAACATTTTGAGGGACATAATAATTAGGAAATATTGTTTAATTTGCCATGAAAACAAACAACTCAATCGAAAGCAAAATATAATTAGGTATTTTATCTCACGAACTTGGTTTTTTATTTTTTTTTTCCTGACAAAAAATACAAAAAATAAAAATCATATTGCGGACAGCAAAAAAGATAAGCACACTTATCATTTTGTATCACTGGGGCAGTTTACCGCAGTTCTTATGTTTTGGTTCAAGTGAAAGATGTTTTTTGATGGTTGATGGTGCTTTGGCTTCCTTGTCTTTTCTTGTCGAATAAGATTTGATTTGTAAAACTTCACTTTTTTACTCTTAAGGCCAAAGTATTTGTTTTATGTGAGGAATGAATTTCGAATAAAATAAAAAGCTATACAATTCGGAGAAGCTTGAAAAAGTCCAACCTGACACGCTTGGTCCAATTTTCAATGACTCTTCTGAGTAGATCGGGCTGAATTTGAGCTGTTCACCTTAAAGACATCGTTCGATTGTGGCTTATTCGCATAGACCAGTGACTTCACGAAACCTAATAAAAAAAAAGTCTAACGGGATCAAATGGCACGATCTTTACGTCACTTCCGCGAGAGTTAGCCTTACCCTCAAATCATCCATGCAAAATGTCCATTGTTGCGTTTGCGGTGTTGCTCGTAGCACCATTCTGTTGGAGCCATATGTCGTTCACAAACATGTCATCCAATTTGGGCTAAAATAATTTGTTCATCATCGATCGGTAGCGTACTCAGTCAATGGTGATGGCAATGCCATCGTCATTTTGGAAGAAGTCCGAACTCCCTCGAAAAGCGGCGAATTTTTCAATAGATCTTGCTTTTCGTTGCCGTACGGACCTTGGCTGATTGTTCACTGATTCTGTCGACTCAAATTTGGCCACCAAACGTTTAATAGTCGACTATTCCAGAAGGCCAAACCATGTAAACGTAAAATTGGCACAACGCACCCATCGTTGGTAAAAGAGATTTTGATGATAACGTCTTATCGTTTTGACGTGCTGTTGTTCAGTCGTGTAACTTGCCATGATGTTTTGGCATCAGTAACTGAATAATGAACGCCACAGACCGCTAAAATCTACCCACGCCAATTGAAAAACCCTTTAAAACCCAAACATTTTCTAGGAAATTTCTTTCAAAATACATGATTTCTAAGTTTTCGTCTAAAAATGTGGAAATCAATTGTGTTGAAGACCTCAAGGAATGTATATATATTGACAAGAAAAATTACAAATCGAAGAATCAAAAATTTCTGAATCCTAAAAACCTAAAAGTACTGACTAAGAGATAGGCCGTTAGACGCGATTCCCCGTAAGCCCAGAATTTGAAATTGTGTACATTCCTCACAATAGTCACCTAAAAAAATGATGTGCGTGAATTTAGCACAGCCATTTCCCGTTTTCAAAAAAAAAAAAAGATTTGCTGTAATGTGCGCAGCTTATACTGCCGTGACTCTTACAAAAAATTGCAAATTTTGGAAATTTTACGGATAGACGTTTTTTTTTCAATTACGACTTTCTAAAAGAAATAAAGTTGTATACTCAGTTTTGCAGCTAATAGCCGAAGAGATTAAAAACGCATATTTACAACTTCTACAGCCAAAAGTTGTTCTGATATGTCTTAAATATTTTGTTGAAAATTCGCAAACTTGCAAATTTTACGGATGATCTTCTTAAAATTTCAATTTTCTAAAAATTGTCGGAATGATCTAAATTATACATATTCTACTAAATAATACAGCACAACTGTTTTTTTTTTGTTTTCAATCGAAAAAAGCCGTGCTAATTTCACGCTAAGAATATGGGTTGCGTCTAAAAACCACGATTTTTTTGAATCTGGCCCATGGCAGCAAACATTTTGTTTTTTTACGAAAATCAAAAATGACGTTGGTAACTTCACGCATATACCTACTATCTACAATCATTTTTGAAGGTTTGAATGACACAACAACCACTTGAATGAGCTACCACCAAGTCATTATAGGCTGGAGTTATAGCTATTTCACGGTCGCCAGGCCGATTATCAGACGCCTTTTAGTGGTGCTTAGTCTATTACGTTCAATTTTTAATTTGAAAAACTTTTTGCCCAGCTGGGAGTCTTCGCAGAGCCATATGCACTACACACTGCGCTACCGAAGTCACGTGATCAGGTCCAACCCAATGTAGGTTTTATTGTTTGACCATTGCATTTGAATCAACTATAGCATTTTTCTCTGACCCTCTGATCACCAACAACATGCGACCGAGCCTGTATACTTAATCTTTCCCAAGAATATAGAAAATGATTTCTCAAACGAATTTCTATTGGTGGAGAACACTCTCGTGGTATGAATAAAAAAAAAACGAAGATTTCCCTTTTGCAAATAACCCCAGGTTGATATTTGTATAGCGTTATATCTAACAAGGATATCAAACCAGAAAATGAGAATGAACACCGAGGGCATAGAGCGTTTGACAAGTTTTTCTTTTTCTTTTTTGTATGTATTTCTTTTTTCTTTTCTATTTATATACATTATTTTTTAACAATATTTTTTTCTCTTATTTTTTTTTATTCAACCAAAGAAATAAAATTGTTCAAAGAAAATATTCTTTTTTCGCACGCAAAAAGCACATTTCTCGAGCGTTTCTTTTAGAATTATGTATGAAAATATTTTATCACTTCCTTTCTTAGTTAGAATGTCCATTATTTTTGTGTAAATTATGTAGGTAGTATTAAAGAAATTGTTGGTTTAGTTAAGACTAAGATTTCTTTATCAATGAGATGTTTTGTAGTTTCAAGTAAGAACATATATGTCAGACAGTAAGTAATTGGAGCTTGTGAAATAAATACATGATGGTAACTCCTTTCAGTTCCATTACACATGTACCTATGTGTGTATAGAATATTGTGAAAAGAAACAAATCTTGCGTTTCTCAGCTCAGTAAGAGGTGAATATCTACGATTGGTCTTGAGAGACGTCAAAAGTAGTAAAAGAGTTGGTTTTGCCTTCAGTAATTTTGCAAGGTATGTTTAATTTGTTCTTATTGTAAGAGGTCGCAGCTGCAGCTGCAAGCATTCACCAACTTTTAACTTTTGCATGCAGCATTTTTGACATTTCACTCAACTCGATGAGTGTTTATATAGGGGTTGAAATAACCTTCAAGCTCTCTTCAATTCCTCATGTTATAGATATCAGTGCTTCTGCAATCAAAATGTCAGAAAGCTGTACATCTGCATTGTGGGCACGTAAAAAAAGTACGACATTTTTTGACAACTATTGCAGCTGCAGCTCCAGTTCCAGTTGCACCATTCTATTGTTTTAAATCAGTTATTGTGTATACATACTCTGATATACTCTCATTGCTTGAAATTTGGTTTGACAACTACAACGAATTTTCATCACGCTCACGTCTCGTTTCCACGTCGCATTGTGAATCAGGCTTCAAGCTTCCAAGAATTCCGATAAATGTCAAAAGATTCATTTTTCATTCAGATGCTCAAAAATGATAAGGGCGTATTTTATAACATAATTTACACTTCTTTTTCTTAAAAGGCTGTTCACCTGTTTTTGTTAATCAAATCAACTATAGTAGGTACATCTGATTGTTAAACGAACAGAACTTATTGGATTTTTTTAACCTTGTCTTTTTTTCCTTTTTTTCCTTTTTACTTTATATACAATCCGCAAAAATATTGCTTTTCCCCTAAACCTGGAAACATTGGTCTAGTGGACGGTGGCACCACGGCGCTATGCGGGGGTAAGGCTAACTTTTTACATATTTACACGATTTTTTCTTAAGTATATATACAGGGTGTTTTTTTTTAGAGACATAGAACTTTGAAATGGAATAAATCAAAGATGATTTTTTTTTTTAATTGACATGAAATTTACTTTATTCGAAAGATAAACTCCTGACATTATTATTAAAATATGATTCCTGGCATATGACCGCCACGGCTGGCTCGGACGTAGTCTAATCTGGAGGTCCAATTTTCGATGACTTTTTCCAACATTTCTGGCCTTATATCGGCAATAATGCGTCGAATGTTATCCTCGAAGTGATAGTCAATCGTTTCGGGTTCATCGGCGTAGACTAGCGACTTCACATATCCCTACAGAAAAAAGTCAAGCGGCGTTAAATCGCACGATCTTGGAGGCCAATTCACGGGTCCGTAACGTGAAACTATGCGGTTACCATATGTTTCATTCAATAAATAAATTGTGGCACGAGCTGTGTGACATGTTGCGCCGTCTTGTTGAAACCACAGCTCCTGCACATCATGGTTGTTCAATTGATGAACGAAAAAGTCAGTAATCGTGGCTCTATAGCGGTCACCATTGACTGTAACGTTCTGGCCAGTATCGTTTTTAAAGAAGTACGGACCAATTATTCCACCAAACCATAAAGCACACCAAACAGTCAGTTCTTGTGGATGTGACGGTGTCTCAACATGCACTTGAGTATTATCATAACTCCAAATACTGCAATTTTGTTTATTGACGTATCCATTCAACCAAAAGTGAGCTTCATCGCTAAGAAAAATTCGCTTATGAAAATTGGGATCAACGGCAATCTTGGTTTGGGCCCATTTGGGCACGATTTGGAATCGTTGTTCAGGTGTCAGTTTATTCATGTTGAAATGCCAAACCAAACTAAAAATAAATCACTTAACATCTGACAAAATTGGCCACCAGTTTAAATAGTATTGCCAACTTAAAGTTCTATAACTCAAAAAAAAACACCCTTTATATGTTTCATTAAATCTAAATGTAGGCTTTTAACTAAATCATTAGCTGTTTTTGCTCATTTAGGCTGCATTTTATGTAGTAGTAGTTGCGGGTAGCTTGTTAGACTGCTTTTAAACGCCTTACAGAGATTCGAAAAAAAGGAACCTGGCAGTCATTTATCGCAGTCGTTTATGGATTTTTGGGTATTAGGAGAACTGAATATATTATGTTGAGCTTGTTCACATACTCCTACAAAAGTATCAACAGATGGGTTGCAATACGTCCCTGAAAATTCACTTTTTTCACTCTCATCTTGGTTTTTTTAAATGAGGACCTTTATCAGAGTGGTATCATTTTTCTTGCGGATCCACAATATGGTCATTTGTACGCTATCTCAAGATCTATAATCAACTTAGTAAAATGCTGTTCTCATCATTTATGGAGTTTATCCATATCCTCCTGTTCACTTAGAACGACTTCAAATAGTTTCACTAATTGAAATCGAATAAAACTGGAAACAATTTCAAACAACCATAAAACACCTATCAATTACTTTAGATAACATTCTAAAAAAAATAATGGTTTTCTCCTTGCCATACTTAAATTGAAACACCACACGTGTCCTGTTAAAATACACATAAACGTACTCCTGCTAAGTTCATTTTTAAATCGATTGCACTTAACTAGGAGCTGTTTAGTTTATATACATATGTATAACCGCTGATTAATTGTTTCAGCTCAGCTTCATCTAAATCACATGAATATGCGGCACGAACATAGATAATATAACTCCCCAGCTTGAACACGCTCATTTGAAATCCCAAATAACGTTATTCGCATTGCAATTAACTTAAGTCGCACTTAGTGTTTGCCCATGCTTCGCTGCTCCCCTGAGTGGCATGTGCAATTTCAATTTGTTTAAATTGCATTCGCGGTGCAGCGTCGCGTCGCGTCGGTCGGTCGGTGATGGGCGCTGCGCTAGCTAGCTTGCGAAAATTCAATGGGATTTCCTCCAACAGCAATCCAATCATATAATTTTCCCCACACACCGCCTTGCCGTTCCTTTTCTCCTTACACTTTACCCTCACCCGTTACCGCTTCCAACAACTGGACCGACAAGGACGTGTGGGAAGGATTTTTTTTTTTCAAAACTCGCTTAAAAAAAACAGCATTTTCATTCATTCAAAAAAAAAAAAGAAAATTACGTCCAAATTTGAATCGCATCGCAGAACCCACAAAGTGATGGTGAAAAACTGTGAAAAGTGGAAGTGGGCTTTGGTGGTCTGGACAACTTCACTCACAGTGGGTGGTCACATGGAATAAAGGACGACTCTTAACATCAGACTGTCCTGACGGCACAGCGCTATAAAACGTCCCCACAAAACCAGCCTCCATCAGGAGCAGGCCAACGAGTGAGGGGAAGAAGCAGCGAGAGCGAGATATATTGGTTTCGGTTGGCATGCTGTGAAAGTACCTACCAACCTGAACACTGTACACTTAACTGGTGTGGCTCGAGTGGTACAACGCTCTCTCATTTTTGCTTTTCATAGCAAAAGACCAAAGCACTTTTGCACATTTTCAGGAATGCAATTGAAAAGACTAGTCATAGTCATGCTACGCCCGCCGTATGTACTAAAAATATATATGTAGAAAGCAATGCAGCAAGCGGTGGCGGGTGGCGAGAGGTGAAAGTGAAGTGGCCATATCCTTTTTTTCCCAGCATCACACACACATATATACCTAGCCTTGTCTGGCACGTGTGTTTTATAAAATGACAGATGGACCAAATTTCATGAAAGGAACATTTTTGCTGCCTTATTATTTTTTTTTTTTTTGAATTAAAAATACTTTTCGTGACGCCTTGAAGGTTGAAATGGAAACTATCCACCTACACCTACCTACATCCTACACTACCTACTCGAAATGCACTTGTGAATGCAAGACGAATGAAGTATATTCCATGTGAAAGGATTTGCTTGATGGCAAGGACCCTCTTGCTTTGAACCACATTTCATTCATTTAGAACTTGATTGGGAATATATATACCTACTCGGAGTGTCCATTGAAATTTGCATGCATAGAACATTTTGTGGATGCTACTTATCGTTTTGAGTTTGCATTTTGATTCTGAGAATTTTTATTGTTAATAAAAAAGCAAAATGCTTTGTGTATAAATAAACTAGTGATGGCAATTTTTTTTGTTTGATGATTTTAAAAGTCACGAAGGGGTTACCCTGCGCTTATCTTGCCTTGGAGACTATAGAGAGACACTCAATCGCCCAAAATTTTAGACGATTTAGTGTCGTGTTAAAGCATTTTCAGTTTGGTATTAAGTTAAAAAGACGATTTTCCAAATTTTAAATGAGTTACTATCGTACTATCTTTTTAACATTTTATACTAAAGTTAAAATCACCAAATGGTGATTATCATTATCATTTTGACAATAGAAAATATGAAAAAGGTATGTTTGATTACTTTTTTGCACGAACTGTCACTTTTTTAGGTTCAGCTGGAGTTTATCAAGAAAATAGGCATGATACTAGTTAAAAATTGTTTAAAACTAAGAAAATGTTAGTATAAAAATCCTTAAAGTTAGTTAATTGTTAACTAGGAGCATGCTAGCACTTTAACACCAGACTGTGTAACATTTTGCGCAATGTTATTTTCTTATATAAGAAATCTTCGAAAACTTTATCAAATGTTCAATTTGCAATCACGTGAAGATTAAAGTTAGTCTTTAACTCTCGAGATATTATTCGAGACGAAAAACAGTTTTCCACAATTTGTTCTCAAGATATTTTGGTTTATTGGAATATCGAAACGTGGAGATGTATATTGAAATTCTCCGTTTAACAAATCGGACGTTCAGTTTATTTTTTTATTTTTTTTTTTAAATTACAAATTGACATTGAAATAGGTTCTGATTCAAACCTTCTTGATTTGTTCAACAAAATTTTTATTAGGTACACTTCCCAACTAACAAACTCCCGGAGTTAAGCTCTTCAAATCCGAAAAGAACTCCCACAAGATTGAATCTCTTGTTATGAAACTCAAATTCGTCTCATAGCATTTTTATTGTAAGAGATAAGCATTTTTTAATTTTGAAAGTACTTAAATCCTATATCTAAATCTATTTAAGTCTCATAAGTATCTCGTTTTGAAATTAAAACTCTAAACGTCATTTTTAGTCTTTATAATCCCATAATAATACTTCAATTAGACTATTCATATAAATAAGTTTTTTTTCAAGATTCTAATAGGATCTACGACGCCAGCTTTGAATATCAAACGAACGGATGTTATATTTAGTTGAGTTGTACAGTGCGATCTTTTTGTTCACATTTAAATTTCTTAATAATATAGGGTTTTCCAATAAGAGGTGTTATTTTGAATAGCCCGCTATTTTGGTAGTTGTCACTTTTGAAGCTATCATTTTTTGTCATTTGACAAGTAGAAACTACGCCATTAATAAAAATGGAACGATATACGCTTCAACAACGCATTGAAATTATTAAAATTCACTATAAAAATGGTGAAAATTTGGCAGAGACGGTTCGTAAAACTAAAACATTTTTGGGTCGTCGTGAAGCACCTTGTCGGACCGCAATACACAAATTGGTGGACAAATTCGAGCTGTTGGGACACGTTAGTGATGTGAAGAATAAAAACCGTGCACGTCGCTCAAGAACAACTGAGAATATTGCTGTTGTAGCCCAAAGTGTTGAAGAAAACCCAGGTTTGTCCATTCCTCGTCGTTCTTTGGAATTAGGCATTCCACAAACGTCATTACACTGTATTTTGAATAAAGTCTTGGGTCTTAAGGCTTATAAAGTTCAGTTAACACAAGAACTCAAGCCGGCTGATCATCAACAACGTCGTGTCTTTGCTGATTGGGTCCTTGAAATGCATGAAAATGATCCGGAATTTCATCGAAAAATCATCTTGACTGATGAGGCCCATTTCCACCTCGGAGGCTACGTCAACAAGCAAAACTGTCGCATCTGGGGCTCGGAAAACCCAAGAGTTATTGTTGAAAAGCCTCTCCATCCTCAACGCGTGACTGTTTGGTGCGGTTTATGGTGAGGCTGGAGCAACAGTTACGGTCAATGGATTGCGCTATCGAGAGATGATTAATGATTTTTTATGGCCGGAATTGGATGGTATTGATCTGGACAACGTTTATTTTCAACAAGACGGCGCTACGTGCCACACAAGCAATGAAACCATCGATCTTTTACGGGAAAAGTTTCCGGACCGTGTTATCTCTCGAAGAGGTGATCACAATTGGCCACCGAGATCTTGTGATTTAACACCTTGCGACTTCTTCCTTTGGGGCCACGTGAAAGATAAGGTCTACGCCAACAGCCCAGCGTCGATTCAAGACCTCAAAGATGGAATTCGTGAGGCTATCGAGGACATAGGGCAGCCACTTTGCGATTTGGTTATGGAAAATTTCATGAAAAAGATATGATCCTGTAAGCGTGGTCGTGGCGGCCATTTGGCTGATGTTGTGTTCCATTATTAATGGCATACCTTCCCCTTTATAATGAAATAAACATCCGATCATTTATCTCAAAAAATGGCATTTTTCTTTGAATATCAAAATAACACCTCTTATTGGAAAACCCTTTATTAGTCTGATTTTTATGAAATTTGGTACAGACCATTTATGTAGGTATACCGATGTGATTCCCTAGATTGACCATTCTCACAAAAATTTTTTTTTTTAAACTTTCTCAAAAACCGCTCTATTGTGTTTTCTTTCCTTTCGCATTTTATTTTTTAAATAATTACATACCTTTTTCAACCTTGCACCCCCCCCCCCCCCCCCCATTCGCGAACTCTGTGACTTGCTTACATAGTCATTTCAAAATTGTGTGTAAATTACTTTGCAATATTTTGTTTTCTACTTCAATCGAGAACTCTGTGTGACCTAGTTTCGCGCTTTTTGTCATCAATCCATTTCTAAAAAATGATTTAAATTGCGTCAACCTTTTGATTTGGTAATTTATTTTCACCGTGACCACAGTCAATTAGCCAATAAATAAAAAAAAAAAAAATGAAAATGGAACACTGTTATGCTGATTGCAACGCATCTAGTAAAGACGATCTTGTAAAGTGGAATGGTCTTTGTATAGGAAATCTTATCACAACATTTGCATCGGGCTCCGCAAAATGTCACATGTATACGTAAAAGAATACTTAAACGACTTTTTGTTTTACTGTGATAGTTGTAGAGAAACTTCGCTGTCACATATTTTATACAAGCCCTTCAGTGCCAAAATAATTTGGTTAAAGACATAATATCCGAAAATAAACAATTCCATAAAAACATTTTAAGCCAACTCCAAAAAATTGACGAATTCGCGAAATCTATCGAAGAACTCCTCAACTTTCTTGAGTCATATCTATAATAAAACAAATTCTTCTAGACTCACATCAATTGAGAGTGAGACCCAACTCGCGGATTTAAAAGACACAGTGAAAAGTTATAATTGTGATGACGTTATTAACAGTCGCTTTGAGTCTTTTAAAAAAGACGGTTTTCGTCAACCTTTGGCCCTTCTTGAAGATGCTGTGGGTACAATTTGCTCTATTGGTAATGAAAAACTATAGAAACTCGAATTATTGTTGCCCAACTAACCGAAGAAATAAAAACCACATCCTGTAAAATCGACGGGATATCCATATTCTTACATCAGATCAATCTTTTCTGAAATTCTGGATACCAACTCTTCTCATCCACCTCTTCATCAACCACCCCAGTTAGCCTTTACAGCAATCTCGTCGCTCCAACATCTTTCTGCTCTCACTGCTGCTTCGTCACAACTACCTGCATGTCAACCACCTTTAATTGTGCCTACTTCTCCTGCTACAACACCAACATCAATCTTCGAGTCTTCTCTATCAACAGTATCTCCTCAAAGCAAAGAACTCAACTCCTCATCGCTTCTGGTTCCTGCGCCTGTATCTGTGATTAATGAACTTGGTACTCTATGGTCGATGGAACCATAGACTAAGTAAGCTGAGTGATGCCAATAGACAATAGTACGCCATTTTATCTGAACAACACTCCTCGGAACACTAACAGGACATGGATTCAAAACCTATTTATGAAATATTTTTCGCCATCTCTGGGATCCTATATCTTTCCAATGGTAATATAAGGATTTTGTTAAAAGCTTGCAGTCTGGTGTCTCAATAGTTGAAACAATATTGCATTGGAGAATTTCAAAAAAAATATTTTTTTCAAACACAAAAAAATCCATTTTTATTGTAATTTTGAATTTTCTCGAGTTTCCCATGAACCATTTTGAAAATATTTTACTCATGTATTGGTCTCCACCTTACCTTTCATTTCATACCAAATTTGTTCCTGTACACTCTGGGCCAAAGCTCCATAGTAGAATGGGCATTCCCTCTATGTTTCAAATTTAGAAAAACAATTCAAAAATGTTGTGAATTACCATTTGTTTATCAAAAAGTTGCAATGATCTGATTTCTGATATTTGACTATATTTATAAAGTTTCTTGTCGTTGGCAAATTTCTGTAAGATTTGGTCTGAAAATAATTTTTGATACAAAATACAAATTATTAAAAAAATAAAAAAAAAAATAAACTAAAATTATTAATTAAAAATTAAACAAAGTATGTCGTTCTTATCCATTGGAAACATTCCGAAATGTTTTGGACTGCGTTGATCGTCCCCGCAAAAATCTAATTGTATGTATATGTAGCATTTATTTTCGTCTTTGTTAAATTTTTGTTTGTTGCCAAAATTCAACAAAGAGAACACTGTCCATTGGTTGCACCATTTTGCAAAGACATGGTCTAAACCTTGTGAACTCCAATATTTTTCCAACTCAAAACTGACATTTTTTGTGTTGTGACTTCATTATCCTCAACGTGTGATATGTCACGTAAAATTAATTATTCATCAAATAACGAACGAACTTCCTACACTAAATTTTAAACTCTGATTTATGATTCTTCGTAGGTATGTTCTCGCGCGAGATACCTACATAATGGGTGATTTTTTAAGAGGTTTAGAACTTTTTTTTAAAAAAAAAACACAAAAAATTCAAAAAAATGAATGAAATATTTATTTGAATCGATAGTTTGAACTTTGCAATTTAATGTTTAAAGATAATTTCATGCAAATGTTGACCGCGGCTGCGTCTCAGGTAGCTGAGTCCAATTTTGGCATACTCTTTCACACATATCGGCCGGTATCTCACGAATGAATGCATGGATGTTGGCTTCCAGTGCGTCAATCGAAGCGGGCTTGTCCCTATAGACATTAGCCTTGACATACCCCCACAAAAAATAATCTAATGGTGTCAAATCGTACGATCTAGGCGGCCAATTGACCGGCCCGAAACGTGAAATTAACTGTTCACCAAACTCGCCTCGCAATTGCGCCATTGTTTCGCGTGCTGTGTGGCATGTGGCACCGTCTTGTTGAAACCACATACCATGCAAGTCAAGAACTTCCATTTCGGGCAAAAAAAAGTTTGTTATCATCGCTCGGTAGCGTTCACCATTGACAGTAACGCTGCGATTCGCATCATCTTTGAAGAAATAGGCCCAATAATGCCGCCGGCCCATAAACCGCACCAAACAGTGGCTTTTTCGGGATGCATTGGTAGCTGTTGCAATGCTTCTGGCTGATCTTCACTCCAAATGCGGCAATTTTGCTTATTTACGTACCCATTCAACCAAAAATGAGCCTCATCGCTGAACACAATTTTTCGATAAAAAAGCGGATCCTCGGCCAGCTTTCCAAGAGCCCATTCACCAAAAATTCGGCGTTGTGGTAGGTCGGCTGGCTTTAGTTCTTGCACCAGCTGTATCTTAAAAGGCTTTACGCCCAAATCCTTCCGCAAAATTTTCCACGTAGTGCTGTAACAAAGGTCTAACTGCTGGGAACGGCGCCGAATCGACATTTCGCGGTCTTCTGTCACACTAGCTGATACGGCCGCAATATTTTCTTCACTACGCACAGTAGGTAAACGTGTTGGTGGTTTAATGTCCAACAAAGTAAACTTGGTGCGAAATTTGGTCACAATCTTCCGAATAGACTGCTCAGAAGGTCGAGAATGCCGATCATAAAATGGAAGCAGCGCGCGATGAACATTTCGAACCGAGCACGAATTTTGATAGTAAAATTCAATAATTTGCAAGCGTTGTTCATTTGTAAGACGATCCATGGTTAAATTGCAAACCAAACTGAAGCTGTTTGACAGTGACACAAGGTACTAAACACACGTCAGCTGTCAAAACCAGTGTTACCAAAACCAAACCAGCTAAAAAATCAATTATAAAGGGTTTTTTCAACAGGGACGCTACAAAAGTAGAGCAACAGGGACAGCAAACGAAGCCATATTTCCTGCCGCTCTTTTGACATTTCTCTTTAGTAAGGTTTGCCATTTCATGATGGATGGATATACGAGCCAAAAACGAGTCGAAATTATTAAAATTTACTACCGAAATTAGGAGTCAGTGGCCTCAACGTTAAGAGCGCTACGTCCAATTTATGGTCGTCATAATCGTCCTAGCAGATCAACAATTGAGCGTCTAGTGGAAAAATTTGAATCCACAGGCACAGTACAAAATGTTCCCGTGCCATAAAGAGACAAAGAAGTGCCCGTAGTGTCGAGAATATTGCTGCCGCTGAGGCTTCAGTTGTCTGTGACGTCGTTGTGGCGAATTTTGCGAAAAGATCTTGGCCTACATCCTTACAAGATTAAATTGACGCAAGTACTGAAGCCGCTTGACCACCAGAAGCGTTGTATATTCGTGAATTGGGCTGAGCAACAACTTGAAAATGATTCGGATTTTCATCGAAAAATCGTCTTCAGCAATGAGGCTCATTTTTGGCTGAATGGCTTCGTCAATAAACAAAATATCCGGTATTGGTCAGGCAGCAATCCAAAAGTACTCCATGAGTCATCATTGCATCCCGAAAAAAATACGGTTTGGTGTGGTTTAAGGGCCGGCACAGCGGCGTCATTGGGCCGTACTTCTTCCGTGATGATCAAGACCGGCACGTTACTGTGAATGGGGATCGCTACCGTTCAATGATAACCGAATATTTTTGGCCCCAATTGGATGATATGGACTTGGAGGACATGTGGTTCCAACAGGGCGGACGGCACCACAAGCCACACAGCGAATGTCACAATCAATTTATTGGAAGCCAAGTTTGGAGAACGTGTTATCTCACGAAATGGTCCAGTGGCTTGGACGCCTCGGTCGTGCGATTTGACGCCGTTAGACTATTTCCTGTGGGGCTTCGTCAAGTCTATGGTCTATGCCAACAAGCCAGCGACGATGGATGAACTTCGTACGAATATCGAACGTGAAATTGCAGCAGTATCGGCCGATTTATGCTTGAAAACTGTCGAAAATTGGGTTCAGCGTCTGGATTTCTGCAAGCGTGCCCGTAGTGGCCATGCAAACTTTGATATCCAAAACCGTTTTTGTTTTATTAAAAAAAAAAAACTTTTGTTGCGCTCTTATTGAAAAACCCGATATTTTGAACAAAAATATTTTCTTTTTATTTCAAAATTTCAAGAAAATAAAATTTTTATTCCTGAGTTTTCCAGAACGAACTTTTCTAACAACCATTTTCTTTGCAATTTAGTCATCATCGTCGCACTGTTGTGGAAGTTGAAGTTGAAGTTGCAGTTTTTTGTTTCTTTTTCCAAAACTTGGGTTTTCTCTTCTCACGGACCGATTTTATATTTTAACACAAAAAGGAATCGGCAACTTAGCCCGAATGCATTTGAAACTATTTACATACACAAAATACTTTCTTTGCAAATTGTATATTTTTCTACAAAGGAACTCTACAAATTCTTGGTCAACAAATACGAGCGAAATGTATAGATATAGAGATACATTCCCATATCCTTTTATTTTGTTGAAAATGCAGGCGTACCATTGGAATCCCTTTCAATAATTGTTTTATCCTTGTTGTGAGCTATTTTCTGTGGGTTTGGATATTCGAATGTCTGGAATATTGAACGAGTTGCAGTGTTTTTCAGCTTGGGGGTAGTGGCAGGTTTTTTTCTTCAGAGTGTGCTTTGCTACAGTGAAATGTTTCTTAAAATCCATGTGTGCTGTATATATTTGGTTGTGTGCAGTGTGCATGCAGCAGGATATATACTATTTATGTGGGTTAACGATTCTTTTCTCGGGACTTTTTAAGTAAAAACATTGAAATTACTTGTTAAGCTGCAGGCACCGCGTAGTATAAGGGTCTTTCATTAAATAAGGATCGCATGAACTAGTTCTTGAGGCTTAAGATAAGATGAACATGTAAGGTATATTAATAAAGTGACTTTGTTTTGAGGAAAATTGTATGCAAGAAAGCTATAAATAAACTGCTATGACTATACCATACCTGTTACCTCTAGATATGCGGAAAAAATTGACATTACCGTCAAATAACTCCCGTAGGTGTCATGCTAGAGTCAGTGTGAAATTGTAAATCACTTACAAAAAAAAACATGCATTTTTGGAGAAATTTCACAGGACGGGCCTGTTTTTTATAATTTGCTGCAATAATTAATTGTTTTTTTTATTTTAAATAACTTTAATTTTTTGTTAACAAATATGAACATATATATCATCAACAACGTCGTGTCTTTGCTGATTGGGTCCTTGAAATGCATGAAAATGATCCGGAATTTCATCGAAAAATCATCTTGACTGATGAGGCCCATTTCCACCTCGGAGGCTACGTCAACAAGCAAAACTGTCGCATCTGGGGCTCGGAAAACCCAAGAGTTATTGTTGAAAAGCCTCTCCATCCTCAACGCGTGACTGTCTGGTGCGGTTTATGGTCCGGCGGGGTCATTGGACCTTACTTTTTCGAAAATGAGGCTGGAGCAACAGTTACGGTCAATGGATTGCGCTATCGAGAGATGATTAATGATTTTTTATGGCCGGAATTGGATGGTATTGATCTGGACAACGTTTACTTTCAACAAAACGGCGCTACGTGCCACACAAGCAATGAAACCATCGATCTTTTACGGGAAAAGTTTCCGGACCGTGTTATCTCTCGAAGAGGTGATCACAATTGGCCACCGAGATCTTGTGATTTAACACCTTGCGACTTCTTCCTTTGGGGCCACGTGAAAGATAAGGTCTACGCCAACAGCCCAGCGTCGATTCAAGACCTCAAAGATGGAATTCGTGAGGCTATCGAGGACATAGGGCAGCCACTTTGCGATTTGGTTATGGACAATTTCATGAAAAGGATATGGTCCTGTAAGCGTGGTCGTGGTGGCCATTTGGCTGATGTTGTGTTCCATTATTAACGGCATACCTTCCTCTTTATAATGAAATAAGCATCCGATTATTTATCTCAAAAAATGCTATTTTTCTTTGAATATCAAAATAACACCTCTTATTGGAAAACCCTTTATATTTCAAAATGTAATTTTTTGAATATATTGTTAAATAACACTTTTTTAATTTATTTAACAAAAATACATAACATTATTTTTAACTTCATTTCTACATTGGTTTATAAAAATTTTTAGTTTTATTTATCAAAGAAAAACTAAGAAAAAAAAGATATCTCAGACTAAATACATAGGTGTTAAACTTTTACGTAAAAATAATTTGTATGTAATTCCATTCTACATTAACTGCAACAAGTGGAGTGAGGATTTTGAGCGACTTAACAACAGCATGCATCACTTTGGAAACAAAAGCGTTTTAGTTATTGGTGATTTCAACCATAGCAATTTACAAGTTACAACAGTAAGAAGCACAACCAACACTGTAATAAATGATAGCCAAAGAACATCAATGGACGGAGTATTAAATCAGAATGGATCAAATCTACTTGATCTCCTATACAGTTGTTCGATTGTACAATTTTAAATGGCTCTACAAACGGTGACATCGAAGGGCACTTTACATTTCTCGGTGGACAAGGCAAATCTGTCATAGGCTATTGTGCGATTAATAACGATATGAAGGATTTAGTGCAAAAATTTGAAATCAATTGTAAGAACTATTCCGATCACATACCTATAATTGTAGACTGGATTGATGACACTTCACCTAAGCGCACAAAGCTGAAACTTTTACCACGATTTAAATGGAAACAAGAAACTGCTACTGTATATCAGCAAAGATTGGAAGAAAGCCTAACGAGTTTATATATGTTGAACGAGTCTACCGAAGTTATTGCCAATAAAATAGTATCTTGCAATATGTATGTGTATCGACAGACAGCTTTATTCCAAAAAAATGTTCTAATTTCAAACAAAAGTGGTTTGACAAAGAATGTATGATGGCCCGAAAAAAATCATTTACTCTGTTAAATGCGATGCGAAACTCTAACTGTCAAGTTCTGAAGAAGTGGTACCTCGAAGCTAACACACATTATAAGAAATTGTGTCTGAGGAAAAAAACCGAATATGAGAACCATCAAGCTTGTTCACTGGGCCAGATAAAAAGTTCTAAGGAATTTTGGAAGACAGCCAGGGAGATTAATGGATCTATTTTTGAAATTGGTATAGGATTATCTGCTGAAGACCTATCTAATCACTTCAAAAGTCTTCTATACAGTAATTCAGACGTGAGATTTTCTTATGCGGAGCCGATGATTCTCGATGAGATTCTTGATTCTGAAATCTCTTTAGCAGAAATAAACTCTGTAATCTTAAAAGGTAAAAATGGCAAAGCCCCTGGTGAAGACGGCATTCCGTATGAGTTCATCAAGAATGCAACTGTTGCTTTTCATTCCCATCTTAAAGCATTATTCAATAAAATAATCTTAGAAGAAGGATTACCATCGTCATTCAAAAGGTCTGTGATTTTTCCAATCCACAAAAAAGGAGACATAAATAGTGTTGAAAATTATCGAGAGATCTCTTTCATGAATGTCCTGGCAAAATTATTTTGTGGTGTGCTTGTTAACAGACTAGAAATATGGGTTAACACTCACAATATCTTATCAGACTATCAGGCTGGATTCAGAAAAACTTTTTCAACAGTTGACCATATTTTTACACTGACTTCAATTGTTAAAGCGTTTGAAGCTAGAAACAAAAAAGTTTATGCATTTTTTGTTGATTTCAAAGCAGCCTTTGATCTTTTAAACCGTAATGCTCTCTTTTATAAACTTTCAGAATTGGGACTGTCTTCGAAATTCATCAACTTAATAAAGGATTTATACTCAGGGTCAAAAGCAGCTGTATGGGATGGATCAATCTATTCCGATTGGTTCGAAACGAATAGTGGAGTTAAACAAGGATGCCTTCTTAGTGCACTTTTGTTTGCACTCTTCATTAACGATGTGGTAGCTTGTCTTCCTGGAGGAATCCGTATTGCTGAATTAAACATTAATGTCCTTCTGTATGCCGATGATCTGGTGGTACTTTCAGAATCACCAGAAAACCTTCAAGTGATAATAAATCGATTAGCAGAATACTGCCTTAAATGGAGTCTTGTCATTAACTCAGACAAATCAAAAGTTGTGGTGTTTTCAAGATCAGATAGAAGCCGGAAAACTTATAATTGGTCTTTCAATGGATCTAAACTAGAAGTTACCAACGAGTACAAGTATCTAGGGGTGAAACTGAACAGTACTATTAATTTTAATAAACATCTTTCAGAAAAATCAAAAAGGGCGCAAAGCCTGAGTAATGTCTCTTGGAGAAAAAAAAACGTGTCGGGGGAATGTGCAAGAATGAATAGGTACCAAGTTGAAGGATTATCGAACCATCCATTTGGGTTGAACAGTGAGACAGAAAAACAGACAGAAAGGCGATTTTGCGAGACCCACTTTATTCGTCTTCCCTGCCATCGTATAATGTCAAGTTTGATCAAAATCTCGAGCTCGATTTATTTTTACGAATCCATAACTTGCCATAATATATGTAGTAGATACCTATATACAGGGTGATTGGCATAAGATGTGAAAAAAAGCTAAAGCGTGTAAGTTGGGTGTAAGTTGAGAGTCAATTTTCTAAAAATTTACTTAAAACAGAAAACAAATTATTAAAAAACAACAGTTAAACTTAAAATATCATGATAAACTCAAAAATTTATATTCTTAAGTAATATTTTTGTTTTTAATATTCAATGCTCTTCTAAATTTTTAGTCAAACCTAGTATCCCAATTGAAAATAACAGAAATAAAATTCCCTTAATTTGACTCCAATCCGTAGCTTAAGTTGCTCTAAAGATCCTATTTCCACTACGTTAGCTAGTAAAGTAGATTCAGTTATTTGCAATTTTCTCAAAAAGTATAAGGCATTTAAGCATCCGGTTTTCTGTTTTTCACTAAAACCTAATTAAAGCATTGAATTTTGAAAAAAAAAACATGAGTACTTAATTACGTAAAATTTTGAAAAAAAATAGTTTGAAACTTTTTTTTTCAAAATTTTGAGTTTGAAAATTAATTTTTCAAAAACTATTATCTAAAAAAACTTTATTTAAAAACACAATAAAAGAAGAGATTTCTGGGTTTTCAAAAAGATATATCATGGTATTGTAAATGTTACCGTTATTTTTAAATAATTTTTTTTTTCTGTTTTAATTGACCCTCTTTCCATACGATTTTTTTCTTGTCTCAACCCAACCTACACGCTCTAGCTTTTTGTCACACCTTATGCGAATCACTCTGTATATTGCAAGTAATAATTAGCATATGAGTCAGAAGCTGTGGTTAAACTTATGTCTGATGAAATCAAAGTCTTGCAGTTAATGGTCGTGGCTTTTGGTGAAAACCCATACAAAATCAACTTTAGGGTTAATTGTATGAACCAAAACTCGGTTTGACCTCTCATCCCTTTAGATAATACTCCCCGTGTCCTGATTATAGATCACTGGGTCGAAGAAAACAATTTGAAAAACAATTAGCTATCCCCAAAGTTGTTTTTTGGGTTTTTTTTTGTCAAACGGTCTGGCAGAGCAAAAGACGACTCTAATTCATGTGGAGTCTACCTTGATTTTATACTGAAACCTTAAAAAGAGACATTTTTATTTTAATAACACACGACACATTATAAAATCTAAACATCCCATTTACTCAGTTTATAATATGAATAACACAAACATCAGACATTGTGTATCCTTCTACATATTTATAAATAATAATACAAAACATATTGTGATTGCCCCTCAAGGATAAAAAGCTTGTGATTGTATAAGAAACCTGCTCAATGGTAAAATTAAATTACTTAATTTATGATTCTTCTACCACTAATAAACAATTTGAAGCCCCATGAAAGCATATTCCATTACATTGCACAACAAGGGTTTCCTATTTCCTTTCTATTACCTACACCAGCCTGTATATTTCTGTATATACGTATAGTGAAACCCTTCCAAGTCTATGTTTATTCGCACAACAATATTTGCCGTCCTGTCGTTTAATTTTAACAAATGTAAATATGTACTCATGTCACACACTAGAGCAGAGCCACAATATAGTGAGCCAAACAATCAATTTAAAATTATAATAGGCCTAAAGTTATGGACAATTATTTACCTATACAATGGCTTTTCCGTTTAAGAACCCTTGAAAAATATATAAACCTATAGGTAAGGATAAAAATTATGGAATCAGTGATAATTTAATTATTTGATCCTTTATAGTCCTGAACTTTTGTGGTTAACTCTACCGGTTAAAATAATAGTTATATAGCTTTTGTGTAAGCGTTTATACCTACCTACATACGTATGTAAATAATATGTATAACAATATTCTGTTCTGTTTATGAATCAAGTGCTTTTCATCCTACACTCAGGATCAGGACTCAGCCTGATGAAAATTTAATAACTATGCTTCCTTGGAAAATATATACATATTTCCTTCTTTTCGGGATGGAAGGATATGGATATTGTATACAACACAATGACAACGATAAGGATAATCTCTAATTTTGACAAGACTCTGACCACACTCTTAGAGTGATATAGGTAACTTAATTAAGCACTCACCAAAAGCGTCTGCATGTATGTTATGAATTTAACATGAGGATTTTAGATGCATTTAATGCAAATTTAACAAAGGTAATCTAGTTTTGGTGAGTCTTAAAGAATACACTACGGGTCATTTATATTTTTTGCAAACTATTTTTTCGGGTATATTCCTGTTGGAACTATATTCAAAATATGGGTTTCAGACGTATAATTAACTCTGCAGTCGTCTCGAATGGCGAAGTGGATATTCTGAGAATCTGGGGATCCTTAAAAATCACACTGGTGGCGAGGCTATTTATTAAAATATGTCATTACAAAGCCTTAAATTCATTCTAAGGCATTTACGATTCAATGACATTGGTGGCCGCAGTGTTCGTGCTAAAGTTGATAAATTAGCCCCAATACGGGGAATCCTTGATTTGTTCAACAGCTGCTTACCTTTAGAGGACCCCATCCAAACAATACATTCGTAGAAAACCAGCGAAATTTGGTGTGAAAGTTTTTTGCACTTTTAGATGTTTACTATCCAAATATACAAATAACTACATAAAATTTGGAGATTCATCCTGGCAAACAGCCTGTCGGACCTTTCAACCAAAGTATTGAGTGAGCTGAAGTAATGAAGAGACCGACACGCCCTGATGTTTTGGGTAAGAACCGAAACATCAATGTGTATAATTTGTTTTCATCACCCAAAAAGCTTATAACCGAACTACGATGGTTGCTACTGCAAGGAAAGAAAAATAAAAGTTCAAATTCGAGTAGCAAGAGAACATCCTTTGCATACAGTTAAAAATTTGGTATTTACAAATTGTGTACACGGGAATTCTATGTGATTACTTATGTAATCTGCACGACGGCTGGTGTAACTTTTAGGGGCGCAACGCATGCAGGGTTAACAATAAGTCAAAAAATATGTCAAATGCCGAATGTAATAAAAACAGTTGCATACAAAAAAATTGCGAAAAAGTGACATGATATTTATATGATTTTGTTTTCGTTTTAACAAAAATGCACGACTGGATCGCAGGAACTCGCTTTTCTGGCTAACAACGGTGATGAAGCCACACATTGAAGGAGAAAAAAGTGGTGACAGAATAGATTTTTTGTTTGGGTATTCAAAATTTTAACATGCAATCTTATTTAAATTAAAGATAAAATCCTTCAAACCATTGAAAAGATATACGCGAATAAGCAACAAATAAGACACATTTTAAAAAAGCCTAAGCTGGTTATTTCTGTTATGTGAATTTTTTGCCGTGATTAAAGGAACGAATAATTTTAATCAAAATCCGTTGTTGCGATCAAATTATTCAGCACTGCCAAACTTAATTCAATCAATTCTGTCATGCAATCCCAATCAAAACCTCTGCAAGTCTCTGTCAGATATGGCAGACAAAATAACTGACGTCTACACAAATTCAGCTGTTGCTTCTGTCTCAACGCCCTCGGGTGTTTCTGCCATAACCGAACTGCAACAGTAGGTAACAGCTCTAAGAGATCAACTGATGGAACTTAACGTTAGAAGAAGTCGAAGTTCATCGTGGATGAGGGAGAGATCGCGTTCCAAGAACAAAAACCAAAAAGATGCTAGAAAGTGCCAAGAACCATACCAATATCAAACGGTAAACTAGAACGTGGACAGCAATTGGCGATATTTGTCAGTTCGCAAGCACGATAAGTCGTCTCTATACACTACATCAGCGAGAAATCTTCAAAACGATGCTTTTTTATTGACCCCAGAGCCACAACTTCAGTCATTCCGCTGTCATTCATATAGAAAAACGCGACGAATTTGAATACATGATGAGCCAAGGCGTCTGCCAACCGTCAAAAACCAGCTGGGCTAGTGTCCTCTTCATAATGGTCAGAAAGAAAATGGTGGCTGGCGACCATGCGGGGACTATTCAAATGACTTAACGCAAACACCATGTCAGAACGTTACCCCATTCCTTCCACTGGGGATTTCGCTCACCATCTGATAGATCTGACGCTTGCTTACCATCAAATCTCTGTGGAGCCAGAAGACATTCCAAAAACAGAGCTATCATCACGTCAGCGTCACCACTTCACCATATGTAGGAGTTCTAATTGGGAATTCGAATCGAAAAGACTTTGTGTTGTGTTTCGAATTTCCCTTTCAGGATTCCTACATCGTGTTTAAGAAAATTTAAAAAATTGATTTGAAAAATGGCAGAAGTTAGACCATTTACAATCCTTCAGATTATGCTGGATTAACACACACAAGTCACAAAGTGGCATTTTTTCTGCGATTCTTTAATTATTCAATGCCATAATCGAGTCTTATGACGAACAAAGGATACAAAATGACAGAAATAATAGCGATTGCTCAGTTGTGTAGCTATATAGATACCTAATTCTGACAGCTAGTGGTAGTCAGTTAGAATACATTCGTTTGATACGACGATGATAAAATCAACGTTAAGATGGAGCTGAGCCTATTCCTATATCGTACACAAAAAATGACAACAGGAAGTAGTGAACAATTGTTATCTAAGTGATTTCAACAGATTGACAAAAAAAAATATGCACGACTGGGTCGCACGAACTTGCTCTTATGCGCGATCACATTGTGGTTCTATAGTCTGAAATAAATTGGCTATAGGAGTATATATTTTATCCATTTGCCAAATCTTAGTTTACTTTCAGGTGGTATTATGTGAGTATACAAAAATTAACAATATAGCCTAGTGTTGCACATATGCAATATGCATAAAAGGAAATTATACTATTTAAACTGGTAAATTGTTTTAAATCAACAAAATTAGAAAGAAATTGATTAAAATACTTCGAATCCGTTTTAACCCAACGCGATGTACACCATCTGATTTCTTATATATATCTTTATTTATGAGAAAAAAATTTTGAAAATCGTAGGAGCGGTTTTAAAAATAATTAATTTAATTATTAATTATATATAAAATTTCGTTAACATTTTTGAGAAAAATAATTGGTATGCCAATTTAAAGCATTTATTAATGTTGCGTTAAAAATTGAACTTCACAAAAAAATCTGCTCCCAGTTTTCGAAGTATCGAATTTTCAATTTTTTTTTTTTAAATCCAAAAATCATTTTTTAGAAAATTTTGATACGCACTTTTATTAATATTTGTTACAATCTTCTGCATAAAAAATCTAATTTTATTCGGTTGATCAGATGTTGAGATAGTCGAAAATCAAAGAAACCGTTCTATGAGAGGTACTGTTAATAAACGTAAAATATAAACTTTAAAAATTTTATATGGTAGATCGTACTTATTTTAACACACAAAAAAACTTTTATGAAAATCGTAGGAGTCGTTTTTGAGAAACAAAATATTTTTCCTAACGGTTTTTTAACATTTGTATGGGAGGCACCGTTATTTTTTGGTATTAAAATATTTTTTGTCAAAAATCTTCTAGATTAAGTTAAAAAACTGCTATTTACCAAGTTTAATAAAAATCGACCAAGTCGTTTTTGAAATATTGAGTTTTCAAACAAAAATATTAAACTTTTTTTAAAAATCTAAAAAATATTTTTTTTTGAAAATTTTGGTACACAATATTATTTAGAATGTGTCAATACTTCTTCATAAAAAAATTGATCAGAATCAGTTTAACCGTTTTCGAGAAAAGCGAAAATCAAAAAAATGGTTCTTTGGGACTTACCATTAATAACCATTTTTCGGAACCATTTTTTTTATTAAACGGCAACTTATAACTATTTAAATTTATTGAGTTCTTAAAAACAAATTCGGTAGCGCTGGATTTGAGAAAAATAAGTTTTTCTTTGTTGGCCAAGAAATTTTGTTTGACAGCTACTGTTAATTTTGGTCCTAAAAAAAAGAGAAAAAAATGGGTGGGGGGAATGTCCAAAAAACGCTAGGTACCAAGCTTAAAGAAAATCGACCCATCCGTTTAGGCTGTAGTCGAACCGACAGACAGACAGACAGACGGACGTTTTTGCGAGACCCACTTTTTTGACTTCTCTATCATCGTAATGTAAAGTTTGATCAAAATCTCGAGTTCGATTTTTTGTACGAATCCATAACTTCCCATATATTTAGTACCTATATCGCAAGTAAAAATTGTGTGAGTGGCTGGGACTAATGGTTAATATGTGTAAACATCAACGTTTGTCCAAGCGCGGTTTTGAGGATCCATATTTGGATCCGTATGCGAAGTCCTCCATAAGTTGTTTTCTACGTGCACGGATCAAAACGGACTAGTTTGCTTGAAGAGGATCTTCATATTTTTATCACTGAACTGAACATACCCAATATCCTACTTTGCAGATTTTCGAAACGTAACGTGCTTCATCGTAAAGTGTGACCTCGTAACGTCGCGCAGAAAAAAGTCCACGTTTTTATTTCACTCTACCGCCGGCATAGATGTTTACACACTTAAAAAAAAACTATAAAAGATTTCAGTGTTATTCAAGCGACGCAGAGTGTATTGACCCAACCGAAAGCCACATTTGAATTAATTTTGCTCTGTTGAAAGGAGTCGTTGATTTTGCAATCTCCAATCTGCAACAATATTATGCATCCGTAACGAGATACACCTTATACCTTAAACCAATAAAGTCACATTCAAATGCAGTAAGCATATAAGCACTATTTGAATAGCACAGATATAGACAAACTTTTGTTGTATAAGAAATTAACCGTTTCTAGTTATCTTAAAGAAAAGAATCGATTTATCTTCCTTGGTTGGTTCAGACCTAAGAATAGCCTTTTTGTGTGAAAAAAGCACAAATTTATGTAGGTAGGTACACCTGCTAACCTTTCCCATTTCGAAATGGGTTGTGTCCTGCAAAAAGAGGACAACTTATTCTTAAATAAAATGTAAATATATACATTTTACTTTGTGAAAAGCGACACCAATATTTCACAACCAGCCATTCAGAGTTCAGCGAGTACCATCAAAATCCTTGCTGAATCTTGAGTTTAATTCGGGGAAATGAATCCTCAAATCGTAGTCCCAAGACATCATTACTCTGCGACAGTGGTATTTATTTTTATTTTTATTTTCGTCCTCTTCGTCCTGGGAGAGTAGCGGTTGGCTTCACAGTGACTGTAATGTACAGTAAATTAGTGCAAAAGGCAAACGTGCTAACGGACAAACCTTTAATTGGTATTACGAGAAAAATTTCAATCTTTCTCTCTCTTTCATTCGCACTAACTTTGAATGATATGATGTGGTTATGGTCCTTAATATAGCTTGAGCTCGATAGCTGCTGCTTGGATTTTGTTGATTTATTTGAGTTTTATGAGACTTTTTTGAAGTAAAAGTGTAGAAAATGGAAAGGTGGGGTTGGTAGAGGGGTGTTGAGTTGAACTGAGGAGTCTGCAATTAATTTGTAATTAAAAACAAGCCATAGAATGCTGATATACAACAGGGAGTGTTTTACAATGCTTGATTGTACTTAATGCTATTACAATGACAAATAAAGCCCAAACTAGAGTGATGTTGTTAATGTCGTCTCTATAAATGGTGGTAACTTGAATGCTATAAACTTTTTAATTAAAGTGTATTTCTGGCAAGCGACATTTGATGTGGCGAGGCGACTTTGTTTGTATATTTTATACGCGAAATAAGTATTTTCTTTTATCGAAGTTTAGATTTTTAATTGATGTTTTTTGTGAGCAAATTAATTGCTTGCAATCACGGTTTATTGAATTTTATGAAATCAAATGTGAAATTTTAATTCATTTCGTTTCGTTTGACTAAAATAATGAGAAGAGCTTATATCCTTAAATTTTCAAAAAGATAAAATTGCTTTATAAAGGGTCCGCCATCTAACGTTTTTTTTTTTTAATTAGTGCTTATTTCGTGAATGGTTACACCTAGCTCATGTCTGATTTGACACATAATTGGTTTTGTCCTTCCGCTGAACGAATATGGTTGTGTATACGCTTCGCTAAGTGGGCCTGCGATCGACTTAGAGAAGATGCCGATTTTGCCAAAAAAACTCATCTTTTCAGATGAAGCTCATTTTGATCTTTTGGCGGGTAGTAAACAAGCAAAGTTGTCGCATTTGGGGAACAGAAAACCCGCACGCATTCATTGAAAAGCCGATACACCTAAAACGAGTCACTGTTTGGTGCGGATTTCGGTCCAGAGGCATAGTTCGGCAATTTTTCTTCGAAAATGAGCAAGGAGTGGCCGTTACAGTCAATGGCGATCGTTATCGGGGCAAGTTCACAAAAATTGAAGAGAAGGATATTGGCAACATTTGGTTTCAAAAGGACGGCGCTACGTGCCACACAGCCGAAGCTGCACTCGATGCTTTGCGCCATTTAAAAAAAAAAAAGAAAGTTATTTGGCGGACCCTTTATATAGCTTAAAGTCTATGATTGTATGTTTGTATAAGTTAATTACAGTCATTGGTAAGGATCCTTAGAAAGTGTTAAAGGAAAAAATATGCACGATTGGATCCAACGAAGTCTTGTCTTTGATATTTTAAGGATTCATGGAACATGATATATTTAACTAAAAAATGTTAAAAAAATTAAGTTTTTCTTTGGGAAAGGGCATATAATTATAAACTAAATTAAAGGTGAGGAATTAATATTTAAAGTGATCCTTACAAAAATGTATATCATCGTTAATTAGTGAATGCACTGTGCCCAGGCTCCCTAGGAAATTCGGCAATCTCCTTTGTAATTGCAATAATGTTTCAGCACAGAGATGCAAAATTATATTAAAATCGGTCCAACCATTGAAAACATATACACGAATAATCCAGATATAAAACCATTTTATCAAAAGGCGTGAAATCTCTGTATCCGCATACGGATATATCTACGATCATAAAAAAATTGGTTTCAGAAACAGAGGTTTTATTTTTTTGAAAATCAGGTAATAATAAGCAGTTTATTCATGTCGTAATGCTTTTTTTTTTAATATTTTAATTAAACTATTTAAATTTATAATCACAATAAACTTATTTCAGATTTTAATACTAATAAATTTAATGGAAATCAATGCAAAAATAATAATAAATACTCTCGAATATTGTAAGGGTGGTTTTTTAAGAGGCTTAGAACTTTTTTAAAAAAAAAAAACACACTAAATTCGAAAAAATGAATGAAATATTTATTTGAATCGATAGTTTGAACCTTGCAATTTAATGTTTAAAGATAATTTCATGCAAATGTTGACCGCGGCTGCGTCTCAGGTAGCCCATCCGCTGAGTCCAATTTTGGCATACTCTTTCACACATATCGGCCGGTATCTCACGAATGAATGCATGAATGTTGGCTTCCAGTGCGTCAATCGAAGCGAGCTTGTCCTTATAGACATAAGCCTTGACATACCCCCACAAAAAATAATCTAATGGTGTCAAATCGCACGATCTAGGCGGCCAATTGACCGGCCCGAAACGTGAAATTAACTGTTCACCAAACTCGCCTCGCAATTGCGCCATTGTTTCGCGTGCTGTGTGGCATGTGGCACCGTCTTGTTGAAACCACATATCATGCAAGTCAAGAACTTCCATTTCGGGCAAAAAAAAAATTTGTTATCATCGCTCTGTAGCGTTCACCATTGACAGTAACGCTGCGATTCGCATCATCTTTGAAGAAATAGGCCCAATAATGCCGCCGGCCCATAAACCGCACCAAACAGTGGCTTTTTCGGGATGCATTAGTAGCTGTTGCAATGCTTCTGGCTGATCTTCACTCCAAATGCGGCAATTTTGCTTATTTACGTACCCATTCAACCAAAAATGAGCCTCATCGCTGAACACAAACAGCGCGCGATGAACATTTCGAACCGAGCACGAATTTTGATAGTAAAGTTCAATAATTTGCAAGCGTTGTTCATTTGTAAGACGATCCATGGTTAAATTGCAAACCAAACTGAAGCTGTTTGACAGTGACACAAGGTACTAAACACACGTCAGCTGTTTAAACCAGTTAAAAATCACCCGATTGTTATATAAAAGACGTTTTTTTTTAGAGGGGTAGAACTTTTAAATGGAATAAATCAAAGATGATTTTTTTAAATTGACATGAAATTTACTTTATTCGAAAGGTAATCTTCTGGAATTATAATTTAAATATGATTTTTGGCATATGACCGCCACGGCTGGCTCAGACGTAGTCTAATCTGCATGTCCAATTTTCGATGACTTTTTGCAACATTTGTGTCCGTGTATCCGCAATAACGCGGCGAATGTTGTCCTCTAAGTGATAGTCAATCGTTTCGGGTTTATCGGCGTAGACTAGCGACTTCAGATATCCCTACAGAAAAAAGTCAAGCGGCGTTAAATCGCACGATCTTGGAAGCCAATTCAAGGGTCCGTTCCGTGAAACTATACGGTTATCATACGTTTCCTTCAATAAATCAAATGTGACACGAGCTGTATGACATGTTAGGCCGTCTTGTTGACACCACTGCTCCTGCACATCATGGCTGTTCAATTGATGAACGATCAAGTAAGTAATCATGGCTCTATAGCGGTCACCATTGACTGTAACGTTCTGGCCAGTATCGTTTTTAAAGAACTACGGACCAATTATTCCACCAAACCATAAAGCACACCAAACAGTCAGTTTTTGTGGATGTGACACCCACACACGTTTCAATTTTGATGCCTCTCCGTTGCTGATTGATCATAAAAACAGGGGCAATTTCTGGTCTTGAGCTCTGAGTTGGCTACAAAATACATGAGATATTAGCTGATGCACAGCACTTAAGGCCGCTCTATTTTATTAGTACACCTATCCCAAGACGACCCACAAAAAAGCGTCTGAGTAGAGGAGTAGGTATATATATTCCTAAATGATAAATAACATCTCTTTCCATCGAGTAAAGTTATTTTTCAGTTAAAATGCTATTTATTGGATATTTGAAGCATAAATTAGGATTCATAACTCATCTGTATTAAAGATGCCTTTTATTTCTTAATAATCAAGTTTTTTACTGATTTTCAAGGCTCGAAAATAGCGATTTTTTGACTCTAAACCAATTTGCATACCCGCAACTTTAACTCAAATTGTTTTTAGATTTTTTTCAAGGTTTCAATGTATAAACTGATAATTTTTCTTCAAAAATCGAACAAATGCCTTAATGATAGTATTTTAAGACTTTCATCATAAAGATTAATGCAGAACTTTTTGAGTAATCAATTTATTAATGAAGCTACATACATATGTCGATCTGTTTTTTTTTTTTGTTAATTAAAATGCATTTTATTTGCAAAAAAAAAACATTTAAAATAATTCTAGCACCTCTCTTATTGGCTTGATGGTAAAACATTGTAAAAAATAATTTTAGAAGAGTGGTTAAGCAACAAATGTGCATTTTTTGATTTTTCAAATTGTGAATTTTTTCATCAACTTTTGAATTTAGAATACTGCAAATCGAATTAAGGGGTGACTTTTTCACCCTTTTAGTATAAAAATGCCTGCCCCTTTTTAATGATTTTTTTACATTATGTAGCGTGTTATGTTGGCTTTACTCAGATGCCTTATTATTGTAGATCCAATTAGTAGAACGAGAGTTATGATTTTTTAAAGCCAACCATATCAAATTCGAATTACCTATAACATTCGGTTCAGATAACGGGATTCCCCACTGGTGGGTACTAGTCGGCAATGGTAATCAAGATTGTGATGATTATATTCCACGTAGGATAATAAGAGAGGTATCGAAATAACCGTAATTTTATTTATATTCAAAGTTAATAAAAACCACAAAAATCCGTGTATGCACTCAAGAGATATGAGTTCATATGTGAAAGCGCTCAAAAATTGCCGTTATCACCGTTCAAGGCTATTCTTGGATTATAATTTTTTGTATTCATATTTAGATCAGTAATTTCTACCATCTTCCAAAATTTCAGCCTTATAGTACCACCCCTTAAAAAGATAAAAATCAATTACTAGATTTTGTCTCGCATTAGAGACAACGTTTGTGAATATTTTTTCGGTCTGTTCTTAAATAAAGAATGAGACAGCACATCGGGAATAATAGCATAGTTTGTATGAGATTTGATGGCTCAAATTTTGTAGCCAACTCAACACCCAAGTTGAAAGCAAAAAATGAATCGAGATACTTTGTATGACGTGACGGTGTCCATATTGGACTATGGGAATAATATAGTGTTAATAAAACATCGATAGTTTAATCGATTAATCGATTGTTTTGAACTATTGGGACTTTCGATAGTTTAGGAAGAGTGTCGATAGACGTCCAGTTGATGTGTTTGTTTATGTCGTTAGGAAAAAAAAAAATTTAGAAATGATAGTTTAATCGATTAATCGATTGTTTTGAACTCAAATTTTGTAGCCAACTCAACACCGAAGTTGAAAGCAGAATATGAAGCGAGATACTTTGTATGACGTGACGGTGTCCATATTGGACTATGGAATTAATATAGTGTTAATAAAACATCTACAGTTTAATCGATTAATCGATTGTTTTGAACTATTGGGACTTTCGATAGTTTAGGAAGAGTATCGATAGACGTCCAGTTGATGTGTTTGTTTATTTCGTTAGGAAAAAAAAAATTTAGAAATGAGTTGTCAACTGAGAATTGTCCATAAATGACACAAATCTAAACTGAGCTAAAGTTCAGTTGGTTCTTGAACGTACCCTACTCAATTAACACTGTTCTGTTTTTGAAAGTTCAGTTTCGGAATTTCATTGCAATACAGTTTTTTTATGTTTTGGATTTTTTTTCAACAAAGAAGTGTAATTTTGCACATGCAAATTTTTTACCACTATCGATTGTTAATCGATTAATCGATTATTTCTTAAACAACAATCGATACTATCAAAAACTCCACCAATCGATTTTTTATTAACATTAGATTAATATAGCACGTAGGGGCTGCATAGATTTGAATAGGTTTTGCTGGTTTATAATGATTTAAACGCATAGGAATGTTATATTTTTTTTTTTATTTAAAAGAGTGTTCTGTATCAAAGTTTTAATACAAATAATGTGTTTGTATAGTATGCACATTAAAGTCGACATTTTAGGTTTGGCGCCGCCATGCTAGCCAACTGAGAGGAATCGCCACTGCATAAAAATCAAGTTGCACTCAACCATCTTATGAAAACATATGAAATGCTGCAACTACCGATGAATCAGTTAACTCTGTAAATTAATTAAATTTCGATTTAATAGAAACATCTTCTTAAGATTTACTTGAAAACGAGGGAATATTAGAAATTTTTCATGAAATTAATTCATTAATTTATCTATGTAACAACTAGCATTAATAGGCGTTTTCCTTTGATATTGGAGAAGTACTTGTGAGTGGATGAAAAGTAAAATCTAGTACCCTCATCTACTCATGCTCTCTTCGCGAGTAGATGAGATTTGTAGGAAAACTAATTTTGTGCGTTCCATTCAAAACTTCTAGAAAAGTACTAACAAGTACTTCGCCACCTTCAAAGGAAAACGCCTAATATTTAAATTTAAAAATATCTTACGTAAAACCATTTAATCACGAAAATAATTAAGAAATTTAAAACCATTTAATGTGTTTTCACTCTCGTCTCACGATCATGAGCATAAGGTTTTTTTTATCACACATAAAGATAATAAGAGCGCTCTTGACGTGAGCGTTTATAAATTGAACGCTCGCGAGCGCGAACCGAACTAAAAGTACCAACACCTGATGGCTCATGGGTGACCGTATCAGGTAAGCGCTCATTTGGCAAGGTACGTTCGCGAACCGCTCATGAGCTTATGTTTCTGAACCCTGATTTTATGTAATTCCCTAGAGGCGAAATTGGAATTTTCGTTTAAGATCATCTAGAAAGGGTACCTGCCATACAAATATTTTGATTTTTTTAAGTTTTCTCGAAAACGGTTCTAACGATTTTGACTAAACTTCGTACCTGTTATAACCAAATGAATTGTAAAAGAAACTTTCTTTCAGGTTTCTGTCAAAAAATTCACATAATAACGGAATTAGTTTTACTTGTGGGTTATTAAAGTATAGGTATATCTTTTTGATGGTTTGACGGATTTTGTTATAATTTTTAAATCTATTGGGTATAAAAAGTTAAAAAAAAAAATTATGCATTTAAAAATTAAAAAAAAAAATCAAACAAAAAATTGATTTTTTAATAGACTTATTTTAATATTATATCGTTAAGGATGTCATAACATTATTAAACCATTAGCATAGCATGCACCTCCAATTTGTGAAAACTTTACAGTTGTTAACCGCAAGATCAAGTTTATTATTAATTTTAATATTTTCTTCAAAAACCTTTCAGATCCACAAGACTCTCAGTAAATTCCAGTTAAAAATACGGGTTTGTTTCGGTTTTGACTCGAATACTTTTGAGAGATTATCTTTTTGGTCAATGTATGTAACGGGTGATTTTTTAGCTGGTTTGGTTTTGGCAACACTGGTTTTAACAGCTGACGTGTGTTTAGTACCTTGTGTCACTGTCAAACAGCTTCAGTTTGGTTTGCAATTTAACCATGGATCGTCTTACAAATGAACAACGCTTGCAAATTATTGAATTTTACTATCAAAATTCGTGCTCGGTTCGAAATGTTCATCGCGCGCTGCTTGTGTTCAGCGATGAGGCTCATTTTTGGTTGAATGGGTACGTAAATAAGCAAAATTGCCGCATTTGGAGTGAAGATCAGCCAGAAGCATTGCAACAGCTACCAATGCATCCCGAAAAAGCCACTGTTTGGTGCGGTTTATGGGCCGGCCGCATTATTGGGCCATATTTCTTCAAAGATGATGCGAATCGCAGCGTTACTGTCAATGGTGAACGCTACCGAGCGATGATAACAAACTTTTTTTTGCCCGAAATGGAAGTTCTTGACTTGCATGATATGTGGTTTCAACAAGACGGTGCCACATGCCACACAGCACGCGAAACAATGGCGCAATTGCGAGGCGAGTTTGTTAACAGTTAATTTCACGTTTCGGGCCGGTCAATTGGCCGCCTAGATCGTGCGATTTGACACCATTAGATTATTTTTTGTGAGGGTATGTCAAGGCTAATGTCTATAGGGACTCTTAAAAAATCTCCCATTATTATAAGGCCCTCTTAACAACTTGTGACTTTAGACCAAATGATAGTTGATAGCTGAATAGCTATTTGGCCAAAAATGAACAATATTGAAGTTTAGATCAAACTCCATATATTTAATTTCAAGAATTTTATTTACCTCTTTCAGTGAGATTTTTAAAAATGCAACTTGAGTTTTCCGGAAAACTATGGAAGTTTTTTCAATAAAAAAAAAAAAAAATCAAAAAATAGACAGCATTTTAAATTTCATGTTTCTAGCTCTAAATAATATTTAATTTTAAACCACTATTTGATTTTTTGGATATTTGTAATTATCAAATGTCGGGTTAAAGATACAAGTGGGCGTCGAAAAAAAATTATAATTATTTCAATGATTTTTAAAAAAACGAACATGCGTGTTTGATTTTCGAAGCTGAAATTGCTGACTGCATAATCAAAGTGGTGTACATATTTATTTATCATAATAGTTTATTTATTTATTTTTTAAATATTCTTATTTTAATTTTATAAAAAAAAAAAAGTGAAGCAACTCATGGACGGGTGTGCTAGTAAATAAAATAAATATCATGCATTGGGTAGATAGTATCATTTTCTTTATGTCATCCATCATTTTCAGACTTCTTAGTTTCAACTATCAATCATTTCTCAACCGTATGAAGTAGGTATAAGGCTATGTTTATGTCGACAAGACGTCAAATGCATAAACCAAATAAAGCACTCAACTGAATTAGACCTAAAAACTAAATAAACAATCCAAAACTACCTAAATGGGATCTTGTTTGGGTATGAATTCAAAATGAAAGTTACTCCACACCCAGCACTCTAACGGTACATACATCATTATAGCCTTTTGAATGTGTGTGAATGTGTATCATATTAATACAAATTTATCAAAAACAAAGAGAATGTCCTCAGGTTATACATAATATGTATTACTAAAAGAAAATACACTTTTTTATCGTGTCTCTCAAAAAATGTGCTCCATTTAAATATATCTTATAAATAAAACCGCATAATGTACTCATAAATCAAGTCCACTCACTTACACTCAAAGGGCAGCCGCTGAAACAATGGATTGAAATTCCCCAAAAAAAAATAAATAAAAGGACATCAGTTAGCAGAGACTTTCACAAAAACGAGTCCTCCAAAAAATGTTTAAAAATAGATATCAAAGTTTCAAAGGACAATTCATACATTCCTCTATATATAGATGAAGAAAAACTCTTTATTTCCGAAATATCTAATATTCTAGTCCTGATTGTGAGTGAGTATCCTTGTTTTAGTGGTAAACCAAAAATGGAATTTTCCATTCAAGTTGTGTGTAGACCTGCTAAATGAAAATCAAATCAAGTTTTCAACTGAGAATTTTTGGTTTGTATTCATTTGACAACCAACTCCATATGTGTGTGTGTAGCTTTGAGCAGAATGTGTAAAGTGTTTAGACTTTGAGGGAAATTGAAATCAAAATTGAATTAGTCCCAAATGATGAAACAATTTCATTTTATTTCCCATTACCTTAAGTGTGTTGTTGACACAAAATCTTATAATTTAAATCCGTAAAACGGATTATGGCTTTCACGGCGCATAAATAATTTTTTTTTGAGGGGAAGAATTTAGGTATTGTTTTTACTTGCGATATATGGATACATAGGTACTATACATGGCAAGTTATGGATTCATAAAAAAAATCAAACGCGAGATTTCGATCAAACTTTATATTTTACGATGATAGGGAAGAATGTCTGTATGGCTGTATGTCTGTATATCTGTATGTCTGTATATCTATATGTCTGTTCGCCCACATCCCAAACAGATGGGTCGATTTTCCTTATACTTGGTACCTAGCATTTCTTGGACATTCCCCTCATAAGTTTTTTTTTCATTTTTTGTAGGACCAAAAATAACGGTACCTGTCATACAAATTTTCTTGGCTGAAAAATTAAATCTTATTTTTCTCAAAACAGGCTTCACAGATTTAAAAAAAATTGTAAACTTAAACAGTTATAAGCTGCAGGCACCTCTCAAAGAACCATATGTTTTGATTTTCGTTTTTGTCGAAAACGTTTCAACTGATTTTGAACAATTTTTGATGTGTAAACATCTATGCTGGCGGTAGAGTGAAAAAAAAAACGTGAACGTTCGTGTGCAACGTTACGTCGTGCACTTTAGGTTGTAGCACATTACGTTACGAAACCTGATTTGCCCCGACCAAAACAAATTGATTTTAACGTGACCGACAATTAGATTATACTTTATCGCGACCACTCACTTATATTGTTTTTGCCAACGACGCAAGCAAGTTGTTTTTAGTGCGACCGACGATTTTATCATCTTAACACTTATATTTTTATATTTTTTTCTTTAATTTTGAATTATTCCCCGAACAAAATGGACGCGACACTAGATTGACAATTGACTGTAGGTATGGCAGGTCAATGGCTGTATGGTATGGTAGGATATCGGGTGCGTTCAGTGATACAAATCCGAACTTTGCTTTTAAACGATGCAATTTCTTCGTGCAATTTTTAGGCACGTAGGCGAGGGACGTAGGTGGCTGGGATATACAAAACATTCATTAAAAATCACAGCGTCCAATTCCATAGGCGATTGATGGTGTCAATCGATTGAAACTGCGATTTTAGTGATTTCCACTGACAACAACTGCAACTTAATATTCTAAAAACTCAAGATATATAATTTGCCGGCTATCTCATAGTGACATGCATTTGAGGTTCGTTCAATATAAAATTAAGATTGAACTCTTTGTAAGTTTTACTCGATGGAAAGTTGGAGTTTCATTAGGGTTGCAAGTTCATTGACAGTTCTAACTGGATATTTTAATTCGGCCCCTGTCAGTCAAACCATTAAGTTCCTTTGGGATTTGGGTACGGTGTCATTTAATTGAAACCACGATTTTAGTGCTCTCGGCTGACAGTTGTTGTTTGTCGATGCTCAGAGAGTAATTACCATAAACAATAACCATGTGTAATGTGAAGTCATCTTAAAGTTGAGAGTCACCTACGAAGCAGGACCTTTCAGTACCGAACCTTCACCGTTCGTTGGACACTTCACCACCAGCCTTTTAGTGCTTGGAAATTTCGTTAGAGCGGTTCCCCCACTTGGTATTTCGCTGCCGTTCTTTCAACACTAAGCTTTTTAAGCACTGCCGACAGATAGGTAATGTAGTGTTAATTATTCAATATGTTTCTTTTGATGACGTTCAGTAACAAAAATTAGGCACTTGGACAAACGTTGATGTTTACACATATTTAACCGTAAGTCCCGGCACTCACATATTTTTTTAAATAGTATCCTCTATTGTGATAACTTAAATTATATAGGGGATAACTTCTGTAAGTTAATTACTTGCGCAGTTGATTCCCTTAAAATAACTAAAACTATCAATTCTCGTGATAAAAACGAATTTTATAATAATGATCTTAAAAGAATGAGAGATACGAACATTTTAAAATATAATCAAGCCGTTTGGTCAAATACAACTAACGACTGGCAGAGTTATAAGGTAGCACGTAACAGGTTTAAAACAGAAATAAACAAAGCTAAAATTAAATATAATGGGTGATTTTTTAAGAGGTTTAGAACTTTAAAAAAAAAAAAAACACAAAAAATTCGAAAAAATGAATAAAATATTTATTTGAATCGATAGTTTGAACCTTGCAATTTAATGTTTAAAGATAATTTCATGCAAATGTTGACCGCGGCTGCGTCTCAGGTAGCCCATCCGCTGAGTCCAATTTTGGCATACTCTTTCACACATATCGGCCGGTATCTCACGAATGAATGCATGGATGTTGGCTTCCAGTGCGTCAATCGAAGCGGGCTTGTCCCTATAGACATTAGCCTTGACATACCCCCACAAAAAATAATCTAATGGTGTCAAATCGCACGATCTAGGCGGCCAATTGACCGGCCCGAAACGTGAAATTAACTGTTCACCAAACTCGCCTCGCAATTGCGCCATTGTTTCGCGTGCTGTGTGGCATGTGGCACCGTCTTGTTGAAACCACATATCATGCAAGTCAAGAACTTCCATTTCGGGCAAAACAAAGTTTGTTATCATCGCTCGGTAGCGTTCACCATTGACAGTAACGCTGCGATTCGCATCATCTTTGAAGAAATAGGCCCAATAATGCCGCCGGCCCATAAACCGCACCAAACAGTGGCTTTTTCGGGATGCATTGGTAGCTGTTGCAATGCTTCTGGCTGATCTTCACTCCAAATGCGGCAATTTTGCTTATTTACGTACCCATTCAACCAAAAATGAGCCTCATCGCTGAACACAAGCAGCGCGCGATGAACATTTCGAACCGAGCACGAATTTTGATAGTAAAATTCAATAATTTGCAAGCGTTGTTCATTTGTAAGACGATCCATGGTTAAATTGCAAACCAAACTGAAGCTGTTTGACAGTGACACAAGGTACTAAACACACGTCAGCTGTCAAAACCAGTGTTGCCAAAACCAAACCAGCTAAAAAATCACCCGTTACTTGGTACCTAGCATTTCTTGGACAAAAAATAACAGTACCTGTCATACAAATTTTCTTGGCTAGAAAATTAAATCTTATTTTTCTCAAAACAGGCTTCACAGATTTAAAAAAAAATTGTAAACTTAAACAGTTATAAGCTGCAGTTTAGTAAAATAAATGGTTTCGAAAATAAATAGTTATTAATGCGGCACCTCTCAAAGAACCATATGTTTTGATTTTCGTTTTTGTCGAAAACGGTGCAACTGATTTTGAACAATTTTTTTTTATGAATTTGTATTAATATGCATACTTTAAATAATATTGTGTACCAAAATTTTAAAAGAAAACATTTTTCGGATTTTAAAAAAAAATTGATTTTTTTTTTTTCGAAAACTCAATATGTATTTCAAAAACAACTTAATCTATTTTTACTTAACTTTTGAAAAGTAGTTATCTAGAAGATTTTAGACAAAAATTATTCTTATATCCAAACGGTACCTCACATGTAAATAATTAAAATAGTTAAGAGAGATTTTTTTTTTTTGGTCAAAAATGACTCCTACGATTTTGATAAGAAATTTTTTGTGTATCGAAATTAGTACGTCCTACCATTTAGAATTATTAAGTTTTACATAAAACAGTACCACTCATAGAAGTTTTTCTTTTTTTTATTTTGGACTACTATCTCGATATCCTGAATAACAACATTTTTAATATAGAAGTTTGTAATAATTTTAAGTAATATTTCATATTAAATTTTTTAAAATAATTATTTTTGGAGTTTAAAAAAAAAAAAAAATCAATATTATTTTTTAAAAATTCGATATTTCGAAAACGGGTGAAAGATTTTTATGTGAAATTCAATTTTTAATTCCAAATTAATAAATACCTAAACTTAGTATACGAATTTCTTTTCTTAAAAAGTTTACAAAATTGTATATACAGGGTGTCCCGTAGATAATGGATAACATTGCAACACTAAAAAAAAATACTGTAACTTGCCTTTGATTTGAACCAATGTTATAAGTCTTTCAGTAGATAAAAAGTAAATTTTGTTGGTTATTATTGAGAACACTAGCATGTGTTGTACCATTTTAGAAAGATTATTAATTAGAAAATTTTTTGATATAATTGGTCGCTTGAGCTCTCATACAGTTTTATTTATTTTAAGATGGTCAAACTTTAACGAAAATAAATATTTTATCATTTTTGTATTAAAAATTTATATTTAAAAATTTAAATTAAAAAAAATTCAACATTTAGTTTTTGACTGCTTACTTGTTAGTACAGATATTTTAGAATATTATAAAAATAAAAATACTATAAGAATCATTCGCTCGTGGTTGCAGTGTTCCATATCTTTGAGTAAAGTCGTAGTTCATTAATTTTTGTTTGAAAAAGCACCATAACCATAAAATAATTCTAATATTGTTGATTTAAAAAAAAATCCAGTTTAAATAATATATGTAATTTCCATGCATGCATATGCGTATGTGCAACACGGTGCTATATTGTTCATTTTTGTATACTCACACAACTAATTACCTTCACAAAAACTGTGTTTTTGGCAAATGTGGCGGAAACCATACACAAAAAGACTGTGATAGTGACTGTGTAAAATGCGTGAGCTGTATAAGGGTAAATGTATCTCTTCATTTGAATGTAGATGTAAATCACGATACAAAAAGCTCCAAGTGCCCAAAGTGCCCAAGTGATGCAAAGAAAAATACAAAATGAGATGCAAAGAATTGCCTACTAGCAATTAAACACTTGTAAATGTTTCTTCGGGAACATACAGGGGCTGACAAACAATTTGAGTGAGCTTGAAAGTATAGTTTAAGTGGAAAATTTTGAATTTGTTTTAGTGGTGGAAACACATGTAACACCAAATACTGACAATAATGAAATTCGTTTGAGTGGTTTTTTACAACGGTGAGGTGTGACTCTATATCCGCCCATACAGGTGGGATTGTTTGCATAATTACTGAAAGGTGGCAAGTTGTCATTTTGGAAAGTGTTTCAACACATATGGATTGGTGGGCTTTGGTTGTTAAAGTGTCTTCGGGTGCACAAAAAGTTGCATATTAGCTGGACTTTATAGGTCTAGTTTTTGTGATTACTTCAAAGAATCAATGGGGCGAATAGTGTTAGACGGAATGGTCATTATTCTTGTGGGTGATTTTAACATAGACTGGCTGGTACGTGGTACTTACAAATTGCGTGTGGAACCAGGCGCGGATCTAGGATTTCAGTTTAAGGGGGGTCACGTTGCCCGAGGATAGATCACTACCAAAATGATATAAAATGCATGGAATTCCTGGAGACGAGAAAAGTATCAGTCGCTTCTCTTAAACTACATACCTCCAAAGGATCCAAAGGCGAGATCGTATTTTTTGGACTTACATTTAGATATCGATAGTAGGTATAGTTGACCCGAAAATATTCAAAATTAAAACCTTGCAATTTTTAATTATAAAATTGATTTTTTCAATGAATATACTATGCAGTTTCTAGATTCAAACTTTATGGTTCAATATTTCATCCAAAATAATAAAAAAAAAAATGCTCCACAACTACAAAATGACACAGTCCAAGACGATACTGAGACAAGAATAAGTTCTAATAGACCGAGACGACTTTGAAATCACAAGGTAGCCTGAAAGAAAATAACTACTTTTTTTGGAAACATTCAGTCCACTTTTAGTTTCATCAAAATTTCTAAGGAAGTTTTTAATGTTCCATTAATTTCCAAATTAAGAATATTTAAATCCAAGCAGTTATTAGATGAGAGATTTATAGAGGTAAATAAAAATCTTATTTATTGAGGGTAGTATAAGAGGACATAGCTTACAGAAGAAAGAAGATACCATCAGATGAGTGGGACTCGTACGAGAAAAAAATTCTTATTATACCCGAAAAGCCATTGTGACTCCAATAAACTAACCCATCAGAGATAAGGGGTCTCTTATTAAACCTTCACACGACTTTTATTTACTGTATTCGTCCGCGATTCTATCAGCTTCAGCTGTGAATTGACCAGATCCGCCCGAGATATTACTAGTTTTTCAGAGCTTACTCAAACCGCCGCGCACCACCGTTTACTTACCGAGAGTATATCCGATGTACGGAACTATACTGTAATAACGAGAATTGGGCGAACGCTCAAGACCGTCACCCGTTCCTAATCCACAGATACCAGATAACATAAACATCTATACTTAAAATAATATTGTTGTAAATTAAACAAGGTTTTGATTAAAATAAACTTCGTTAGATCAAACCCAGCGAGCAAAATCTCAGCTTTTGATAAAAATTACATCAAGTCCCCCCAGATGTATAAAATAAGATACTTTGCGTTTGTATCCATCTGCCTACAGCCTTAAGGATGTGTGGATTTTGTTACGGAGACATTTTTTTCGGACTTCAGCTTATAAACCTATTTTTAAGTATGTCTAACTTTAGTCAGCTGCATTATTTCAATACCTTTTCTTATAAATATTTTCCATCGATTGTCTAACTAAGACACTGGAATTGGACGTCCAAACCTATTTTAAAATGATATACGTGCAATACCAAATGTAAGTCTAGTAACGAATTGAAACATTATCTAGAAACGATAATGAAACGTTCATTGAACGTATCCAAAAGTCCACGAAATTAACAGATTAAGTGAATGTTAGTATATCAATAAGAATATATATTTAAACAACTGTTACAATGCGTTTATAAATAAGGAGATGTCCAACTTTTTGGACAATGACTAGTTCTCCAAGATTGTTCTAGGGGAATATAATAAATACTACTGTTTATCTTTTGCTCCAGCCTTCTGGGGGGGGGGGGGGGGGTCATGACGCCTATGACCCCCCTCTGGATCCGCCACTGTGTGAAACAGGTAATTAGTGACAATGCATGTAAACAGTTGATTTCTCAACCGACAAGAATTACTCCTACATCTCGTACTTTACTTGATTACGTAATTAAAAACAATTTTAAAGTAAAGAAATGGAAAATAAATATAATCAAGTCGTTTGGTCAAATACAACTAATGACTGGCAGAGTTATAAGGTAGCACGTAACAGGTTTAAAACAGAAATAAACAAAGCTAAAAATAAATAGATATTTCTAATAAAGTTCAAAGTGCTAAGGACCAAAATTCAATGTGGCGAATGATAAAGTCTCTAGTGTTACCCAAAAGAAAAGTTCAATTAAAAGTATTATTTTTGAAAACGTAACAGTAAGCGTTATAGAAATCAGTTAGCAGAGAAACTTAATAAATTTTTCGTCAATAGTGTTCTTTAAATTAATAGAATAATTCCAAATATTGCTTATTTTGATTACATTCAAGACAATGATAAAACATTTAGTTTTCAGTTTGTGACTTTCAACGAGCTTAAGACTTTTATTAAAAGTATGAAGAATAAAAAAGATGCAAATATGTTATCTGTTAACATGATAAGTGATTCATTCCACATAATTGAGGCAGTTTGTGTAGAATAATAAATGAGTCTATGAAACAAGGTATTTTTCCTGATTGCTGGAAAGAGTCAGTGGTGGTTCCTATTGCCAAAAATAATAATCCGTTGAACCCTGAGGACTATCGTCCGGTGAATATGTTGCCAAATGATGAGAAAATCCTGGAAAAAATTGTTCAAAAACAATTTCAAAAATATATGGAAGAAAGTCAGCTGTTTGTGGAGTGCCAATCAGGGTTCAGGGAGGGTCACAGCTGTGAATCTCTGATCAAACTTATTATTGCTGACTGGAAGACAGAAGTACATCAGAAAATGAAAATAGTTGCCGTGTTCATTGAACTAAGGAGAGCGTTTGAAACTGTGGACAGAGAAATCCTTTTAAAAAAGCTTTACAAATATGGAGTTAAAGATAAAGAATTGAGATGGTTTCAATCTTATCTGCAGAGGCGTTCACAAAGCACGAAAGTAGAGGAAGCTGTATCAGAATCGATTAATGTAAACTTAGGGTTACAGCAAGATCAGATGCCTAGGGTTGTTAAATACTCCTTTTTAAAATTGTTCGCCGATGATGGCTTATTAACAAAGAAACAGAGATTGAAGTTAAAATTGATAACCAAGTGATAGAAGTGGTAGAAAGAATAAAGTATTTCGGAATTATGTTTGATAATAACTTAGAATTTAATACTCATATTGATTATATCGGGTTTTTCAATAAGAGCGCTACAAAAGTTTTTTTTTAAATAAAACAAAAAGGGTTTTGGATATCAATGAAATTTTTTGTTCCTGCAAAAGTACGTTTGATGCCATTATTTATGGAACTCGATTTTTTTGCATGGCCACCACGGGCACGCTTGCAGAAGTCCAGACGCTGAACCCAATTTTCGACGGTTTTCAAGCATAAATCGGCCGATACTGCTGCAATTTCACTTTCGATATTCGTACGAAGTTCATCAATCGTCACTGGCTTGTTGGCATAGACCATAGACTTGACGTAGCCTCACAGGAAATAGTTTAACGGCGTCAAATCGCACGACCGAGGTGGCCAAGCGACTGGACCATTTCGTGAGATAACACGTTCTCCAAACTTGGTTTCCAATAAATTGATTGTGACATTCGCTGTGTGGCTTGTGGCGCCGCCCGGTCGTCCTGTTGGAACCACATGTCCTCCAAGTCCATATCATCCAATTGGGGCCAAAAATATTCGGTTATCATTGAACGGAAGCGATCCCCATTCACAGTAACGTGCCGGTCTTGATCATCACGGAAGAAGTATGGCCCAATGACGCCGCCGGCCCATAAACCACACCAAACCGTAATTTTTTCGGGATGCAATGATGACCCATGGAGTACGTGTGGATTGCTGCCTGGCCAACACCGCATATTTTGTTTATTGACGAAGCCATTCAGCCAGAAATATGCCTCATCGCTGAAGATGATTTTTCGATGAAAATCCAAATCATTTTCAAGTTGTTGCTCAGCCCAATTCACGAACATACGACGCTTCTGGTGGTCAAGCAGCTTCAGTTCTTGCGTCAATTTAATCTTGTAAGGATGTAGGCCAAGATCTTTTCGCAAAATTCGCCACAACGACGTCACAGAGATGCCCAACACTTGAGAACGACGTGTGAGAGACACATTTGGGCTTTCTGCAACTGAAGCCTCAGCGGCAGCAATATTCTCGACACTACGGGCAGCTCTTTGTCTCTTTCTGGCACAGGAACATTTTGTACTGTGCATGTGGATTCAAATTTTTCCACTAGACGCTCAATTGTTGATCTGCTATGACGATTATGACGACCATAAATTGGACGTAGCACTCTTAACGTTGAGGCCACTGACTCCGAATCTCGGTAGTAAATTTTAATAATTTCGACTGGTTGTTGGCTCGCATATTTTTCTATCATAAAATGGCAAACCTTACTGAAGAGAAATGTCAAAAAAACGGCAAAAAATATGGCGTCGTTTGCTGTCCCTAATGGTCTACTTTTGTAGCGTCTCTGTTGAAAAACCCTTTATATGTAAGAAAATTGGAAAAAGGATTGGTTTCTTTTCAAGAATCAGAAAAAGAATGTCGACATTGTGTGCAATAAAAGTTTATAATACTATAATTAAGCCTCATTTTGAGTACTGCTCCACTATAATTTATCTTGGAAAATGTCACTGGTTAACACCTATTGTAACTATGTTAAGTATGTTGAAATGGCTAAGTGTAAAATTATGAATGTGTTGGTTAATGTATTTAAAATGAAAAATGGAATGCTTCCCAGCTATACTTATGTGAGAAAATTAGTTATGTTAGTGATGTTCATAGTCATAATGTTCAAAGTCCATATTTTAGAACACAGTCTGCACAAAATATGCTTAAACATAACGGACGACTTAAACTGTTTAATGAGCTTCCAAATAATTTAAAATCAGAAAATAATTTGAAAATTTTTAAGAAAAATATAGTAAGTTTTGTAAAAACCAAATATGTATAAATTGTTAAGTTTTATTTTTATTATTTATATTAATAATAAAATATTGCTAAATAAAGAAATGAAATGAAATGAAAATGAAATGGAAACAATAAAGGCTCCAATAACCAAATGAATTCAGACTTTTAAAACAACATTGTGATCGCACATAAGAGCAAGTTCGTGCGACCCAGTTGTGCATATATTTTATGAAGGTATCTATCCTTAAATTTTATTTAACACCCAGCCCCAAAGGAGAAGAATAAATAACATCAAAAGCAATGTCCTTTCGGATAATAAATGGAGGATAAAACTGCTTTGAATTGTTCAGTTTATTTTTAACGCCACGAGTAGATACATATACCTATACAGTTATATATGTATATGGAAGTGTACTTGGGAGGACTTTTGTATTGGTTATTGTCTCGTAGTTGGTGTTACTTTTGATTCAATGTTCAAAATAGCTTTTCACCAATCACAATGAGTAAAGAACGGATATGTGCTTTAGTTGACTGAGTAAGAATGGTCAGGACAAAAAACCGTTTAAGTGCTCGTAGGAGAGTGGGTGGATAATAAAGGTTTCTCTGATGGACCACTAGCTTTGAGATGTTCTTTGATTTGATATAAGGAGGGAGTTCTTGTGATATACGGGAAAAAAACAATTGCCGTTAAGATAACAGTAGATGACACGAAAAATAGCGTAGAATCTATATAGAGAAGCTACATCAGTCCTGTTCGATCAAATTATACGATAGAGAGGTTTAAGCAAGCAATTGCGAGATCACAAACACCACACAAAAATAAATTGTCATGAAAGTCGTGGATTTACTATTAATATTAACGTATTTTAAATCAGGACTCTCATCAAGTGAGATTACTGTCATCTAACTATACGTCGTTTTGTGAATGGCATGCTGTATGTAACCGCATTTAGATGCCATTCATAGGCGCTTGCAGGAGGGGGTGGGGGCACTTGCCCTCGCCTGGCTCTGAGCTACGACTTTTGTCTACTAACATTTTATCAGTTCTTTATAGGGGATTTTGACTTATTGGTCATTTTTTCACTTTTTTTCGTCAAATTCCATAGGTTTCCCCCTTGGTATAATAAATACCTAAATACCCTTGTAGCCATTGAAAATCGTTTTAAAATTGAGTTGGGTATGGAAAAGACTACAAAATTTGAATCGAAAGGCCCACAAATTAATTTTAGTGATAAATGATATGCAAACGAAGTGTCCGAAATCAGAATTGCTGTTGGGAGGATAAAAGAAATATTTACATTATTCCAGGACACATCTTTGCGAAGAAAATATATTCCCAGCACCTCCTTGTTCCGTGAAACAAGATGGACAGCAAAATACAAAAGTCTACGAGTACACAGGGAAAATATAGTTGTTATTGTAATGGAAGCACTGCAAAAACTGGGGGATGAGGGAAACCGTGCTACAAAACAACGAGCCTTTCAACTTTATTGGTCGTGTTCAAATTCGACTTTTTTACTCTGCGAGCTGACTGCAATTTATTTAGTGTAAAAGATCAGATCATTTACAAGTAATTTGAAAAAGATCGAAAGAATGCCGAGAATTCCTTCAAAATACTTTGGGAAACAATTGAAAAATGTGTCAGTGAATCAGGTATTGAATTGAGCTTCCCGAAAATTTTGAAGAAACAATCTCACCAACTTCACCCTACCACCCCCCCCCTCTCCCTGGAAAAAAATCCTGCAAGCCCCTATGGTGCCAGTTATAGCTATCATTGAAATTCATCATTGAAAATTATAAATTTCAGTTTTGAGTCACTTTAAAAAAAAATTCAGTGATTATTTGACGGTGTTCACATTGGACTCACTCCGCGCTACTCATATTGACATTTCTTGGTTTTATCTCACTCCACCTCCTATTGAGAAAGAGATAGTCTTGTGAGTCAGGGTTTTTTTTCAATAAAATCCTGCTCACTTTCTCATATAGTGAGGTGGAGTGAGATAAAAGAAAGAAATGTCCAAATGAGTCGCGCGGAGTGAGTCCAATGTGAACACCGTCTTTTGATGCTTAAATAAAGTTTATAACTTAATCATTAAAAAGTCTTATTTTTGAAAATTAAACGTCATTTAATGAAAAAGTTTGGCCGGAAAAAAATTTTTGGTGTAACTAAAATATTAAATCAGTTCATAATATAACTTTTAAGGCTTTCGCGGTTGTTTACATAAGACATTTTAAATTTTTCGGATTAGCCGCGTTATAAATATTTAATATTTAGCGAGTTCAATACAGTACTCGGGGTGAGTACTGTATTGAACTCGCTAAATATTAAATATTTATAACGCGGCTAATCCGAAAAATTTAAAATGTCTTCAGTTCATAATCTTTATTTTGGCATCAAAATAATCACTGACTTTGGTTTTTAAGTGTTTCAAAACTTAAAATGGCTCCTTAGATAATTTTTCTCAAAGATCTCAGCAATCTTTGAAATATAAGCCTGATTTCAGTTTCTGTCTCAAATACTGAGAACAAAAATTTTGGATTCATATTATAGTGAGGATACGAAAATATCAACTTGACCCATTTCACTTCTTAAAATCGAAATCGAATTTTTTTTTTTTGTTAGAAATTATTTTCACATTTTTGAGAAAATTAAAAGATGGATTGGATGATCTTCGAGATTTAGGACTTAAAGCACTGTCATTAAGACAAGCAAAAAAGAAGACAACAGAAAAGAACAACTTTTAAAAAAGGTACGTTATCAAATCAAGTTACTTGAGTATCTATAGCACTAGGCAAGTTCAGGAAAGCGAGATCGCAGATACCTCAGCAACCTCAGTTACACGAAAAGGATTTCTCAGCTAAATTTCTCAGTAATTATGGCAAATATTAAAGACAACAAAATGTTGAGTCCTGCTTGTGCAGCTCGGTGAGTGTGGCAGATGGATTGAGTTAAGATCGCATTCCATATCTGACCATCAATGGGCGCTCACCGAGTTAGTGCGTTAAATAAGCGGAATTAGCAATAAATTATTAGAGAGTTTAACAATACATTTATTTATTTTAACAAAGTAAATACTTAGTTCATTTGATTGGGATTCAAGAGATGTTTTTCATAAGATTATTAATACGCAAGTAAAAATTGTTATAAGATTGGGAAAGGGCTGGTCTTTGGATATGGTAAGTTTTGCTGCCTGTTCATTTTATTCAATGTCAATGTTTTTTGAACCCAAGATTTGATTTCTTTGAGGTTAAAATGAAAACTTAGGTCATCATTAGATATTAATGGCGAAGCAAGAGGATAGATTTGATGAAAATAATAGATTTTAATTAAAAGAGCCTGACTATTCTGCGGGTGGTTCTGGCTCAAATCATGTTTAAATATCGTTTTTTTGATTCCGTGACGGTAGTTATTTTACTCTTACTTCACTCGCAAAAGTGAAAATACCTAGAAATCTTAAGCATATCAGAGAAGACCTATTGCTTTTCCATGCTCTTATTGCATTCCATCTCTGAAGTTCCTATGTTACGTCACGATTTAATTTCCGCAGGCCATTCTGAAAGGAAATCTAACTCTTAAATTTCCCCGGTAACCAAAACTGTACAAGAACAAATTGAAACGGTCGCGAGTCCCGCAATTTCGAGAGAACAAAGAACGAAGCGAAAGCCTCACCGGAGTAAATTTTTGCCCCTTTTCTGGCCACAAAACAAAACGAAAATACTCACTTTTTACACCTAGTTTTGGACAAAACCAACAACCAAATACTTAGCTTTTCCTCAGAATCTTGACTTCTCTTTCTTGTATGCCCTACTGGCTATAACTTCTCTTCCATTGATAGCCTCCGACCAAGACTTTTCTCTCTTGCACAAGACCAGAAAAAAACTCCACTAATTTCTTCAATACTTCCCCGAACTGGGAATTTTTCAAACTCTATTCTGAACGTAAAAACTCGATTTCGAATAGAAGATAATTTTTCGTTGTAAATCTTTTAGCAAGACACCACCAATTCTCTCGAATCAAAATCCAAAAAGTGATTTTTTTTTTCATCATGGTGGACTTTTCTCGTCCATGCCGTCAATAATCAAATATTGCCATTTCTTTCAAACCGCCTGTTTGTGTGTTATTCGATCACGGTGTAACTGCAACACCCCGCCAATTCTCTAGGGTATGCGCCATAGTTGAATCGAGCCACGCATGCATTCTCTTTCCAAAAGTGGCTCAATGGACACTTTCAGTCCCCAACCGTCAATTTCCATAGATAAAAGATAAACGCACACTGCTATCCTGACAGACAGTCAAGCAGCTGTGAAAGCAATTGATTCGGCTATAACATCATCTAAATTGGTCCAGCAATGCCGAGATGAACTACTTAGCCTTAATGTTAACCTCAGGGTCACTCTTATCTGGGTTCCAGGTCATTGTGGCATTGAGGGAAATGAGCGGGCTGACGAACTGGCCAGGCAAGGATCAGCCCTTCATAGCTCACTTGCGGAAAGAGTTAATATTCCCCTTGGAGTTATGAAGCAATTTATCCTCAATTTTTCTTATTGAATCCAATCGCAGGTGGGAAAGTTTAACAAACTGCGTCATATCCAGAAAGATATGGCCCATCTATAATAAATCTCGAACAAGTGATCTGATTTTTAGGCCCAGGCGAGACATAGCCAGGGTTGTTGCGACATGTTCTGGTCACTGGCCTATAGGAGAACATGCGGCGAAGCTGGGCATTCCGTACAATACTTTCTGTCGCAGTTGTGGGGACCATCAGGAGAAGGAAACAGTGGTCCACTTCCTCTGTAAATGCCCTGCTCTGGCCAGATCGAGAGCGAAATCTTTTGGAAATGCTTTTCTTGAAGATCTACACGAACTTTCTGAGATAAAGATCAAAGATTTGATTGCTTTTCTCAATGCGACAAAATGGATCTAGGTCAAGCTTCGACCTAAATTCCTTTACCTCACCCTTCGGACTCCCTTAGGCAGTGCGTAAGCCAAATAAGGGCGTTTTCAAGGACCCGTTAAAGGGTATATGTGCAAACCCCTTCAAAAAAAAAAAAAAAAAAAAAAAAAAAAAAAAATTATAAAAATAAAACCGCTTTTCAACCAACAGGTCAATACGAGTTATGGTGTCAAAACGGCGCACTCTAGCGCTAATTGGGTCACGGAGCGAGTTTGCTCTGGGCCGCCATCTCTACCTACCTACCTACCTAAAAGATAAACGCAAAATTATTTAATATCGCGAACAATCATCATCATCATCGTCGGCTCGACAACCGGGGTCCGGTCCTGGCCTCCTTCAACAAGTCTCTCCACCCATCCCGGTCTCGAGCCGCCGCCATCCAGTTGCGCACCCCAAGGCTCCGGGCGTCCTGTTCTACGCCATCTCTCCAGCGCAAGCATGGTCTACCACGCTGTCGTCTACCATAGAATGTACCACAAAGAACTTTCCGAGCAGGTTCCTCTTCGCTCATGAGAGCTAGGTGCCCTGCCCACCGGAGTCTACCGAGCTTAATTTTTGTCACGATATCTGCTTCAAGGTAGATTGCGTACAATTCATGATTGTACCGTCTCCGGTACAATCATGAACAATACCACAGCCTAAACCGGCCCAGACTAAGAATTAGGAGGAAAACTCTTTGTCAGATAGGATCTCTGCCATTTTTCAAATCATGTGAGAAGCAAGGATTCCGTGATTCACGAGAATGTTAAAAATTAATAAAACCCGTAGACCTTCGCGCAGAATTTAAGGGGATAGGAAAACACATCGCAAAGTGATTTTACTTTTGTGTTCAAGACACTTTAGGGTGGGCATTAAGCCATACTAAATTTACGTTGGTGTGAAATAGTTGTCACACATGTCGTTTAACATGGGTCGGGTTCATCATGTTTTCTCCTCGTATAGACCAACTGTCACATACTTGATGATTTTGTTGACGATCTGTCACACAATATTTATTTTTATGATGGACGTGGACAATCTGCCACACGATAAGTGTTGGTGCCGACTACCTGTCACACGTATTTGTGTTTTTGTGTTTTTGTGGACCGGACACGGATATCTATATTAGTTGCTTTTCCAGAATACTTTAAGAGCAGGACTCTGGCTGATGGTAACCAGGTATCAACTTAACTCTAACCTGTATTTCAGAGCTGCAACGAAAAAGGGAGGCTAAGAAGGATTAAAGAAAAACAATAGGCTGGTGAAACTTGTTGTGGTAAATTTTACCGCAGCAACAGAAATGCTATGGTCAATCCGTAAGGTATGAAACACTAACAATTAATTACTTTTAGTAACAACGCAACGCATTTCAAAATATTCAACATTTGTTTACTGAGATATAAATATAGGTTACTTCCATTCAGAATTGATATTTAAAGTTAGGTTAATGTTCCTGGGTGTTGTTAACGTTTGAAGAAATGCATACACTTCATCAGCGCGAAGTATATCTTCAGAAAGTAAATATTTTGAATATCGTCAATGAACGAATGAAAGAGTTTTGGTCTTAAAACACAGCCTTGTGGAATACTTGAAATCGTTTTAAACAAATGTTCTTCTTCACTCCATTCTGTTCTGAAGCTGTAGACAATTAAATAAAGTTTAAATAAAAACCTCTAGAAACTTTTGGTAAACTCACTTGTATACCAAGACGTGTCTCCATTTACCACGCCAAAACGTTGAAGTTTATGACAAAAGCATTTTTTTTTTGTGTGCGTAAAAAAAGTATTAGACGAGACAAAAGTAAGAGTTTTAAAGTGAGCTACTACTGTCTATCAGCTACAAGGCGATTTCTAACACACCAGAAAGCTTTCGATTGGTATAATACGGAACAACAATACGAAACGTGTGATGAACGCTTTTGGTTCCGATCCTGAAGTTGAATTCGGAAAATTGTTCTTTTCTTTTCAAATCAAAAACTGTCATTCTTAGATCAATAGGAAAGGTCATAAATTCTCTTCTTCGCCACAGTCAAAAAAATTCTCGTTAAGGTCTTAACCGATTTTGATCAAAATTTGTATACAAAACGCCCATGTATTGAAAAATTTATAAAAATTGCTGCGACCATAAAATCAGTCAAGAAATCAAGCAAAGAATCACTCTTACAATTCACTTTTTTTTTGTTCGCTATGAATTCAAGTTAGGAAGACTCTATCCCGAAGAACTGAGGATATTCTGTATAAGACCCAGTCTAACTTTACGGCACTGAGGAATGAGCTATATATGAAAAGCGGATATGAAGATACCCTTCAGAGAGCATCAAGTGAAAAATTGTTCTCAAAATAAAGTAAACTTATAACTGGAGGCAATTCGATAAGGACCAAGTTTATTTAATTGGTCAAGGTCGTTGGTTGAGGCCCAAATTCTCTTTGAATTGTTGTGGTGCCACTTCAGTAAAAGCATACCTTTATTTTTAGTTTATTATTTTACTTTAATTTATTACTCAGAAATGGCCCACCTATACCTATTACAACCATATAATCACATTGGAATAATTTTTCACAAAAAAACCTCTCCCTTTTAGACTCCTTTTAAAGTAAACCTAGATATACCAATACAAAAATTAAAAACAATTCAAAATATCTAACATGATATGTCAGGACGTGCACAGATTTTTCACACCAAAAATGTGGTATCCATACTGTCAGAGTCTTACATTAATCCTCCTATTAAATTTAATCCTCTCTTTGGTGGAAATAACAATCACCTGGGAGACAGTAATCGCACATCAATGCACTTGAGCACACGCTCATACACAGACATACATACCTACCACAACTACAAAAACTTCTACAAGAATCAGAGAGTTATCCCGGTTACGCACGAGGTTCATTTCTGCCGCTCAAAAAACTAACTGTGTCACTTCTTAGTTTTGCACCACATTTTATACCTATACGACCAACGTTGCATTGTAGCAAGTAACACACACACAACCATTATACCAAAGCAATCAAAATTAATACCCTCTTCAATCGCTTTAGCAATTGCCGTTGCCACCCGCCACCCCGCTACTCCCTCCCACCATCACTGAGCCATCATACTTCCGATCGTTCATCCGTTTATTCATCTAACAGTCCGTTCGTGCTAGTTGACTGTAGCCTTTCTCTAGAACTAGATGTACGTGTACCTGTAATTAGTTTTGCTCGATTGCATTTGCATGCACAAAGGATTCGTTGACTTGAAATGTGTGTGTGAAAGGCAAATCAAAAATATCTACCTACACACATATACACACAAGCTGCTTCACACTTTGGTACTCATATTCACTTATGTACATACCTACCTATAAACTCATCTATTTTACGAGGAAACTAACTCGCTGCGGTTGACATGGAAATATTTCTCGACACGAGTTTGATAACTTAACTTGCTATAAAGAGGTCGTCCACGCTGAATTTCTGGAACCATGAGATTCCAAAAATAGTTTACTCTAAGTCTTCTACACATACCTGTATAATGCGGCAGGAGAGGAGAAGAGGAAGCTTATGGTCGCTGTGAATTACCAATTTGGTGAAGTAGGTAATCTTTTCGCCATTGTATAGGACAAGAAATGAGTGAATTCAGTTAAGTCAATCGACGTATGCTCAACCAGGATGCATTCTATCAGATACAGTGTATTGTTTCAATGTTTATCCAAGGTAGGTATAGATACTGTTTATTAAAGTTCTTGTGTGGAGTGGAAGAAGAAGTTTTCGTTCTCACTCCTCACTACATTTTGTTTTCTTTTTGCACATGAACAGGAACACACAAAAAAGCTTTCAGGTTTAATCAAAAGATACTGTCACGCGATTGAATATGGACAGACGTGTATTCAAACAGTGTATCCAGGTGGGCGACTATTGACGTTGGTTGTTAATTGTGTGTTGTCCGTAAGGGTCTTTTGTTTTAAGAGGATATACAATACACATACATACGCAACGCATGAAGGAAAAACAATCATTTGTACAACTTTTACTTAACAATGATCAATAAAACACTCACAATAATCAGGGATTACATCATTAAAGTACCTATTAAAAAAGAATCCTCGATTATTGGAACTATAAAAAGTCATCATACCATGGATAAAAAAGTTCAAGACGTTGTAAACACTGGTAATGTATTTATCGATTTTTTGTCGCTATGAATAAAAAGGGTGTACAGTGAAACCGACTTAGCCAAAAGAGTGAATTTCCAACGCTGAAGTTGCTAGATTATGCAGAGCAGATGGAAAACAATGCTTCAGCCCAAAAAATCTTTTAGTCCACCCCAAGGGACAGCGGCGCATTAGATGAAGACTATGACTCAAATGACATACGTATTTGTAAGTGAAAGCGAACCTTAACCAACTTGAAGCGTGGAACTAGAGAGATAGAGCTACTAAACTTGGAAACTAGATGGCTGGTGAAGTTTATTGTTTGAGGGCCGGGTCCACCCAGACAGTAGAGCCACCTTAAGAATTTGATAGTAATTAAAATGTCCTTAGCTAATATCAAAAACCAACCAATGGGTCAGTGTCAAAAATATTTTATGATATTCTTTATTTTAATTGGAAGTTAACGGGCCTTAAAAATTTAAAAATAACTTTGAATCGTAATTGATTTTTGAGGCAAGGTGTATTTAACTCAATTTTTTGTTCAGCAAAAATCCAGCATATTTGTTTAATATTTGTTTTTTTTTTCAGTTAAAGGTAGTGACGGTGTGAATGATTGTGAGGAGCTAGATTAAGTAGATATAAACAAGTATGGTCACATGAAAATTGTTTAAAATACACGTTTAGCTCACAATTATTGTTGTCTTTGTCTTTTAGATGACGTGACAGATCCAAGGTGACTTAAAACTCTTGTCGGAAGGAATGGATGGAACTTACGATTGGTTATTTTTTTAATTTTCTCTCTAACAACGTTCTATTGCAATACGCAAGCGGATAACTGCAATAATACTGCGTTTTAGGTTCTTGCGATTGTCATAACGGAAATATATTTAGTTTTGAAGTTTTTTTTTGATAAAAATATTCCTAATCAATTTTGTTATTTTCTTGCAATCCGATAGTTATAATTATTTAAATTTTGTTTGGCTAAAAGAAAAATCAAAGAGAAAATTCATTATTTTAAATGTTTCTGACATTTCTTCCCATTTCCTCGTTTACAATCTAAGCATTCATTTTCAACCTGAGTCTGTAACTAAAAAAAAAAAAACCGATAACTACCCTACGTCCCACCCTTTCAATAATGAAACCTCAAAAAAACCTATTTGCCACTTTTTCAAACAATCTTTTACCGACACACGATTCATTTGTACCTGATTCTGCGTATTTTGATTATTTGCGGAACTTCTCTTCTCTCTCGGTCTATTTCTTTCTGATACCATCGACCCTCATTCTCATCTGAAATATGCTATCTCAAACTTAGCGATGAATTTCTTTCCGGCCCTGATGGTATCCCTGCCATATTTGTAATAAAATGCTCGTCAAACCTTTCTCAATCTGTTTAAAAAATGTTTAGTTTATCTCTATCTCAAAGAAAATTCCCTAAGATTTGGGAAACCTTGTAGAATTTGTATCTTTAACATTCTTCGCCTTAGAGAAGGTGAATAGAAGAGTCGCCGTTATTTCCACGGTAAAATTTCGGATAGACTTATACTCTTCAAGCTATCCTCTTTCGGCTTTGAACTTATATCCTTGAGATGGGTATCTTCTTACTTAGAGAACCATTACTACAGCGATCGTTTAAGATCTGCCTTTTCCAATCCTTTCCTAGCTACCTCGGGCGTCCCCCAAGGCTGTCACTTGGGTCCGCTTCTTTTTATCCTCACATGTTAACGACATTAAAATAGTGGTCAAACATTCAATTATCTCACTTTATGCCGACGAAACAATGTTTTTCAAGATCATTTCGTCGTGATGTGATGTGATGTTGCTCTCATACAACTAGACGTCGACAATTTTTTCAGTATGGTGCCTCAAAAACTGCTTTGAGCCTAAAATAAAAAATGCCAATCAATCACTTTTTCTCGAAAACGCATAAAATCTCCTCCCCGTATCTTCCAAACTCTTTTAAATTCTATCTTTTTCCTTGCCTCTTCTACTTGCCCACCCACCGTATCTGATATGGCTAACAGGCATTTAATTCGAATATTGCGAAGTGTTAATTTGAACGCAAAGTTTAACCTTATCACTTCCGGTCTTATACTCCATTTTTACTTAATGGGGATTTCGCCTCCACCTAAATTTCAAAAAGAAAAAACGTTGTAAGACTTAAAATAATTACGTTTATAATCTTGATAGAATTGAGTTACTCTTAGTAGAGATAAACTATATTTTTCAAAAACCATTGTTTCAAACATTTTGGTTTTAAAAATTCAATTAAGTTAAAATGTTAGATTTGATTTTAAAATTTTACTAACCACTTTATGATTTATTTCTTATGGTTTAAAAATATCCTAGATTTCTCCAAGAAATGACAATAAAACAAAGAAAACTTTGAATAGAAAACTGCTGTACTGAAATTTGATTTAAATCACTCATAAAATTATTTTTATAAATTATTATTGATGTTGAAAAAACATTCGCAGAATACACCTCGATAAGCAATGGAGGGCTTTAAGGCTGCCCCAAACCAACGCGAAACATTCGCGCGAATATGCGACGACTGAATAATGTTCGAAGATTCGCATCGCGCCAGTGTGGGTGCTCCCATTAATCTCCATGTAAATAAATTAAGACAGGCGGAAGTTTCGCTGTCGCGCCGAATGTTTCGCGTTGGTTTGGGAGAGCCTTTATTCGTAAAAATCGTTTAATACTCGTGTTTTAAACTTTTAATTAAATGACTTAAGTATGAGTTTTTTTTTGCATCGTTCAAAGACATACGTTGGGCCAAAATTTGAATCCCAAATCGCATTTTATACCATAGAGATGAGACCTCAAAATCTGTTGTTAATTTTGAAACCCATTTTATCCACTCAAAACCCATTATATCCCCATATTTTTATTAGTACAAAAAACCCATAATATCCATTTGAAAAACATTTTTAATTTTAAACTTTTAATTCAAAAACCTTTATATCCTAAAAGATGTTTGGTTTAGAAGATACAAGTTTTTTTTCGATTTACTTGAAACTTATAAAAATGGATATAATGGTTTTTTTTCTAAACCACACACTCGGTCTCCCTGTCACTTAATGTCTCCTTTTAACGATTTGCAAGATTGCTCGACTAGAACGCTCCAGATTTCGTTCTTTGGGTTTTTTTTTTTTAACTCACTCAGCCATAGACTCCGTAAGTTCTCCGAGAGAATGTTCGGCAAGAATGCGAGAACCATCCAGAGTTCTAGCCAAAACTATTGAAAATGAGGAAAAAATAGCCAAAATGCCATCACAATGGCGGCGTTCATTTGAAAGATATTATCTCAAAAAGCAATGGAAACAAATTTTAAAGGACAAAATAAACATTTAACAAAGAAAAGGAATTCATGTCGTTTTATTTTAAAGATATTGCAAAAAAAACACAAAATTGGTTGTGTGCTTTTGGAACACCCTCTGTTGTAGCTAAATGCAGTTTTAAATTCAAATTTTACCTTGATAGTGTAATAATAGAAAATTGAAGTGTAGATATATCTACTTTAACTTGTTATTTTTGCATAAATAATTAAGTTTCGTTCCTACTTTTTTTTGTATGATATAAGCCTTTAAATACAAAAATTTAATATAATGCTGTTGAAAAATCTCAACTAACCACAATAATGCAAACACTCAAACCAACAAGATTACAAAAATAATAAAAGTACACGTAAAATCCGACTAAAATTTCATTTAAAAACAGTATATGCAAAAAAAAAAAAAAAGTACTCATACGCCCCATAATCCCTTGCGTAATTCCCTCACAAAGTTTCCGTTAACTTTCGTCAAACTTTTGTACACAAAATTTCTTCTCTCTCATATTAATTGTTAAGAAATAAACAAAAAAAAAAACAACAAAACAAACACTTAAATCCTTTTCCATGTCATACAAAAAAAAAACTGGATATAAAGTTTCAACACAGGCACTTTGCAGTAGCACATCACGATCACATTGTGTAGTCTTGAGTCCTGACCAGGACCAGACAAGCCATAAGCATAATGGAAACAAGAAATTACATCATCACAGTCAATTTCAATTATACCAGGCAACTTTGTTTTGCATTGCAAAACTCCATATTCCTATGGGGAACGCATGTGTGTGTGCACTTCTTTTGTTCACCATATAGTCACACACTATGTGCCCTTCCTTTTGCCTTGTCTTCCTAACGGTGATGGCCATGTTTTAATTTTTTTTTTATTTTGCATTCCTCATTTTATGTGCCAGCATAACAAAACAACCACACTGAATCTTATACAGAGGTGAAGTCGAATCAAAGGAGTTTGAGTGTAATGGAGAACGTTACCGTAACTTTTTGAAATTGTGTCTTCTCAATACAGGAAATCGTAAATAACCTGAGCTAACAGTATTTCATCGTTGTTGTTGTGTTGTGTCCTTGTTGGTGAGATGGTTGTTTGGCTGGTTGAAGAGCTAAAAGCAAAGCAAACACACGACAGGATTCCATGTTGTCCTCCGTGGTTGTCATCTTATTCGGAAACTTTTGAAAAATTGTTTCTGTGGGAAAAGGAATAAAAGCAAATTTATTGCACCAACAGAAATGGCTTGAAAAGTTCACAACAACAAAAAAAAACAACACATAAAACCAAGCATAGGAACTTTTCACAATCGAATTGGCAACTGAGATGATATTTGAAGATTTTTTTGTTTTTTTTTTTTTTTTTGATTTTGTTATTCTAGGCATCTTGTTGGGAAATGGGAATTGTTTTTTTTTTTTTTTATTGCGTCTTCACACACATTTTCCAAAGTCGGCACATATTATCCTCTCGAGTATTCGCATTTGTAAAAGGATCTTTATACAAAAATGTAAAAAAAAACCATTTTTGTTTTCATAGTTTTGCTTTCTTTCGCTCTTAAAACTTTTTTCTTTTTTTTTGAAAATACTATAGTAAGAACGGAAGGAGATAAATATGGGCGTGGGTGGGGTCGTTTATTATAATATGTGGAACGGAAAATGCAACCTGACAGTGTCGTTTCAATTTATATGCGTTTGGTTGCCCTTTGTTCCTTCTCATAATAAATATTAAGTCGACGAGAAGAGGAGATGTAAGGCTATCGCCGGACGAAGTTTTATGTTTTTATAGAAATTTGAAAAGGTTTTGGTCTATGGTGACACATAACTCATGGGAGAGACAACATTTATTTTAAGAAAATCGATTTTGAATTCTAATGACGTACTGTGTTTTGCTTTGCAAATCTTGCGTTTAGGAATTTAAATTAAATTTTAAATTAAATAAAATTACATATTTGAAAAAAAAAAATGGTATTAACAAGCTTTATGTTATATGCTTAGAAGCTTCGATATGTGCAGCGGGTCATAGGGGTTATGAAGCCTCGACATATATCCAGAGGCAATACACTGCTGGACAAAATCAGAAGAACGATAATTTTTAATTGATTGAAGGTTAAATATAATCTAAATTTTTGTATGTTGGAAGGTGTTCTTGTGTTAAGAATAGCTTTTATATGGTGGCATGACCCCCTCCCGTCCCAAGAATTTGTTTAACTTTATTAGCTTAATACAAGCAAACTTACGGCTAAATCTTAAAATAACTTACGACTAACTACAAAGAAGCTTAATAACTACTAAGCTAAAAGGGGTTTGGGGCTAAGAATTTTGGTATAGAGAGATTTCTAGGGAATTTTTGGAGGAGTGGAAGTCAAAGGAGTTTTGCATACTATTAGCAGCACGTAGCATGCGATTCATACGTTTGTTACATCCGTAGCTGGTGCGGTGAAAGCTGAGATCAAAGAGTGACGCCGATCTGAAACTTCTAGGGTTGGTGTAGAGTGAAATTCTTTGAAGAAGTGCAGGGCAATCGATATTGCCAGCTAAAAGTTGATGGACAAAAACAATGTGTGCCACTTTCCTGCGTATATCAAGGGGTTGCAACTCTAAAAGCTTTAGGTGATCAACATAGGGTGGGAGGTTAATTATATCAGGCCATGGTAACCCACGAAGAGCAAAACGAAGGAATCTACGTTAGACGGCTTCAATTCGAAGTGAATGAGAAGTATAAAAAGGAGACCAAACCTGACTAGCATATTGAAGAAGGGGCCTAACAAATGTGAGGTAAAGGGATTTAGTGACATAGGGATCTGACAATTCTTTGGACCATCGTTTAACGAAACCGAGTGCGGAGTTGGCTCTATTAATAAAACTAGTGATATGGGATCGGAAGTTCAGTTCCTTATCGCATAAAACTCCAAGATCACGCAACGAATTAACTTGTATAACCGGCTCATTACTAATAAAATAGGTACGAGAAGAGAGTGGGGAGCGTTTCCGGGAGTACGTTATCGCTTGACGCTTGGTAACGTTTAGCTCAAGAAAGTTTTTACGGCACCAGACAGAAAATCTGTCTAGGTCGTGCTGAAGGAGGTCGGAATCAACAGGGGAGGATATACATCTGTATATTTTCTTGTCCTCGGCATATACAGAAATGGAGAAGTCTTTGCTGAGGCAGTCAACATCATTGATTGTTAAGATAAAAATCAGAGGGCTGAGATGGCTTCCTTGTAGTTGTGATTTACAAATAGAAAAAAATCAGTTTCACCACTTTCTTGCCATATTTGTAAAAAAAACAATTCTTTCTCATAAATTTGTGAGAGTCTGCTGAGTAGGTATCAAGCGTATAGAGTGCACTATATAGCCTTCAATATTTTCCAAAAATACATCAACCACGACTGCATAAACACGATGGACACATCCGAACACTGTGTAGATTTATGCCGAATTCCTTTCAACAAAAGAATCGATTCTGTACAGAATTTTTTCTAAACAATATCGATTCTTTTGTGTCAAAACAAATCTTGCGTTTTTAGCAAGATTTGCACACACACTATAAAGACTTGACATTTCTAATACGTAAAATTGAAATTAGCGGAGTTGTTTATTTTTTGGTTGCAACGCATTCTACATAATTTAACAAAATATTCAACAATATATTCAGTCAATATAGCTATAAAAATAATTTATAGTGCGTTATTCATTATCAAACAAACATTTGACAAAAAAAATATGTGAGTGCCGGGACTCACGGTTAAATATGTGTAAACATCAACATTTGTCCAAGTGCCTGATTTTTGTTACTGAACGTCATCAAAAGAAACATATTGAATAATTTACACTACATTACCTATCTGTAGGCAGTGCTTAAAAAGCTTAGTGTTGAAAGGACGGCAGCGAAATACCCAGTGGGGGAACCGCTGTAACGAAATTTCCAAGCACTAAAAGGCTGGTGGTGAAGTGTCCAACGAACGGTGAAGGTTCGGTACTGAAAGGTCCTGCTTCGTAGTTCACTCTCAACTTTAAGATGACTTCACATTACACATGGTTATTGTTTATGGTAATCACTCTCTGAGCATCGACAAACAACAACTGTCAGCGGAGAGCACTAAAATCGTGGTTTCAATTAAATGACACCGTACCCAAATTCCAAAGAAACTTAATGGTTTGACTGACAGGGGCCGAATTAAAATATGCAGTTAGAACTGTCAACGAACTTGCAACCCTTAAGAAACTCCATCTTTCCATCGAGTAAAACTTACAAAAAGTTCGGTCTTAATTTTATACTAAACGAACCTCAAATGAACGTCACTATGAGATAGCCGGCGAATTATATATCTTGAGTTTTTAGAATATTTAGTTGCAGTTGTTGTCAGTGGAAATCACTAAAATCGCAGTTTCAATCGATTGACACCATCAATCGCCTATGGAATTGGACGCTGTGATTTTTAATGAATGTTAACTTTGTGCAAGTACAAAAGCAGCCGATAACTCTGCAATTTGTTCAACCTCAGCTATTTTGTATATCCCAGCCACCTACGTCCCTCGCCTACGTGCCTACAAATTGCAAGAAGAAATTGCATCGTTTAAAAGCAGTATAATGTAAACGTAGAATTTAAATTCAGATTTATATCACTGAACGCACCCGATATCCTACCATACCTACAGCCATTGACCTGCCATACCTACAGTCAATTGTCAATCCCTACAGCTGACTATTATTATTTTTGTTTTGATTTTGTTTTCTTTTTAATTACTAGTGTCGCGTCCATTTTGTTCGGGGAATAATTCAAAATTAAAGAAAAAAATATAAAAATATAAGTGTTAAGATGATAAAATCGTCGGTCGCACTAAAAACAACTTGCTTGCGTCGTTGGCAAAAACAATATAAGTGAGTGGTCGCGATAAAGTATAATCTAATTGTCGGTCACGTTAAAATCAATTTGTTTTGGTCGGGGCAAATCAGATTTCGTAACGTAACGTGCTACAACGTAAAGTGCACGACGTAACGTTGCACACGAACGTTCACGTTTTTTTTTTCACTCTACCGCCAGCATAGATGTTTACACATCAAACAAAAAAAACTTTCTCGAGTGAAAGACAATTTTCTTTAAAAATATACATATGTGCAAGTATGTAGAAGTTCAAACAATGAAATGCACCAACAAATTGACCCCGTATTATTATTAAGGTTATTAATTTAAATCTATTGCTAAAGCATTGTTCTCACAACAAAAACAAACAACCTTAATAGTTTTGTGAAAAATTTCTTGACGTTTTGCGTCAATTCCAGCATCAAGTAACACGAAGACAATCACACAAAAAATAATCGATTCTTTTTCGAAATTCGAATTCCTTTCAATTGACAGAAAAAAATCAATTCTGTTTAGAAAAATTGGATTTCTTTGTTGAAAGAAATATGCCATTAGATATACCGTGCATGTGTGAGACCTCATCAAAAAATGTCAAAATTTCCCTTTTATGTTAATAAAAACATTTTTTTCAGACTCATTACCAATCGTGTTTCAATTATTCTTATTATTTAATCTACCCTTATAAGGTTTATGTAAAACTTTTCCTTAAAAACAAATAAATCTGCAAATACGCGACCGATATATTCGTAAGCTTTTTTATCGCAAAATATTTACTTGTATTCTACAATGCCATCGCCGTAAATACATTTTTAGGTTTGGAAAGATATTTTTATTGAAAAATTACAAGTTGTAAATAAAATTACACATGAACTTTCTTCTGTAAGAATTTTTCTACAACTTAACAAATTTGTATTTTTTTTTTATTTGGTGAAACAGAAACTTATAAAAACACCTACATTTTCACAAATTTGTACTTGTAAACAACAAACTAAAATTACTCTTGGTGAAACGAAAATAAAGATATTCCCAAAAATTTCCTTTTGTAAATTACAACTACAATTTTGTAATACAAATATTTTGTGAAACAGAATAAATCGATTTCTTAACAAAATTTGTAAAAAATCGCTTGTAAATTACAATTTGTAAGTTGGTGAAATAGGCCACTGGAGGTGGCCTTTGTGTGTTTTGAGGATACTGCTTCTTGCGAGGAGATGACAAATCTTCCAGAAGTATCTCATGTCATGATTTGCATTTGGCAGAAAAATGTATGACTGTCCTCAATTCCTATACTGACTACCAATACGCACCCTTAAAATGGTTTAGAGAGTGTAAGGCACTAGGTCCTAGTTCTTCATGAGCTCCCATTTTTATTTATTTTAATAAAATTTCAATCAACAAATGATTTCAAATGGATACCAGAACATTTTTTGTAAAATGTCTTGTGCTTCCCGAATCTCTTGTTTCTCTTGAGCAGTCAATTGTATATCCGTTTCTGGAGTTCACCGATGCTACTTATTACGGCTTTGCAAAAACTTTTTCCTTAAGGTAATCCCAGTAAAAAAACGTCTTACGAATCTAAATCCTGTGAACGAGGCAGCCACGAAATTGGGTCCACCACGCTCGATTCATCGTTCGTAACTACTGTACTGAGCTAGACAGCCGTTGCCATTGACATCGTGTTGAAGCCACATTGACTGGACTGCGGTGGGAGGTGCATCTTCCAAAATTCCATTTTCTCGAAAATCCAAATAAATTGTACTATTTTTTGTGGGTTGGCCATTCATAATCCCCTACATGAAGACTCATCATTCCATAAAATGTTGTCGAAAAAGCCTGGATCTTATTGACTTTTATCCAGCATAACTTAACAGAGTTCCAGATTTTGTTGATAATGCCTTTAATCTATAAGGCCTGTATACTCAGTGTAGATAAAAAAGATGCAAGTTATTTCGTTTAAGCATTTTCTGAACTGTCAATTTTGGTATTTCAGATGTTTTTTCGTGATAGCTTGATCTGAAGAAGGTATACTTGGACCATTTACTGTAAAACTTCTGCCTCCTGATGATATTGAGTTCTCCCTAATCTTATTCTGCCCCGAATTATGACTTCCGAATAATTACGGTGCACCTTGCACGCATAACGGTATTATGGCAAGTACCGATATTTTGAAGTTAAAGAAAACATCAAACTCCTCTCTGAGCAATCACTAACAAACCTTGAGTTCAAAATTCCAAAAAAATAGCTTCAGTCGTTTATGCTGTAGGTCAAGGTACGGACAAAGAAACACACACACAGAATTGTGGGATCCATTTTATCGTGTTCGTGTGTTGTAGTACCGTCAAGTCATGTTAGATTGAAATCTCGATTTCGAAACCGCACCTGTAATAACCAAAGCTCTTGTAAGAAAACTGCGTTTCAGGTTTTTGATACAAAATTCACATAACGGAAATAGGAATTGCACGTTTTATTTCCTCTCTTTATTCTCGTATATCATTTTAGTGGTTCGATAGATTTTGTTAAAATGTTTGCTATCTATTGCTTCTCAATAGTTTAAACAGTACTGCATTTTTTAGTTATTTTGACTCTTTAATATTTTCTCTATAAAGATATCATAACATTATGCATCTTCAATGTGTGGTTACATACAGTTCAGTTGTTAACTATAAGAGCAAGTTTGTGCAATCATTTTTTTAAGTATTTTAAGCCAAAACATAAATCTTCTTTTACATACAAAAGTTTAATTCAAATTGGTTTGGCTGATTATGAAAATAGTCGAAAAGTATTTTTCAAAATAATCTAATTTTTTGAAAATGTGGGGATACGATACCATCTCAAACTTTCTTAAAGCTTTTGCATACAACTTTGGATCAAAATCCGTTAATATGTATTTTTTTTTTAAGTGAAAATAATTAAATTTTTTTTTAATTTAATTTTCAAATTAAACCATAAAAATATCGACGACAGCAAAACCAGATTGAATCACCAAAATAATGAAACGAGCGAAAATGTTCAATAAATAATACAATAATTTATTTATTTATTTATTCATAATATTACCCAGATGTGTGTACTGCTTTCTGGTTGATTAAAGAAAGAGGAAGATTACAACCCAAAATTTACTGACAACGATGTACATATCAAGTTCAAAGAAATTAAAATTTACAGCCATAAAAAAGTTGAATATAGGCTGTTATGATATTAAATCCAATTTGAGTTAACAAGAAATAGGGTAAATTACTATAGTTATAATGTTTAGCAAAGTGTCACACATTATACAAAAATTATTAAAATATTAGAAATAGCAAATTATGATTAAAAAGAAACTAGTTGACCCACCCGGCTTCGCACGGTCAGACAAACCTAAGCTTCACATAAAATTACAAATTTTGTAATTGAATACTACTTCCTGAGTTTTCACCCACTTCACGTTATGAATGGCGAAATTCATTAAAATATGATTATCTACGCCCGAACCTTTATTACTTTCCTTTTTTTTTTGTGTTTATTCCATTTAACTCTATAAGTATAAAATTTTTAAAAATAACCTTTCCAGCACAAACAGAATTATTGAAATCACCCTATAAATTGTTGAAAAATCCCTGAGGCCATCCACTAGTAAAACAATCTTTCAATTACAAATAAAAACCGATTTTATTTTATTTTTACTCTCTAAGCAAAATTTTAAAAAAGTATATCCCTAAAGCTATTTACTTGGAAAAACCCTTGACAAAAAAGAATTTCCTAAATAGGACAATTTTTTATTTTTACCATATTTCATTCTACAAATAATTAAATTTGAAAAAAATATCCCTCAAACCATTTCCTAACAAAAAATCTTCAAACAAAAACGAATTTGTTCAATCGGACACTTTTTATGTTTACACCATTTCACCCTACAAATAAGAAAAGTTGAAAAAGAATATGCCAAAAGCCATTTCCTGATCGCCTACAGCGCCATTTTTGTTGAACGGTAATTGAATTGAACTGAAAAACGAAATTTTCGCCTACAGCGCCACCTTTTGAAACTTTTGAGACTTTTATTTTTTCCTAAACCTTCGCGGTAAAATTACGAACAAACCCGTAGAAGGAAGTACCCAATTTGGTGCAGTCGTTCTCAAGTTTTAAGCATCCGAACCCACCACGATTCATTTTTATATATATGTATATATAGATTAATCGGTTTTAAACAATTAAATAGTTGAATACGGACCAAAAAGAAAGCTTTATATCTGAAGTACCAAGTGATTATTTTTTGCTTGTAAGAAAGATATTATTAGGTACTTAATATGGAATGTAATGGAGTCAATGGAAAAATCGAACTTGATAATTTGATCAAACTTGACAGCACGATGTTACTGAAGACGTTTTAGCAATTTTTTACTTGCTCTATAGGGCAAGTATTGGTTTCGTGTAAAAAAAAAATTTCGAGGTTATAATCAAGAAGTCCGAAAAAGTGGGTTTCGTCATTCCGTCCGTCGCGTCGGTTTGTGCGTCTGTGCGTCTGTCCGTGCGTCTGTGCGTCCACTGTAATTTGAGCTAGAGCCTAAACGGGTGGAACGATTTGCATAAAATTTGGTACAGAGCATTTTTATACGATTCCCTAGAGGTAAAATTCGAATTTTTGTTTAAGCTCATCTACAACGGGTAGCTGCCATACAAATATTTTGGTTTCTTCAAATTTTCTCAAAAATGGCTCTAACGATTTTAATTAAACTTCGCACCTGTGATAACCAAGTAAATTGTAAAAAAAAACTGCATTTCATGTTTTTCTCAAAAAATTCACATAACGGAATTAGGTATTCAACGTTTTTTGAGAAAATGGTCTTATTTTTGGGTTATTTGCGTGTATCTTTGCCATAAGTAAATGGATTTTGTTATAATTTTACAATCTGATGCTTCTCAATAATTTTAACAATAATGCACTGATAAATTTTCGAAAACATTAGTTTATAAACAAAAAAAAAATCTAACGAAAAATCAATTTTTAGTGCTTTTGACTCTTTTAGTATTTAACCACAAAAGCAAGTTCGTGCGAACAAGTCGTGCATATTTCTTAATTGATAATTTATTTAAAAAAGTTCTAACAATATGTATTGAATATAATACGAGTATACCAACATTTTGAAAAAAAACTTTGAAAATGACTTGTTTGATTTTTTCTAAACAAATTTTTTTTTTCAAACATCTGGAAGATTTTGACGAAATTGATCTTGCAACTAGAAATAACGTTAAACTGGCTAGACCAGCTCGCGAATTAAACTATTTTTTTTTTTTAAAAAGTGCTTGTAAAAAGTTATAATAATAGCGACTATGAAAAACTTCAAAAACGAATTGGAGTAGTTGTTTAATTTTCAAAAAAATTGTTTTTTTTTTTTTCAAAGTTTAAAACAGAAAATTGTTCAAAATAAATACAATTTGATAAAATAAACGTTGAAATTATTTTGACACCAACTTGATAGTACACTAATATAGTAGTTAAAAAAATTAAATTAAAAAAAAAATATCTTAATTTTTTCCTGGGAAAAAAAAACATGCGGGGAATGCAAATAAAATGCTATAAGTTAATTTCAAAGAAAGCGACTAATTTATGTAAGCTGTAGGCAAATAGTCAGAGAGACACAGAATAAGACAAACAGAATTATGGGAACACCATTTTTCGTTTCATCTATCATCGTATCATCAATGAAATATTTCGTAAGTTTTAAATACATCATTTTTAATGTATTTGATAGTGACAACTTTATGTCAGTAGCCGAAATCGAAATTTAAAAAAAAACGTCGACACCCGACACCCTTATAAAGGGTTTTCCAATAAGAGGTGTTATTTTGAATAGCCCGCTATTTCGGTAGCTGTCACTTTTGAAGCTGTCATTTTTTGACATTTGACAAGTAGAAACTACGCCATTAATAAAAATGGAACGATACACGCCGCAACAACGCATTGAAATTATTTAAATTCACTATAGAAATGGTGAAAATTTGGCAGAGACGGTTCGTAAAACTAAAACATTTTTGGGTCGTCGTGAAGCACCTTGTCGGACGGCAATACACAAATTGGTGGACAAATTCGAGCTGTTGGGACAAGTTAGTGATGTGAAGAATAAAACCCGTGCACGTCGCTCAAGAACAACTGAGAATATTGCTGTTGTAGCCCAAAGTGTTGAAGAAAACCCAGGTTTGTCCATTCCTCGTCGTTTTTTGGAATTAGGCATTCCACAAACGTCATTACACCGTTCTTTGCATAAAGACTTGGGTCTTAAGGCTTAACAAGTTCAGTTAACACAAGAACTCAAGCCCGCTGATCATCAACAACGTCGTGTCTTTGCTGATTGGGTCCTTGAAATGCATGAAAATTGAAAATGATCCGGAATTTCATCGAAAAATCATCTTGACTGATGAGGCCCATTTCCACCTCGGAGGCTACGTCAACAAGCAAAACTGTCGCATCTGGGGCTCGGAAAATCCAAGAGTTATTGTTGAAAAGCCTCTCCATCCTCAACGCGTGACTGTTTGGTGCGGTTTATGGTCCGGCGGGGTCATTGGACCTTACTTTTTCGAAAATGAGGCTGGAGCAATAGTTACGGTCAATGGATTGCGCTATCGAGAGATGATTAATGATTTTTTATGGCCGGAATTGGATGGTATTGATCTGGACAACGTTTACTTTAGACAAGACGGCGCTACGTGCCACACAAGCAATGAAACCATCGATCTTTTACGGGAAAAGTTTCCAGACCGTGTTATCTCTCGAAGAGGTGATCACAATTGGCCACCGAGATCTTGTGATTTAACACCTTGCGACTTCTTCATTTGGGGCCACGTGAAAGATAAGGTCTACGCCAACAGCCCAGCGTCGATTCAAGACCTCAAAGATGGAATTCGTGAGGCTATCGAGGACATAGGGCAGCCACTTTGCGATTTGGTTGTGGAAAATTTCATGAAAAGGATATGGTCCTGTAAGCGTGGTCGTGGCGGCCATTTCGCTGATATTGTGTTCCATTATTAACGGCATACCTTCCTCTTTATAATGAAATAAACATCCGATCATTTATCTCAAAAAATGCCATTTTTCTTTGAATATCAAAATAACACCTCTTATTGGAAAACAATTTACTATAAACATACAGTGAATTAAAAAGATTTGTTCACTTATTTTAAGCTGGAAGTCCGCTTGGCAAAAAACTATGCAGAGACCCACTTAATTTCATACAGTATCTTTTTGATTTTAGAATAGATTTTTTCTCCGTGTACCATTTATTTTTTGTGGGTGTATTTATCCTCTGAAAAACAGATTATTCTTTTTATTTGGCATATTCTGGGAATTCGGTCCCCAGATCTATGGCATGACGAGGTAGTATATGTATGTAAAATATTCTCATGTCGTTTGAAATTAAAGGTGACTTCAAAAAAAAATGATATTTACATACATATACACCCTTAATCAACTATTATTTATTTTTTAGAAAAAAAAGCATCAAGCCCATTTTAAAATTTATATTCAAATTTTGGTTTCAATAAATTTAGACTCTTAAGTTAGAAATTATATGTACATACATATATGTAAGCTTACCCAGCAAAAATCCACAATGATCATTATCCTTCTTTTATCCAAACAGCAGAACACCGAGACTCATATTTCTGCACAAAAATCTAAATATATTTTTGTATTCACATCCGCACAGCAAAATGTCCACTTAACATGAAACACTTAAATTGTAATTTATTGGTCTCCAAAAAAAAAAGTTTTGTTTTGAAACATCGAAATTGATGAATGTATTTTATTTTATCTACTTCATAAGTTGAGTATCTTGTATCTATGTAAATTTTTGTTTTATTATTTTTTTTTTGTCATTTATAATTTGAAAAAAATTCATTATGTACAAAGTACGAGTGTATGCATGTTAAAATATTCTAGAAAATATGCACTTGTATCAACCACAAAACAAGCACATACACATTCCTGTGTGACATTATTGTTCACAAACGAAATTTAATAATTTCACCACCATTCTTAATAACAAAACGAGCTAAAACGGGAAGCATACAATATTGCTATCCTTGGAGTTTATGTGTAGTTTGTTTACTTATACAATTTTGTTTGTGTGACAGGAGCGTATACTTAAGGTGTTTTAATTTACATCAAGTTCTCAATCTGCGAAGGAACACTCATTCATAGTTTACCCAGGAATTTGACTTGATCTTAATCTTGCCATTAGTGCATTTCCATAGATAGGGCATAAATATGTTTACAGGGGACACGAAACACCCCTTGGCATGTCAAATTACCATATGGACAAAGTGTATAATATATATTCTCCAAAAGGACGGACCACTGGCTGAGTTAAGCAAAGAAGTATACCGACGAACGAAAACCATACGACGAAGGGTAAACACTTAGTTGGTTTGTCGAATCTCACTAGGATCTGAGCTCCTCAACAATTTACATACGAAACGCGTAGCAACTATAATTGAACGAATTTTTATGTTCGCACATACCTACACAAACTATATATCCTCCCTAGAGTAGAAGAAAAAAAAAAAAAAACACACATAAGCTCACGTGTATCCTTTGTTATTTTATATTCTTGTGTTTGGTGCCTCAGCCTCAGGATCAAGATATTTTCATGAATAATACATTTAACTATACGAGGATACTGATAACAACAAAATAACATTTAAGTCGACCGAGATTGACATCCTTTTAATGCCTCGACAACTTTTTTTTTTTTTTTTATTCTATTTTTCTTCCTGTTATTGTTGGCTATTGAAGACGACTTGTGTTGTTTTTGTTTTCATTTGTTTTTTTTTTTTTTTTTTCAACGCCCTCGCCCTTGCCTCCGATTCTCTATTCACAAAGCATTCTAGTAGCCGAATTGATGTCAACTTCGAACGATGTCATCTTACATAAGCTAACAAGATGATGATATTGTACCCGTTTTTTTTTCTTTATTTGACAAGGATAATGGCCATTTTTGAACACGTTTATGGTTTGAACGGAAAAATTAAATTACCCAAACGACACTATTGGGAGTATTTTTGACACTTCATTATTCGAAATAATCGAGTTGCCGTTACTCCCAAAATATTTAGGTTGTCTGCTGTTATATCCTTGTGTTTTTTTTTTTTTTGGGATACAAGTGAATTTTTTTTTGAATAGGGATTTAAATCAGACAGAGAATTACCCGACCGCGTTAGGTTTCGTGCGCCTTAAAGTATGTCCTGTTACGTACTAATGATAGAAATTCTTCATCGCACAGGACCTGCATCAAGGAAAGGATGTTTTGATGAAATTTGTTCCCTTTTTCTGGCAAGAGATATTGAAGAGTGATTTCTAAGTCTCTCTGATGGGCTGGTGAAGCTGATTTTCAAGGATAACAAAATTTCCTTTGATGATTTAAATTTCTCTCCAAAAGGACCTGCCTTAAAGAGAAAGAGATTAAAAAAAAAAAAAATGATTTTAAGAGACAAACGAATTAGCTATATAGAGGAAAAAGCTCTCAGATTGTGTGTGGCTGTGTGTTTGTGTGTATGTGTTTAACACGCAAAGCTTTTTAGTGTAGGTCTCTAGGTCACAAGGATTTTGTTGTGACACACTAAAGCTGTCGCTGATGGTTGCTAAAAAGATTTGTTTTCATCCTTTTTGGCCAAGCATCAACCCCAACCGAAAAAAGGATATACCTACCTACCTACCAACCAACTAACACAACAATACAGAAAAGATATTTTAACTATAGAACATAATAGTTATTACAAGTTTGTGTTGTGTGCACGCTAAAATGGAATTTTTGAATAAGAGAGAACAACTTAGTCTCCGCAGACTACGCGCAGGACATACAATATTCAATCTTTCTCGAGAGGATATTTTTCATTTTTGGGTACAAATTTTGTGTGGATTTATGTTGGGTTAGGATTTGCTTCCTTTGCATCATTTTTTTTTTTTTCATGGTTTTTTGCTAAGATTTACTATCGCTGGTGGCTTAAATTGGCTGGAAGGATTCTTTTGTTACTTTTCGTCAAGAGTGCGCGCAAAAAAAGTTTTTTTTTTGTTTTTTTTTTTTCATTATTTTCGAGTCAAACAATAGAGGCTGACCTTATTTTGATTTTTTTTTTGTGTTAATGTTTTGTTTTTGTTCACAGAAGCATAAGGATGTGCAGGGTATCTACACTTTTTTTTTTTTTTTGACTTTTCTGTTTGTTGTAAATGATAGCATAATTCATTTCGCATGCTGGGTGTGTTGCGGCGTGATGTTGAGCGTGTAGGTCTTAGGTCGAGATATTATTTGTTTGGAATCCCGCGCGCCGCGCCGCACCGTTGAGGGTATATAATATAAGTGCTGTATGGTGCAATTTTGGGGGTTTCTTAATATTGTAATAAATTTTATGGAATGGAAAACGTATGTGGAAAAGTTGTTTTTTGAATATAATAAAAATCAAGAAAAAAAAATCCGACTGCCGAGGAAATTGTAAGTTGATTTACTTCATATTTTAAGGGATGCTCGCTAGACTTTGGTTTTTGTAAAGACATTTATTGAAAGTTTTAATGTATTTTTTCAACTCAGAGTGAATTGTAGACAGGTAGGTATTTGTATATGTTTTCACACTCTTAAAAGAAATGTGAAAGTAAACCTGAATGAATATTAAATATTTGTTATTTTTATTTATATTACATATACATATATAGTTTGTAGAAAAAGATAGTTATTCATTATTGCCATTCGAAATTTATTAGGTGAATTCTTCAGTAGTGTATGGGAATTCACCATAGAGGGTTAAAGCGTTGAAAAACATGTGCAAATCATAAAATTTTATTTTTAAAATCAGTGCTCCGTTTGGGAAACGTTCACCGCCGCCGCCGTACGAGATTTTAAGCCAACAAAAAAATCATCTTTAGTTACAAAGTACACTTTTGAATGAATGGATATTTGAACAACACACAAATGTCGGGTTATGGATGACAGCAATTCACAGGGGATTCACCCCAGCATCAAATGCATCCCGAAAGAGCCACTGTTTGATGAGGATTTTGGTTTGGCGAAATTATCAGTCAGTATTGCTTGCAAAATCAAACGTCCATGTCGAGCGAAAAAGATCAATGAATTGACCTCGTTTATACGTTGCAACAAAATAAATGACATTATTAAATTGTCATTATTAAGAAAAGGAGCTCCCTGAATGTAGATGGGTTTTTTCTTTGTGGTATATCAAACTTGGTGACTATAGGCTCCGGGATCTTAAAACTCCATATCGTCGGTATGCTGGAAAAAGGGTTCAAGTCAGAAAAGGTTGAATTTGATTAATTGAAGGTTTAAGGTTAATGGGAGCTGAAAAAATCTTTAAGTTGAATTTCGATCTGTTCATCGATACTAGAATCTGGTATTTAAATTATTTCTTAATAAGATAAAACCAAAAGAAGCTACATATTAGTTAAATTTTATTTATTTAACTTTTTTTTATACAAAAATAAAATCATTATATTATTTACCTACATATTTTCAAATTGGATATGTAATTTTTTTGTGTTTACGGACACCTATGCGTTTTTTAATGAAAACATTTGGAAAAAGTTCTTATTTATTTTAAATAAAAATTCTGTTCTGAGTCCGAATTATCATTTTCTTTTTTCCAAGCTCTCGTGCCATAGTTGAAAAATAGAAAACGTGTAACGAAAAATTCGAAATTATCACAACGACTAATTAACGGTAAATTATCCACCTAACCACT